>JAZKJV010006661.1:0-642986 GCA_037367405.1 Ottelia alismoides
TCATATGCATTTTTCAGGTTAGTATTGACATTTAAACTAAAGTCTGGAATAAAAATTGAAGAATGGAGCTTTAGTTGAACATTAATCCACTTAATTTCAGAGGAACCTTATGAGAAATGGACTTACGGATTTTCAGGTTCTAGCGACTTAATTCTTTGAGTCCATAAGACTTATGTTCATATGTCGTCTTGATTAGTCTAAGTAGAATATTTAACAAACACGCATGATTCTATTTATACAGTTGCTTATCTTGGACAGGCACATCTAACACGTAGGTCTTCACGGAGGAGGTAGAGGAGGCAGAATCTATTATCTTGAGTAGCATACGAGGTAGTACATCTAGGCGGGACCTCTCATCTTCCTCTGGGGGTGTTGGTCCATCTCAACCTGATCTCAGTAGCATTGATGGTCTAAAGACAAGAAGATGTGGGTTGCAATAATGCTTCAAAAGAGGGATATTCTACTAACTCAGAGGAGGGAAAACACCTTACATACATGTTGCACCTTGTATATATTCTCAAAAAGAAGGATGAGAAGAAAAATGCCAGAACCTCAAAAGTGGACAAGCCTGATTGAAAAGTAAAATGCCTGCCGGAGTGTATATACAGGCAATAAAGAAAAAAAATATAATAAGAGCTTCAAAGTAAAATTTTTGTAAGCTTGCAGCTGGATGACTTGGCTACACTGGTCAAGTATCCAAGGATAGTAGCTACACTGGTTACCGTCCATCTTTCTCCATCTCCTCTTCTTGAGCTGGTTGTAATTGACATTAGAAGGGAATATCCACACCTCTCCTATAAGAAAGAGTTGCTAGACCGGGGAACTAGAGTTACCTTGTTGGAGTGAGGTTGTTTCTTTGCTATTTTTGAGATGGGAGAGCTATATTTCACTTACAGCATACAAGTAAAGATTCAGAGTCATACGAATTTGTGTATGTAGAATTGTTCTGACCTGATTATCGAGGAGACCTGAATAGGAGTCTTGTGGAACTTACATGCTTACTATAGGTTTAAATCCATTTCCCATTAAGGTTCCACCATACTAATAATTAAAGGTTTGACAGAGCTCCATACTACAATTTTATAGAAGATAAAGTTTAATACTCAATATTGTCCTAAATTTCATTAGTTTTCCATTTCTTTTCTTTTATTCACTTATTCTTTCAAATAAGTGTTTGCTAAGGGACTGCAAAAGGTAAAGAATAGGGGGAACGATGAATATGCATTTCATCATCTTTATCATTTATTTTTAGCTTAAAATCCGCTTATAATATACACCTGCATATACATATACTAACACATCATATTCTTACTAACTTGCATTTTTCCTGTAATATTGTACACTTATTACTTTTTTTACCTAAATAAATAAATAAAGTAAACAAAAGAAATAATAAGAAAATAAAAGGAAAAGGACAGTATATATGTAATATAGAAAACATGCTGACTCGAACCTTGAGAGAAGGTACAAGACTTGACCTATCGAGCAAGAATATAGTAGGGGAGATATGGTGCTTAATTAGAAATCCAAAAAATGTTGTTGTAAATTATTGTATATTTACACTATTTTATTTGTACATAAATTGACCTCAAATTAAATAAATTTCAAAAGAGAAGTTGTAAATTAAAATCTTTCCTAATAATAAAAATGTTTGAAATAAATTTATGTACAAAACTAAAAGAAACAACATCCGGAAAAAGCCATAAAGAGATAATGAAAGACCAATTCTGGTTCCATATGAACCTAAAATTTGAACAAACTCATTTCCATTGTATTCTAAATTAAACTATCTTAAAAATAGCCGTGATTTCATAATTTTTAGAGTTACGATTTGAAAAACGATTTTCTAGGGTGGTTTATGCAATTTACATTTATTTTGTACATATTGTATTTGTAAATATTTTTACTAATAATTTAAGATAAAAATAATAAAAATAAATAATAAAACATAAAAAAATTAATTTCCTTATTTAACTATGTATATAATTTACCAATATGTATATAGTATATGTATATAATTGATTTTCCTAAATAACCTCCACAGAAAAATAAAAAAATTAACATTTATTATTTAATTTAATAAAGTGACGAAAATAAAAAATGTAATTTTTGTAAATAATTTTAACACTAATTTCCTTTTTTATCTTTACCTCATTTCAAATTCTTTCTTATCTCATTATCTCCGTTAATTTTTAAAATTCAAAATTCAAATTCAAATTCAATTATTTTCTATTTAATTGGCCTCCTCCCTTATTCTCACTTGATCAATCTTTGATGAGAGGAGCCTATTCTTTGAGAGCCATACTTAGTGCAGAAGGGTGCCTAGCCTCCAAGCCGTCCGGTGACGCGAGTGGGCCTTTGTTTAGGCGATTACCAGTATTTTCCACTCCTAAGGTGAGATCCATTTTCTATTGTTTTTAAAATATGTTAATCATAGTTTATTTTTGCATTTTTTTAATCATTATCAAGTTTTATATTTCTAAGATCTCATTTGATCATTTTTTAATCGCACATCATGATTCAATTCGCTCTATCCAATAAGATTTTCCATCTCATTTTCTTGATCCTTCACTTCACATTCTACCTCACACGATCTTCCAACTCCGATTGTGTATGGTTGTCGGAGACTCGGATCCATCTTCCACATCGCAAGGATCCGCATCCACTCACATCTCCGTTTGATTTTTGGACCGAGCCATCGTGCTCGAGTCGGATATCATTTTTTTCTCTAAATTTTATTTGTTGGAATAAAAAAATAGTTAAAAAATACATTTGCTTCTTATAAAAAATAAAAAAAAAGATTTTTGCAGTTTCTGGTAAAAAAGGAAAAAAATAAAAAGTTTTTTTTGTTTATGTTTAAAAAAGCAGCACCGTGGGCTCTGCCCCTCCGGCCCATAGGCTGCGCCCTTCGCCACTCATCCCACTAGTCGTGTGATTCGACCATCCGCTGCTGGAGCAGCCTGCACGACCTGCACCAGACCTCCAAGAACTCCAGCCGCTCGTCTGCAGGAGCGGCCTCCGTACGCGAAGGACCGCCTAGCACCACACCGCTGCCCCTCTTCTGCATTAGACCCTCCAGCCTGCCTAGATGCCCTACTGCCACCGATAGAGCCCCTTCCCGCACTCCTCCTACGCTGACAATGCAATCCCCTCCGCCACGAGTCCAACCCAACCACTCGTGCGCTCGTCTGTACTCCGACCACAAAGCTTCGTCACCGAGGCGCTCTCGAAGCCCACCGTTCGCCACACCATCATCCACCACGGTACGTCTTGTCCAACCGCTTGGGCCCTCACTGCCGCAGCTTCCACCGTTTGCCATCTCCATCAGTTCACCGACCGCCTGTGCGAGTCACCATCGTCTACTAGCAACCACCGCCATACTTGGAGGAGAAAGATAGAGGGCGTTGTAGCCCCCCTTATGCCCCACTTGGTTTGTGAACGAAGAACAACAAGAACGAACCCTAGGGGGATAAAAAATTTGGAAAAAATAACATCTACATCCCTGGAGTTTTGAGAAATTGCAAAAACATTCCTACCAGCATTCATGTCACTTGCATCACACGCCTCCTCATTGGGTAATTTGGTTTTTTTCCCGTTTTTATTTTTTGTTACTTTCTTGCTTCAAAAAAATAAAAAAATTTTCATTTCAATCCATGTTAATCAGACTTTATTTTGCTTATTCTTGTTTAAATAAATATTTTTATTGCTCAATAAATTTTGCAAAAATCATGCTATGCTCTTGATGTGTGTATCTTTCTTTTATAAAATTTTCAATGCATTTTATCATCATTTTTAAATTATTAAAAAATAAAAACAACATCATTTTCTATGCTTGAAATTTGAAAAAAATCATAAAATTCGAATATTGCTTCAAAAATTCTAAAAAAATTCGAGTAGCTTTTATTTTTGTGTGTTTTATTTTATATCCAATTTTCACGCATTAATTATTATTAAAACCCAAAAAATTGCAAAACACTAAAAATATTCAAAAAATCATATAAAATTATAGAAAAAATCCAAAAAATGTATTTTCAGTTCATGTTTGTAGATAAATTACCTGTAGTTTTTAAGAAAAACCATATTTTTTATAATTTTTGCATTTATTTAATATTTTTAAATTGTACGATAATCCTAATTTCTCACTATTTGCATTTTCCCTTGTTTATATTCATTTTAAAATCCTATAAAAATTTAAAAATCTCTAAAAAATTAAAAAAATAGTAAACAATTCATAAAAAACAAAAAAGATTTTCTTGGATATTTTGAACATTTTGTTATATTTGAAAAATAAAAATTGCATTTCTTTTGTGCATGAATTTTTTAAAAATCATATTATTAAAATTTAAAAATAACAAAAGTCAAAATCATTAAAAATTCGAAAATCGGAAAAAAAAAAATAAAAATTAAAAAAAGATAAAAAGATAAAAATATCACAAAACCATCGTAGTTAGCATTTGAGATTCTCTTTTTCCTTTAATTAATTTCGATTCTTTGAATAAACCTCAGGAATTGTTGCCTCCCCGAGTTTAATCCTATTAGTTATACAGGTTTATAAGTAGAAAAAAAATTTCTCTCGCTTCATTATTCTTGTAATTATTTATTGGCTTGAGAAGAAAAAATAATTTATTTGTTGAAGCTTGATTGGGTTGCAACGACTTCTTCACAATTCATCTAACTAAAAACTCGAGTAAAGTGTCTTAACAAAGATTTCCGCAGTTTTTGTTTTTAAAAAAAGTAAAAAAAATAAAAAAAAAGCTTTTCTATTTTTTTTAAATGATATCCGACTCGAGCACGATGGCTCGGTCCAAAAATCAAATGGAGATGTGTGTTGATGTGGATCCTTGCAATGTGGAAGATGGATCCGAGTCTCCGGCCATCGTACACGACCAGAGTTGGAAGACCGCGTGAGGTAGAACGTGAAGCGAAGGGGTTAAGAAAATGAGATGGAAAATCTGATCGGGTGGAGCGAATTGAATACATGATGTGTGATTAAAAAATAATCAAATGAGATCTTATATATATAAAGATTTACAATGATTAAAATGCAAAAAATTAAACTACAATTAACCTATGTTAAAAACAAGAGAAAAAATGGATATCACCTTAGGAGCGGAAAATACTGTTATCGCCTCGACGAAGGCCGACTCGGTGTCATCGGATGGCTCAGTGGTTAGGCACCCTTCTGCGACAAGATGGCTCTCGGAGAATAGGCTTATCTCATCAAAGATTGATCAAGTGAGAATGAGGACGAGTCAATTAAATAGAAAAAATAATTGAATTTGAATTTTAAAAATTGAATGGAAATAAAGAGATAAGAAAGAATTGAAATGAGATAAAGATAAAAAAGGAAATTAGTGTTAAAATTATTTACAATTTTTTTTATTTTCATCACTTTATTAAATTAAATAATGAATGTTATTTTTTTTATTTTTTGTTGTGGTTATTTAAGAATATCAGCTTATATCTATATTATATATATATATATAGTATAATATATAACATAATTAAATAAGGAAATTAATTTTTATGGTTTATTTTTATATTATTTATTTATTTATTATTTTTATCTTAGATAATTAGCTAAAATATTTACAAAAACAATATGTACAAAATAAATCGTAAAATTTCATGACCATCCAGAAAAATCGTTTTTCCTACCGTAACTCCAAAAAATTATGAAATCACAGCCATTTTAAAGATAATTTAATTTAGAATACAATGGAAGTGATTTTGATTCAATTTGAGATCATATGGAGCCAGAATTGGTCTTTCAATTATCGCTTTATGGCTTTTTCCAGATGTGTTTACTTTTATTGTGTACATGATTTTATTCTGCAAACATTTTTATTATTTAGGAAAACATTTTATTTACAATTTTGTTTGAAAATTATTTTAATTTGAGGTCAATTTGTGTACAAATAAAATAGTGTAAGTATACAAATATTTACAACACATTTTTTGGATTTTATGATTAAGGACCCTACCCCTACTTTATTCCAAGTCGATCAGGTCAAGTCTTGAACTTTCTCTCGAGGTTCGCGTCAGCCTGTATCTATTACATATATACAATCTTTTTTCTTCTTTTCTTTTATTTATTTTCTCTTTATTTATTTATTTTAGGTTAAAATAGTAATAAGTGTACAATATTTACACACAAATGCAAGTTAGTAGGAATATGAAGTTAGTATTATATACAAGTGTTTTATAAAAGATTTTAAGCTAAAAATTAATTGAATAAAGATGATAAAATACATATTCATCACCTACCCATCCAGTAGCAGAGACGTTTAATGACATGAGAGTGTGGGTTGCAATAATGCTTCAAAAGAGAGAAATAGTCTACTGGCTCAAGAAGAAAAACTCCTTGTGTAAATATTGCTATAATAGTATTTCAAAAAAAAGCAAAGAGAAAAAACTCCAAAAAGTGGACAGATGTGAGTGAAAATAAAATGTCTGCCGAAGTGTATATATTTGTATAGGCAATAAGAAAGCTTGAGCTTCAAAGTCATATCATGTGAGCCTGCAGTTGGGTGACTTGACTACACTTGTCATGCATCTTAGGATAGGTAGCTACACTGGTTACTGTCCATTCTTATCTTCGCCCCCTCCTCTTGAGTTGGTTGCCACTTGAACTTAGAAGGGAATAACCCACTCCTCGAGGAAGAGTTGTTGGATTGGGGAATCACTGGATTGTCATATTGGAGAAGTCAGTCTCTTTGTCATTTTGGTTGAGGGGAGCCACTACCACATACACTGTACAAGTAAGATTCATATTCATAAGGGTTTGCATAGGAGTTGAAGTATTCCAACCTGGCTACTGAGGAGACTTGAGCAGTGTTTGAGATTCTCGAAGGCTGTTGTGTTTCAAATCCGATTCCCAATGAGGTTCCGACAGCACTAAAATTCCAAAGGTTCGGCTTAAGCTCCAAACTTTGATTTTATGAAGACAAGTTTGATAATTAAACTCAATCCACTTTCTTTCTTTTAATGTTCTTTGTTTTTATTTTTCTACATTTATTACATAAGCGTTTGCTAGGGACTAGCAAAGTCAAGTACAGGGGGTGACAAATCTCCATTTCATCACATTTATTCTATCATTTTGGCCTAAAAACCCTAGGTAATGCATGTAAATAACATTAATTTACACAAAATTAACATTCATTCTTTATTCCATTTATTGTGTGTAAAATACTGTTCTTAATGCCAAAATATAGAATAAGAAAAGAATAGAAAAATAATAAAATGCCAAAGGTATTTTGTGACCCTAAATCCCGAGACCTAGGCATCTTGATGGCTAGGTCGAAAAGGAATAAAGTACGGGGGAGATAAGGAACAAAAATCACCAATAATCTCCATTCTTTATCCATCATTTTTTCATTTTTGGGACCTATTTTATTTTCCATTTTTTTATATATGAAATAAAGAACCTTTGCTCATGAAAGTTGTAGTTAATAATATAAATAAAAATACAAAATTGATTTCATTCAAAAATAATATACAATGTAATTTTTATACTCTAAATAAAAGCTAAAATCCCAACTTCCCAGACCCATATCTATCAAACAAAAACAAAAATGTATTAAAATCATCTTTAATTATATATACCTTTTAATAAGCTATGTAGCGAAGGTGGTTTCATATTTTTTGAAGTTAAGGTGTGGAAGTTAGGTTTTGGACATCTATTGTACAATATATCTAAATAAAAATATCCAATTTATTTACTCTTTATTATTTTATATTTTTGTAATTTTGTAAATACTATGTATAGTATGTGTACATATTTAAAAGAGAATAAAACAATAAATAAAATATTAAAATAAAATACCAAAATACATAGATGCATATACAACACTTAGACCTATATATTTATAACCCTATTTTTTAAGTGTAAATATTATATCAAAAAAATACAATAAAAATATATATTTATATATAAAAATAAGTTATAACTATATAAAATAATAAAATAAAGTAATAAAATACAAAATACAAATAAAAATAAAATCCACAAAACATAGGTAAATATACCTATAAATAAGACCCTAAAAATAAACTTGTAATTAAATACCTCGAAAAAAAATAAATAAAATTGTAATAAAATATAATAAAATAACAAACATCTTTTATTTTATAACTTTATTCAATAAAATCATTTACTATTTTTTTATATATTTTACAAAAAAAATTCAAGATAGTTTTTCATGGTTGGTCCACGTGGACCAACCAGGTTTAGTCATTAGTTGACTCTGGTCAACTCCCTGACTCCAGTCCTCTAGTCTGACACACCTAAGTTTTGACCTATTTTCGTCGATTATGCCCCGCTTGATTTCTTTCACTAATTCGCATCGAGGTCTTCTTGACTTTTTTACCTCAGTCCTTGGTGATTCATGCACAAGCATTTTTTTTCAAGGAGTGCTCACTGATTCACCCCATCTTCCTCGTTCTTTGGAACCTGTTCATCAACCCTACATAACCTCGCCTCCCATCCAACCTTGAAATTTTGATCCTCTTCTGCACCATAAAACCCTACCCCTAGTCTGGAATGAGCTACCTGGTGACAGGAGACAACTCTTCCGTGATCCAGCGAGCTTTTGGAGTGTTGAATCGAGTGATCCAGCTCCGCCGCCTCCTCCACCCGTAGCTTCTCTCCGATCAGTCCAGGTCAGGTAAAGCCCATTCTTTTCGTGTCCTTTCATTCTTAGCATTATCACTAGTTTAGCCTGTAGTTTATTTATTTTATCTCTATCGATTTCGTCATAAAATCCCACATCCTTCGTTCGACGGAGCTCTGGATCTGCCCTCTGTTTATAACCACTCCGCTCAACCTCTGCCTCCACAATCACACCCTTCTTCTTCTCCTTCCTCAGTCCTTCGCCCCTAGCACCTCCAAACACACTAGATCTTGCAAAGATCTGGAGATCGAGTCTTCCTTCTCCACCCGTTGTCAGAGGACTTTTGTCGTGCCCCATCCTCTCTCATTTCCAACATTTGAAGCCTTTAGTGGCTTCGCTCTTTGTCTCCCACTCTAACCCTGTAGGAACTACTACCTAGAAAAGCCCTTATCGTAGGGTCATTGTAGCAGGAGTCCACCTTCTAGGTCTTGAGCCTCACTAGACCTTATTCTGTGACATTTTGATGCCTCCTCGAGTTGCGGATCGACCTCACCAACGTTCTCCACCCCTTAGCAGCCTCGGAGAGCATCAGATCCTAGAGAATCGACAGATCGAAGCAAAGCCCATTTTGTCGTTCTTCCAGTTTTTCAAGGGCTTTCTCTACCATCCGATCAAGAAGCGCCTAAGGTGCACAAGTGTCGTCCGATTGTAGAAGCCTAATGCTGTTGAATCCCATATGGCCATCTAATCAGAGCCGACCATTCGCGAACTGTCACCATCGTTGGATCATCAACACGTGGCAAGTGGAGTCATCTACGCTGTCCGTGAGCACCACGTTTTGGGTATTTTTGCACCTTCAGCCCAACATACTTTTTGTATTTATTATTTTTCGCATAAACTTTCCTCAGTATTTATTTTATTTTTGTAATTTTGCGTAAAAACCCTCGAACTTTATGCATTTGCAATATGATCCTATAGTGTAGATATAATCTTATATATTCTTATGTTAGATAAATAAAAGAAAAATAAATAAAAAATATAAAAATATAAAAATATAAATTAAAACAACAAAATATAAAAATATAAAACAAAAAGATAAAATTATGAAAATAAAAACCCATAAAAATCGTACTTTAGCAAAGTAATTGGAAAGACAAATTCTTAAGATTGATTGTTATATCTCGTCTTGCTCTATACCCTTGTTTCATGTGTTCGACCCCTATTTACTTTTTCACTATACCTCTTTAGTAGGGTATAATAAATTTTGATTCACACTTTCTTCCTTGATTTATTCATTGTGTGGGTTGATCTTGATTGAGCACAATCATTAAGAAGTCGTCACAACGACTGAGTCCCCATCTTATGAGGCTCATTTTAGACCTCTCAATTTTCACCTTCATCAGAAATTCCCTCCCTAGTGAAGTATATGGTGAAATCCTTAAGTGCATTACGGAATCATGAGGATCTCATCGTGTGCGATCGGGAGCGAGTAGTCGCACTAGTTACTCGATGCAGCGGAATTTAAAAAAAAATTCATGCGATGAAACCACATGATCCAAGAACACTTCTCGGATCGTTTCATCTAAACCACAAACAAGTATTAGGGTTACATCTTGAAGCGTGGTTGCGATCAAGTCTCTAAACGAAGAGACCTCTTGTCTCAAGTCCGATTCGACGGAGGAGACGCTTGCGAGCGTGTTGATGAAACACGTGCTCCTCGCAATCCATGTTGACGATCCAAGAGGCAAATCTCCTAATCTCGACACATGAGGTCCGCCGTCTTCTTCACGAGCGAGATGCACCAAAGGAGCCGGAGATCCACGAGCAAATGATCCGACATCATAACGACGACGCTGCGATGATGGAGACTCTCTCTAGAGCATCCATGGTGGATGGCCATATGAGAGAGAGAGATGGAATGTAGAGAATGAAAGAGAGAGAAATTGTTCACAACTTGTGTGTTGCGTTGTTATAACAAAGAAGAGCAAGGGGTGCCTCTCCATTTATAATATTTTGGGATCCATGGATCTCAATCCATGAACAACACAACATAAATCCAATGGCTCACATTGATTTGTGTTTCTCTTAATGGCCAAGATTTTGTTGGAAAAAACCAAAAACAATTAATTTAATTTAGATTAAATGTATATTGATAAATCAATATGATTTAATCCCAGATTAAATCAATCAGGCATGGAGATTATGGATGAAGATTGCCTCCTTCCATAATATGGGATTTGGTTACAAACTCATGTAATCTCATGATATCTCATTAGATTACATTATTCCATGGAAATCTCCAAGATTTACAACAACACTTGTTGTAAATTATTCATCAAAAATAATTCATAATTATTTTGTGAATATTACAATCTTGCCAATGGAAAATTGTGAATCACATTCACAACCCAAAATAAAATGTGAATTACATTTTCAATTCATTGTCCAATGCGAATCCAATTCACGTCAACATTTAATTAACAAATGTAAATTAGAAATTACTCTCTCTTATATATTATAAATCACATTTATAATATATATGATTAATATGGATAGTGCTATCCACATTATTCATATCCATGATAATTAAATCACATTTAATCATCACTGATCTCTTTTATCATGTGCCCAAATAATGTGAATCACATTCACATTATTTACATCTTTGATAATTAAATCACATTTAATTATCTAAGACAACTCTCTTTGTAATATGAATCAAATTCATATTATTCTGGATAATTAAATCACATTTAATTGTCCAAGATAACTCTCCTTATAATATGATTCAAATTCATATTATTTATGATAATTATAGCACATTTAATTATCCATTTTCTCAATGCTCGGATACTTATATCAACAATCTTGAGCTCTTTCAAAGATAATACACTTTCTCCTCGAATACTTGGAGATAAGGACATGGCGATTGTATTGTTCCATGTATAGTGACTTGGATATTGAGATCACATCTCAAATCCAAATCTTGCGGAACTCTCATAGAGGTTTGATTAAATCAAAGCTGTAGATCTAATCTTCTCATTGCATCTGAATCACATTCAGATCAATGTCCCATATTTGGACCAAGATCAGATCACTTCTCTACTGAGAGGAGTCACTAAAATCCAGACCCGTTTCATCACTTCCTAAGAATGGAAGCGTCATGGTTATACAATCGTTTTATGATCACATTACCCGCAGGTATTCCTAATACCTGTACATCCTGCACACTGGAAGACCCAAAATAAACCAGAATCATAAGATCAATTTTACACTGTCTACTTCAGGGTTTTATCATTAAGTTTCTCATTCGATCATTGGGAGTCGGTATCGATCATATACTTTCCAAAAGCATGTATCATACCTAGGTGTTGATCATATACTTTCCAAAAGCATATATCAAACCTTACAAATTCAGTCAAGCTTCTAGAGCAAGATGACCGCACACAGAATTTGATTCTTCCCAATATCTCATGAGTGGGCTCATGTCTTCCGGTTCAACAATGAACCTGTATGATCCCTTTGAGAGATCGCATTAATCATATGCCCCTATATGCACACCAGTGTGCTAGTATATAGACCTTGATTAGGTCATCAACCTATTGGTCTGCCAAATGTACATACTCAGACATATAGTAACACATCTGTCTCTGATCAGAGGATGCGTGCCTATACCGTAACAGCATACGACATAGGACTTTGGTTATCTCGATCTCATTAAGTCAACTCTTTGACCTAACTTATCTAACAACTCTGAATCTCTATTCCTATGCAGAGGACCTGCATCAAGAGGTCGGTTAGATATCAGCCTTTAGACAAAGGATTGCCATCTCCTTCTCAAGTTGGAGATCCTCTCTTAATTATCATTTGATGGTGCTTGATGAATCCTCAATTTAACTCTTTAGATATTCATCATAGCACAGACTTCTATGATTCAATAATTGAATCAACAACTATATGATCATCAAGATGGCCATGGTACATAACCCTAAATGTACTAAGGGAACTATTATGCAAATTGTTTATTCTTTATTTCAGATCAGGGAATGATATTCACAATAACATTTATTGCATAATGGCTCGCCGTGGGCTCGCATGTCCAACAATCTCCCACTAGCCCAAAGAGCCATTAATGTGCTAATATTTAAACCCACACTCATGTAACAATCATAGGCTATTTAGAAAATAGCTAGGTAAGTTGATCAGTCACTCTATTCCCAAGAGATTGCATATCCCAAGGTAACAGTGCTCGCATCCGATGCGAATGTTGCATCTATGCAACCAATACTAGTCATTATTAGTTATAGTGTCGTTGACATTACAACTCAATAATCATTATTATAACCATTATGTAGTTTCTATCATACTTATTAGAATGCCCTTAATCTTAGAGATCTCTATCTCTTAAGGTATCCGCAATTAAGACCTTTTAGATCACAATCTATAAAGTCTTAATTTCTTGAAGATAAGACTTTGAGATAACTATCTTAAAAGTTTTGTCCTCTATAAAGATATTGTTATTACTGCAATCAAGTGTTTTATCACCATAGTAGGATTAGTAACAGTTTACCACTCCTACTGTATGGCAGACATCCAGCTTTTGTACACATCTAGCATACATCTGGCTTCTCGGAACTGATGCACAAGGGCAAGCAGTTTTAGCATTCACATCCTCAACTCTTTGAGGTGCTATCCCTTTAGATAGGTCAGTACCATATCTTGAGGGAAAGAAGCCTTTCATTGAATTTTCTAGAAAAGGGAATATGTCCAAGATATACCACTAATGTGATGGTCCCAATACCCTCTTTCTTGGCTTCTGAAAAACTCGGAACGAAGGTCTAAGAGGTATTCTTGAGATCATATCTCAAGGTATGGAACCGCCAGATTATAAAACACTTATTATCATTCTTATATCATTCCAAATGATGAGGATATTATCTACATTTAGCACGATGAACACAATGGCACTCCCATTAAGCTTCACATGGTTCATCAAAGATTCTATCTGAAGTTATAACATTTATAATTTTTTTAAATCTGATGTTCCAACTACAAGAAGCTTATTTGAGTCCATAGATGGAGTTTCTTTAGCATGCACGTCTTGATTTCCTCAACCATGAATCCCTGGGGCTACTTCATGTGAATATCCTCAAAGAGGTATTCACAGATGAATGCGATATTGACTTTAATCTTGAAGATGTCAAAGTCAAGTTGTGTAGCTATAGTTAGCAATATTCTGATGGGTTTAAGCATGGTCACTGATGATCAAGTATCATTGCAAGCAATGTCTTCTCTTCGTTGTATAGCTCATGGCTACAAGCCATGCTTCGAAGGTCTCTACCTTCTCATCAAGTTCTCTCTTTCTATTGAAGATCCATTTACAGCTAATAGGTCTTACCCTTATAGGTGGACCCTCGGGGATCCATATAGAACAATTGGATATGAAGTCTTCTTTAGACTTTATTGCTAACATCCATCTTTCCATGTCATGATCTTCAGAAGCTTCATCATATGAAGTGAGATCATCGTCAGATTTCTCTGACACATGGAATCCATCCTCAAACTCATTTGAAGAGGTATTAGTGTTTCATCTTTAATTGTCCTTTTGGTTTCCGATTTCAGGAGCCTCATTATCGATTAAATGAGTTCCTTCACTTCATTTCCATCTTGATTCTTAAGAGAGTCATCTTCTAAAAATCATATTCTTAGAAATGAGATCTTTTAAGAATCTCAAGGTCATAAAGTAGGTATCCAATACCATCCTTTATTTTCCTAATGAAATAGCACTCTCTAGTGCTAGATTCCAGCTTACATGCATGGAACCTTATTAGTATATATATACTGTAGTATCTACTAAATATATACCTTAGAAACTAAGAGGTAATTATGCTAATATTCATCATTGAACAAATCATGTCATACATGACCCAATTGTACCTCTCTACAACTCTATTGAGTTTAGCGTATCAGGAGGATCGAGATAGGAATGATATTCCTTTCTTCATAAGGTATTCCTTGAATTCATCTAATAGGTACTGACTACCTAGGTAGATCAAATTCATTTCATCTTCCTTCAAACTTTAGTTCTAAACCAAAAATTTAGAATCTTTGAACATTTCAAAGGTTTCTAAAGTGAAGTGAAGAAAACTTATATCCCAAATAATTATCAATGATTATCACATATCATTAATGTTTACTTTGACATAGATGATCTACATACATCAATACGTATGAGATCTTGAATACCTAGACATCTTGCACCATTCCTAGAGAAGGGTACATTGACATTTTCTACTTTAAATACAATATTCACAGGTATGTAATATTTGAAATTTTTAGACACTCCAAAGTTTCATTTCTTACTTATCTATTAATCTCATCAGTAGACTTATGTCCAAGACTCAATGCCAAATCATTGTCAAATGATCTTCATCCTCCTATTGATCTTATAAGGTTTAATTTTCAGTGTTAGAAATGTTAATGAACCATTCATTAATTTTCTAATTTAATAGAGTCAACTAGATGCTAGATTGCTATCTGAAATATATCCATCATAACCTTTTATGACAGGTCTATTACAGAATTCATGTTTACTTCCAACATTTAGAAATAGACAATGAGTGTATTCTAATATCTAGGTCATAGAGACATTCTCTAAGACTAATGTCTCTCCCACTGAAAATATGAAGTCTATTTATCCAATAGAGATTGTTGTAACGATTGCATCAATATCCATGTTGATGACTATTAAACCTTAAGATCAAATTTCTAGTCTTCTAAAGCATATGCAATCAATTGCAAGTGTTATTAGAAGAATGAGATACATTTTTAGACTTTGATCTTATCAAATAAGAAAATCATTTTCAATGATTAAATGTTGATTATCCCGATGCACTATCCGAGTCCTTCTCTAAGGATTCTAGATAGACTTGATAGTCATACTATCAATACATCATCTTATTGCAGTATTGGCATTCATCCAACTATTTGGATGTCATATGGAAGTCACAGAAGTACAATCAACTTTTTGACTTTCCTTCTTACTTGTGTCCTACCCATGCTTCCAATGCGCTCCTTTCATCTATAAACAACAATTGCTCAAGACAAAGGATCTCTTATGTTGAAATCAAAAGATTTCAATATAAGAGTATTTCAACATTTATACAAGCTTCATTCAATTCATACAATATGAATATTATGATGCTTCACGAATGATCAGAGTATAGAAAGTAGAATGATGACACTCATCGTATCTACATCCATCTAAACTCTTAAAACATTGGTTTAGGTAGGTACTCAAATATTTTGAGTACATCATCTCTTATAGAGCCACCAAACTGCACGATGCAGAGAACCATGTCATTCATGATAAAATGTCAAGAGCACATATGCATGCCAAAACATCTTCTTAGATTTTATAAGGATTATCCGACAATCACGATCATCATCGACATGTCAATTCCAAAGTACATTCGATGAGAGATCAAGACTGTAGAGACATACAAACCCTAGGGCTGTAGTTTTATTGTCTATTTAATTGTCATTCCTCATTATTATGAGGAGGACTTGCGCATTGCAACCACATACATTATGTGTCCAACTGCAAGTATAATATCTTGATCATGGATCCAATCCATGATAATTTACTCGTTATTATTGAGTATAAAATTGAGTGGGTTTAATGAAGGATTATCTGAAATAAGAAATCTGCATAAATATATATATAAATATATATTTTACTTTGACTTAGGAATTTTATATCAAAGTTGTCTTGCCTTGTCTACATTGAAAGTTCATTCCCTTAATCACTTTCAATGTAAAAGATATACTTACCATCATATCTCAGCAAGATCTGGGATCTCCTTCCTTATCTTTGTCACATCCCAATAATATGAGAACCTGTAACTCGGATAAAAAGAAGCGGGAACATATTCCGCCTTGCAAGTCCAAATTGCATTCCCAGTTCGGTCTTTAAAACCCGGGCCCACCGCCCCTAAGGTGATGTTGGCCCGTCATTAATTGAACCAACCGTCAATAGGAATACAACTCACTATGCGTAATCCAATATCGTCCCAATAATAAGAGGACCGGATATTGGGGTCACTGCACATACATCCTTACTCTTTCGAGTAGCGAAGAGCTCGATCCAGATGCACTTGCATACAAGATCTGTCACTTCGGATAGACATCTCCTACATACAATCCCCGGCGACAGAACCCTTCCCCTTGACGAGAGACCATAAATGTCACTTGTGTGATCCTCCATATCATATTCAAAGTCTAATTAATTATCATCATATTCACATAATTAATTATTCCAAAGGAAATAACACATCTATTATAATAGAGTGTCTTAATTTTAATTGGATTCCAATTAATCTAATCAAATTAAATTAATGATCCAATTAATATCCAACAAACATTCTTTATTGTTACTTGAATTATGTTATTATCTCAAATACGTATTATTTCAAATTTTAATAATTAGAAAAATACACTGTGATCTCTCCTGCATTATTGAGTCCCTACCCGTTGTCATGGCAAATACCGACGGGAGTGGGATAGACCGCACACGGTGCAACCTGCTACCCTAACGCTTCCCGACTAGACAACATATCCACCTCAGGAAAGGATAATGCCAAATAGATCATTGTATACTTGAGATGATAATCGGGTTTTCAACCGAAGTTATACCATATATAATAATAATCAAAACATTTTTTATTAAAATTATAAGGAGATTTGCAAAACAAATCCCCAATCCTATTCAAGAAAATTTGTTTGTTGGAAAGTAGATTGTGTAACCAATTGTCATCTAGATCACATCTAATTAATTATTGATTAAGGCAATGTCATTAAGGAAATAATTATCATCAAATATTTCATAAATATTTATCCATAATTATTCCAGGATATTAAACCATTTAATTTCACTAATTGATTAAATGACAATCATAAGGTTCTTGATTAGGAAAGTAATTTCCAAAAGTGACCCTCACTTACTAAAATTAGCATATCTCTATCAATTTAAATCCAAATTAAGCAAAGTAAGATTCCAAAGTTTGCTAATTTTATTTACAACAGAACGTAAGTGATTTTCACACATTTCTAGGCATTTCAAATCAGTAACCGACTCCTTAATTACGTCATGATTCACAGTCCCTGAAATAGTGGATACATGTTCGCTAATTTGATCATAACTTAAGCAAACAGATTCGAGATCACACAAATTCAGATCTTATGATTTCCTTATTTAATGGGGAACAAAATTCAAGTTTTATTTTCGTGTTTAAAAAATTTAAACAGGGTCGAAAATAATCAATAAACAGAGATGCGAAAATGAAATGTGAGAAAATTTTCGAGAACCCTAACGAACCCAAGTTGCCTTAGGTTTATGGATCATATCCGAAACCTCCAACCTGTATCTAATACCACTTGAAGGATATGGTGAAATCCTTAAGCACATAACAGAAGCGTGAGGGTCACATTGTGTGTGATCAGGAGCGGCTAGTCACACTAGTTGCTTGATGCAGCAAAACTTAAAAATTTTTTTCATGCGAGGAAATCACATGATCCAAGAACACTTCTCGGATCGTTTCACCTAAACCACAAAAAAGTATTATGGTTACCTCTTGAAGTGTGGTTGCGATCGAGTCTCTAAACGAAGAGACCTCTTGTCTCAAGTCCGATCCGACAGAGGAGACGCTTGCGAGCGTGTTGATGAAACACGTGCTCCTCGCAATCCATGTTGATGATCCCAGCGGCGAATCTCCTGATCTCGATACACGATATCCGATGTCTTCTTCACAAGCGAGACGCACTGAAGGAGACAGAGATCCACGAGCAAATGATCCGGCAGCATAACGACAACGCTGCGACGATGGAGACTCTCTCTAGAGCATCCGTGGTGGACGACCATATGAGCGAGAGAGGGCATGTAGAGAATGAGAGAGAGAGAGAGATGTTGTTCACAACTTGTGTGTTGTGTTGTTGTAACCAAGAAGAGCAAGGGGTGCCTCTCCTTTTATAATATTTTGGGATCCATAGATCTCAATTTTTGGACAACACAAATCCAATGGCTCACATTGATTTGTATTTCTTTTAATGGCCAAGATTTTGTTGGAAAAAAAACAACAACAATTAATTTAATTTAGATTAAATGTATATTGATAGATCAATATGATTTAATACCAAATTAAATCAATCAAGCATGGAGATTATGGAATGAAGATTGCCTCCTTTCATAATATGGGATTTGGTGGCAATCTCATGTAATCTCATGATATCTCAAGAGATTATATTATTCCATAGAAATCTTCAAGATTTACATCAATACTTCTTGTAAAATATTCAACAAAAATAATTCATAATTATTTTCTAAATATTGCAATCTTGCCATTGGGAAATTGTGAATCACATTCACAACCCAAAATAAAATGTGAATTACATTTTCAATTAATTGTCCAATGTGAATCCAATTCACATCAACATTTAATTAACTAATGTAAATTATAAATTGCTCTCTCTTATATATTATAAATCACATTTATAATATATATGATCAATATGGATAGTGCTATCTACATTATTCATATCCATGATAATTAAATCACATTCGATCATCATGGATCTCTATTCTCATGTGCCCAAATATTGTGAATCACATTCACATTATTTACATCTTTGACAATTAAATCGCATTTAATTATCTAAGATAACTCTCTTTGTAATATGAATCAAATTCATATTATTCATGATAATTAAATCACATTTAATTATCCACGATAACTCTCCTTATAATATGAATCAAATTCATATTATTTATGATAAATAAATCACATTTAATTATCCATTTTCTCAATGATCCGATTCTTATATCAACAATGAAATTATCCTGAACTCTTATAAGGATAATACGCTTTCCCCACGAATACTTGGAGATAAGGACAAAGCGATTGTATTGTTCCACATATAGTGACTTGGATATTGAGATCACGTCTCAAATCTAGATCTTGTGGACCTCTCATAGAGGTTTTATTAAATCAAAGCTGTAAATCTAATGTTCTCATTGCATCTAAATCACATTCAGATCAATGTCCAATATTTGGACAAAGATCAGATCACTTCTCTACTGAGAGGAGTCACTAAAATCCAGACCCGTTTCATCACTCCATAGGAATGGAAGCATCATGGTTATACAATCGTTTTATGATCGCAACGCCCTCAGGTGTTCCTAATACATGTACATCCTGCATATTGGAAAACCCAAAATAAACAAGAAGTATAAGATCAATTTTACACTGTCTACTTCAGGGCTTTATCATTAAGTTTCTCATTCGATCATTGGGAGTCGGTATCGATCATATACTTTCCAAAAGCATATATCATACCTAGGTGTTGATCATATACTTTCCAAAAGCATATATCAAACCTTATAAATTCACTCAAGCATCCAAAGAGAGATGGACGCATGCGGAATTTGATTCTTCCCAATATCTCATGAGTGAGCTCTTGTCTTCCGGTTCAACAATGAACCTGTATGATCCCTTTCAGAGATCTTATTACTCATATGTCCTTATATGCACACCAGCACGCCAGTGTATATACATTGATTAGGTCATCAACCTATTGGTCTGCCAAATGTACATACTCAGGCATATAGTAACACATCTGTCTCAGGTCAGAGGATGCGTGCATATATCGTGTCAGCATACGACATAGGACTTTGGTTATCTCGATCTCATTAAGTCAACTCTTTGACCTAACTTATCTAACACCTTCGAATCTCTATTCCTATGTAGAGGACTTGAATCAAGAGGTCGGTTAGATATCAGTCTTTAGAGAAAGGATTGCCATCTCCTTCTCATGCTGGAGATCCTCTCTTAATAATCATTTGACGGTGCTTGATGAGTCCTCAATCTAACTCTTTAGATATTCATCATAGCACCAGCCTTTATGATTCAATAATTGAATCAACAGTTGTATGATCATCAAGATGGCCATGGTAAATAACCCTAATTGTACTAAGGACCTGTTATGCAAATTGGTTATTCTTCATTTCAGACTAGGGAATGATATTCACAATAACATTTATTGCATAATGGCTTGCCG
The DNA here is from genome assembly GCA_037367405.1 of Ottelia alismoides. Classification (NCBI taxonomy): domain Eukaryota; kingdom Viridiplantae; phylum Streptophyta; class Magnoliopsida; order Alismatales; family Hydrocharitaceae; genus Ottelia; species Ottelia alismoides. The sequence continues at coordinate 20,724 of JAZKJV010006661.1, forward strand.
TGGGCTCGCATGTCCAACACCTAGATGAGAACAAATGTTTCCACTTGTGTGCATCTCATACCAGCAAATCCAATCCCCTCACCACTCCAACTGAGTTGAGCCAAGTGAAAGGTGCAAGAGTCCAAGTTAGGTCATTACCAACAAGGGCTATGCATGTTCTCTGAAATATCTACTTTGGAATAAAACTAGGTACAAACTAGGTACAAATATTTACAAGAGTTGGGGTTTTTAAGAATTTACAATAATTTTTATAAATACATATATATAGTAGTAAAGAATTTTTGTGTGATGTATATATTTCTCAAACATATTTGAAAATCATTTTACAATCAATTTTAAAACTATAGTCCAAAATAGTTTTTGCCAATAATTTTTACAATCATTTTCAAATATTTGAAAAACATTTTGAAGTTTTCAAATAGTATGTATATATTTTTCAAAATATTTTTGCAACCATTTTCCAAACCATTTGCAAATAGTTTTTCAAACATTTTTATTTCACACAAAGAAACAAATTCACAAGAAAAATACTTTTACAAAGGTTGAAGACATTTTGTAAAATAGTTTTCAAATAGTTTTCAAAAGGTTTTCAAAAGGTTTTTTAAATAGATTTTCAAACTATTGTTCAAAAATTTTACAAAACATTTTTACATGATTTATTAATCAGTATATACAAAAACAATTTGAGGAATAATATGCATCTTTTTATTAAGTGATTTTAATGAATTTTATGTAGAGTATTTTTTACAAAATTAGCCATATTTATTAAAAATACGAATGTACGAGTTATGGCTAAAGTATATATATAGTATATACGACCCCCTTTACTTAGCTTGAGCTATGTCCTCATAGATTGAAAAGAAAAAGAGAAGACATAGCTCGTACTGAGTATTGGAAGTCGATACTACAACGACGAAAGAATAATGAAGGAAATAATGAGAAGTCGGTCATCCCCCTATACCTAGGATCAATTAATCCTGATTATAACAGATTGTATCTACATGTAGGGAGGGTCGAGGGATGGGATGAACAAATTACACTCGGACTGTCTCCCCCTATACTTAGGGTAAGATATCCCGAAGTATAGATGAGAAGCGGAGATAGTGGGAGAATCAAAGAATGAAAGAATTTTGGGGTGCACACCCCCTATACTTAGGACAAAGTACGTCCTAAGTATAGACGACTGACTAAAAGGGGCAACCCCTTTTTTAAAAGAAAATTGAAAACGAAAAGAACATAAGAAAAGAAGAAAATATGAAAACTTAGAGGAAGAGTTTTTGACTGACATTATCTGAATCTTCTGATGCTGTTGAGCTTGTGAAAGCTCCTGTGGTACATACCACTCAGACAGAATCGACAATGACCTGGAAAGTTTCATGCTCGAGGTAAGGCTTCAGTTGCTGACCGTTGACGAAAAACGGTTGTGCATCAGGAAACAATTCTGATATCACAATGCTTTTGTTGTCACACACTACTTGCACTATGAATGGACATGTCCATTTGATCTTTAATTTGTCCAGGAATATCTTCAACTTTGCATCAAATAACCACACTTTCTATCCAGTCTCAAAGGTCTTTCGTCTGATGTGCCGGTCATGCTAGCGTTTAACCTCCTCCTTGTACATCAATGTGTTATCATATGCATAGTCTCGGAATTCCAGGAGCCTGTTTAGATCCACTTTTCTTTTCTAACCACCGCTTTGTGAGTCCAAATTGCAGATATTGATGGCCCATAATGATTTGTGAATTAATTCCACTAGCAGATGGCATGGCTTTCCATACACAAGACAGTAGGGCGACATACCCAAGGGGGACTTGTAAGCGATTCTGTGTGCCCAAAGAACGGAGTCCAAGAGTTAGGACCAGCTTTTCCTATTCGGCTTTACAAGATTCTTGAGGATTGTCTTGATTTCTCTGTTTGATAATTCAACCAAGCCATTGGTCTGAGGATGGTAAGGAGATGCTGCTCGGTGCTCAATGTCGTATACCTTCGTTAATTTCTTGACCTCTCAATTAATGAAGTGACTACCCCCATCTAATATGAGTATCTTCAAAATCTCGAACCGTACAATGATGTTTTCTCTCAAAAATCGACAAACTATACAACTGTTAGCAGCTCGGACAGGGATACCTTCAACCCAATAACTCACATAATCAACAACAAGAAGGATGCGCTTGTATCCTTGACTGTTAGGGAAGGGTCCCATGAAGTCAATGCCCCAAGCATCGAATACATCTGCTATCTAAATGAACTTCAGGGGCATGGGATCTTTAGCTGTAAGAGTTCCTTTCAGTTTCTGACAATCAGTTAAGTGCTTGACGAATGCTGTTGCATCCTTAAATAGTATAGGCCACCAAAGGCCACACTGCAATACTTTCACAACCGTTCTATCTCCAGAGTGATGTGCACTAGATTCGAGCAAATAACAATGCTTGATGACACTATGATGCTCCTCCCAAGGAATACACCATGTCTATAGTAACTCTACGATTGCTCGAGTTGAATGTAATCTTTCCAGACCCGTAGTCAACTATGACCTCTGCGTTACACATGAATGGATGCCCAATGATAATGGAGGTCTGGAGTAGTGGTGCAGGAGAGTCCATATCAAGGACCATGAAATTAAAAGGAAACCACATATACTTCACCTTTACCACAACATCTTCCAGCAAACCTCAAGGTCACTTGACGGATCGATCTGCGAACTGAAGGATCATGTGTGTTTGCTTTAACGAACCCAAACCGAATTCTTGCAGTAATGACGAGGGCAAGAGGTTGATGGAAGAACCACTATCAAGAAGAGTCTGCTCGAAGAATTGGTCGAATATCTCGCATCTGATCAAAGGCGCTCCATTGTTTAGCTTCTTCTGCAGGAGATTGCTGATGGCAGCGGCTGTGGCCATGGTAAGAACGTGCTTCTCTACGTGCTGATGTCTCTTGTTCAGTGTTGGCCGACCCTTGTTTGTACATGACTCCTTTAAAACTTTCTTTACAATGGGCATATATTCCATTGCTTTCATTAATGAAATTTCAACAGTCAAATTACTAAGAATATCCACAACTCCAGGATCATATAATGCACTTTTTCTTTTTGCATTTTTTTGGATTTTTCTATTACATCAGGAAAAGGAATATTTACAGTACTGAAATCAAAGCAGTGTTCTTATTTACAAGAAAAATCTTGTCCACAAAATTTGTACATTCGGATCACAAAAGGGTGTACATGATGGAGGTGAAGATTCTGCTGCTAGAGGACAAGCCAAAGGTCCTGTCTCTACTCCATCAGCTGGCGTTGGATCGGTTTCTATTGTTGCTCCTCTGTAGCTGGCTCGGCTTCACGTCGACTGCGATCATCTTTTTGGTCTTTTTAATTTTTTCCTATTTTTTTGTTCTTTTTGTTGGTGGAGACAGGGGTGGATGGTGGCAGACATGGCTCCTCCTCCTTCTTCTTCCTCACCCGAAACTGTAGCTGGCACGGTTGTTGTAGAAGATGAAGATTCACCTATCAAGGCTTTATTCTTCTCGGTGTGAGTGGTAGATGGAGGTAACATCCTATCGCTCGTGAGAGTGACAACATTAGATAAAACAAAATCATGATTATCCGGCTCGACAAACAAAGACTGGACATCACATTCTAACTGCTCTTTCCTTTTAAAGTTATTGGGACTTGCTTCAACCTATGTTGGAATAGGAGTTTTAGTGGCAGTTAGGTTGTCGAGCTTCTTAGTCATCTTTGCTAGACCCTTCATAAGTTGGGCCAAGCAATCCAGGGTTGGGTTCACTAGAACCGCCTCAGAAGTTTCAACGTGTAAACCATACTGTTGCTGATGGTTGGGAGGCTGAGGCTGAGGCTGCTGATGGTGTTGCAGAGGAGGAGGAAGCTGAAAATGTTGATATGGAGGAGGGGGATACTGTTGCTGTCTAGCTGCGTACTGATAATACGGCTGTTGATGGCAGTACTGCAGCTGTAGATATTGCTGTGACTATCTCCAGTTGCCTTGATAATGTGGAGACGGGTGATTTCGGTATTGGGATTGAGGTTGGAAGGATAAAGGAAAATGACCACCTTAAGGTTGGTGGTAAGGCCGGTTGGCTGTTAGATGGCCTTGATGTTGTCCCGTAGAATGGGTCAGCTGTGCATCGTTGCTCCATACACCATTTACTTCCTAAATTAGTAGTGGTGGTGGAAATGATGGGTCGGAGGATTGGAGGATGTCTAGCTGAGAAACCACCATCTGCTGTTGCGGTGGGCCTTGCTCGGGCGCATGCACGTAATATACATGTTGGATTGCCGACTGTTGCTCACTCGGTTGTGGTTGGTGTGGCAATGATGGTTCATCCTTCTTCTCAGCAGTAGTCTCCAACGATGGTACCACCGACTAGACATCACTGATGGGGCTCACCAGCAGCTCCAACAGCTTGGTGATTTGGTTCAGCTTATCTGGATTCTATGTTCTCTGTTCAATCACAACAAGCTTTTCAAGATCCTGTGACCGCTTCTCGATAATGTCACCTTTAAAAGATGACCCCTGATGATACTAAGGTTAGATCTCTCATCTTCTCTACCTCACAGGCTGCTGCCATATGAACTGACTTTTGGAGGACCTGAGGATGTCTCTGATATGCACATGATGATGATAGGGTAACCTCTCCCTTGACCATCTCTTTGATGATCTACCATAGCGCATCTTAATCCTTGTTAAAATGTGATCATCCACATGCAGTGTCCACTAATCGCTAGTTCTCTATATTCAAGCCCCCGAACAAATGTTGGACCAGACTGGTCCTCGGTATCTCATGGTGGGGGCATTTCCTCTACAAGTTTGTAAATTGCTCCCAGGCTTCATGGATAGACTCGTGGGTGGATTGAGAGAAGTTGCTGATCCTGGCGCGCATTTCGTTGAGCCGCCCAAGTGGGTAAAATTTTTGAAGGAACACAGATTTGAGTTCCTCTCAAGTCGTCACAACCTTTCCTAAATGGTTGATCCAGTAAAGGGACATGTCTTGTAAACTGAAGGGGAACACAATCATCTTTACTACACCCAACGAGATGTTAGGGTAGTGGGTCATCCCGCAGATGCGAGAGAACTGTTGCCGGTGAGTATACAGCTCCTCATCAGTGTTCTCGTGAAATGATGGGAGGAGCATAAGGAACTGGGGCTTGAGCTCCAAGTGAGCTTGGATCGGCACCTTTAGCATAGGTTTAGGGTTCCCATTCCCTGCCCCCTCCCCTGGGTCTTGATCATTACAGGGTATTTCTCCACCTCCTCCTCCTGCAGATCTGTTCATTACATCATTCAACATCTCCTGAAATCCAGTCTGGGCTAGTGTTTGCTCAGTTAGTTGTTGTTGTATGGCTTATATGGAAGCTAGCAACTGAGCATTCTCTTAGTTCTGGTCGGGCCCTTGGCCCGGCTCCATCTGGGAGGCTGTTGTCCTTTTCCTTTCCCTTGAGGTGCCATCTCTGGGTCTAAATCAGAAGAGAAGAATTCTGGATTATGATCTAGGACTGGGGCTTGCTTCTATCTACAATGTGAGAAAATCCCAATCAAACCACTTGAAATTGAATTTCCAACTGCCATGATGGCTCTGAGATTAGGGTCAATCCCAGAGAGTTGTGAATGGAGTAGAGATGTAGACTATAATCGACCTCTACTCACAACAAGCGAACGAGGGGACAAGAGTGTTCCCTGTTTCTTGGGTAATAAAGGAGGGTGGGAAGATTCTGGAGATCGATTTGCAAAGTATGAACCGAGTTCTCATGAATTGCTTCAAATTCATTGACGGTGCCGATTCCATGGAATCGATGCGGGTGTTGGCAAAGTCCTGACTAAACCATCCATGGATCGTCATCATGAAGCAAGAGAATATTGATGCGGTAAGAAAGATACAGTGGTCAACAAGGAACAAAAAGGGATTATAAAACAGTAGGAAGGCTCTGACTGAGTAGAGGGGTCAAAAGGAAGACACATATGACAAAATTGGTGCAAATATGCGGGACTTTAACTTTGAACTTTAATATAGATCCATAAAAATATAATACAAAATTGGGTTCACCAATTCATGTCATGTGAAGCCGTAAGGGATCATCTATTTATTATCTTTCAATTTTCAGAGTTTATATTTTATACATATCTTATAACAAGTCCTCAACACTCTAATCCTATATGAGAGAGTATTGCCAGAAAAGTATCTCATACTTATCCTCCTCCTTTATAACATGTAGTATGTACTTTTTGAGGTCCTTGTAACCCTTTCTGGATCCCTACTCAGCCAAAGAAATAGAGGGAGGAAGTTGATAGAGAAAACCATTAATTCGAATAACGCTCGTAATGGAATCACCCGTGAGCATGCAAAGACCTACTGAGATGCAAACCGATGAGACAGGAACACCCATGAGGGCATGGCCAAATCTCAGTGCTTCAGATCATGTCGATGTTCCACACAAAGCAAGGACACCATAGCTGACGAGGCCCTACTTGGTTACGTACGATAGAAGCACCATTACTGTAGAAATCTAGGCGACACATAAGGCAGTTACAGACTGGGTTTTTGGCTCTAATCCGTAGTGGGTTGTGCCTCTCCCATGGAGGGGTTTTGGCCCCTCTTAAAGTACTTAAAAACAATGAGGGCTTGATGAACCCAAGGCAATGATTGTCCGTTACAGATTTTAATTAAGGTCAAAGTTTATTTAGCAGTCCTCTTGTTTTAATTTTCTGGGTTTTCACTTTTTTTGGTATTTTGCATACATGCACCTAACGATTTTGTAGATTTTCATTTAAGTCCTAGGTGCTCAAAATAAGAGGGAGATAGCTAAAAAGTCATGCAAGTCAATTCGATGATGGAAATCTCACCATTGAATCTAATGATGCATGCTGAGTTAGAGGACTTACAGTGCTTCCCAACACTCTCCATGTGGTATGCAAAATAGAATTTTTAAACCTATCTACACGGTCATGTGCATTCAACAAAATCGCCCTAAAAAGTAGCTACTATTAGTCATGAAGAACCATTTGTTAATCATTCAGAAGTGAGACCAAAAGTCCAATCTTCGATGCCACTCGATGCCCGCCACAACGGATCCTGCCAACGTTGTAAGTGACCTCTCTGGGCATGTGGTCTCAAGTCCAAATAATTAACACTTTATTAATTTGACTAGATCCAAACATAAGAGACTATAGGCACATGCTTCTTATTAGGGTTTAAGCCTAATTACCGATATAAGCAACCTAAGTCTAGGGGCTCCATGCACAAAAAAATAAAAAGGAAGGCGGAAAACTCAAAATATCAAGAAATAAAGTGAAAGAAGGCAGTGGAAGCGCGAGAAAACCACAACGAGGCCCCCAGGTGAACAATCACCCAAACACTGGACCTCGTCGAGTAGAGTAGTCTCCAAGTCTTTAATTATTACAAATTATGAATGAATCTCTCTCTCTCTCTCGCCAATAAATAAATCTAATATAACTCTATGCTAGGTATTCTCTCCTTTCTCCACTTGCTGCCTCACCAACTGGTCAAATTATGATGACCAGTCTCCACAAAGCTTGGCTGCACCGGCCTCCTAAGAGGCTATCCTCGTGTAGTGGCCCCTCGCAAAAAAAATCACAAAGAGACGTATCTTAGCACATGTAATCAAATAGAAGTATAAAAACGAGTTATGCACAAATAATGAATGAATAAATATGCACAAAGAAATGAATAACTAATTAAATAAATAAATCAATAATGAACAAATGAATGTACACAAAATAGGCTACACACATTGCTCCCCGGTAACGACGCTATTTGATAACCGCAATCTCATGAGGGTCGTACATTTTCACAAGGTGAAATGGCAATTGTTGCATTGACCACTCAAGAGACCGTAATTAATCAACAATTAACCATGCAACAATTGTGGCAGTGAATGGCAAAAATTTGAGTTAAAATTTTATTATCCTCTACAAAACTAAGTGTATAACAAGCATGTAGAGTTCGAACCACGGAGAGCAAAATAGGTAGCCTATGATTATTATTAATCAATGTGTAGTATGTACAAACATGTTTTTTATCCCTTTTTATTGTTTTTGTGGGTTTTTAATTATATATATTGGGTTCTTAATTATTATATATTTTTTAGATTTTTATTTTCTGATTTTTATATTTTCTTTTCTTTTTCATATATAAGAAGGCTATATATAAACATATGTATATACATTGTGTATAATATAGATAATATATATATATATATAATATAATTAATAGTAAAAAATCAGGAGAATACCCACAGGTACAATCCTCGTTAATATATATATATATTAGGGTTCCTGTAAAAAAATATATTAAGGTGTTTACAATATTAATAACTTGTTTATAGTAGTAATAGTTATATAAAATAGATATAGGTAAATACACAATATATAAGGTAATATATAGTAAAAAGTCAGAGAATAAATTGGTTTTGAGTTTTATATATATTTCTCATGATTTTGTGTTTTTTTTGAATTTTTGCTAAATTTTATATATTTTTTAAAGTAAAAAATATCACAAATTAGGGATTAAATAATAGGCTGAAATTGGAATAATATTAAAAATAACAAACTAAGTCCAAAACTATACAAATAAATTTTAATAGATATATAATAATATAAAGAAAATTCAAAAATAGAAAAAGATATTGGGATTTTTGTTGATTTTTCACATTTTAAAAAGGATTTTGGAGCTTTTTATTTTTTAGTATGTTTCTTTTTTAGGGATTTTTGGTCTGGAGTTAAAAAATACTAAAATAGACAACATGCATTTTTTGGGGAATTTTTCGAAATGTTTTTCTATTTTTTGGTATTTTCAAATTCAGACAGCGATAAAAATGTGCTCATTTGAGTTTTAGTAAATAGCTAAACGCCTAAATTGCCAATATAAATGTGAGGCATGAAAATATATGTTAGCATGCATCTAACCTTATTTTTGCATAATTTTTTAGCACATGTGCTATTTTTAATAAATGAAATCCAAGTACGAAAAATACATGAACTGGGAAGGGTTTTTTGCAAATAAAATGAACATAAGGGGCTTACATGCAATTTTCCAAGAAAGTTACAGTGTATATTAAATTTTATTGGACTAAACCTAAATACAAAAAGTTTCCAGTGCCTATATGCAATTTCACCACCTCACGTGGGATGGCACATGAGGTGACGTGGACTGGGCCTACATGCAATATGAAATAAGTCAGGGGCCAAGATACAAAATTCCCACAGTTATTTACACTACATAATTTATTTACAAGATTAATAATAAATTGCAAAAAAGGTGATGATGAGATTTGCAATTTCCCCATAATGCGCACGGAGATGGACGACGGGATGGATGCCACTAGAACACGTGTCGCCTCCACCTTGCTTGATGATGCTTCAACGATGAAGGGTCGTGATTAGATTTGTCCCCATATCTGATGGTGCTATGGGGCCATGATCGAATGGTGTGGTGAAATCTGGAGGCGCACACTTAATCCAATGGTTGATGCTATTGACAAAGAACAAGGAAGAAGGTGATCTTTCCTAGAATTCGATCCATGATTTCTCCTCCCACCGACAGTTCCTGATAGAATTCTTGAGCTATGCACATCCGGGGAGGCTCTCCGCAGCTATTGATGTTCTCTAGAAGCTCCAGGACCCAACAATGGGGTCCTGGCAGGTCGGGGAAGAAGGAGCACCTGGAGAGTCTTCAGCCAGGGTGATTTCGACCAAGAGGGGTTCTTTGATGCTAGGACCTGCCCGAAGACACTATATCGCTCAAGGAGATGGAGCTCGACCCATTTTAAAGCTGGAATGCAATTTGGATGAGTGGAGTGAGGATGCTCCAGCGTACGATGGTGGAGGTGCATCGATCTCTAGATCACATGGGTGATCTGGGCAGCTAGAGCATAAGAAGTAGCGAAGAAGCGGAAGGGAAAGATAGTGGGGTAGAACAGAGGGTCGGAGATCGGGCGGTTCACAATGAGAAAATGACCGGAGATCGAGAGCTCTGATGAGATGATTAACCTAATCTACGCTACTAACACGATTAAAAAGCGAGAATAAAATGCACATTATTAAAACTATAAGTCAAAGCTACCTAAGGATGATAAAAGGCGCAGTTCATACCCGAGGGTTGTTCAAGGAGTAGATGTGGTTGGAGGGCTGCCTTGGATCGCTTTGCCTCGTCCAAATCGCATGCCCAAAGCTCAGGGGTGCTCCAACTGTCACCAGGAACACACACTTACGCACATGGGGGAATTCAAGGCTCAGAGAAGGATCATCGATGGTAGATGTTGATCTTTGCATGATTAGTCAATGAAAATGATCGACGAGAAGCCCATGAAAACGGGGTAGAAATCATGGGAAAAGATATACGAGTCAAGGCGGGTGACCTGGAAGCTGAGTTGAGCGGGGGTCAACAGTTGAAGCGATACCATAGGTCCACTGGGGACACTATAGGACAAAACAATCCAAATTATTCAAAAATAATTAATTAAATATAGTAAATGATTTTATTAATTTTTTGGTATAAAAATATTTATGATTTTATGTTGTATTTAAATATGATTTTTATTTATTTTTTGCTGTTATTTATTATAAGTTAATTTTGAAGGGTGTATTTATAGGTTTATTCATCTATGTTTTGGTTGTTTTATTTTTATTTTATTGTTATCCTTATATTTTATATATTTAAACTTATTTTTATGTACATAAATATATTTTCATTATTTCTACACTTAAATAAATATGGGTATAAATTATATAGGTATAAGTATGGGTGTTTCATCTATGTATTTTTGTATATTATTCTATTTTTATGTTTTCTGTTTATCTTTATTCTAGTTTTAATAAGTACATATACTATAAATAATATTTATAAAATTCTAAAAATGTGAAATTATAAATAGAATAAAGAATAAATAAAATGGATATTCTATTCAGGTATATAGTACAATAGGGGTCCAAAACCTAATTTTTAGATATTAACTTGAAAAATATGAAACCACCTTCATTAAATAGCTTATTAGAAGTTATATGCAATTAAGGATGATTTTGGTGCATTGAGTTTTTATTTAGGAGATATGGGTCTGTGAAGTTTGGTTTTTGGATTCTTATTTTCTGTATAGAATGTACACTACATATTATTTTTGTGCAAACTCATTTTTGTATTTTTCTATACATTATTATCTATATCTTTTACATAGAAAGTTTCTTTATTTTAGGTATAAATAACAATGAACAAAATGGGCCCCAAAAAATGAATAAATGGGATTTTTATTGTATTATTGGCCCTTATCTCCCTTACTTTATTCCTTGTCGACAAATTCATGTCTTGACTTGGTCTCAAGGTTTAGGGTCATAAATTACCTTTGGTATTTTATTATTGTTCTTTTCTTTTCTTTATTCTATAATTTTGGCCTTAAAAATAATATTATATATACAAAATACAATAAATAATGAGCAGTAATATGGTCAAAAAAATATTATTTACATGCATTATCTGGGTTTTTAAGGCCAAAATAATAGAATAAAGGTGATGAAATGGAGATTCATCAGCACCTCACATGCGTTGTCACGTGTGTTTTTGGATAAATTGCCTGTTTGGCCCTTACACTTTCTTTATTTGCTATCCATTTGGTATTTAAATTAACTTTCTTTACATCCATGCTCCTGTGAGCCTACAATGAGAGTTGAAATAAAAAAGAAGAACTTTATGAGGCTTCTCGTAATTTGATTTATTTATTTATTCCTTTTCTAAATGTAGAGGAAGAAAACAAAGGAAAATGAAAAGAAATTGACTTGACCCCTTTTTCCTTTCGTGATAGATTATCTAATCTAAAGAAAAATAAAAAAGGAATTGCATTGAAATAGATTTTGATAGAATAATCAGAATTTCCTTCTAGAACCTATAGTTGTCAAAAAAGGTCCAATATATTGCATGATAACTTAGTTTAAAAATAGCTAAACATCATTAAAAAATCCATAAAAATTACCTTAATCGCCTGCTAATCACATTGTTTGTGCTAATTTTGATTTTGTATTTTTATCATTTTTACTAACTTTAATAAATCAAAAACTAAAAAATATTCCCTATCTGCATTAAAAAATCATAAAAATATAAAGTTTTTTCAAAAATTCCAAAAAATCATGGTTGTTTCCTTTGATTTATTTCATTTTTTGACAAATTTTCATTCGCTAGTTCATCTTAAATATCACAAAATGAGAAAAAATGAAAATACTTAAAAACTCATTTTAAATCATAGAAAATTCAAAATAATTTTGTAAAAATTGTTTTTGGAAAATTTGAAAAATGCTCTCTCATTGTCCATGTTCCCTAATATTTTTTATTTTTTTATTTTTAAATCCAAAATCATCTACAACAATTTTTATTTTCCATTTTCCTGTTTTTCATTTTTTTGAAACTATTCAAAAATTCTAAAATTCTGGAATAAATCATAAAAACATAGGAAATATTTCAAAAACCCAAAAATATTTTGTTTTAATTTTCGATTAATTTTTGTTGCACTTTGGCTTGAGATTTCTTAAATAATTTTTGTCAAGGGATTTTAGGGTTGCAACAACATTGTTTAATACAGATAATTACAACCCAAATTTCCTTGGTTCAACAAATGGCACCGTTTCCAGGGAGGCACGATAAGGTAGCTAGGTTTTTCTTCTTATTGCTTGCTATTTTTGGTTGTAGAAACCTGTTTGTTTTCTTTTTATTTTTTCTTCTTGTTTTTATCACATATTTCTAGTTCATATTTTCTGTCACTTGTTCATATGTTGCGTCTTCTATTTCTTCTCATTTATTTTTTTTGTTGTCTATATTCTCTATATATATTATGTGGATTGCAAATTGTTGAGGAATGAGCACTCACTTCGAATTCCGCATGCTATGAGGGAGATTACACAACGCTTGTAGGATACGATTTTTGTCGGACACCAAAAGCTCCCCAAGATCGAACGTAAGGATTCATTTGAGATTCATTTCACTAGTTCTTCCCATTTTGCCTCTTATCCACCTCTGTATATGTCTTGTTTGTTTGTCTATATTGTCTGCATTATTTTTTGCTTATATTTTTGTTCATATTATCATAACGGTATTTCTTACATAATTTTGTGTTTCCTCTTTCTTGCGAGGGCCCGACGAGTGAGGGTAGCATTCCTAGGAGCGCTGATGCATCTGAGCGAAGCAGAGGTAACTCATTTCTTCACTGAGCTGTAGGAGAGCATAGGAGGAGGAGCAGAAGATTTGGAAGAAGCAGAATTTTGGAGCATAATCTTTTATTTTATATTTAGCATTTTATTTTACTTATTTTTTGTAAAAAATTTGTAATAATTTATGTTTGGCATTTGCCTCTTTTTTTGTTTTCTAAAAGGCCATTATATACCTTGGGTGTGCGGGGTTTGTTTCACTAAGTGTCGGTGCACTTGAGGGACCTCACTGGTGTTGTTTTCATCGATTTTCTTTTTATTTGTTTTCTTACGGTTTTGTGTGCTTGAGCCCTTAGAAGTAGGTTTTATTATCTTTCTTGAGCTAGGTAATCGATTAGGTCCAAATCCCTTAACAGAATATTTATTCCTACAGACTAGATCATAGGATTGAACTTAGTCAAATTAATAAGTTCTTGCCCACTAATAGAAGTTAATTCTAGGATGGTTCTCATGGATCATTTAGGTTGTATTTCTGTATTTATTTTATGTGTGGATCACTTTGCATGTAGAGTGATGGCAAAAGGTACGCACCTCTTTCTTTGCATGCATCATTGATTTCTTAGTGCATCGACTTTTCTGATTTACTCTCCTATTTCACTCACTTAAGATAAAAAAGAATTGGAAAATTTGTTAGACCATTAACTTGAAAAAATTCCAAAAAAAAGTGATAACTGTAAAAAACTGGCGCTGCTAAAGAAAACTCGACTCTAAAAGAAACGTAAGGACAAAATCATTATTTTGAGGAGAGTAATCCCCTCATTATTTGTAGGTACTTACCTCCAGACAGAGTGGGTGAGGATGCAGCCATAAGGATAAAGCCCAAATCCCTGAACTTGTGACCTATGCTCCTGTACACATCTCTATGGTATATGGTTGAGATGCAAGCACTTGCCTCAAATGTGAGAAAATGGCTTTGGTGTGCTCATTCTCCTTTCTCCCTTTGGGCTTGATATTGAACCCAACAACCCGAGCAAATAGTTCGATTGATTGGGGAGATTGAGAACGTATGCTGGGCAATAGCAGCGACTCACCCTGTGTGCTTGGTAGTAAGTAACTTTGTGTAGATTCACTAAAACTAAAATTGAAAAGATAAAAGAGTGAACTCTTACAGTCTCCACTTGTGTCCAAATTGTGAATCGGGGGTTTGTATTGTTTTTGTTTGTTAGTGTAAAGATCCTTATGTGCCCTTTTTGCCTTTTTCTTCCTTTTTTTTCTTGTGTCGACCTTTGTGTTGTCGCATCTTTTTTATTGACATCGAAAATGTAAGATTGGAGTATTTCATGTTCGGACTCCGCAAGCTCATTTCACACTCGAGTTTGGTTGTCTTCTATTCGAGAAGACTCACTTCCCGAATATCCCTCTTCTTCTACATCACCCATCTACTCATGTAATCCATTATTTGAGGTTGACTCTAATCTCAAATTGTCGTTTGAGACTCCACCATTTTTTAGGACTAATCTAGTGCTCTACACATTTTTCACGGTTAGAATCATAGTACTTGATGCCACCAAAGGGTAAGGGTTCCATGGCTGAGCAGAGTGAGTTTAACAATACGATGTTAGCTTCCATTCAAGCCATTCAGTGATAGATAACTAAACAAGTTGAATCTAGGCTGGATTGAGAGACATGATCTTTGAGCTAAGGAATGAGGGACAAGATAGGAGAGAGGAGGATGAGCAGATAGATGGAGGTGGAAATAGGGGAGGAGGATATCAACTAGTTGAGCTAGTGGGTAAGCTCACACTCAAAGATGCATATAATCTAGGGTAGGAAAAACCAACACATAGATTCAGATACTGCGATTCATGGGCATTATGAGCTTAAGCCCACAATTTTACCTCTATTCCCAATATTCCACGGACACGTCAATGAAGAACCTTATGTGCACCTCTAGCAGTTTGACCGTATGTGGTACAATACACTAACCTAACATTCCGTTAGAGGTATAGAAGATAACAACGTATGTGGCACAATACACTAACCTAACATTCCGTTAGAGGTATAGAAGATAACAACCTTCCCATTCAACCTTATGGACAAGGCATTATATTGGATTAATCGCTTAGGATGGCTTGTTCTTGGGAAGAATTGATATATGCCTTATCGAACAAGTACTATCCCCTAGGATGACTGAATCAAATGCGGTCCTTGATTGCCAACTTCTCCCAATTGTCCCATGAGTTTATTCACAAGGCGTGGGAAAGATTTAAAGACTTTACGGAGAAGTGCCCCCATTACGATATACCGAAGACATGCTTTGTGCAGAATTTCTTTGCGGGTTGAGCATTGAGAATCAGAAATTGGTAGATGCCTCTTGTGGGGCATCCCATTTCAGTAAGGACGAGGATGTCCTTTATCAGATTTTAGAGGATATGGCGGAGAGCTCTGCAACTCTTTCTTGTTCACGTGCTTTTCAAAAGCATTCCGTTACTTCTCCTCCAGTATCCCACAAGATTGTCAACATGACAGCATCATATGATATGGATAGGGTGGATAGTGCAGATCTGACCATCATAGGCAATCACCTATCCAAAGTGAACATAATAGAGAAATGATCCATGGAGCTTGAGAAGCTACATGTGATCGAACAGAGGACTAATAACCTAGATAAGCTGGATGACATCACAAAGCATTTGGAGCTTCTTATCTGTACGATTAGTACATGTAAGAGTACGAGTGCAACAACCGATACTTCTACTCGTGAGCAGACTTCTTCCACTTCAACACAATAGCGTAACATAGGGCCGTATACAATTCAACATGTTTACTACGTGCAAATCCCATATCAGGTCCCACAACAATCACATCAGATTGTGCCATACAATCAAGAGAAACCTTACATTTTTGAGCAGCAGTCTCCACCTCCACCTCTCATTCAGGAGGTGAACGCTATTTGGTTGAACATAGAACGCATCCATCCCTGTCTTTTAGGACAAGGTTAGTTGGGTCCTCAGGCCGGTCAGAGCCCATGTTACCATTTTCAGGGAGGGGGACCACACCTCCAGCACCATCGGATGCAACCTCATTTCTCGTCTCCACCACACTTCCACAACTGGAAATATGGACAGTAGCAGATGCAGTCTGCATATCCTCCTCATTCTCAAAAACCATATTCTGGATACCAACGACCTCCACATTATCAGTCTTCGTGACAACCAGTCATTGAGCATCCAGAGGTACCTTCAGTGAATCCCAAACTTGATCAGCTTGCAATAATAATGAAGAATATGAATGATCTAACTTAGAGTCTTGATGACCTAACCACCACCAATACATTGATTCCCGCCTAGGTCAAAGACAATCCCAATAATTTCAGATGCAAGGATCAGGTAGCCCATGATCCATCTACACCCGAGATAGGTATGGCCCTTGATTTTACATGTTTATCTAAAACCACTCATCTCAAGAGAGGTAGGAGATTGCAGCCGCCTACGCATCATGTGGTATTAGAGGGAGCTATTGAGAGAGCTTCACCGACATCATCTTCTTCACCGATCAGACAATGATCCAGTGTAGCAGAGGTGGATCTTAGATTTTCACCATCTTCTTCTTCACCATCACCACCATCTTCTTCACCAAAATTATTCAAAAAAATCCAAAAAGAGAATAAAGAAAGATGCAGTATCGAGTTAACCATGAAAGAGAATACACCAGTCTTGGATTCTTCTTCTACACCAGCAAACCAAGCAACCTGTCTCATTTTTCCTTTTGTTCCTTCTATTCCTGTAGTGGATAACATTGTACAGACTGAATATGGTTGTCCAAATGTGTGACGGCCATCCTCCTCTAAGATCTGGGTCATCAGCAAACTAATCCACACACCTACATTCCACATTCGAATATTTGACATTCACAAAAGCAAGATAAAATAACAACATGCATTGGAATTTAAAAATTTTTCTTGCTTTGCATTCAATCTGTTCAGAACAACAACAACCCAAATTTTCATTCATTTATTCCATACACCAATTTCCATTACATTCCATTGTCCATTTCCAGACCCACAACAATATACATGTAAGTATAAATATAGATGCCCACAATTATACATTACATGCCATGTCTCTCAAAAAGAAACTAAGTACAAGAAACAATAAAAGAACTACCAACCACTGTACCACAAAAAAAGGTGAAGCTGCACAAAAGATGGTGCCTCCAACTATTCACTGCTGCAAACCTGTGGATCCACACGTAGATACGTTATGAGCAAAGTTGCCCAATACAATATAAACAACTATACAACAACAAGCAAGATATAACTTAAATGTGTGCAAAAGAAGAACTGGTTAATTTATCTCACAAAGAATTACATTTATTATTATTGTTGACCTGGATATGGATATTACGAAGCTTCTTAGATAGTATGTGGTCTTGGTCTTGATGAGACCTCACATTATGACCCTAAGGCAAAAGAAAGCCTTAGGGGTGCTTCCACATGCATACGATGGGGTACAATGCATCCTAACTAAGTTCCCAACACATACACTTAGCCCCACATTACAATTGTACTTCCAATTCAAAATTAAGATTCCAACCCGTAAATCATCGCGACATACCGATCCTCCTTATGCACTGAAGAATTATTCCTCATTTCCAACTTCATTAACCACATTTCTCGGAACTCCCCTCTTAGTGCTCCCACTCAGAATACTAACCAATGTGGCCTACACTAACCAATACATGAGTGTTAACTCTAAGAAAACTACGAAACACTAGACCACCAACCATGAATACTTGGCCCGCGCTCGAGTACAGGGCTAAAGCACGCAAGTGCCGAGGCCAACACTATCAGATTAGCACTTCGGTGTGCCAAACAACATGTCCCCCAACCATCACAGCTACAATAGCAGTTGGGATCGTGGTCATATACCCGGGGCCCCAAGAGTGCATTTCCCTCCCTTGGCAGCACCTAACTCTAGCTACCCACAAGCCAATATAAAAGAGGAAATACGAATGTGATGTGTTGTCAAGATGCATCAAAGTGAAATTTCTTCAAAACACTAGCGAGCCGGATAGTAGTACGAAATAATACTTTCTACAAGTCAGCGGTTTTAATGATAAAAAAAGAAAATTTGGTGACATTAATTGAAAACCAGGATAGTAAAAAAATTGTCAAGAAGAGGAAGACAAGGTTTAGTAATATTCAGCGGCCTTGAATAATACTGCACTGTTAATCCGGGAATAAGTAGGTATGCGGTCTATACATGAGCATTGAACTGACATACTAAGTATTCAACTACCCATTTACATCATGCCCAAAACCTTAATGTAAACTTGACATATGAACTAATTATAATACAATGCTACCCCTTGGGTGTTGTCCAAATCATACCTATTCCGTATTTGTAGTGGATGTCAAAAAAATATAATTTGGTAGGACATTAGAGACTGAAGAGACACATTCTATATTGTTTGAGATGCTAGTTGACAGTATGCATATGCCTGCATATGTTGCAGATTCAAAGCTACAATGCATATCAATTATTTAAAATAGTCAGCCCAAGTACTTAGTGTATGAAGACATTTAACACCAAATCTGCATATTCAGCCAATTCACTGTCCAAGGCAACCAATATAAAAAAAGTCACAAATCCTTGTTATTGAAGCCACAATGTTCATTGTTACATCTAGTAAGATCAGGCATTCACTATAGCAACATTTCACCCATAATTGCGGGGAAACATAAAATAGATGATAATCATTGGGATCATATCCGCCAAAGCAGCAAATGCCTTCATGCTGCTACTTTAAGATATGCCATCCGCAAGCCCCTACTATTGTATAACATCAATAGAGCATTCGACCTGGAGAATCTTGTTATAAGGTCCAACATATGACACAAGGGAACATTTGACATTTGCATGCAATCAAGTCCAAAAATGAAGCCAAATGGGAAGGACAGGTCCAGATCTTCATGTATTACAATCTGAACATCCATATATATACCCAAAACTGATAATTCTACAAAATTAGGATAGATAATACATGATTTCAGAGATGTACTCTGGTTTTATGGGTGAATAAGCAGGAGAGTTCAAGAAAACACATGAATAAGGTAGCAAGAGGAAGGTAAGACATAGTACCTCAGATTTTTCTCATCACCTCGTAATCTCCTCCCACAAAGAATGTCATGGTTGGTGCTCCGATCACGAGATGAAGATGTCCCCAAGGGTGACCTCACTCTCCTCTACGCATAGGCGGTCTTGGGTGTCGATCCAGGACGTTCCGATGAGCTCCGATGAGGGAGAGGGAGGAGGAAGGGGCTGGAGGTTGAAGGGCCAAGGGCTTTGGGCGTTGTTTGAAGAGGTGGGGTGGGTTTTATTTGGTTTAACTCGGATTCGGATTTGGGTTCAGATCCGAATAAGATCTCGACCCCTCCTCGCTAAATTAGTCGTAAATCGGGATCCCGAACTCGGATTTTCGCATTCTTAAACTCGTTGGAAAGATCTTGACAAGCACTACGCGGCCACTTGAATAAATTTTTTAGATAAAGAAATAAAAGTAGATTTGCAATTAAGCCCATATCTATCTGAATTTTACGGTTAAGTCCCTGCTCAAGTTTTAGGGTATTCACATCGTAAAAATCTCAATGAAAGTCTTGTCCCCGAGACTTAAGATGATTCTATTTTATTTCAACACCTGAGCCCCATGACATCCCAGTCTCACATAGAAATGAGCCCATAAAAATCTCAAAGAGAGCAAAACCCATAAAAATCTCAAAGGGAACTTGACTACGGTTTCAATTCCATACATGTGAACAATTGAGGGTATTTCTCCTTCATGTCTACCTCAGGTTCCCACGTCGTCTCATCAACGTATTGACTTTGCCATAGGACTTTCACTAACGAGATCTCCTTTGGCTTCAGCCTCTTAACCGTGTGGTCCAATATCTGCACCGGCTCTTCTAGGAAGGAGAGGTTTGGCTCCACCGCCAAGTCTTCGTAGATGACCACATGTCGGGGATCTCGGACGTACTTCCTGAGGTTCGATACGTGGAACACGTCATGGATGCCATCGAGGTATGGAGGAAGGGTCACTTTGTAGGCAACTTTCTAACATGGGCCAAAATCTCGAATGGTCCCACGAAACGCGGTGCTAGCTTGCCCTTGGCACCAAATCATTATATGCCTCTCATTGGGGACATGCATAAGAACACGAAGTCCCCAACATGTGATCATGAGAACGTTTTCATCACACAGGATTGGCTTAGAATTATACCCATTAAGGCACGAATGTAGGACACCATATCTGCAACTCAAGGTTTCAACGCCGCTGGTCGGCATAACTCTTCGGACGGCTCTACGTAGTAAGCAATTTCCTCCTAGCAGTCTCCACCACCCTAGAGGTCTCCTCAATGATCTGCGGGGTGAACATGGTGTTGTCACCCAGCTGCTGCCAACAAAAATAAGTGATGCCCCTCCTCCTGTACAATGTCACAAAGGGAGCCATGCCTATACTGGCGTGGTAGCTATTGTTGTACGTGAACTCAACTAGCGGAAGGTGATCCTTCCGGATCCCTTCCACTCAACCACACAAGCCCACAACAAGTCCTCCAATGTCTATATGCTCCTCTCGGACTGCCTATTTGTCTGTGGATGGTATGTTGAACTCATGCGTAGTTCGGTCCTCAAGGCTCTCATGAATTCTCCCCAGTAGTGTGATGTGAAATGAGAATCTCTATCTGGCACTATTTCCTTGGGTATCCCATGCAACCAAATGATGTGCTGAATGTATAAATAGCTAGTTGTACTTGTATATATGTCATGTTAATCGGGATGAAATGGGCTGACTTGGTCAATCGGTCAACGATGACCCATATCGCATCATGCTCTTCAGGGGTGCGCGACAATGATGTGACAAAATCAATGAAGATGCTCTCCCATTTCCACACTAGGATGGGAAGAGGCTGCAGTAAACCAGGAGGCCTCTGGTGCTCTGTCTTCACCATCTAGCAAGTAAGACATCTGCTAACATGTTCGGCTACGTCATTCTTCTTGTCTTCCCATTAAAAGTGTTGGTGGAGGCCCCTGTACATCTTGGTACCACCTGGATGTATGGAAAGTCTCGAGATATGCGCCTCATCCATATTCTATCTCCTCAGCTCCTTGTCATCTAGGATACACATACGGTCCCATTCCATACGATGGATTCACAGACTCGAAATCTGTTAAATTCATCCTTCAAGCACCTGTGGTACAACTCCTGGATCCTCGGATCTGCTATTGGTCCTGAACAATCCTATCCTACAAGCGGCTATACTTGTCTGGCACTTTCACTACATCGGATGTGCTCTCAAATGGATGCCACTCACTTAGTGTAGTGAGCACATCCCAAGTCTGCAATAAGGCTACCGAACCCTCAGTGTATGGTCATTTACTCAAAGTGTCTGCTACCACATTCCCTTACCAGGATGGTAGGAGATGGTACATTCATAATCTTTTAGTAGTTCCATCCACCACCTTTGCCTCATATTTAGCTCCTTCTGATAAAAAATGTATTTGAGGCTCTTGTGGTCTGTAAAGATCTCAAATGTCACCCCATAAAAATAGTGACACCATATCTTTAATGCAAAGACTACGACCGCCAAATCAAAGTCATGAGTGGGGTAGTTGCATTCATGGTTCTTCATCTATTGTGACACATACACCACTACCTGTCCATGTTGCATCAACACTATACCCAAGCCCTCCTTTGAAGCATCTATGTACATGGTGAACTCCAAGGTACCCGACGGAAGGGTGAGGATGGGTGCAGTAGTTAATCGCTCTTTGAGCGTTCGAAAGCTCAACTCTCATTTGTCACTCCAAACAAATGGCACGTCCTTCCATGGCCAACTGGGATAACCCTCTAAGAAATCTCTTGTAGTACTCAATGAGGCCAAAGAAACTGCGGATCTCTATAACTGTCTTGGGTCGCTACCAAGACAATACTGCCTCTATCTTGGCGGGGTCAACTGACACCCCCACCACTGAAACCACGTGGCCTAGAAATGCCACCTCAGAAATCCAAAACTTGCACTTGCTATACTTGGCATAGAACTGGTGCTCACGAAGTGTCTCTAGCACGGTGTGAAGATGGGACTCATGCTCGTATTCATCATTGGAGTAGACTAGAACATCATCGATGAATACGATCACGAACCTATCCAAATGCGGGCGAAAGACTCGATTCATCAAATCCATTAATGCGACAGATGCATTCATGAGTCCAAAAGACATCACCAAGAACTACTAATGGCCATATCTAGTGTGGAATGTAGACTTCATCATGTCAGCCTCTTTGATCCTCAACTGATGGTATCTCGACCGCAGGTCAATCTTAGAGAACACTATAGCTCCCTGCAACTGGTCAAATAGATCATCTATCCTGGGAAGTGGGTAACGATTTTAACAGTTTTCTTGTTCAACCGCCTGTAGTCTATGCATAGCCTTAGGGATCCATCCTTCTTCTTCACGAAGAGAACTGATGCTCCCCATGGCGATGTACTGGGGAGGATGAATCCCTTCTCCAACAACTCCTGCAACTGTACCTTGAGCTCAGCTGGTGTCAACCTATATGGAGAGATAGAAATCGGTTGTGTATCAGGTAATAGCGTGATCTCAGACTCTCTTCGTACTAGCAGTAATCTAGGCAGTTCGTTTGTAAATACATTAGGGAACTCACACACAACTCTGACATCCTCTATCATCTGGTCCTGTGTTGCCGAGTCTACCGCATAGGCAAGGTAGTTTATGCAACCCTAGGTAAGAAACTATTGTGCCCTCAAGGCGGAGATGCACTCAATCCCACCATCAGATGTGCATCCATCGAAATGAATGGCAAAACTCCAGGTAAGTGGAAGACCACCGTCTTCCCAAAATAGTCCATGTACGCGTGGTGCCTCTCTAACCAGTCCATGCCCATAATGATGTTGAAATGCTCTAATTGTATCAACAACAAGAATGTCGGCATCTCATGCCCATCTATCTGTAAAGCCACATCCTCCACTGCTTGGTGATTGATGAACAATTGGCCCCCTAGACCCTTGATATAATACGAAGAAGTAACTTCCATCACTGACTTGCCTAATGTAGGCACCGTATGATGTGCAAGATAGGAATGTGTAGGCCCTAAATCAAACAATGCATGCAAAGATGTCCCATGAGATGAAATCATACCTCTGACGATCGATCCAGAAGCGTGAGCCTACTCTGTCTCACTACATGCAGCTGGCCTCGTGGTGGTGCACTAGAACCCGCAACACTGACTATTTGTTGTGGTGTTCGCTGAAAGTCACTGCCTCCTTGGCGGGATCATGCTCCTTGAAATTGTCCAGAAGACCCAGATGGTCTTCCACTCTACTGTTGTTACACGCTTGAGCTGTTAGCACGCAAAGGGCATTGGGTCTTGAAATGGACCGATTGTCTACAAATGTAACAAGTACAACTATCTACCTGTGACAAGCTTCCTCTAGAAGCCAAATTGCCAGCCCCAGGCCTACGACGCGGTGTATGCATAGGAGGGCGAGAAGAAACTAAACTACGTCCTACCAAGGCCTGTCCCAAGGTAGGTGTGAACCAGCTGGCAGGTGATGATGTCTCTGTCGGGTGGTGGTGGCGGTCTCTACGAAACTGAGAGAAGTCCCGCTGCACAACCCTGCTAGGCTTCGGTTGAGGCAACTGTGACTGACTCCTCTGTAAGCGGCGCTATGTCACTTCCCACTTTGTCTCCTTCGTAGTGGCCTCCTTGATGGAGGTGAGTCCTAAGGTACATAGCCGATCATGTACCTCCTCACGCATTCCTCGAATGAACTTCTGGAACTTCTCCTATGGGTAGGCTGTCGTAGCAGGGGAAAAGTGAGAGAGCTCTGTCTAACGAATCTGGTACTCTTGGGTCATCATCGACCCATGTCTCAACTTAGCAAACTGCCTCCTCTGATCTTCCACCAAATAGTCTGGGTAGAACTTTACACGGAACTCATCAAAGAAGATCTCCCACGTGATGGGTCCCGTCAAGTGCTCCTTGGTGGCATTCGACCACTGCTCTGTATAGCCAACCAGGGAGTATTCCACAATTGACACCGATGCGTCCTTTGGTGCACGTATCATTTTCAGAACTTTGGCAACCTGTGACATCCATATATAGGCATTGTCAAGGTGGTGGTACCAAAGAACTATGGTACCCCCACCCGCTGGTATGCGACGTAAGTGCTCTGATGCTTCTGCAAAGCATCCACATCCTCTGGCTGCTCAGGCTCCAAGGAAAATAGCAAGTTGACACTCCTCCCCGTAGTGAGAGGGACTGTAGGAGGGGTCATCCTACCGCTGGAGCCGCTGCTCCGTCGCCTCTTGGACCTGTTGGATCCCCTGTACCGCCTGTACAAGGAGAGCCAACTGTTGTGCCATTTCTTAGTCTCTGCGAGGCGGCATGGTTCTGCATAAAGAACCAAGGCATTAGTACTTGCTTTTCTGAAGAGAGACATTATGAGAGACATGTGGACATGGATGAAATCGTGCTACTCTCATGTGGACTCGTGTTTGGTCAAAAGACTTCACACTATCCAGTATTAAATTACCAATGTGGAATGACATGCGTGAATTGGAATGGAGTACCACCGCTCTGATACCGAACTGTAATGCCCGTCCCCCTCTAAGATCCAGGTACTTGATGAACGAAGAATTCGCCTCATTATTATAGATAAATAAGTCGTAGTACAGGAGACGAATTTTGTTCATCAAAAACCACAGACCTTGAATGCTGTGGAATATTTAAGCTTGGTAAGTGTACCAAGGTCGAACACAGGGATACAGCTGCCTAATTCAGTTATTGAATTTTGATTCATGAAACACATAGTGATTTAATCTCAATTTCAGGTCCATATGCAATCTACAAGGTAATGCAAAGCGATGCTATGGTATATGCATTTTTTTATTTTGTTTTTATGCAAGTTAAAGTGATGCACGGGCGAATAATGCAAGGGAATATGCATGATGAATAAAATGCTACAATTATACCCTAAAATGAGAGCAACGCAATATAGAATGAAGTTAGAGTCAATTTGAACACATCATTAAAAATCGGTCATCAAATCAAGCAAGACGAGTAGAGCCTGGTCCCATTTTTCACATAAAAAAATCACCTTAAATTAACACAGTGTCAGATGGAACAAATAAGTATGCTAGAATGTAGAGGACAAAATAAGGATCAAAACGACACTAAAATCATGCAATTTGGACCTACGATGCTCAAGTTATGCTAAAAACAGTACAAGGGCATAATTGTAATAAAAATGCAATAAAATAAAGGGATAAATATTGCATTTAGGTCCTTGGAGGGACCTAAATGCAAATACCAAAAACTGCCTGGGCCATTTTGTAATTTTTCCATTTGCGCGCATGGGCCTTTTTGTAAATCTTCAAAACCTGGAGGGCCTCCCTGAAATTTACCCAAGCACGCACGTGGGGGCACGTGCCTGGGGACCTGAATGTAAATAGCGTATCGTTTCAGGTCTATCCTGCAATTTGCCCATGCCTCACGTGCGAGGCACGTGAAGGCCCAGGCTCGGGAGGGCCATCAGCTTCAGACATACGTGGCTGCACAGAGAGGCTTGGTTCCAGGCTCGGTAGGACCCGGGCCTGCAGCTTCGGTTGGAGGTTCGTTCGAGCCACGCGTCATCATCACAGCCGTCCGATCGAAACGATCGGACGACAACTGTACCCTTAGTCTCCTCCGCAGGTCACCGGAGGAGGCGGGGCTCCGGCGACCTGCCAATAGCTCCGTCGTGCGCCAAGGTCGCATCTGAATGTCGAGGGAGTTCGCTGGAGGCATGGCGATGGTCCTGAAGCTCAGGCGAAGCTCCGAGGGTGTCTGGAGCTGCTCGGCGAAGCGTGGTTGTCGGAGGAGGAGCTCGAGACCGGCGGGGAGATGCAGGCTCCGACCATTGAAGACGTGAAGCCTGCAGGAGTTAGCAAGGCCGAAGCGTGCATGTGGAGTGAACGGTGAGTGGGCTGGGGGCCGTGGAGCGACTGGAATGGAGGCCCGGGATCTTCTTCTCCGGCGAGGTGGCGAAGAAGGTGGTCGGAGCGTAAGGGGGTTCTGGAGAAAGGGGAAGTGGTCGGCGAGGATCGGAGGGATATGGTGGAGGTGTTCGAGTAATCGGAGGATGGTGAACGATAGTGGAATGCAAGGGAAAATTAGGAGGATATGCGGGAAAAAATTGCCTTGCCGGAGCAAGGCGAATGGCGGCTGGGATGGCTTGGGCTGAGGCTCAAGGGAGCCTCGGGTCTTCGCCCGGCGAGGTCAGCCGGGCCTCGGGGCTCAATTGGTGACCGGAGGCCACCGATACACGGCGGGAAAGCTGCGGGTCTACACCAGGAAAACTCCATCTTAACCTCGACGTTCCGCCCCTCTGCTGTCACCGGAGGGGTGGAGGAGACTAGGAGCAAACCCAAGAATTGGTGGACACTGACTACGGTGGAGGTGGCGGAGGTTAAATAGGCGGAGACATCAGGCAGTTATAGTGATACAGGGCGTTTTTAGAGAGGCGGTGTAATGGCGATGGGGTAACGTCTGGGAGTTATGGAGATGGCGCGAGGATGATGGAGGAGCGAGCTATGCGGGGCGGCCGTTAGGAGAGAGAGAGGTAGCCGGGGGTGATGGCCAAAAAAGAAAGGGGGTGCGGGGGTCGCGAGTTGAAACGGCTGAGGAAGGGGTGTTACGCGAGGTGGAAGATGATCTTATAGCCGTTGGATCTGGCGATCCGACGACTAGGATGGTTGTGTGGCTGAAGGGTGGAGATTAGATCAGGGTGTTGATCAAGTGGCTAGGGTTAAAGCGGTGATGAGCGGTCATGATGAAGAAATCAGGAAGATCCAACGGTCTTGGAAAAAGGGATGACGTGGAGTCTGGTGGACCATAGGATTTAAACGCGATCAGGCAGCTGCTATGAAGGGAAGACGTGGCAGCTTCGCAGTCGTCGGATCACAAGGAGATCGAACGGATGAGTTTAAAGCGCTAATAGATGGATGAGATCTGATCTGGGAGTCAGATCAGACGGTGGGCGATGGAGCGGGGTTCAACGGTTGAGATGGAGGCGATTCGGCGCTGATCCAACAGCCTAGGAAACGCGCCAGATGGCAGCAAGGGAAGCGGGCCACGTGGGCGGGCTGAGGGGGCGCCACGTGGCCCAATCAGAATAATTCAAACAAAAATACAAAGAAAAATATAAAAGAAATAGTTAGAAGCCGAATTTGGAAAAAGTCAAAACATGAAAGTTGCTCGTCTCGACGAGATCTACAACTTTCATGTTGGGCAAAAAGCCAAAAGAGGTCATCTGTACAAAAGCTATTTTTGGGGGTATTTTTAAGGGGATAAAAACACCAAGTTTGTGGCTTTGAGATTTTTTTTTGTATTTTTTTTATCTTTTTAAGGGTCAACGATTTATAGACAAGTTATCTACCTAATTTTTAGGGGTTTTTGAGGCTAAAATAATTACAAAAAAAATAAAGGAAATTAAATGGTAATTTATACACAATATAGTACATGATAAAATCAAAGAATTAGAGGTGATTTTTATTGGTTTGTTTAAGCAGGGATTTTAATAAGTGGCTTTTAGCATGATGAATATGAGATTCATCAGTACTTGGCAAACCAATCCACACATATATATTCTACATTTGAATATTTTACATTTCACAAAAGCAGGAGAAAATAGAAATATGCATTGGAATTTAAAATTTTTCCTTGCTTTGCATTCAACCTGTTCACAACAACAACCTGTATTTCCATTCATTCATTCCATATACCAATTTCCATTACATTCCATTGTCCATTTACTAGCTCATAAAAATATACATGTAAGCACAAATATAGATGACCACAATTATACATTACATGTCATGTCACTTACAAAGAAACTAAGTAGAGAAAACAGTAAAATAATTACCAACCACTATACCACAAAAAGGGTAAAATTGCACAAAAGATGATGCCTTCAACTAGCCACTGCTGCGAACCTGCGGATCCATACATAGGTACGTTATGAGCAAAGTTGCCCAATATAATATAAACAACTATACAACAACAAGCAAGATATAATTTAAACGTATGCAAAAGAACAACTGGTTAACTGATCTCACAATGAAGTACATTTATTATTATTATTGTTTGATCTGGATATGGATATGATTAACCAAGCTTTGTGGATAGTCTATGGTCTTGGTCTTGATGAGACCTTACACTATAACTCTAAGGTAAAAGAAAATGGTTGGGGTGCCTCTGTAGGCATGCGGTGGGGTACAATGCATCCTAACTATGTTCCCAACACGTACACTTAGCCTCACTTCACAATTGTACTTGCGATTAAAAATTAAGATTCCAATCCACAAATCATCGCGACTAACCCGATCCTCCTTATGCACCGAAGAATTATCTCTCATTTCCAACTTCATTAATCATATTTCCCGGAACTCCTCTCTTAATGCTCCCACTCAGAATACTAACTAATGTGGCCTGCACTAGCCAGTACATGAGTGATAACTCTAAGCGAACATCGAAATACTAGACCACCAACCATGAATACTTGGCCCCCACTCAAGCACTGGGCTAAAGCATGCAAGTGTCGATGCCAAAACCATCAGATTAGCACCTCGGCGTGCCAAGTAGCATGTCCCCCAACCATCGCAGCTACAATAGCAGTTGGGATCGCGATCATCTTGGTTTCTACCTGAGCCCCCAAGGGTGCATGCCCCTCCCTTGGTGGCACCTAACTCCATCTACCCACAAGACACTATAAAAGAGGAAATACGAATGTGATGTGTTGTTAATATGCACCAAAATGAAATTCCTTCAACCCACTAGCAAGCCAGTTAGTAGTATGAAATAATATTTGCTACAGGTCAGCCGTCTTAATGATTAAAAAAAGATAATTGGTGACATTATTTGATAACTAGGATAGTAAAAAAAATGTCAAGAAGAGGAAGAAAATGTTTAGTAATTCTAAGTGGCCTTGAATAATACTACATTGTTAATCCTAGAATAAGTAGGTATGTTGGTCTATACATGAGCATCAAACTGGCATACTAAGTAATGAACACAACATTTATATCATGCCCAAAACATTAATGTAAACTTGACCTATGAACTAATTACAATATAATGGTACCCCTTGGGTGTTGTCGTCATTATACCTATTCAGTATTTGTAGTGGATGTCAAAAAATATAATTTGGTAAGTAAGACATTAGAGGCTGAAAAGACACATTCTATGTTAGTACAGTGCAACTATTTAATAGCCAAAACCAACACTGTAATACATATCCTAGAATTGCAGTGCTACCTACAAACATGCCAAGAAAACACCTATAATAGAACATGTTCAAAGGGGGATGGAGCCACTGCCAACAATTAGTTTACAGATAATTAGATAGTATAATAATTTGAATCGCATTAGTTGGTTAATAGTTATTTTTAATTTAAACAATGATATGCAATGGTCATATGAAGTCAGCATGCACTGTTTGAGATGCTAGTTAACAGTATGCATATGCATGCATATGTTGCAGATTCAAAGCTACAATGCATATCAATTATTTAAAATACTCAGCCCAAGTACTTGGTGTACAAAGGCATTTAACACCAAATCTGCATATTCAGCCAATTCATTGGCCAAGGCTACCAATATAAAAAAAGTCACCAATCCTTGTTCTTGAAGCCACAACTTTCATTGCTACATCAAGTAAAATAGGGCACTCACTATAGCAGCATTTCACCCATAATTGAGGGGAAACATAAAGTAGATGATAATAACTAGGATCATGTCCGTCAAAGCAGCAAATGCCTTCATGCTGCTACTATAAGATATTCCATCCGCAAGCCCCTACTATTGTAAGCAGCGATAGAGCATTCGATCTGGAGAATCTTGTTATAAGGTCCAACATCTGACACAAGGGAATATTTGACATTTGCATGCAATCAAGTCTAAAAAAGATGCCAAATGGGAAGGACAGGTCCAGATCTTCTGGTATTATAATTTGAGCATCCCTATTATATACCTAGAACTGAACATTCTACAAACTTAGGAATGATAATACATGATTTCAGAAAGTGTGCACTGCTGGTTTTATGGGTCATTAAGCAGGAGAGTTCAAGAAAATGTATGAATCCGACAACAAGAGGATGGGAAGACATCGTACCTCAGTTTTTTCCCGTCACCTCCTCCGGCGAAGAACGTCGCGGTTGGCACTCCGATCGTGAGATGAAGACATCCCCGAGGGTGACCTCGCTCTCCTCTATGCATAGGCGGTCTTGGGTCGTCGATCCGGACGTTCCGATGAGCTCTGGTGGAGCTCCAACGAGGGAGAGGGAGGAGAAAGAGGCTGGAGGTCGAAGGGGCAAGGGGTTTGCACATTTTTGGAAGAGGTGGGGCGGGTTTTATTGGGTTTAACTCAGATTCGGATCTGGGTTCGGATCCAAATAAGACCCCGACCCCTCCTTGCTAAATTAGCTATAACTCGGGCTCCTGAACTCGGATTTTCACTTTCTTGGACTCGTTGGAAGTTCTCGACGAGTATTATACGATAGACTACTCGAATAATTTTTTTAAATAATGGAATAAAAGCAGATTTACAATTAAGTCTGATCCATCTGAATTTTGCAGTCAGTCCCTTCTTGGTTTTTTTGGGGTCTTCACAACATGTACATGATGACTCTATTTTGAATAAGAGAAATGAGCATTTTGATGTTTCTTATAATTCTATATCATTTCCTTATGCTTTGAATAAAAATAGAAAAATCCAAAAATTGAAAACAACACTATCTAATCCCGGAGTGGTAGAGATCCTTCAAAACATCTTTTTGGAGATGCCACTCCTTAAGGCCATGGAGTACATGTCTGCAGTGAAAATGGAAATGTAAGAGCCATGTACTAAAAAACGCCAATCCAAGCAGAACAAACAAAAGAAAATACAGAAGCACATCTTTACCATGACCACGATTCATGAAATTAGCAACCTCCTACCAAAAAAGAGAGATAAGGGAGCACCTCACATCCGTTGCCACATCTTTGATCATGAGTTGGATCGTACTCTTCTCGATAGCGGATCCTACATTAATCCCATGCCATCCTTGCTACTCATTGAGTTTGGGTTGGGGCCTCTTAGATCCATCCTAATGATCCTTCAGTTTGTTGATAGATCGATCAAGAGGCCGAGAGGTATTTTAGAGGACGTTATTGTAATGGTACAAGGAATGCGATTCTCAATTGATTTTATTGTTATGGATATAGATACCTCTGCATCGTTACTCCATACCCTGATCATACTTGGTCATCCGTTCCTTCGAACGACCGAAGTAGTAGTTGATTACGGTATTGGAGAGATCATCTTTCAGTCCCACAGTGATAAGGTGAAGATTGAGACGGTCCCCGATCCTAGGCCATCACTGCCATCAGCAGCAACAGATGAGAGAGACAGTTACACCAGATTTTGAGGACTTTGATTTTCTTGCTGAGTTTTGAGATACATATCTATTCACTTATTTCATGGACACCCAGGAGTTCCTTTCTCGGAAGGATCTTCTGGAAAGCACAGTCACCTTGAGTTCTCTTGTTGATCATTCGTAGTTGCCAGTTGATGTTCAGTTTGAGTTGTATTCTGAGGAACAATCTGAGTTTTTAGAGGTACATTCTGAGAATCCTGAGATACATTCTTTTTTCGAGATTGCTGATGAAATATCTCCTACTGAGATTTTTGAGATATTTAATGAGAATTCTGAACATCCTACTGATCTATTTCTTTTTTAGCAGAGATCATTCATTACAGATCTTTCTGAGATTTTACTTGTTGAGTCTACAATAGCCACAATGGATAGTTCACACCGTACATATCATTTACCTTCTACCACTGCAGTAGCAGAGGTCATCACAAAGCTAATTCTGACCCCACCGAAGATTAAGTCTTTACCCTCAACGTTGAAGTATGCCTTCCTTGTAGGTCTCCCCCCGAAGATGTTTCCAATCATCCTCAGTTTGTAATTGACCAATAAACAAGAATCTCATGTGCTAGAAGTTTCTTGATAGAAACCACAAGGCCAATTGATGGAATATTTCGAATCTCCGTTGGATTAGTCCAGCTTTGTGCTTGCATCATATCTAATTAGAGGATGACAGCAAACCCTCTTGTAAGTGTCAGTGCCGTCTAAATCCAAATCTCTGGGTTGTTGTCATGAAAGATATCAAGAAATGGTGTGATGTTGGCTTTATTTATCCCATTTCGGATTCCAAGTAAGCCAGTCCATTACATGTGGTCCCGAAGAAATCCAAAATTACTATCGTATCGAATGACCGTGGTGAGGAAATTTTGACTTGTGTACCTGCTTCATGGCATGTCTACGTAGATTACCGGCATCTAAATTCAACTACTAAGAAAGATCGCTTTCCACTGCCTTTATTGATCAGATTATTGAGAGGTTGGCATGGAAGGAGTTCTTTTGTTTCTTGGATGGGTAATCGGGGTATATCTAGGTTGCAATCGCTCTTGAGGATCAAGAGAAAACAACTTTTACTTGTCCTTTTGGCACCTAGGCCTTTAGACAGTAGCCTTTTGGATTTTGTAACACCCTCGCTACATTCCAGAAGTGTATGTTGGCTGTTTTCTGCGACATGGTAGGTAATTTTTGAAAGGTCTTCATGGATGATTTCTCGATCTATGGGGATAGCTTTGCTACATGTCTTGCTCATTTAGACCCAGTATTTCAGCGTTGTTGCATGGTAAACTTAGTACTCTCGTGGGAGAAGAGTCACTTTATGGTGACTAATGGGATTGTATTTGGCCACATCATCTCTAAAAATTGTATGGATGTTGACCCGCCTAAGATTGTTACGATCTCCAAGCTAGAGCCACTATAGAATTTAAAGAAGTTGAGGTCAATTCTGGGACATGTTGGATTTTATAGGCGATTCATTAAGGACTTCAGCAAGATCGCCAAACCTTTGACTGAGTTTCTATGCTAGGAAACTGAGTTCATTGTTGATGAGGAAGTCCTCCTTGCTTTCCAGCAGTTGGAAGACATGGTTACTAGTGCTCCTATCCTACAATCACTAGATTGGTCTCTTCCCTCTGATATCATGATGGACGTGATAGATTTTGCAGTTGAGCGGTTTTAGGGTAGAGAAGGGATGTGGTACCATTTCATATACACTTTGCTAGCAAGACTCCGGATGAGGGACACCGTAATTTCACAATCACAGAGAAGGAGATGTTAGCATTGGTGTTTGCATTAGAGAAGTTCATATCTTACCTCCTTGGTTTACATGTTATTGTATACACAGATCACACATCCATATGGTACCTACAGGAAAACAAGGATGCCAAACCATGTCTTATCGTATGGATCCTTCTTCTCTACGAGTTTGATTTAGAGATTCGGGATAAACCTGGAGTAAAGAATTTTGTAGCAGATAACCTTTCCTGGATCAAAGATGCGGAGACTTCTGAGCAATCAATACTTCCCATATTAGAGACCTTTCCAGATGAGACCATTCTATTTGTGTCCTCCCTTCCATATTATGTTGATGGTGTGAACTATCTTGTCTCCAAGAAAGTTCCACAAGATTGGACAAAGCACAAGGAAGATAGATTCTTGTTTGAAATACATTTTTACAGTGGGAGGATCCATACCTATTTCGTGAGGGTGCGAATTGTATGTAGAGAAGGTTCATTCCTCAGGAGGAATACACCAGTGTGCTCGAGCATTATCACAAATTAGAATCTGGTGGACATCATTCGGGGAAGCGCATGACAACTAAGGTTTTACAATGCGGCATATGGTGGCCAACTCTGTTTAAGGATGCTACAAATTATGTTCGAGGCTGTAATAAATGCCAAAAATGGGAGGAACCATTGGTTTCAAAGATACCATACCCCTGAGATATATCCAGATTTTAGATGTTTTTGATGCTTGGGACATACTCTTCATGGACCTATTTTTTGTCAGTCAGGGATTTCTGTAAATCCTGCTTGCGTGGATTATGTTAGTTGTTGGGTGGAGTCTATCCCCACCTGAGCCGTTGATAGTCGTACAAATTGTTCCTTTCTCAAGGACCACATTATCGTGGTTCAGGATCTCCAAGATGCTCATTTAAGATTGGCAAAGCCATTTCATTAATCAAGACATGAAGAAGCTTTTGAAGGAGTACAAAATCGAGCATAGGTTTGTCTCCTTACCACTCACAATCTAATGGCTTGGCTGAGATTTCAAATAGGGAGATTAAAATGATATTGCAGAATGTCCAAATAGAAAGAACTAGTTATAAATGCTTGACTTGGTTCTATGGGCTTACCAGACAACGTACAAGTCTCCATTAGGTATGTCTCCCTACAGACTGGCTTATGGAAAGCCTTGCCACTTTCCAGTCGAGTTAATTCATAAATCTTTCTGGGCACTCCATGTATGCAACTTGGATTATGAGAAAGCAGGATAGAATAGGATGTCGGATCTGAACCCATTGTTGGAATTCTGAGATTTTGCATAAGACAACTCACTAATGTATAAGGAGAAAGTCAAGCGTTGGCATGATAGACATTAGAAGGTTGACTTTCTCTCCTGATCAGAAATTTTGGTATGCGAAATTAAAGTTGTTTCTAAGAAAACTAAAAGTAAATGGTCAGGACCATTCATTGTTAGAGTTGCGTGTGACAATGGTAGTATTGTCATATCTTGGTTGCCATCTGACGCACAACCATTTGTTGTGAACAAACAATGCTGAAGCCATATCTAGATCATGATACATTCATGTTCGTGGTTGATTCCATATCCGTGGTATCAAACGATGACTTTCGAACATATTCTATGCCTGATACATGAGCTGATTTTCACTGTATATATCCTTTCATTTTATTCTTTCTTCTTCCATTTTCATCGTTCACCTCTTTTCTGTGTGTGTGTGTGTGTGTGCTATACTTAGGATGTACTTTATCCTAAGTATAGGGGAGGTGCATGACTTGAGTTTTTCCATTTTCATTCTGTTTTATCACTCCTGTTAGGGATCCTTTACCCTAAGTATAAGGGGAGTGATGTCCTTCATTTCGTTCTCTTTTGATTTTTTATTTCTTTAATTTCTTCAGTTCTCTTACTTGTACTTCAAATTATTGATATTCTTTTTCTATACTTAGGGATCTCTTACCCTAAGTACAGAGGAGGACAAGTCGAGTCGTTGAGTTTGTTCATTCTTTTCCTCGGTTTTCCTCGTTTGCACAGTCTTTTGTACTTAGGATTATTTGATCCTAAGTCTAGGGGGATCATCGATTTCTATTCTTTCTATTCCTTGAATCGTTGTTTATAGATTCTTTTCACTTTTCTATACTTAGCAAGAGTTATGCCTTCCTTCGTAGCTCTTTGGTCACTATGAGGACATATTTCGGGCTAAGTATATGGGGTGTCGTATATATTACATATATACATTAGCCATAACTCTTGTTTTTGTTTATTAATAATGTGGCTATTACTTAACAAAATGTTTTGAAATTTTATTTGTATATAGTTTTGCAAAAATCTTTTGTAAATTTATTTGTAAAAAACTGTTTTGTAAAATGTTTTGTAAAAAAATTTGTAAAAATTTGGCAAAATTATTTTTATACAAATATTTGTAAAAAATTATGTGTAAAAATGTTTTGTTGGTAAAATGTTTGTAATTATTTTTGTATCAAAATTATGTATGTACAAAATGTTTGTAATTATTTTTTTTATCAAAATTATGTATGTATAAAATGTTTTTAAATTTTTTGAAAGCAAAATGTTTGCAAAAACCTGTTGTAAAAATATTTGTAAGATAGTTTGCAAAAATAATTTGTAAAACTTTTGAAAAATCTTTGTAAAAAATTTTGTAAAGTGATTGTAAACTCTTTTGTAAAATGATTTGAAAAGGTTTGTAAAATTTGTATAAAATTATTTTGTCACGTTGGGTATACACTATGGGGTATATATATTTGTTGTAAAATCCATGTGTGTGTAAAAGTTGTAGTTATTCCTATAAAATTCACTATTGTATATAAAATCCTTGTTGTAAAACTTGTATTTAAAACATGCAAATCAAATCCTTCTATAAAATAAAATCTTGTATAAATATGTATAATCCTTTTACATAAACTTGTATATATTCCTTGTAAATATGTTCAATCCACTAACCTTCTTTTCTTTTCTTTGAAAAAAATGTGTTTACAACCATAAAAATATTCAAAACTCTTTGAAAAAATTTCAAAAAGATTATTCTTTTTATTTTCTTTTCTTTTGAAAAAAATGTTTTTTGTATATATTTCTTGCATTTGCATGTGATTTTTTTGGAATGGTATTGACATTTATGCTAGTCTAGAATAAATTCAAAGATTGAAGCTTGGTTAGACCTTAATCTACTTAACCATAGGAACCTTATAGGACATGGAATTGAGATTCTTTAGATCTATAGATTAATTCTTTGGGAACCACAAGACAGTTCAGTGTCATCTTGAATGCCAAGTAGAATATTTTGTAACATACTCATGACTCCGATTGATAATGACCTAGGTTGCACACCTGCACTTACACTTTGCTCACCTCAGTTGAAGTGGTAGAGATCTGGATTTGTCGGCATGAGACACAAGTCAATGGAAACATCGAAAGTCACATATTTGTGGCCATTGTACTCCAACCCAATCCAATCACGACGAGTTCTAACGACGGAATGTTGTGGGTTACAATAAAGCTTCAAAAGAGGGACAGTCTACTAGATAAAGAGGAACTCCTTATGTACATGCTGCACCTTGTATATATTAAAGAAAAGCGATAAAAAAATCTCTCTCTCATCATAATCAAGGCATATGCCTCAAAGTCAGATATTTTTTAGCCTGTAGCAGATGACTTGGCTACACTGGGCAAGCATCCTAAGATAGGTAGCTACACTAGTTACCCTCCATTCTTTTCTCCTCCTCCTTCTCTTGAGCCTGTTGCACTTAAACTTAGAAGGGAATACCCCGCTTCTCAAGGAAAGAGTTATTGTATTGGGGAATGAGGTTCACCATGTTCGAGAAGACTGACTTTTACCGTTTCAGCAGAGGAGAGCTACATATCACTTACACTATAGAAGAAAGATTCATAGTCATAAGGGTTTATGTATGAGTTGGCTTATTCTGACCTGGCCATTGAGGAGACTTGATCAAAGTTGTATGGTTTCTAGAGGCTGTTGAGTGTCAAGTCCCTTTTCCACTAAGGTTCCGCCCAAACTAACAATCCAAAGGACTGCCCGAGCTCCGTACTTTGATTTTATGAAGATAAGTTTAATAATCAATATTGTTCTAAGTTCTTTATTTTCCTTTATCCTTTTCTTCTTCTTGTAGTCACTTATTCTTCAAATACGTGTTTGCTAAGAGACTAACAAAGGTAAATCATAGGGGGATAATGAAACTGCATTTCACAATCTTTTTTCATTTATTTTATCTTAAAATCCCTCATAAAACACTAGTAAATATCAATAAATATCTTCTTTTACTAATCTTAATTCTTATGTAAATATTGTATAGTTATCACTATTTTAATCTAAAATAAATAAAGAAAGGAACAAAGGAAAAATAAAGAAAATCAAAGAGTGTATATATGTAACAGATACAAGTTGAATTTGACCTCGAGAGAAGGTCAAGACTTGACCTGATCGACCACGAATAAAGTAAGGGGAGATAAGGCCTAAATACAAAAAAAAATCAATGCCCATGTGTGTATATTTATCACTTATATATTACTGTATATAATCCATATTCTCTTCACCATTTTTTATAACCAAATTTACCTCAAACAAAATTGTTTTCTTCTTGAAACTTGTACATAGAAATCTTTTGTAAATAGTAAAAATAATTGCAAGAACAATCAATGTACATTGTGTAAATTACAACACTCTGAAAATGCCGTAAAGTTCAAGTTGTCAGATCAATATCTGCTCCACCAAAATTCAAAATTAAACAAACTCACCTTCAATATACTTCAAATTAAATAATCTTTAAAATGGAGATGGTTTCATAAATAAGAGTTATGGTGTGAAATGTGGCTCTTTGGGGTACTATTGTATATTATACCTATGTATATTATGTACATTAATCATTTATTTATTTTCCTTGTATTTTTGTACATATCATATTTTTTATTTGATTGTAAATATTGTATTTGACTTATATAAAATACAAATGAAAATCAAAAAATAAAAAACAAACAAAAATAAAATCATGTATATATTATATTTGTATCACTATGTATGTTGTAAAATACTACTATTTAATAATCTAATAATTCACTTTATAAAAATCACATAAAAATATCATTAAAACCCTTGTAAAATATTGTAAATTAATAAATATATGTGTATTTATGAATATAATATATTAAAAATCAAGGTGTTGCAAATATAGGTATACATACCTGCAAATAATACATTTTATTTATTCATACCTTTGTATATATTTTATTTAGTTAATTAAAAAGCACCAAAAATAAGATAATGAAATTACTAACATTTTTGATGTACATTATTTTTTATTTTTATTCATATTTTATTTTTTTCAATTATTTATCATTTTACATTCTAATTTGTCTTTTAGCGTATCTTGTCTTATTCTCCGTGCTCCCTGATTGGTCAATCCCAGGTCTATTGACCTAGGTCAACTCTGCATTTAACAAACCCCATGCATTTCCGCTCACATGCGCTTCTTTCTCGGATTTTTCACGCATTCCTCAATCCTTAACGCCCTCCACCTTCTTCGCCTAACCTTCAGCCTAATCAACTCTCTCCATCGCCAGATCATCATCTCCTTCAATCACGCCTCGGTTTGCTTGTTATTCAAATTTCAAACCTCACTGGAGCGTCTGCATATTAATAGTTCCAAATCACCCCCCGTTGTGTCTGATCCATTTTTTTAGAAATTCCATGCCCGAGATTGGCTTCTAGAGTGAGGTGTAGTTATAGGGTATCTCCTCTTCGATCAGGAGTGCACATGAGTTGCTTGAAGGTGCGATTAATCTACGTCACCAGACTTCCTCTATCGACAACGAAGCTTCTTAGTTCTAGTAGCAGATCAAGGCAAAGATCCACAATATTCATCCTTAGGTAGACACATGTTTAATTTCTTTGATTTTACTTTGCACTTTTGCATTTTGATTTTATATTTAGTCTGATCAGATCCTTCACCATCTTTCTTTGATCTACAAGATCGGAGGTGTCCGACCATTTTCATCCATGCCCCACCCAACCATTATGTTCACATGACCATTCTCCATCTCCTTCCACAATGTGATCCCCCATATTCTAACTGGATGTGGTTTGTGACCTCTTCGCCGACCACATTTGCTGGAGGTGTCCATTCCTTCACCATTTCCTTGCTCTTTGGCAAATAAAATTGGCCAAAGAGTCCCCCTCCAAGCATTGAATCTATTGCAGTTGAGGAGCGCAAAAGAAACTGAAACTCTGCATCTGGAGTATACTTCACCTCGCCGGACTCTTCACCCTCTAGATCTTTAAACACGGGTCTTCAAGCTTTGAAGCTATGTCCATCAGATGCGGGAGTACTTCCTAGAACGTTAGAGACTTTCAGATGGGGATTAGGACTGAGATCGAGTGAGTATTGTTCGATTGAAGTTCATCTGCCACGACATTCATATTTGTTCTTCCAACACCCTTCGTCACCGTTTGATCAATAACATGAGGCCTCGTGTGTATCTCAATTGTCCATTTTGCCCCAAATATTAGCAGTGGATCATACTTCCAGATTAGATCTGTGCCATCTACCACACATCGAATCTATAGCCGGTGGATCAGAGTGTCGACGCGGATCAACATTCCAATAGGCCACATGGAACAATATAAAGTTTATGCTCCAACCCCTGATTGTTTTTAGTTTTGCAAATAAGTCCATTTGGGACATGTGTTTGCTTGTAGTCGTTTAAACATTTGCATACTATCCTTGTTATTTATTTTATTTTCATTTTCGTCCACTTTGAACCGTAGCATGTGAGTCACATGTGCTATCTTGGGTATTTTGCAATAAAAGTCTGCATGTTATGTTGTTATTAGTTGGCCCCCGGAAATAAATAATTTGTATTTAAGTCCAATCTAGTGCACCTCATATGCGATGGCACGCGTGTTTTTAGGTAAATTGCATGTTTGGACCCTGTACTTTCTTTTTTGTATCCATTTAGCCCTTAAAATAACTTTCCTTGCATCCATGCCCCTGTGAGCCTACATATTTTTTTTCTTGTTAATTTAGTTTAAAAAAATCTAAACATCAATAAAAAATCCATAAAAATACCTTAACCTCTTGCTAATCTCATTTATTCACGCTAATTTTCATTTTGCATTTTAATCATTTTTATTATTTCTAATAAATCAACAATTAAAAAATATTCCCTCTCTACATTAAAAAATCAATAAAAAATACAAAAACTTTTTCAAAATTTCAAAAAAAATCCTTGGTTGCTTCTTTCGATTTATTTTATTTTTGACAAATTTTCATTTGTTAATTCATCTGATAAACAACAATGGAAAAACATCGAAAAAACTTAATTATTCACATTAAATCACAAAAAATCCAAAAAATTGCAAAAATAGTTTCTGGAAAATTCGAAAAATATTCTCTCTTATTAGGCATGTTTCCCTTATTTTTGTTTAAATTTTCAATTTTTAAAATCCAAAATCATCTGCAACATATTCTATTTCCCGTTCCCCTTTTTTCGTTTATTTGAGATTCTTTAAAAATTTAAAAATTCTGGAAAAGTCACGAAAACATAAGAAAAAATTCAATAACCCAAAAATAGTTTTATTTTAATTTTCTATTTATTTTTGCTAAACTTAGAAATCCAAAAATGCCTTCTTCTTACTTCTATCTTTATTTCTTTTATATCTTTTTATTTTATTTTATTTTCAAAAATTTGAAACATTTGCAAAACTCTAAAAATCATTAAAAAGTACAAAATCAAGAAAACATAAAAAAATATATAAAAATAAAAAATTCACAGAAAATTTAAAAGACAAAATTTTCACAAAAAGGACCAAGAGTTGGGTGCATTGAATTCCCTCGTTTCTTTCAATATTTTTCATTGAATTAAATAACCCTCAAGATTTGTGTAGCCTCCTTGAGTTCGATTCTATACGCTATATAGGTAAATAAATGGCAAAACTCTTTTGCTATGTTTTTTCATTTTATTTTGGCTTTAGAGTTCTTAAATAATTCTTGTTGAGGGATTTTTAGGGTTGCAATGACATTGCAATTAATTTAGATAATTAAATCATGAATTTTCTTTGTTTAGTAATCACCACTCTCTGTCTATCCTCAGCCGATGTTTGATTCTCATAGGAAGTCACATCCCTTTGTCTGGTGATAGTCTTCTTCCTTGGATCCATGATATGGTATCCAAACACCTGATCTCCATAGACAACAAAGATATAAGGGACATCCATGTCATTCAAATTCTTCCTCTGTTCCTTTGGTACCAATGCATAAGCTTTGCATACAAACACCCTCAAATGAGCATATGAGGGATCCTTTCCTATTCAAACATGCTCGGGAATTTGGAAGCCAAAAGGAACCGTTGGATATCGATTGATCAAGTAGCATGCAATGCGAACCACCTCAACCCAAAAAGTTTTGGGAAACTTCACTATCTTTCACATACAACAAACTCTCTCAACAATGGTCATGTTCATCTGCTCAGCAAGGCCATTGTGCTAGGGTGTGCCGGGATCCATCCTCTCATGCCTAATGTCGTTCTCTACATAGTAGCCCTGAAAGCTAAGGGAGGTGTACTCTCCCCCATTGTCCGTGCATACACATTTCAGAATTTCCCTGTTTCGCGCTCAACCATGGAATGGAATTTTTTGAAGTAATCAAATACTTGATCCTTTGACCTCAACACATACACCAACACCTTCCTAGATGCTTCATCGATGAAGGCGACAAACTACCTATTTCCTCCCAAGGAAGCTCCGCCCATGGGACCACGAACATCCGAGTGAAACACTAGTAGAAGGTCTCCCTTCACCTTAGATCTGACTCTGAATGGCACATTCCTACTTTTCCCAACATCACATGCATAACAGGGAGACAATGCGATGTCATTGTGGTAGGAGATCAACTTTCT
Organism: Ottelia alismoides; assembly: GCA_037367405.1. Taxonomy (NCBI): domain Eukaryota; kingdom Viridiplantae; phylum Streptophyta; class Magnoliopsida; order Alismatales; family Hydrocharitaceae; genus Ottelia; species Ottelia alismoides. The sequence goes on from JAZKJV010006661.1 coordinate 63,062, forward strand.
CTTCCTCAGAAGCTACAAGCCTTTCTGTCTCATGTGCCCAAGCTGACAGTGCTACAAATTTGATGTATCTGCCTCACTAGCATGCAAACTGCCATCTATGACCTTTACTCTAGTCTACAGAGTGTGAAATATAGACTGACTCTACCCAGGATGAGAGAACCCTTGCTAATCTTGCACTTTCTATCGCCATACTTCAGATGGTAGCCTTCACTATCTAGTTATGAGCCAGATATAAGACTAAGCTACACACCAGGAACATGCCTTACATTCTACATGGTCATTGAGCACCCAACATCACTCTGAATTGAGATGGTGCGAATGCCCATGATCTTAGAGTAACTTTAGTTACCCATCTTGACTTGCCCATAATCACCTCTGATGTAAGTCGTGAAGAACTCCCTATGTGGAGTTACATGATTGGAGGTGACCATATGAACGACCCACTCCAAGTCATTCCCTGCATGTAAATACTGATCCTGAATGGTGAAAATCAACTCATCTGCATTGCCATCTGACACAACTACATCTACATTCCCATCTTCATTCTTCTGATTTTTCTTGGCATCAGTTACCATGCTTCTGGCAATAGTGTACTTTCCTCTATCAATAGACTTGTCCCTGGAGTTTTGCCTCTTCTGTGACTTTCCTCTACTTCTGGATCTTCTTCTCCTCTCAACTACATAGACATGTTAAGAAGAGGAGGTCTCTCTGGATGAGAGAAGCCTAATCTCCTCATTCAAGAGGATACCCTTGACCATGGGAACGATCAACTTGTTTTCCTTCGCAGAATTGCTCACAGTCAAAATTAGGGTCTTTCAGCTATCTGACAATGAACCCAACAAGAGAAGTGTTGCAATTCATCGTTAAGCACCATACCTGTAGAACTCAACTGGTTGATGATGCTTTGGAAGTCATTTAGATGCTCCTCCACTTTCATGTCGTCCTTATATTTCAAGTTCATCAACTTCCGAAATAAGAATGCCTTGTTGGTCGCGGCCTTCTGGTAATAGAGCTCGAACAGTTTGTCCCACAACTCCTTTGCATTTGTTTCTTCAACTACATGATTGACCACAGACATGTCAAGCCATTTTTGAATAGTTTCGATGGCTTTTCTATTTAACTTCATCCTTTCTCTTGTGGACATATTCTCCGACTTGGTGGTCTCTCCTTTTACTAGATCGTGGAGGTCCTTGCAATATAAAATGTTTTCCATCTTGGCTTTCCAAATCTGCCAATTTCCACTTGTAAGCTTAATCATAGTTCCCTCATCATCCTTGTCCATCTCGCCCAACATGAGCTCTGATACCACTTTGTTGGGATAATAAGTATCCCTCTATCCCATATCAAAGTTGGCGCAACAAATACGAGTTCCCCACATTGGAACCAAATGGCAATGATGACAAGCAATTAAACACAAGCAAACCCCAACAAGAAACCAAAGAGACAAGGACTTTTAACGTGGAATTCCTTGCTCGGTGCGAGCAAGGGAAAAAACCACGAGGCAAGACCTACGACGATTCTACTAGGTCAAAATGGAGCCAAATATTCTTCTCAATTTTGTTACCCAACAAAATCAAGATACAAGCTCTAAGCACAATTGATAGTTCTTGAACGAAAAATCAACTATCACTCTAGGCATCTAAAATACCCCAATGATTAACTCCAAGAGAGCGAAGAGGCTTCCCTTGTTGGCTCTTAGATGGAGACCCAAAATGATAGCTTGGCTCCCTTGTGGTCATCCAACACGTGACCTGCTCCTCTCGATGCTTGCCCAAGCCATTGCACCTCTTGAGTCTGCCCAAGTCACTGCTCCTCTCTATCCCACCCAAGCCGTTGCTTAATCTGCTAGAGAAGAGAGGAGGAGCCCATCTTCTACCTCTCTTGGCCTCTCTCTGTCGTGTCTGGAGGAAGTGGAGGATTTTTTAAACCCTTGGTCGATGCTGGAATGGAATGAGGCAACCGATTGCGTTATCCCCAAAACAGCCCCCATCTTCTAGAAAGAGGCTGCTTAATTTCAAATAGGTCCCTAAAGGGAACTACAAACTGCAACAATCCAAAGTGGGACCAGAAATGCAAAAAAATCCAACAGTCTACACATGTATTCCTTTCACTTCATCTTTGGTTTCACTTTCGTATCTTCTTCACTTACTTTTGTCTCATGAATGGGGAGAATATGGATTATCTCGTACTTTGTGAGCTCATCCCTTTATGAGACACATTTGAATTCTCTTTGACTTCATATGATTCCCTTCACAAGTGTCGTCATTACTCTTCCCTTTAGATCGACTCATCTAAGATTGGTTTCCATGTTTGTCTATTATTGCGCAACCAATGTCAGGCTGATTCTCCATTTTTCCAATGCGTAGGCTGACCCTGACCTCATCAACCTTCTCATCCCCTCCCTTCATCACTTCATCCTTGTTTTAACTAGAACTCTTTTGATTCTGGCATAGATTTTGAGTTCTAGACTGAGATCATGCTACCAAAGAAGGATAATAATGTGATTTTAATGCGGATGAATATAATGAGGAGAAACATGTGATATCAGATCTTCTAAAGAATATGTTGTATCCGATAGATTATCCACAAGTACAAGAGAAAGTTCAGAGAGAGAGAGAGAGAGAGATGAGAGTAATCTGAGACTATTGAAGTTCAATAAGTATAATGTGGGAGGAGGATTTGTGACTCGACCTAGGGTAATAAATGAAGATCAATACAACCCCATATAAGGAGTGGTGCAGAACTAGATTTGCTCACATGCATTGAGAAAGGCACTTAAGCTCAAAGCTTCATTTATTAGGCTTCTGCCCAAATTTTATGGATATGTTGTCGAGGTGACATCTGCTTAACAATATGATCTGATGCAAAGACACCCCCATGTCAATCAAGAGGTGATATGCCTGCGAGCCTTCCCATTTGCATTTATGGACAAAATAACATATTCGCTTAATCACTTGGGAACAATTATCATGACATGGGATAATCTTAAGAATGCTTTCCTCAAGAAGTTCTACCTATTGAGCCATACTAATCATATGAGGAGTCAAATATGTGATAAATCCCAATTTTCCCATGAGTCTTTGCACGAGGCATAGGAAAGGTTAAAAGACATGCTTGAGAAGTTCTTGCACCATGCCATCAACAAGCCTTTATTGATATAGAGCTTTTTCATTGGGATGCATGCAACATGATCGTCGATGACCTATGAGTGCCTCTTGTGGCAGCTGCTACCTCAATCGAGATGCATAATCTATGTAGACAGTCTTTGAGAAGATGTTTGAGAACAATAAAGCGGATAATTATCTACTGCACAGACATATTAGAAGGGCTCACCACTTCATCATCATGGCCATAATCAGAAAGTGGCCAAATTATCTAAAGAGCTACATCAGGACATTCCCAACATGGAAATAATTTGCAATTAGCTTACCAAGGTTGATATGATTGCAAATAGTTGAATGAGCTGCAAAAGCTCAAAGGTATGGAGAATCTTTCCTCTTCGTCCAAAGAGATGGAGGAACTATATTGGGTCTCAAAGATCAAGGTTACAACACTTACATTGGCCCAGTCACCCCAAGGGGGTGTTCCCTAACCTCTCTACAATGTTAATATGATCCATGATAAACTCCATGTTGAGATCCCACAGTTGACATAGACCAATGATCAGTCAAAGGTCAAGTACATTCATGATGATTGAAGCCCTTCCAATCTTTAAGTTTAATGGTGTCTGGTCGATCTAAGACCCATCCTTCTACATAAAGAACTTTCTTGGGCGCAACTACTCTTGAAACTTTTATGTTGTCCACTGTGAAAAAAGGCAACAAGATACTGGTCGATGCCACGTTGGATATTTCAACTGGTAGTCTAGTGAGATACACCCTCACCACTTGTAGTAGTATCACTATCAATATCCACAACATAATCGACAATACTAGAGGAAGGGACCGCCCTATCAGTACTATCAACACTACATACGACAACACCTACACCATTATCAGGACCAACTCTATCAGAGTCAGTCTCACCATCCTCTCCAGCCTCAATACCAACAAAAACATGTTTAATCAAATCTTTTGGAGAGGGAATCAAGTTTTTCCCTTGGTAGGGCATGCCCCTCGCCCAAATGCCCTATCAAGGCATCTGATTCTCTTTTTTCCCAGTCAAGGCATCGATCAACGAATAGTTCTCCGATCGGCAAACCATTTGTCAATCAATGTGGTCTTCGAGGAAGCATAATATTCATGCCATGGAGGAATCAATGCATAGGACATTTGACAAACTATTTATCGATCGAAAAATCGTTCGTCGATTGACGAATGATTCATCGAAAAATTTCCTTTTCCCCGCCTATTTAATCAGCCCCTCACTTTCACTCACCACTCACTCGTCTCCTCTCTCCCGATCTCCTCCCTACCCTCAACCCTCTCTTCTTGTGGGAATGCCCAAGCCTCGCTCTCCTTGCACCAATCCACCTCTATTCCTCTCCTTGTGCAAATCCACCTCTCACTCTCTCCTTATGCCAATCCACCCTATTCACATTTAAGGTAACATATTTTTTATTTCAAATATACATTTGCATGTTAGTTAATTTGACGATATATTTGAGAAATGATTACATACAGTAGAACTTGCCACTTCCATCCATTTATACGTTATCATTGAAAATAGATACTAGATTATCTTTGACTTTGAGCCTACTTGATTCGATATAATTCATGTGTTAAATATAGTTTACATGGAATTGCATGACCAATAGTTTTACTCTTATACTTTAAGGGCTGTCGTGATGATTTTCTTTAGTGATTCCAAAAACTAGTAGATGTGTGTTTTCTTACTTTGGATCTTCTTAGAAAGTCTTCATGCACCGCGTGATTTAAACATTTTATCCCATCACATAAGAATAATTTGATACGTGCCTCAATAATAAAATCCAATAATCATCTTAAAACATTATGACATTTATATGTGTTAACAAAATACAAACTATATTTCCCAAATCTTTCCTGACACGTATCTCAAGCATGTAAACCTCAATTTAACTTTACTCACCTTCAGAGATGTTCACATGAAATACTCAAACTCCCAAAAATACTTTAGGGATGAATAGGCCCTGTATGAGGAAGACAGGTTTTAGATCCTGGTTTTAGATCCTCATTGTATATAAGTACAATTGCATTTGGAACTTCAATCAATTGTAAATAACATATTCTTGCTCATGTTTATTTGCTATCAAATTTTCATATGTTTCTTACTATTCTACTTTCATATAAAAATATAAAACACCAAAAGAATTTCAAAATAAAAATATTTAAAAATAAAGAATGAAATGTATCAATTTTGCATGTAATAATTCTTGTATAGCGTATAGTTATGTATATGAGGAAATAAAATATATGAATAAGTACCCAATATATTGCGTAATTATAATAAAATCTATACAATATTAAAAGGAAAACAAAAAAACAAAAGGCCAAAAATCATGTATTTATACTTATAAAATACCAAAAAATCCTACGTTCTATAAATAACTAAAATTATAAAGTTTCCCTTTTGAAGACATACATAGCTTTTTAGAGGACAAAACTTTCATTTTTATACAATTTTCATTTTGAACTATTTAATATCTATTAGATAGTTTCAATAACCAAATCTTACTGGATAGTGTATAGAAAGTGACTATGACAATATCTAGAACCCCTTCTCAAGTCCTTTATCATGTCAGATAGATGTGTACATCCTCTTTTTCAATTGAACATAGATCTATTACTGTCCGAAGCTAAATACTCATGTTATAGAGACTCTTACTTCATCAATCAGGTAGTCCCTTATCCTTTTGCATGAGTCTATCATTTTAGGAGAATGAAATGTTAACATAGAATTACACATAAAATATTCGAAAACTTAGATGCACTACTTATACATATCGTCATATTGTTGATATACTCCATTGTGTTTGCAAAATGACATCATGCACATAAAATATATAAATTTTAATCGAATGATTAAAATTTATACAAATAAACTTTAATACAACTATTAAAGTTTATATAGTTTTGCTTTGATCTTAAGAAGAAAGCATAGAACAATTCAATCCAATATAACTAAATGATATACAACATTAAAATCTGTAGTTTAGCTTTGCTTAGGATGGAATCACTGTCTAGGACTGGATTATTGCGGTGGTTACCTAATTGTTGCCTTACATGTTAAGGAAGTGCTCCCACCTGACGTTCCTTATGACCTGGTCGAAATTATTTTGATTAAGCTACTAGGATAATACAGCCAAAATGGATGCATTATATGACTATTACGGCGGTTACCTAATTAGTTACTTACATGTTAAGGAAGTGCTCCCACTGATTCCCCTCCATAGGTTATGGACAACATGGCTGCATTGTATATCTTCTTTAATGGGAAAATTGTCTTTGAAAATGGGAGTACGGGCTACAAAGGTGGGAGATGTTGGATGACAGGTCTCCCATATCATGCGCGTTCGAAGATCTTGTGTCGATGGTTCATACACTAACCAGTTATAACTGATGGGAATATAACTTACGAGTGATGTGCATATGGCCAATGAATATTAGCAAATTCTATCCAGTCATTGTTTTTGACAATTAAACAATTGTGTTGATGTTAAATATTGCACGATCTCTTAGGATAATGCAATTGATGGTGGAAGCCGATGAACTACAAACTCCTAGGATGAACGCACGTGATATCACTGAATCATCTCGGAGGGGATGAGAGGAGCAAGGTGTGATTGGAGAGGATGATGACATGATGACGAAGCCATTGATGATGAAGACACAGTTGATGTGGATGATGATGTTATCCATGTTCTGAATGCTGACTATGAGGACATCCACATGCAAGGATCACTCGTCATTTCGATTAACAATGAATAATTTTTGATCCTCCTATTGATTATGTTGTTACTTTGGATCCAATGACGGAGCTTCCAAATATCTTTGAGGATGATGCTTAGATAATGAATATATAAGTTGAGGAGATACCATTCTTGGGAGAACCGCATGATACTATCTTACCCAATCAGAGTGGACCTGAGTATTTGAATAATAGATCTTTCACCTCAAAACTAGATTTTATTGATGTTGAAAGCACTTGGAGCATGGCCAAGTATGTTCAATATAAAGGACTAACATCCATACACACACGCACATTGTAGGGCATGCCTTTTCAAATTGTAACAAGAGTTTACATGCTAACTGTATGAAAAAGAGAGATCTGCAAGGTTCATATGTATCGAGAAGAGAACACATATCAGAACCCAGTATTACTTATTGATAACCGTCAGTGTAATGAAAAATTTATTCGTTGTTTCATATTGAAGACACTGAGATTTTAACGTTGACCAAATATGATTAAAATCATGGTTTCAGATGCTTATATTATCATGATATCTTATAAGAAACCACACATTAGCTACAATATTTGGTGACATGGAGTTATCTTCTCCCGATATTCAGAGAATCATGTGTACTATGAAACATACCAACCCTAGATCTTAATATGAGTTCCAAATAGAACCGTACCATAATCCGGAGACTCAGCAAGAAGTTCTTGGGAAAGTAGCATTCTTCTGTATATTCTGAGCATTTGGACCACCACTTAAAGGTTTTGCATATTGTTGTTTGATTCCGTGTATCAATGTAACTCACTTGCATGAGAAACTCAAATGTCACTTGCTCGTAGCAACATCTGTTGACGGAAATGGACACCTATTTTTGGTTGATTTCGTGGTTATGGTGGTAAAAGAGAATATATAATAATCCAACGTGAGGGGATATGTTTTTTGAGTGATCGTTGACCATGCTCAATAATTTGTTACCCAAATACTTTCCAATAGATCGAGAACATTATCATCAGTTTTGTATGCGACACATGCAAGCGAACATGCATCGAGTAGGCCATGGTAAATGATCGCAAGGGAAATTCTATAGCATGGGTGCGATCACCAACACGTACACCTATAATAGGATAATGCAACAAATACATTCTATTGATCCAGATGCCTATGATTGGATTATGCATCAAGAAGATGGGGAGCGCACTACTGGGCAATAAGTTTCGATGAAGGCTGCAATTATGGGAATAGTACGACAAATTTTTCTGAACGCTTCAACAACATCTTGAAGGGTATGCATGGCCTTCCCATATCGATAATGATTCTGGTAAACTTTTATCGATTGAATACATATTTTGTGGCCCGTCGCAGATAGAGCAAGAGGACTACTATTGAGTTGATGGCAAGGTATAATCAAATAGTCTAAGAAAATGTTGTTCTAGCACGTACATACGAAGTGGAGCAATTTTCTCAAACTATGTTCGAGGTGAGATACCATGAAGGAAATTATAGGATCATGCTAACAAGACAGTTTTTGAGTGCACTTGTGCCTTCATGCAGTGCATGCATATCACCTACTCACATGTTATTGCAATTTGTGATTCTGTTAATATTGGCTTCTAACATGTTAAAAACTGCCCATGGTTCTATACGCCCACTGCATTTTGTGCGATGTACATAGCTACAATCATCCTGATTCCTGATTGTCGTTTTGGCTAACCAATGTTCCTCAGTCAATTTTGATGCCACCTAAAGTAGCAATAGGACTCGGACGACAACAGTCTCGAAGGATATAGAATAATATGATTGAAATGGGTCGGGATAATGTTAGATGTGGTATATGTAAGTAGGTTGGTCATACCTAGACTACTTGTCCAGGGGGTGGATTGTACTTTGTATTTTTTTGAGGAAAATGTAAGTAATGAGTTATTCATGGTTGATCATACCCAGATTACATTTGAGGTGGGATTTATGGCTGTAATCGTTGATATTATTATTGTTGAATAAATTGCTTTATACATTAAAAATGTTATCATATTTTTGTTTTTCATTATCGTGAGATAGGAATGGATTCATCACCGAGACCTGTTGATGCTTCGGTCCTTGTCCAACAGAGTAGCCAATATTTGCATTTCCACTGAATGGTCACACCACAGTTAGAACTCCATATAGTTACAAATTTGTTGAAGACGACAACATATTTCCTAAAATAGTTTATATGGCCATGTATTTTGGAATTAATAGAATTACATATTCATTGAACATGTTAGGTATTTAATAAGCTCCTCTCGAAACGTCGAAGTGAGGCATGCGACCAATTGCTTGAGGTGGTTGGTATGCGGTGTATGGCAAATTTAAAAAGAACAAACCTTGATCAGTCACTTTTGCTGGTCCTCTTGGAATGATGGAGATTGGAGACACATACTTTCCATCTTCGACATGATGAAGTTACCGTGACATATGAAAGATGGTTATCTTAACATGACTTCGAGTTGACAGAGCTCTAGTAACATGCTTAGAGCATCCTTTATGCTATCAACGGGCAAATTAGTGTCATCAAATGTGTGGTTTTAATCCGAGCGTTGGAAGAGGGGAGAATTTATCGAGCGGACGATTAAAGATCACTTGGATCAATGAAAATATCCTGACATATACGAATCTTCTAGAGGAAGACAGGAATGGTCTGGTGAGAATTGTTCAGGCATTCATTTTATACCAGATTGGAGAGTCATTTTTCATGAGTTCAACAAACGATAAAGTATCATTGTGATACCTACGTTTGCTTGAGGACTTACAAGAATGTGGATAGATGGCTTGGGGAGCTGCAGTTCTTTCCGAATTGTATCAATAATTGGACTAATATGCCTTGGGTAAATCGAATAGATGTTATGCTTTTCCAACCTTGCTACAGACTTTGTCATGGGAGCATATACACATTGGGGCTCCTCGTCCATATCGACTGGATCCGGATGCTTTGCATAGTGGTCCATAGGCCTGCAGGTAAAATTCAAAGACATTGTACAATTAGATTGGTTGAGTTTTGATATATTATTAACACATTAGTGAAAACCAGATGGACATCAGACCGAAGTTCTTTTATCGAAAATGTGCAAACTATGAACCTGGCATTCTACTACAATGAGTTAGATACACAAGTTAAACATTATGTATGGTAATCATGCTTATTTTTTCATTAGAAATATCATGGGTAATAAGTAAAAACTTTTAACAGATGCGGTGGTCTCCATATGAAATGGAGATTGTAAATAACCTACCTGCTATTTATCGGGAAGGGCAAGATGATTGGAGGTCACAAACGATGTTGATTCATTTTAATATAGTATTTATGTACGTGACAGATCAAGTTACGTGACAATTTGATTCGCAATCCCATATCCCAGATCTGATGCCTAGAATGATATTCTCGGAGCATCGAATCGACAGAGAGACAATAAGGTGATCGAATGGGTAGACCAACTCCATGAACATATACTTCAATGGAATCAAAGAAGATAAAATTGCGATGGAAAGAGTTTCAACAGAATCTGATGAACAATGACTAGTGAGATCCATGCAATGGTACTGGCAAATTACCCATCAGTGGATTCAAACATCGATCTCTTCACCACGACTTGCATATGAGCCTTACACTCCTAGATTAAGGCACATGATGTAAGTGGTAAAGTTTATTTTACTGATTCATTAAGTTTGTGAAATTCAGAAACACTATGTGATGGTATGATTTGCTAACACGTTTAAAGTGTATAAGAAGCTCGCGACATTCTTGAGGATTACAAATGCAATTCAGAGTTGCGGAATGTAAATGGCTTACTTGAATTCACATTACAGAACTTTGGATTGACAATTCTAATTACGTATTACCATGTGGGGTACTCTTACTTGAATAAGCCTACGATAGTCCCTTTCTATCATCATGAACCTCAACAGCATTAGGAGGCTGCTGGACCCACCACAAAATCTTTTCCTTTGCAACAACAATATACTACTGGTACTCATGATGTTGAGGCATGACCATCTCAAACATGCCATGCAATATTGTATATTTTATAGAGACAACTTACTCAACCTTCATAGGCTGATGACTTTTGGGGCCTAACTCCACCTACACTGACACTCACATAATTCTTGATCAGCAATATCTTTCCTCCTCAGCATGGCATTGGATTTTCCTACTATGAAGATCCACAACATGCACCTCCTTTCCAGAATATTCCATGGCCACCTCAAACAAATCCCTTACACCTACACCATCGACAACATGCTCCTGAACATGAGCAACGACCATCTTATCATCAACAACAACCTCCACAAATTGATAGAACCACTTCGGTTATAGAAAGACCATGATAGCCAAGTGTGGAGAATGAAAGTGATTCCAATAGATGTAGTAGAGGTTGTAGGTCTAGATTACATGAATTATTAGTAGGATAAGATGAATTTTTTGTTCTAGAAAGTATTTATCATTAATGACATTATGTTCCTTAATGTAATGACTTTATTCTCATTTATTTGGCTCCTGTGCAACGTTCTTTTATCTCTAGTATCTATATTATATGTTATAAATGCTAAGAAATGTTTTCTCCCACTTGTTTAAATTTAAATTTTAAATTCTTCATTGCAATGTGCTTTATCTACTACTTTTGTTTGTGATTGTTAGTGATCTTAAAGTTTCATTTTAAATAATTTCAAATGTAATTATATTCGTGCATGTTATGGCAAAAATTCACTTTACAGCTCAAAGTCGGTATGCCTTCCGGACAACTAATTCTTAGCAGCCCACGTACCACCCACTAGTGAATCTTGTCGTGTTGTAGTCGCTCCACCACAGTCACCGTGACAACCACTTAGTGCAACCCCACCTGCTCCAAATGCTCTATTGCAGTCGTCGTGGATCGTCCTCGTTGAGGGTGATGTCTGCGACTATGACATGATACTTGACCTGCATTGGCTATTTGAGGCTCCTACGGAGTAACACTCACGGACGACAAATTGCTGAATCGGCCAGCTTAATCGATAGACTCTCAGTTCACGCAATACTCACCACAATCTATGCTCTCTACAATGGTCGAGAGCTCACAGAGCGAGACTTCTCCTTACACGGATGTATATGACGAGTATGAAGATATGTATGCCGAGCCAGCATATTTGTATTATAAAATAGCATTGAAGTACACACGTCAGAGTGTACTACGTGGGGAGTGAGAATGCACGAGGCCCTTACTTAAGGGAATGAATGTAGTGTAATTTTATTAAACTTTAGATGGAAATGTGCGTTTTGTTGTAATATTAGAAGGGATCACATATTTAGATGTAACGATAATATATTTAATTATAATGATGATTATGTTGTCTCTCTATATTTTGAAAAAAAGTATTTATCTCAACCTGGTCTTAGAAGTATATATTTATCTATATAAATTATCATATGAGTGTTATATTTGAGTTTTGTAAATAATGTATAAAATATGATGATACATAATTTAATATGAGAGTGTGATGTGTGTAAGATGTAGAACTCTAAAATACCATAATTAATTTTGTCGAATTGTTGTTGTAGTAGTCGGGCATTCATGATTAATCAGAAAGACCACTTAATAAATTTCAATTAAAGCGGGCAGTCTATTTTTTTTACTTGGGGAAGCTCAAGGTCGAACTCAAAGAGACCACTGTCTCCTTAGGTCTGTTAATAGTCGATCTAGATGCTCAGCTTTCAAAGAAGCACTTTTTGTATTTTTTAATGAAATTAATGATGAAATGCAATTTCAGGCAAGTTTAGGGGATAAAACATAAATTTCAATCACATAAAGTCCAAAAATCTTAGAACTTGGCCATAATGTGAAAAATGATGAAATTAAGCTACTGCAATGTTTTTGGAATTTTCAGATGCAAATTGAATTTATTATTAATTAACTATGAAGTAAAGGTTTTTTTCATAAATTAATTTTAATAAATAGCAAACCTAACTATTTTTCAGAATTAAAATTATACAAGTTAGATCTATGTGAGAGGTATCTAGGAAAAATAATAGATTCTTAAAAAATATCAGGATTACAACCTATTAAAAATTAATTACTCCAATCACCACTTAATTTATTATATTCTCGATATGTGTGCAAATGACATGAATTTTAGGTAATGTAGAACATACTTAATTCTGCTTATTGTGAATTTAATGAATTTTTGCAACAATAATAAATTTAAGAGCATGTAGTAGGAAAAATATGCAATTTTCCAGCAAAATAATTATAATAAATCAACAACATTTCACAAAAATTCAATTAAATATCCACAAGATAGAGAATAAGAAGTTCTACAAAATGAAATTTTTAGAATTAAAATTATTTATTAAATGATTATTCAAATATACATGCAAATGTAGGGGTCTAAATCTAATTACTGAAAATAGAATAAATAAAAAAAGATGCTGAAGAAGCAATTACCAAGACTACGAGGGTTTGCTTGATGCAAAGTTGCCATGGGGTACGTGCCACACACACACATGCCTTCTGCTGGTGTGGGTGCATTTGTGATTTGTTGGAAATTGAGGGGATTGATGCAAATTTGCCTGTAGGGCACATGTCACACACGAGTCTGTTGGGGGCGAGAGATTCTTTAGAATTTGCTGATGATGTGAGGGTGTCCTTGTAATTTTACATAGTAGAACATGCCCAGTACGTAAAAGAGGGCTTCTTTGGCGATCAACGAGGGCAGGCGATGCGAGCGCAGACGGCGGGGCACGCAGTCGAGGAAGCGAGCAGTGTTGGTAGTGCAGGTAGCATGCAGGCCAATCGAGGTGAGGGTAGATGTGGAGCTCAGAGGTGCGTTGGCAAGGTGGGGAGGTCGAGAGTTAATGACAATGATGCTCCTGTAACTTTAAAGCAATGGGCAGGGTAGATTGGTGAGATTCGGGGCTCCGTCCCGGGGACAAGAGCAGAGCTACTATGCGAAGGCAAGGTGAGAGCGGCTCGGCGTACGGAGAGCAGTGCACGGAGGACTGGCCATGGCAGGGCTTCATGGAGGCGACATATTTTCATGGTTGGCGAAAGCAACGTCAACAATGAGGGTGGTTTATTTGTGAAGTGGACCAAAGGGTTGTGCCTCGGTGCGATCGAGGTGGCCGATGAAGACGAAGATGCATGTGAAGGCAAGAGATGGATCGTTTGAAGATGGTTTCGATTTCACAGGTAGATGCAAAGGTAGAAGAGGGTGACTCAAGGAGAGGACTAGAAGGGGAAACCATGTGGCACGTGGGGAGGTGGCCATGTGCAAGAAAAATTTAAAATTAAAAATAATTTAACAATAATAATATAAATAAATAAATAATGATAAAAATTGAATAAATACATTTATAAATAAATAGAAAGAGAAAATTTATTAATAATAAAAATTAAAAGGAAATAAAAATGGAGCTGACATGCCACAACTCCAAGAGCTGCCACGTAACGCTCCCAGAAAATTTCAAATTAAATTAAAAGAAAAATAAAAAAGAAATGAAAAATTAAGTCAAATAAAAAAGTGATCAAGATGAAAGCAGTTCATCTCGATTAGATCTACAACTTTTATGAAGGACCAAATGTAAAAGATATCACCAACACAAAAAGTATTTTTGGTGGTACTCTATAGATATAAAATACCGAATTTTGTATTTTATAATTTTTTGTTATTTTTAAATAACATTAAAATCAAAATGAAATAAAAAATATTAAATAAATGTTTACAACCTAATCTATTTTTTTTGGATTTTTAATAACTAAGAAAAATAAAGGAATAAAATAAAGGGGACATATATACATACTAAATATACAGTCTTCTTTGATTTTTGCTTTAATTTTTATTTGTATCTTTACACAATTTATTAAAACAGTAATCAAATATAGTAAATGCAAAAGAAATAGATCAAAAAGCGTTATTTTTGTATACAAAATAATAGGGATAAATTAGGAAATATGTAAAATATACAATGAGGGCTCAAAACCCAAGTTTTACATATGAACTCCGATTCTTTTAAATTTGATCTTGTTTTATAAGTAATTGAACGTACATTAATTCAAAAGTGAGTAGTAGGATTCCATAGGAGACTATATGAGAAAGATATTTAATTTTACAGCTTTTAGTCTCAAAACTAGGGTTTGAGTTTTATTGGACAAATTTACAAGTTATATTTTGTAGTAATTTTCTTTTATTAGTGCTTGTAATATATACACTGTAGAGTTTATTTTATTTAATTTTGAGTTAGTGAAAAATAAATAAACATAGGAGAAAATCGGGTATTGTACATATAATATTGTACAAGGTTTTTGGGCTTCTTATTTAATGCATTTATGAATGATAAAATGCAGAAGCTTTTTCTATGTGCATGAATGATAATAATGCAAAATAGATGAATAAATGCAGACAATTACTTGGAAACACAATTCTATTTTCATGTTTTAGAGTGACGAATCACATATTCATCAACCCCCTTTACTTAAACTTTACTCGTCCCTAAGAAATTAAATTGAAATGCAAGTAGTGAAATGATTTTGGGTTCCATACTAAGGTGATGAACAAAAGTTGAAAATGGATCTCGACTCGAACTTTGGATAAATAATGTATTGGAACTCCTTATGAGAATTAGGGTTTTAATAACAACAACCTCCAAGTTTGCACAAGTCAATATTCTGACCTGACTTAGAAGTCAACTTAGATCAACCCCCTCCCAAAGCATCCAACATGAACACTGAATAACAGACTCTGGTGTGAAGGGTGTTAGCTCTTCCTATCCCAGATGCCAGACTACCATGTAATCTTCTCCTCCAGTAACTCGTCCTTGGGGAGTCAGGTATTTCCTTTTAAGTTCAGGAACATACTAGTTCACAATGAGTGGGGAGAGAAGTATAGAAGAAGTGGAAAAGAAGTGGAGAGTGACCAGTGTAGTCTACTCTCCTATGAAGCTTGGTCGGTGTAGCCAAGTCTTCACTAGATCTGTAGGCTATCTAAAGCTTGGACCATTATGGTCAAATATATATATTTATATATTCTTTTTGGTACTGGATTTTTTGGATAGAATTTGTGGTTGCTCTGGATGGATCTTTTGCGCCCCAATGGATATACAGTCTTTTGGTTAGCCCTTGTTTTGGGATCTTAGAAAAATTGTGCAAGCAGTCTATCCTTCGTTCGAAGCTTTATTTCAACTCGGTACTCTAGTCTTTAGATGTCCATGATACTAATGAAAGAAACACACAGTCATCCAACACCTCATCTGAATTGAGCTAAGTGTTTAGTGTAGAGTACATAATAATTCTTTATCCAAGAGTCCACTCAGAGTTGGGCGACTTGGTTAGACACTAAGAGTCAAGTCTAGACACTATCTTGTGAACTTGGAGAATTAATTTTAAGATCTGGAATTTCTAAATCCTACTTCTCAATTGAAGTTCCTCTGAAATTTAAGTATATTAAGGTCAAGTCCATCCTCAGTTTCTATTCACAACTAAGTTCAGAACCTATTGACTTTTCACTTTGTATATGCATGATATGAATATGAAATGCAGATGATATGAAATGCACATGGATGAATTGCAAGACTAACTTTTTTTAATGAATGCAAGAATGATATGCAAGAGTGAATAAGAAGCCCTTTTGCAAATGTTATTTTGTTATACCTTCTATTTTACAACAATTTTACACTAGAGTTTTTTTTGCAAGAATTTACAAGATTATAAAAGTTCTACATAGAGAGTATTATACACATTATACAAATTTTAAAACTTGTATATAGTATATACTTTATACAAGTATTTTACATATTTACAAAGATTTTTTACGAATTTTACCCATCCCATAATTATTGAATAATATGTACAAAAATACGTGAAAGTATGAACTATGGGTGAAGTATATATGTAATACACCCCCATACTTATCATGTGCTATGTCCTTAGAGCGCAAAAATTGAGGAAAAAACACAGCTCGTGCTAAGCGTAGGAGAGTGAAAAGAATAGAAGTCAACATGCCCCCTATACTTAGGCTATGGCTAGCGTAAGTGTAGAAGAAGGGCAAAAATGGGGTAGTCAAGTTCAAGAGAAGAATAAATGGATGATCAAATCTATAGAATGGGCACCGGTCCCCCTTTTACATAGGCTCTAGTTAGCCAAAGTATATAAGAAAGAGCAAGTGTGAGAACCGATGGGGTTGTGGAATGTACAAAGAGATAGCGATATCAATCTTTTTGATATTGTTGATGGCCAAAGATCAATGTTGCAAGGTCACGTGCATGGTTCTATGTGTATCTTCTAAATTTTCCTCATGCATGAAAATAATCTCCTCAACACGAATTAACTGTTTATTTGGTTCAACTAAGTGTTTTATCAGTGTCCATTCACCAGGGTTATTTGTGCTCCATCTGTAAAATCTGAGATCTCTATACATCCACTGTCATGCATAGCATGGACTAGATACAGACCCACCCACTTGGACTTGAGCTTCCCTTGGAAAATCTTCACTCGTGCATTGAATAACCATACCTTTTGTCCAGGAACAAAGGTCTTTCATCTGATAAATCTATTGTGCCAACACTTAACCTTGTCCTTGTCCTCCAAACTGTTATCATATGCACGGTTTCTGACTTCCACATGTTCATTCAAATCCATCTCTCTTTGTTTCTATCATAGGCATGTGTTAATATTGACCTTTTTAATTACCCATTCTGATTTGTGCACTAACTCTATGGGCAAATGACGTGACTTCCCAAATAACATCCTGAATGGAGAGGTTCCTAATGGTGTCTTGTAAGTCATCCTGTAGACCCAAATGACTTAGTTTAAGACCTAGGACCAGTCCTTATTTTCTGGATGGACGAGCTTCTGCAATATGGTATGAACCTCCCTATTCTACACATCTATCATGCCATCGGTCAGTGGGTTGTAAGGACTAGTGATACAGTGCTCGATGCCGTAATTCTTCACAAGTTTCTTAACTTCTCTGTTTATAAAATGGCTATCTACATCTGATATCAACACTTTAGGGACCTCCAACCAAGAAATAATATGCTCTCTTACAAACTTACAAACTATCCTACTGTGTGCAGCTAGGGTCGAGATAGCCTCCACCCACCTTGATAAATAATCCATCACAAAAAGGATATATTTGAAACCGTGGCTAACTAGAAATGGACCCATGAAGTCGATGCCCCAAGTGTCAAAGACATCATAAATGATGACAGGCTACATCGACATCTCATCTATGGAACCAATGGTTCCTCCCATTTGTTGGCATACTGGGCATGACTTCACAAAAGTGAGAGCATCACGAAACATAGTCGACCGGTATAAGCCACACTATAATACCTTCCATGTGGTCCTCTTCCTGGATTGGTGTCATCCTGCCCCCAAGCTATGGTAGTAAGGACATTCATGTATTCCTCCTGAGGAATACACCTCTTCCAGACACAATCCGGTCCCTCAAAGAAAAGGATCAAATCCTCCCAATGTTAGTGTCTAGAATCCGACTTAAGTCGGTCTATGATGCTCTTGGGCCAATCTTTTGGAACTTTCTTGGAGACAAGATAGTTCACTATATCGGTCTACCATGGGAGTGAGTCGATAATAAAAACCAACTCGTCAAGGAAGGGTTTCGAATAGGCGTATCATCAAAAACATCTATGTCTCGAGACAAGAGAGGTGATCAGCTACTACATTCTTCTTTCCAAGTTTATCTCTGATATCCAAGCAAAACTCCTAGATAAGTACAATCCACCTAAAAAGATGTGCCTTTGCATCCTTCTTTTCCATGATGTACCATAATGTTGTATGGTTTGTGAACACAACCTTGGATCCAATGAGATGTGATCTCAACTTATCCAAGGAGAACACTATCACAAGCATATCTTTTTTCATAACCGTATAGTTACGTTGGGCAAGGTCAAGCATTTTGCTTCCGTAGTGTATATCGAACTTGATGCCATCCCTCCTCTGTCCTAACATAGCCCTAACAACAAAGTCTGAGGCATCTGTCATGATCTTAAAATAAAGAGACCAATCTAATGCTTGTAGGATCTGGGCATCCATGATCATTCCTTGCAATTTCTTAAAGGCGACAAGACACTTGTGATCGAAAATAAACTCCATGTCTTTGCCTAAAAGCTCAGTGAGCAATGGGGTGATCTTTGAAAGATGTTTTATAAATCTCTTGTAAATTCGACATGCTTGAGGAAAGACTGCAACTATTTCACATTGGTTGGTGGTTGGAGTTGTCTGATCATGTCGACCTTGGCAGGATCAACATCCATTCCTCTCTTGAAGATGGCATGCCCCAACACAATGCCCTCCGTCACACTGAAGTGTCTCTTCTCCCATGAGAGCACCGGATTTACCTCATAACATCTTTTGAGGACTCGATCCAAATGTCTAAGACAAGAATCAAAGGAATCCTGTGGATCGAGAAGTCATCCATGAAAACTTCCCAGAATTCACCGACCATCTCGGTGAATACAACAATCATGCACCTTTGAAACATACCATGAGCATTGCATACACAAAGGGCATGCACCTGAAAACATATGTACCAAAGGAGCATGTGAACGTGGTTTTCTTCTAGTCCTTAGGAGAAATAGATACTTGGTTATATCCCAAGAACCTGTATAAGAAACATAATAATTCTTTTTCCACTAATATATCCAAGATCTGATAAATAAACGGTAGGGGAAAATGATCCTTCTTCATCATGACATTCAAGCATTTGTAATCCACACAGACACGTCACGATGTGGGTACTTGTGTGACGATCTCCTCTCCGTTCTTGTTGGTGGTCATTTGAATTCCCGACTTATTTCGGACAACATAAATAGGTGCCACCCACTTGGAATCGAAGATGGGATAAATAAAACCCGATGCACACCATTTCTCAATTTCTTTCTTTAAGACCTCTCATAAATTTTGATTCAGCATGCACTTGAATTCACGAGAGGGTTTGGCTTCTTTCTAAAGGTAGATATGATGCAAACATAGAGCGGGATTTATCCCATGGGGATTGGAAATGCTCCAACCTATCGCCTTACAGTTTTTCTCTAGGATCTCTATCTAGTGATATTCCTACTCCTGAATCAATCATGCTTATGATGATCTGAAACTTCTTCTCTTGTCCCTCAATGAAGTCTTACTTGAGTTTTGTGGGTAATGTCTTGAGCTCAGGTAATGCATGGTCATCAAGCAAATCTTGCTCAATCAACTCTATATCTGTGCTGATTGTGGTTGGATCCATCTCTAAAGTAACTACGACCAATTTATTAGGCCATGGAGTCAGATAGTCAAAACTATCTCAGAAATCGACAAAAGTCATGTCCGAATCATCATCCTCATCTTCTAATTGTCCTAAAGGGGAAAGGATTGACATGTCCAGTTGGTCCTCTATGTCATCGAAGATGTAGGGAGATGTGATCTCTTTATGATCAGCGCCTTGTTGTTCATTCCGGAGGATCTCACAAACAGTCTCATGTACAAAATTCTCTCCATAGGAGAGGGAATCCTCTATGCGGGTTGGATTCTGTCTCCATGGCCCAACATTTTCTACATGAACACAATCTACTTCTGACGAAAAGTACTTGGTGCTGGATTTGGAATCTGGCCTCTACCACCTTGTCTGCTTCATCTCTAGTTCCTCATCTCAGCCTGGAGTTTGGAATCGAATCTTCCTGATCTTGTAGTCAGATAAGGCCCCCGATGTCTTCAGGAAGGGCCTTCCAAGTATGATTTGGGAATCTCTCCAATTCTGAGGTATCTCCATGTTAAGGACTATGAAGTCCACCATGTAATGTAATACCTTGACATTGATGATAATATTCCTCAATTCACTGCTACACCTCTTAGTGGACTTTGTTAAAGAAGTTGAGTAAGGCTGTAGATTTCCTAAGAGGTCCTAAATTTAGCCTCTCGTAGAGGGCAGTTGTCATTAGATTAATTGAGGATCCATTATTCTGGAGAATATGTGCAAACACAATGTCATCGACATGACTCACCAGATAATGGGCATCCATGTCCCTTGGTTTTCGTAGAAACACATTCTTAATGGTGCAAGTAGTGTCTACTGACAGAACATGCTTCTCAACACGGTTCTTATTTTCTTATTGATCCTTTTAGGTGTGCCTCTCGCCTTAAGGTATTTTTGAAATGTAGTTGTCTTATCCACATACTTATCAAAGGGTATTGTGACCTTGATGTACTTGTTACATAACTCTACCATCTTAGTGTCATCTTTTTGGATCTTTTGGATTTCTTCTTTCCACCCTTAAGAGCATGTGGGAAGGGGTTATTGAAGACAACTCACATTATGAAATTGAAATATATTCATTCTTATTGAAATGCGAAAATGATTCTGTACAGAACTAGGACTCTGACTCAGCCTCTAAAAAAATTCACGAAAAGAAAAAGTGATGCATCTTCTGTTGTTGCAGGTGTATCCTCCTCATATAGAGGTGCAAGCTCTTCATCAGACTCGCTTGATTAACTACTGATGCTCCTCTCCGTCTTTTTGTTCTTTTTGTTTTTCTGACTTTTTGAAGGAATATCATCCCTCTTATTCTGATGAAGATGGTAGTGTTGGTAGTAATGCTGCTTCTCCTCTACCTCCAAGTTCTCATCAGGTAGAGACTTGGTGGCTTCCTCCCCTTTCTCCCATGCCCGATCAGGTATGGTCACGATCCTTCCGCTCTTGAGGGACATATGATACACATTATCCTATGAAAGGATCTCATGTTCAGATCTGGAGCAAGATCTCATGTTCATATCTGGAGTAATCTGAATATTATACATGATCTCGTGATTGCTATTGACTCTAATTCTTGCTGTTGCGATTGGCCTAAACCTCGGTGGGAATTAGAGTCCTTAGTGCCATTTGCTAATCCTGGTGGCATGAAAATCGGTTGAGATTTACCATTATGTCAAGATAATCATTCTGCATCTACTGAAACCTACATGTCAAAGGCTAAATAGCCAAGATGAGGGACCCTAAATCTCTCATGGGTGGCATCTGTTGCTGCTTTTGGCTGGAGGATGGGTGGTTCTTCTATCTATGTTGGCCCTGTTGGCCCTGCTTCTACTGTTGTTGTGGGTGGGACTGTGAGGTGTAAGGTGATTGTGGACCCTATTGGACTGAGTGAAAAGTGCACTGGCACTGCTGAGGTTGGTATCCCTATCTGGTCCTAGACTGCACAAAGCGCAGTGTAGGGATGGAGCTGGTACCCTGGTAAGCTAGGGAGGGTCGGTGTGGCTGACCACTCCCTATACTCCACTGTCTGTTGATGGGGTCATGGTTGTACCACAACCTGTTGATCTCAAACACCTTCGGAGGCTCCTCGTAGATTGTCTTTACCTCTAGGGAAGCATGATGCTCCTGCTGAGTATACTGCTGGTCCTCTACCTAGCTGCTCTGAGGCTCATGTACCTACTCATGTACGAGGTGAACTCGATGTATAGGTGCAGGAGATGTAAAAGGGGTAGGTAGTCGCATCTTGGCTACCTTCTTAGATAATTCCTCCACTTTCTTCAATAATCGTGAAAGAGACTCAAGGTCAGTGACCCTCTTGTAGATCTGTTATACAGTGGTAATATTATCAACTATAATCCCCATACTGGGGTATGAGGTCATTTATCAGATCCACTACAATCCTTAGGTGTCTCATGATATAAGCATGAGGGAGACACCTGATAGGCCTTGGTGACTTGAGATCTACCTGTTTCTGCCATATACTCTAAGATCTTCCATATACCATCTTCGTTCTTATTCAGATAGGTACCTCCACATGCTGCACTCATTAAACCCAGCTAACGCTGCGCCAAAAATCTAAGTTAATTCGTGTGGTTTTTATGTTTATTTTACTTGGGCAAGTCTCAAGGTTGAACTCAAGGAGGCAAAGAAACAAACTAGAATTATGTCTATCAAATTTCATGCGTGGTTTTCGAGGCAGAATATTTTTAGTTTTTTTAATGCAATCTTTTTTACTTAAAGATATAATTAATTCAAAGAGGAAATGTGATGCGTGAGTTTTGCAAAAATATATATTTTTTTAGAAATAATGCTATGTTGTGTGATGAAATAAGTAAATGTAATTTTTTTAGATTATGCAATAATATGATGATTATGCAAAGTGAGGATAATTATGGAGCAAGTGGCAGCTAAGAAAGTTAAGTCAACCCCCCTTAATTTATTAATATGTCAATAAATATCAGATATTTTCCCAGAAAAAATCCCAACTGATCAAGGACTATATTATTGAGCAAGGAAATTAATGAATTAAAAACAAGTGTTCAAAATAGAAAAAAAATATAATTCAATTGATTATTAACAAATAATGTCTTAGAAGTAGAATTTTAATATTTAGTATGATAGAGAACATTCAAGGTTCAAAATGACACCAAGAAGGCCAAAATCCGATCAAAGATGCTCAAAATGTGATCAAAAAAATGTTGAGGGGCATAATTGTAAAAAAGGTTAAGGACCTTTCTGTAATTTTCCAAAATTACCGAAGCACCTGTGTAAATTACCCCAAGCAGGAGTCTTCTTATAATTTACTGAAGCTTTTGAGGATGTCGATGTAAGTTACCCAAAGTTACGTGCGTAGAGCACGTGACTGGGCCTTATAGTTATTATGGGAAGAAGGCGGGACACGTCTGTAATTTTCCTAGCACCTCACGTGGGGAGCACGTGAGGAGGCTGGCTTGGGCGGACCCCAACCTCCATGTGTCGTTGTGCCCTTCTTCTAATACGTACGAGGCTCCTGGCTTGGATCTACAGCTAAGGGTTGATCTGGGCCCTCTAATTGCTCTTCTGATCTAATGGGTCATAGAGGACCACATGTCATGAAAGTAGCAGTGCGATGAAGGGCATCAACAACGGTGAATTGGGCGAGGAGCAACGGATGGGATCTCTCCCGTTCTTGATCCTACGCTTCCTGGAAGTCTCCTCTAGAAGATCGACTGCATGGATGGAAGTGGCATGAGCTTTATGATGGTCGCTTCTATGGCAAACACACAACCAAGGGACGCCGGGGTGGAGGCATGCGACGAAGTCGAGACGATGTGCAGTTGAAGTCGATGGAGAAGATGCAAGCGGTAATGGATATGAGCTCCTGGAGGTTGGAAGAATAGCGTGCGTCAGTGGAGTTGATAGCAGGAGGCAAAGTTGCTTGATGGGGTACGGTGGAGGAAGTAGCTGAGAGAAGATGATGGGTAGAAGCGTGAAGGCAACGGGGCTCATGCAATAGAGGGCGAGCGGAGCAGCACTTGGAGGAGGTCTGCGGCGAGGCGTCGTCACCTTGGATCTCACCGCAACAGAGGGAGATGACATCGGATCTGTCACCTACGGTGGGGCTATCCCTTCTCTATTGTATATCAGCGGATGAGAGGGAATGGTGTGGTAGAGGGTCGTTTTATAAAGGAGGAGGAAGAGTTGGCGCAGAAGCTCGATTAGGAAGGTGGTCGGGGATAGCCGACTTGATTGAGACCATGCCGAGCTCTGATGGGGGGACGACGGCCGGATCGGGAAGGTGATCGGGTTAGAGGTGGTGACCGCAAGATTCATGGTGGAGGGCAGGAGACGCTTGGGTGGTTTGGGAAATGAGGAAGGGGATGGCGTACAATGGCCGTCTGATCGACCGAGATTGGACGACCCTCAATTGGCCACGCGTTTTCTTTTTAATTTTTATTTTTTTTATTTTTTTTAAGTTTTAATTATATTTTTTACTTAATTTTTATATAAAAATAAATAAAAATAAATGCTAAAAATGGGTGACACGTGGTGGCTTCCTGAGCGACCACGTGTCAACCTAGAAAATTCCAAAAATAAAATACATAAAAAATCCAAGATAAATAGTATACGACCTAGGATCAAAAAATTTTCTTCATGAAAGGTGCTCTTCTATGAGATCTACAACTTTCATGAAGAGAACAAAACTAAAATCTATCATTGCACAAAGTGATATTTTTGGGGTACTCTATGTACATAGAACACCTTGATTTGATGGACTTTCTAATTATTTTTTTGTCATTTAAAAATATGATAAAAATCGAAAAAATATGATAAAATCAAAGATAAATATTCACACATTAATATTTTTTTTGGTATTTTTATTAATGAATTAAATTAAGAAATCGAATAAAGTACGAAGAAGACATCTTTTGTACAGACGATTAGTGAAGACTCGAACTCAGTTAGTTTCTTTGATTTCAAGTTCATTTTGGATTTGTATTTTTATGGATTTTAATAAACTTTTATCAATGAAAACAAATGAAAAAGAAATAAAATAAAATGATTCAACTATGTACATAAAATGATAGATTAAAAACCACTAAAATACAAAATGTACAAAAGAGGTCTGAAACCCAACTTCACGTATGAGCTCTGATTCACTTGATCATGGTCTTGTTTTGAAGGTAAATGAATGCACATTAGTTCAAAAGTGAGTAGGATTGAATCAGACACTGTATAAGGAAGATATCAGTGTTTTAGTCCGAAAATTCTAGAATTAGGTTTTGATTTCTGGTCCACTTATTTAGGTTAGTGATTTTTTGTAATTTTCTTTTATTCTTGTTAGTAGTTCCAAAATGGAGGTGGTTTTAGGTCATTTGAAGTTAGCATGAATTAGTTAAAAATAGGAGAATTTAGCTTATTTTACATGTCAATTAGGCCTGGATTTTTGGCTCCGTATTTTCTGCAATTATGAATGATAAAATGCAATTATTATTTATACATGCATGAATGCTAATTATGCAAAATAAATGAAAAAATGCCAATGAATTTTGGGGATTTGAACTTAATTAATGTCTTTTAGAGTGATGAATCTGAGATTCATAATCCACCTATACTTAAACCATGCTCGTCCCCGAGCATCTAATGAAATGCAATGAGGTGAAATGAGATTGGGCTTCATACCATGACCATGAGCAGAAGGTGAAAATAGAACTAGACCCGACCTTTGGATTATTAGTTTGGCAGAACTTCTGTGAGGCTTAGGGTTTTAAAAATCATCAGCCTCCAAGTTCTACACATCATTGTCACACTTTCGGTTCAGAAGTCATCTTAGATCAATCCTCCTCCCAAAGCATGCCCTATGGACATTGATCAATTGACTCACGTGTGTGAAAGGTTTTAGCTCTTCCCATACAGAATATCAAACTACCATGCAAACCTCCTCCCCAACCACTCATCCTCGAGGAGTCAGGTATTTTCTTCTCAGTTATGTCGCAATGTGTTCACAATCGAAGAGGGGGAGAAATTAGAAGAAGGAGAAAAGAACTGGAGGGTGACTAGTGTAGTCACCTCTCCATGTGAAGACGTCCAGTTTAGCCAAGCCTCCACCAAGATCTGCAGGTTTTCTTAAAGCTTGGTACTTTTTTGTCAAATATTTATTTGGTAGTAGGCTTCTTTGTGTTTGGATTTTTGGTAGCTCTGCATGGATCTTGTTGTGCCTCTACGGATATGGAATCTTTTTTCCATACATGTTTTGGGGTCTTAGAAAAAAATGTGCCTAGAAGTACATCCCTTTTCCGAAGCTTTGTTTCAACCTGTACTCCAGTCTTTAGATGTCCACACTAGCAGAAAAGAAACTCATACAATCTTCCAACACCCCGTCTGAGTTGAGCTAAGTGCATAGTGCGAGAGTACAATTACCTATTCTAGTGTCGTACCCAGAATGAAGAGACCAGGTTAGACACTAAGAGTTTAACGTTGCACATTGTCTTGTGGAACTTGAAGAATTAAGTCATAGAACTGAAGCTTCTAAAATCCTTCTTCTCAATGAAGTTCCTCTAAAAATTAGGTGGATTAAGGTCATGTCCAGACCATTCTCGATTTATGCTCATAACTCGATTCAGAACCCAAGGGCTTTTTACAAATGTAAATGCATTTAATGTTGGATGAAGTGTAGGTGCGTGAAATACAGACCCAATTTTTGTATTTGTTTTTTAGAGATATTTTTTTAATGCAAGGATTTTTTTGCAACAATGAGTGAGAAGCCATTTTTTTCAAAAATTTTGTTTGGACATAGTCAGTGTTAGTTACAAAACTCTTTCTTTCTTTTTTTTTAAGTTAGTTACCCATCCAGTAAATACATATAGACTTACACTGAAGTACGAGCTATGGGTAAAATATATACATAGTATATATACACCCACCCCTATACTTAGCGAGTGCTATGTCCTCAAATCACAAGAAGCGTATAGAAGACATAACTCGATGTAAACGAAAGAGAGTGAAAAAGAAAAACAATAGAATTTAGCCTGCCCCCTATACTTTGACTGTGAACAATCTAAGTATAGAAAAAGAACGAAACTGAGGTGGTCGGGAGATGTAAATGAGGAGAGTATATATAGATGGGCCTTGGTTCCCCATATACTTAGGCTCTTGGTAAACCTAAGTACGGAAGAAGGGTGGAAATGGGGCGATCGTGAGAAGGAGTTGATGAGGAGAATGGTATATACAGATGGCATCGGTCCCCCCTATACTTAGACCCTGGCCTAAGTAGAGGAAGTGATGTACGAGGAGACCAATGGGGTCGGTAGGGAGAAAGGGCAGTTGGTGGTTAAGGTGGTTTTCAGTTGATCTTTTTGTCAGCCTGTGGTGGGAGATCGTAATGATAAGAAGAAGATGAAGCATATGAGTCCCAACCATTTTCAGTGTTATCCTCAGAAAAATCATGCTGGAGAGTAGATGAAGCGTACAAATATGATGATATCCAGCCATCATCGGAGTTATCCTCAGAAGAATAATACTCGAAGGTGGAGGTACTCCAAATATTCTTATTCCTAAGCTGATTTTTTAGTTGTTTTCTCAGAATTTGTTTCTTCTTGGGATCAAGTGATTCTTCCTCGAATGATGAATACTCTGAAGCACCAGTCTCAGTAGCTGATAAGAAATTATTCTCATATATTTAACGAGACTAGGAGAGTCAGCTCTAGACAAATAATAGTGAGGAACCAGAGTCATCCAACAGGGATCGGTGTTTGGATTCCTGTGTACATAGGGTTTTAGAACTGCTGAACTGACCTTACTCATGTAGATTACCTTGTCCGGACCCGATAAGGAATCATTAGACAATTTCTTTTCTGGCATGTCAAATGTAACTTTCTTTCTATATCAAGGATTATCCGAAATGGGCATTTTGGTTCGCGTTTTCTATGAATGTGCTAATCCTAGAAGTGAGGTGTTAACAATCGAGTCTCTAAATGAATAACCATTGAAATTTTTCTCCTTGGTCGGTGTACGTCTCGTGTATTTGTTCTTAATTGTGTTAATGTTGGTGCACTCTCGAGTCTGATTGATTTAATTAAAGTGGTCAGAGAAGATTTTGGCCGACTCAGGGTGAGCCCATGCATATGTTTCATGATCATATAAGAAGTCATATATTCGATTTTCCATGGTAAGAGTAGCGGGAAATGGAACAATGGGGAGAATCGCTGATCCAATGGTCTGCTCAACAACCGTTATCTCATGTATTAACAGGGTGGGGCTCGTCTACCGCTTGATACTTATGGCTATTGACGGTTTTTTCCGACGCAGGGTAAGCCCATGCTCGAGTTTCCTCATCATAATCATCAAAGATATGGCAACAATCGTATATATTGGTTAAGGTCAAAGAAATGGGGAATGGGATGATGGAATGAGTCTCTGAACCAATAGTCTCCTCAACAACTATTATCTTAGGTGTATCAGCAGGGTAGGGTTCATCTACCGCTTGATGGTTACGGTTGTTGACGGCTTCGTGGGTTGCCTCATAATATCGTGTTTCCTTAAAGACTGGGTGAGATCGAACTGCTCCCAATGCTGTAAAATTGATTTCTTGAGTCTTGCACTCAATAATTACCTTAATCAGAGAATGATTGGAGACTGGGTGAATTCTCCTTGATGCTCAATATCAATGATTGTGAAGTCTACTTTGAGCGGAGCACTTTGGAATGTAACGATGACTGAAATGGTTCCTCTCGGCTTCTTTATAGATCGATCAGCGAGTTGATCGATCACTCTTATCTTTCTAATAGGTCCGAGTTTGAGCTTGTCAAATATAGAGGTCGGGAGGATATTAATTTGTGAGTCGTCATCGATTCGAGCATGGGTAAATGTTGTGTCTTTGATTCCACAGTCAAATCTGGGCAACCACTTCACTCTGTGGCTCTTGTTTTTTCTCCTTATTATCAAAGAGGTGGCCATTGACAATATATGTCTTTCAGTCTTTTTCTTGTGCTGCATAACTTTTTCATCATTAATTTGCTCATTACTAATCCTTTAAGGTTGGGGAAGTGTTCAATGAAATGTATCAAGGGAAGTTCAAAAATCAATCTTTTCTCTAGTGCTTCCCTTAGAGCAGGATTTGAATTCTTCAAATCCTCCTCACTTTCAGTTTTTTGATTTTTTTTCTAGTTCTTCGATTTTTTGAGTGTTTTTGAATATTTCATTTTTGGTATTTTCTGTATGGTGTGTAGATGTGGTGATTTCCGTAGATGATGAAAAGTTTCGATTCGCCGAGTAAGAGTCAGGATTAGAGTCATCCCTATGGGAGTAATATGCAGAGGTGTCGCTGTCAGAGTCATACCTAGGGATGAACATAGTCTATGGGTTTCTGAATATCCTCGAGGTTTTCAACATTAGATCCAGTCTTTTCATCTTCCATTTTTATACCCGAGCTTCCATAGAATGAAATTAGTCGATCAATGAAATTTCTAAATTTATCCACAATTAATTCATATCTCTTAGTAATCCTTGAAATGTCATCCTCCAAAAACATTTCATGATCAATCATGGGAGTAGTCTGTGTCGGTTCTCATTTTTGAATTTGAGATCCAATCATTTCATCTTCCATTTTTCTATATGAGATGGGAGAAGGTTCTTTTGGAATGTCAAATATATGTTCGTTACTTTATGAAAATTTCTCCTCAAAAATCATGGAAGGAGTCTGCTCAGTGGGAGGATATTGGTGGAATCTATAGGTCTCATACTCAGCATACCGTGACTTAGGCCTGCAATGCTAGTTTGAGTAGAGTCTACTTCCATGGTCATGATTGATCGTATCCTCAAACAATGGAGTCATACAGGATTCATATGTGTTGATATCATCAGTTTGGTCCTCTGTATATGTGGTTTGTCAAAAAGAATGGTTTTTATGTTTGTTTTACTTGGGCAAGTCCCAAGGTCGAACTCAAGGAGGCAAAGGAACAACATAGAACTATGTCTATCAAATTTCATGCGTGGGTTTCGAGGCGGGATATTTTTAGTATTTTTAATGCAATCTTTTTACTTAAATATGTAATTAATTCAAAGAGGAAACGTGATGCGTGAGTTTTGCAAAAATATATTTTTTAGAAATAATGCTATGTTGTGTGATGAAATAAGTAAATGCAAAATTTTTATTTTTAGATTATGCAATAATATGATGATTATGCAAAGTGAGGATAATTATGGAGCAAGCAGCAACTAAGCAAGTCAAGTCAACCCCCCTCAATTTATTAATAAGTCAATAAATATCTGATTATTTTCCCAAAATAAATCCCAACATATCAAGGACTAATTTATCGAGCAAGGAAATTAATGAATTAAAAACATGTGCTAAAATAGAATAAAATATAACTTCAATTGATTATTGTCAAATAATGTCTTAGAAGTATAATTTCAGTATTCAATATGATAGAGAATCATTCAAGGTTTAAAATGACACCAAGAATGCCAAAATCCGATTAAAGATGCTCAAGATGAGATCAAATAAATGCTCAGGGCCATAATTGTAATAAAAATAATTAAAAGCTTGCAATTATACCTTTATTAAGGACCTTTCTATAATTTTCCAAAACCGTAGGAGCATCTACGTAAATTATTCCAGGCGGGGGTCTTCTTGTACTTTACCGAAGCTTTTGAGGATGTCGATGCAAAATTCCCAAATTCACGCGCGCAGCGCACGCGATTGGGCCTTTTAGTAATTCTGAGAAGAAGGCAAGGCACGCCTGTAATTTTCCCCATGCCTCACGTGATAAGTGCGTGAGGAGGCTGGCTTGGGTGGACTCCAACCTCCACGTGTCACCGCACCCTACTTCAAATACGTACGAGGCTCCTGGCTTGGATCCACAACTAAGGGTTGATCTGGGCTCTCTAATTGCTCTTCTGATCTAATGGGTCATAGAGGACCACGTGTCATGAAAGTAGCAGTGTGATGAAGGGCATCAACAACGATGAATTGGGTGAGGAGCAACGGATGTGATCTCTTCTGTTCTTGATCCAACGCATTCCGGAGGTCTCCTCTAGAAGATCGAATGCTCGGATGGAAGTGGCCTGAGCTTGATGGTGGCTGCTTCTATGGCCGACACATGGCCAAGGGACGTTAGGGTGGAGGCGTACAACAAAGTCGAGATGATGTGCGGCTGGAGTAGATGGAGACGATGCTGGCGGTGGTGGATATGAGCTCCTGGAGCTTGGCGGAACAACGTGTGTTGGTGGAGTTGGTAACAAGAGGCGGAGTGGCTTGATGGGGTACGACGGAGGAAGTAGCTGAGAGAAGATGATGGGTAGAAGCGTGAAGACGACGGGGCTCAAGCCATAGAGGGAGAGCGGAGCATCACTCGGAGGAGGTCTGCGATGAGGCATCGCCGCCTCGGATCTCGCCGCAACGGAGGGAGATGATGCTGAATCTATCACCTACGGTGGGGCTATCTCCCTTCTCTGTTGTGTATTGGCAGATGAGAGGGAACTGTGCAGAGGAAGGTCGTTTTATAGAGGATGAGGATGAGTTGGTGTAGAAGCTCTATCAGGAAGGTGGTCAGGGATGGCCGAAGGTGATCAGGTTAGAGACAGCGATCGCAAGATTCACGGTGGGTGGCCACAAGATTCACAGTGGAGGGCTGGTGATGCTTGGTTGGTTTGGGAAAGGAGGAAGGGGATGGCATACAGTGGACGTCCGATCGGTCAAGATTGGACTGCCCTGAATTTGCCACATGGCTTTTTAAAAAAATCATTTTTTAATTATACTTGTTTATATAAAAATAAATAAAAATAAAGATAAAAATGGATGACACATGGTGGCTCCAGGAGCTGCCACATGTCAGCCCCAGAAAATTCCGAAAAAAATACAAAGGAAAATTTGGGATAAATAGTAAACAACCTTGGATCAAAAAATTTTGTTCACAAAAGTTGCTCGTCTTGATGCTATGTACAACTTTCATGAAGAGATCAAAACCAAAATCGATCATTTGCATAAAGTGATATTTTTCGGGTATTCTATGTACGCAGAACACCTTAATTTTTTGGCTTTTCTATTTTTTGTCATTTTTAAATACGGTAAAAATTGGAAAAAATACGATCAAAGATAAATATTTACACATTAATCTAATTTTTGGTTGTTTTATTAATTAAGAAAACTAAGAATTGAAATAACTATGAAGAAGACAACTTTTGTACATACGGTTAGTGAAGACTCGAACTCAGTTAGTTTCTCTGATTGCAAGTTCATTTGTATTTGGATTTTTACACATTTTAATAAAAATTTTATCAAAGAAAACAAATGACGAAGAAATAAAATGAGTCAATTATGTACATAAAATGATAGGTTAAAAACCGTTAAAATACAAAATGTACAAAAGAGGTCCAAAACCCAACTTTCACGTATGAGCTCTGATTCACTTGAACTTGATCTTGTTTAAAGGTAATTGAATGTACATTAGTTTAAAAGTGAGTAGGATCGAATCCGACACTTTACGAGGAAGATATCAATGTTTTTATCTGGAAATCCTGAAATTAGGTTTTGAGTTTCTGGTCTTCTTATTTACATTAGTGATTTTTTGTATTTTTCATTTATTCTTGTTAATAATATGTACACAATGGATTGGGTAGATGTTATTCAAAAATAAGTATTTGAATTGTAGCCAGGTCATACATGTAATCCCGAGATTCTTCAACCAATGGGCAGCCTTATCTCCTAAGGCAAACAGGGTAGCCTTAGCCTGATGTAATCTTGTCCAACCCTTGGATGACTAGGGTTGTTACACACCAAAAGTTTCTCAAGAACACATATGGCTCTTTTGTTGAATTTCGATTAAACTTCAGTAACAACCCAAGGAAATGGAGCTTCATCTCAAATGCATCAGGTGGAATTTTTGGCACTAGCCAGCTATGCATTTCATTCTCTGCTGGATTATAAGCATCCCCCATAGGTCGGTCCATACCACCTGTCTCAATCACATGTCCCATTCTAGGCATATGGTCGACATTCTATTGCTCATCTCTAGTTAAATGGACAAGGACATGCTGCATGGGGTCATATCTATGATCCTCATCCTCATGGTTTCTCTTAGGAGGCATCTTGATCTTTGGTTCATCTTCTTCACATTAAGAATAAAGAAGATTTGAATTAATAGAATTGAAAGAATTAGATCTAGAAGCATCAATATGAGGGTCATCCTCGATGTGGTGAGAGAATAGAGGATTGATCTGGGATTAACCGCCCTCTAAAACATAATGTGACTTATTGGTCATGGTCCTTTGGGAAGAGTTTCCATGGAACAACAGGGGCTTGGTATGAGAGTGTCCCCTAGCCCGTGAGAACGATCGGTTTGGGGGTGGTCAGTGAGAGGCTTGCGAAGTCCGAGCAAAAAATCACCCCTATCCTCCATTCTTGATGTTTAGTGATTCAGAGAGAGATCGCGAATAACGTATTCAAGAGAGATGGCGAAGGCACAAGTGTGCAGTCTTTTGATGATTGATCTTTGATAAACAAACACAATGTAAAGACAATACAAACCCCAGTTTCACCAACTGCACACGGTGAAGTCCGCAAAGGTCTGACCAATTATACTTTTAATTTTATGTTGGTGATAAAACAATCTTATGCGTCTGTTACACATAGTGTGTCGCATTATGCCCAATGGTGCTCCTGTGTGTTCCAAATCAATAATGTGATCTTTCTGGGTTGTCGGGTTGAATATCACACCCCAAACGAGATGCACATGCTTACATCATCAAAACATAATCTAAGGTTGAAGGCAAGCCCTTGCAGCTTCCCAATCTACGAGAGTCAGAAATGGAGACTTTGGGGGCATGTCCATGGATTTGTGCTCTAACCTTAGTGGTTGCATCCTCACCCACTATGTCTGGGGATAAGTACCTATGTCTAAGGATGGGGTTACTCTCCCGAATACAATTGTTGATTTTATTCTTTTTTCTAAGTCAGCCTTGTTTAGTAGTCTCAATTATAAAAAGTTATCACTGGATTCTTTAATTAGTGAAAATAACCATGCCTACCATCCAGTCCCAATTCCCTTTTAGACTTATGTAAGAAACTCAAGGGGAGGAATCGAGAAAAGCTAATGCATGCAAAAAGAACAATGATGGTATGCCTATTTAAGGAGACTTTCAGCGCTTCCTCACATTCTTCATGTGGGATGCAAAACAGATAATTGGAAATTATTCTAAATGAAATGAAAGACGACAAAAACAACTCCTAGTAGAAAGTTTTATTAGTCAGGAAGAATTGCATTTAAATTTGACTAAATTGAACGATCTAAGGTGTGTCTTGTTATGTGAAGTATGGTCCTAATAGAGTATAAGGACAAGCAATATAATGTTATAATGGAAAAATGATATAAGAGATGTGACTGCTGGCCTACCTTAAGAAGCACTCAAGTCGAGCCCCGATCTTACCAGAGAGTGATGAAGGATATGGTGAGAACCTTAAGCGCATCACGGAAGCGTGAGGATCACATCTTATGCGATTGAGAGCTACTAGTCGCATTAGTTGCTCGAGGCAGTGGAATTTAAAAAAATTCATGCGATGAAACCACATGATTCAAGAACACTTCTCGGATCATTTCATCTAAACCACAAACAAGTATTAGGGTTACCTCTTGAAGCGTGGTTGCGATCGAGTCTCTAAACAAAGAGACCTCTTGTCTCAAGTCCGATCCGACAGAGGAGACGCTTGCGAGCGCGTAGATGAGATGCATACTCCTCGCAATCCATGTTGATGGTCCAAGCCATGAATCTCCTGATCTCGTCACACGAGATACGACATCTTCTTCACGAGCAAGGCACACCGAAGGAGACAGAGATCCACGAGCAAACGACCGGGCAACATAACAATGACGCTGCGGCGATGGAGACTCTCTCTAGGGCTTCCATGGTGGACGACTATATGAGAGAGAGGGCGTGTAGAAAGAAAGAGAGAGGGAGAGAGCCTTATGTTCCATTAGCATATGAAGAGCGAGGGGTGCCCTTCTATTTATAATATGCTGGGATTCATGGATCTCAATCCATGGGCAACATAAATCCACTGGCTAACATTGATTTGTATTTCTTTTAATAGCCAAGATTTGTGTTGGTAAAAATCAACAACAATTAATTTAATTTAGATTAAAGATCTATTGATAAATTAATATGATTTAATCCCAAATTAAATCAATTAATCACGAAGATTATGGAATGAAGATTGCCTCCTTCCATAATATGGGAGTTGGTGGCAATCTCATGTAATCTCATGAGATTTCATGAGATTACATTATTTCATGGAAATCTCCAACATTTACAACAACATTTGTTGTAAATTATTCTACAAAAATAATTCATGACTATTTTGTGAACATTGCAATCTTGCCATTGGAAATTTGTGAATCAAATTCACAACCCAAAATAAAATGTGATTTACATTTTTCAATTTAATGTTCAATGTGAATCAAATTCACATTAACATTTAATTAACAAATGTAAATTACAAATAGTTATCTCTTATATATCATAAATCACATTTATAATATATGATTAATATGGATAGTGCTATCCACATTTTCATATCCATGATAATTAAATCACATTTAATCATCTTGGATCTCTATTCTCATGTTCCCAAATAATACGAATCACATTCACATTATTCACATCTTTGAGAATCAAATCACATTTAATTATCTAAGATAACTGTCTCTGTAATATGAGATAAATTCATATTATTCATGATAATTGAATCACATTTAATTTTCCAAGATAACTCTCCTTATAATATGAATCAAATTCATATTATTCATGGTAATTAAGTCACATTTAATTATCCATTTTCTCAGTGCTCGGATACAAATATCAACAATGAAATTATCCTGAACTCTTTCAAGGATAATGCGCTTTCTCCATGGATACTTGGAGATAAGGACAGGACGATTGTATTGTTCCACGTATAGTGACTTGGATATTGAGATCACATCTCAAATCCAGATCCTACGTACCTCTCATAGATGCTTGATTAAATCAAGACCGCAAATCTAATCTTCTCATTGTATTTGGATCACATTCAGATCAATGTCCAACATTTGGACCATGATCAGATTACTTCTCTACTGAGAGGAGTCACTAAAATCCAGACCCATTTCATCACTCCCTAGTAATGGAAGCGTCATGGTTATACAATCGTTTATGATCACATCACCATCAGGTATTCCTAATACATGTGCATCCTGTATACTGGAAGTCCTGAGTAAACCCAAAGTATAAGATCACTTTTACGCTGTCTGCTTCAGGGTTTTATCATTAAGTTTCTCAATTGACTATTGGGAGTTGGTATCGATCAAATACTTTCCAAAAGCATATATCATACCCAAATGTTGATCATATAGTTTCCAAAATCATATATCAAACCTACAAATTCAGTCAAGCTTCTAAAGTGAGACGACCGTGGACGGAATTTGATTCTTTCCAATATCTCATGAGTGAGCTCATGTCTTCCAGTTCAGTAAATGAACCTGTATGATCCCTTTGAGAGATCGTATTACTCATATGACCTTATATGCACTCCAGCATGCCGGTGTATATACCTTGATTAGGTCATCAACCTATTGGTCTATCAAATGCACATACTCAGACATATAGTAACACATATGGCCCCTATCAGAGGATGCCTGCCTATATCGTGACAGCATACGACATATGACTTTGGTAATCTCGATCTCGTTAAGTCAACTCTTTGACCTAACATATCTAACACCTCTGAATCTCTATTCCTATGCAAAGGACCTGCATCAAGAGGTCGGTTAGATATCAGCCTTTAGAGAAAGGATTGACATCTCCTTCTTAGGCTGGAGATCCTCTCTTAATAATCATTTAACGGTGCTTGATGAGTCCTCAATCTAACTATTTAGATATTCATCAAAGCACCAGCCTCTATGATTCAATAATTGAATCAACAGCTGTAGGATCATTAAGGTGACCATGGTGCATAAACTAATTGTACTAAGGGACCTATTATGCAAATTAGTTATTCTTCATTTCAGATCAGGGAATGATATTTGCAATAATATTTATTACATAATGACTTGTCGTGGGCTCGCATGTCCAACAAGTGAAACATGTCTCGATACATCACAAATAGCGGAAGAATGTCCAAAGTCCTAGTATACACGCAAGATCCCAAATGGAATTCACTGGAAAATGTAATTACCTAAATTATTATAAATTATTTAAAAAAATCAAATAAATGCTACACTAAATTCCTAAGGACTCTACACTCTCTTATGACCTGTATCTTAATTTTTATGTGTTCTTTCAATCCCTTATTCTCTGAAAAGCCGGCCTCCAATGTAATTACCTAAATTATTATAAATTATTTACAAAAATCAAATAAATGCTACAATAAATTCCTAAGGACTCTACACTCTCTTATGACTCGTATCTTAATTTTTATGGGTTCTTTCAATCGCTTATTCTATGAAAAGCCAGCCTCCAATGCTCATAAGTAGCTCGTCTACCTAAGTAGTCGCTTCATCGCATCGGATCCCTCGCATTAAAACAAGATGGTGGTCAGAGATAACTACATAAAATAGAAACAAATAAATAAAAAGGAATTGTAAGTGCATGAAAAAAATGAGGGCAAAAATTAAAAGAAAAAGGTAGGGGGTCAGACTACCCGGGGAGGAAAACTCCACTAGCCCAAAGAGCCATTAATTGGATAATCTGTAAAGCCTCACTCATGTGACGATCATAAGCTATTTAGAAAAATATCTAGGTAAGTTGATCAGTCACTTTGTTCCCAAGAGACTACACCAAGTCCTTTTACGACACTTGTATATATCCCAGTAGCATTGCACACATCCAATGCGAATGTTGCATCTTATGCAACCAATACTCAATGTTGTTAGTTATAGTGTCCTTGTCACTATAGCTCAATAATTATTATAACCAGTATGTATTTCCATTATCCTTATAAGAATACCATTATTCCTAGAGATCTCCATCTCCTAAGGTATCTGCAGTTAAGACCTTTTAGATCACTATCTATAAAGTCTTAGTTTCTTGAAGATAAGACTTAGAGATCACTATCTCTAATGTCTTGTTATCTTTGAAGATATTGTTATTACTGCAATCAAGTGTTTTATTTCTATAGAAGGATTAGTAACAGTTTACTACTCCCACTGCATGGCAGACATCTGGCTTTTGTACACATCTAGCATACACTCGACTTCTTGTAACTGATGCACAATGGCAACCAATTTTAGCACTCACTTCCTCAACTCTTTGAGGTGCTATCCCTTTAGATAGGCTAGTACCATATCTTAAGGGAAGGAATCCTTTCTTCGAATTTTCCAGAAAATGGAACATGTCCAAGGTGTACCACTAATGTGACGGTCCCAATACCCTCTTCTCTTTGCTTCTGAACACTTTCAAAACTAAGAACTAAGAGGTGTTCTTGAGATCATATCTCAAGGTATGGAATAGCCAGATTATAAAACACTCATTATTATCCTTATATCATTTCAAATGATTAAGATATCATCTACATTTAGCATGATGAACACAATGGCACTCCCACTAAGCTTCACATGGTTCATCAAGATTCTATCTGAAATCATAACATTTATATCTTCATCAGATCCAACATTCCAACTACAAGAAGCTTATTTGAGTCCATAGATGGAGTTCTTTAGCTTGCAACCTTGCTTTCCTCAACCATGAAGCCCTAGGGATACTTCATGTGAATATCCTCAGAGAGGTATTTATAAAGGAATGCAATATTGACTTCCATCTTGAAGATGTCAAAGTCAAGTTGTATAGCTATAGTTAGCAATATTCTGATGGGTTTAAGCATGGTCACTAGAAAGCAGGTCTCATCGCAAGCGATGTCTTCTTTCCATGTGTATCTTGAGGATACAAACCATGCTTTGAAGGTCTCTACCTTCTCATCATGTTACCACTTTCTACTGAAGATCCATTTACACCTAATAGGTTTTACCCTTATAGGTGGATCCTTGTTATCCATATACAACACTTGTATATGAAGTCTACTTTAGACTTTTTTGCTAACTTCCATCTTTCCATGTCATGATCATCATAAGCTTCATTACATGATGTAAGATCATCGTCAGATTTCTCTCAGACATGGAATCCATCCTCAAACTAATTTGAAGAGGTACTAGTGTTTCATCTTTATTTGTCATTTTAGTTTCCGATTTCAGGAGCCTCATTATCTTCTCAAGATTAAATGAGTTCCTTCACTTCATTTTCATCTTGATTCTCAAGAGTCTTATCACTAAGAATTACATTCTCAGAGATGAGATCTTTTAAGAATCTCAAGGTCATAAAGTAGGTATCCAATGCCATCCTTAATTTTCCTAATGAAGTAGTCCTCTTTGGTGCCAGATTCCAGCTTACTTGCATGGAACCTTATTAAGGATATATGTAGTCTCTACTACATATATACCTTGAAAACTAATAGGTAATTATGCTAAGATTAATCATTGATCAAATCATGTCACACATGATCCAATTGTATCTCCCTACAACTCAATTGAATTTAGGTGTATTAGGAGGAGTGAGATAGGAATGATATTCCTTTCTCCATAAGGTATTCCATGAATTCATCTAATAAGTATTGTCTACCTGGATTAGTTCAAATTCATTTTCATCTTCCTTCAAACTTTGGTTCTAAATCAAAACTGTGAAATCTTCAAACATTTCAAAGGTTTCTTAGGTAAAGAGAAGAAGCCTCATGTCATAAATAATCATCAATAGATATTACATATCCATAATGTTTATTATGATATAGATGATCCACATACATCAATATGTATGAGATCCTGAATATCTTGACATCTTACAACATTCCCAAAGAAGGGTGTATTGGACATATTTTACTTTTTGATTACAATATTCACAAGTATGTAAGATTTGAAATTTTAGACACTCTAAAATTTCATCCTTACTTATATATTGATTTCATCAATAGAATTATGTCCAAGACTTGATGCCAGATCATTATCAAATGATCTTCATCCTCCTATTGATATTTTAAGGTTTAATTTCAGTATTAAAAATGTTAATGAACCATTCATTAATTTTCTAATTTAGTAGAGTCCACTAGATGCTAGATTACTATCTTAAATATATCCATCATAACTCTTTATGATAGGTATAATCCAGAATTCATGTTTATTCCCAACATTTAGAAATAAACAATGAGTGTATTCTAATTTCTAGGTCATAGAGACATACTCTAAGACTAAGGGATCTCCCACTGAAAATATGAAGTCTTTCTATCCAATAGATATCGTTGCCACAATTGCATCAATATCCATTTGGATGACTATTAAACCTTAAGATCAAATTTTCTAATCTTCCAAAACATATACAACCAATTGCAAGTATTTTAGAAGATTAAGATACAATTATTAGACTTTGATCTTATCAAATGAGCAAGTCTATTTCAAGGATTAAACGTATATATAGATTATTCTGATGCACTATCCGAGTCCTTCTCTAAGGATTCTAGATAGACTTGATAGTCATACTATCAGCACATCGACGTATTGCAGTATTGGAATTCATCCAACTATTTGGATGTAATATGGAAGTTACAGAAGTACAGTCAACTCCTTGACTTTCCTTCTCACATGGGTCAGTCCCATGCTTCCAATGTGCTCCCTTTATCTATAAACAACCATTGCTTAAGATGGAGGATCTCTTTTGCTGAATTCAAAAGATTTCAATATAAGAGCATTTCAACATTTATACATGCTTCATTCAATTCATACAATATGAATATTCTGAAGCTTCATGAATGACTAGAGTATAGATAGTAGAATGATGACACTCATTATATCTACATACATCTTAATTCTTAAAGACTTAGGTTTAGGTAGGTACTCAAATATTTTGATACATCGTCTCTTATAGAGCCACCATTCTGCATGATGCAGAGAACCATGTCATTCATGATAAAATGTCAAGCACATATGCATGCCAAAACATCTTCTTAGATTTTATAAGGATTATTCGACACTTGTGATCATCATCGACATGTCACTTCCAAAGCGCATTCGATGATAAATCAAGACTATAGAGACATACAAATCCTAGGGTTGTATACCTATTGTCGATTTAATTGTCATTCCTCATTATTATGAGGAAACTTGCACATTGCAACCACATACAATATGTGTCCAACTGCAAGTACAATATCTTAATCATGGATCCCATCAATGAAATTTTACTGATTATTATTGAGTATAATATCGAGTGGGTTTAATGAAGGATTATCTGAAATAAAAAATTTGCATAAATGTATGTAAATATATACTTTACTTTAATTTAGGAATTTTTATATCAACGTTGTCATGCCTTGTCAACATTAAAAGTTCAGTCCCTTAATCACTTTCAATGTAAGTGATATACTTACCATTATATCTCAAGCAAGATCTGGGATCTCCTTCCTTATCTTTGTTACATCCAATTAATATGAGATCCTGTAACTCGGATAAAAAGAAGCGGTAACATATTCCGCCTTGTTCCAATAATATAAGGACTCAATATTGGGGTCACTACGCATACAGCCTTATTCTTTCGAGAATCAAAGAGCTCGATCCAGATGCGCTTGCATACAGGAGCTGTCACTTCGGACATGCGTCTCCTACATATAACCCTTCGCCTTGATGGGAGACCATGGATGTCACTTATGTGATCCTCCATCTCATACTGAAATTCTAATTAATCATTATGAATCATATTCATTACGATTAATTCTTCCAAGGGAAATAACAAGTCTACTCATAATAGAGTGTTTTAATTTTATAATTGGATTCCAATTAATCTAATCATATTAAATTAAAGATCCAATCAATATCCAATAAACATTTTTTATTGTTACTTGATTTATGGTATTATCTCAAATACGTGTTATTTCGAATTTTAACAATTACAAAAATACACTGTGATCTCTCCTACTTTATTATCGAGTCCCTACCCGCTGTCATGGCCAGTACCGACGGGAGTGGGACAGACCGCACACAGTGCAACATGCTACTCCAACGCTCCCCGACTAAACACCATATCCACCTCGGGAAAGGATAATGCCAAATTGATCATTGTGTACTTGAGATGATAATCGGTTCTTCAACCGAAATTATACCATATATAATAATAATAACATTTTTTATTAACATTATAAGGAGATTTGCTAAACAAATCCCCAATCATATTCAAGCACTTATTTGTTGAAAGTAGATTGTGTAATAAATTGTAATCTAGATCATATCTAATCAATTATTAGTTAAGGCAATGCCAGTTAAGGTAATAATTATCATCAAATATTTAAAAAATATTTATCCATATTCATTCCAGAAAATTAAACCATTTAATTTCACTAATTGATTAAATGACAATCACAAGGTTCTTGATTAGGAAAGTAATTTCTAGCAGTGACCCTCACTAAAATTAGCATATCTCAATCAATTTAAATCGAAATTAAGCAAAGTAAGTTTCTAAAGTTTGCTAATTTGATTTAAAACAGAATCTAAATAATTTTTATGCATTTTGAGGCGTTTAAAACCGTAATTAAATCCTTAATTACGTGATGATTCACAGTCTCCGAAACAGTGGATACATGTTCACTAATTTGATCATAACGTGAGCAAACGGATTCGAAATCATGTAAACTCAGATATACTATTTCCTTATTTAATGGGAAACATAATTCAACTTTAATTTCATGTTTAAACAATCTAAATAGGGCCTAAATTATTCAGTTAACAAAGATGCGAAAATGAAGTGCAATAAAACTTTCACAAACCCTAATGAACCCAAGTCTTCCTAGGTTTATGGATTGTATCAGAAACCTCCGACCTAAGGCTCTGATACCACTTTACGGATATGGTGAGATACTTAAGCACATCAGAGATGCATGAGGATCGCATCTTATGCGATCTAGAGCGACTAGTCGCACTAGTTGCTTGAGGCAACGGAATTTAAAAAAAATCATGTGATGAAACCACATGATCCAAGAACACTTCTCGGATCGTTCCATCTAAACCATAAACAAGTATTAGGGTTACCTCTTAAAGCGTGGTTGCGATCGGGTCTCTAAACGAAGAGACCTCCTGTCTCAAGTCTGATCCAACAGAGGAGACGCTTGCGACCACGTGGATGAGACGCGTACTCCTCACAATCCATGTTGATTATCCAAGTGACGAAACTCCTGATCTCCTCACATGAGATACGACGTCTTCTTCACGAGCAAGGCACGCCAAAGGAGACAGAGATCCACGAGCAAGCAATCGGGCAACATAACGATGACGCTGCGGCGATGGAGACTCTCTCTAGGGCTTCCATGGTGGACGACCATATGAGAGAGAGAGGGTGTGTAGAAAGAAAGAGGGAGGGAGAGAGACTCATGTTTCATTAGCACATAAAGAGCAAGGGGTCCCCTTCTATTTATAATATTTTGGGATCCATGGATCTCAATCCATGGGCAACACAAATCCAGTGGCTCACATTGATTTGTGTTTCTTTTAGTGGATAATATTTTTATTGGTAAAAACCAAAAATTAATTTAATTTAGATTATATATATTGATAAATCAATATGATTTAATCCCAAATTAATTCAATCAAGCATGGAGATTATGGTATAAAGATTGCCTCCTTCCATAATATGGGACTTGGTGGCAGTCTCATGTAATCTCATGAGATCTCATGAGATTACATTATTCCATGGAAATTTCCAAGATTTACAACAACATTTGTTGTAAATTATTCTATAAAAATAATTCATAATTATTTTGTGA
Organism: Ottelia alismoides; assembly: GCA_037367405.1. Lineage (NCBI taxonomy): Eukaryota > Viridiplantae > Streptophyta > Magnoliopsida > Alismatales > Hydrocharitaceae > Ottelia > Ottelia alismoides. The sequence continues at coordinate 106,984 of JAZKJV010006661.1, forward strand.
ACATTGCAATCTTGTCATTGGAAATTTGTGAATCAAATTCACAACCCAAAATAAAATGTGATTTACATTTTCAATTTAATGTTCAATGTGAATCCAATTCACATTAACATTTAATTAACAAATGTAAATTACAAATAGCTCTCTCCTATATATCATAAATCACATTTATAATACATATATGATTAATATGATTAGTGTTATCCACATTTTTATATCCATGATAATTAAATCATATTTAATCATCTTGGATCTCCATTCTCATGTGCCCAAATAATATGAATCACATTCACATTATTCACATCTTTGACAATCTAATCAGATTTAATTATCTAAGATAGCTCTGTCTATAATATGAATTAAATTCATATTATTCATGATAACTAAATCACATTTAATTATTGAAGATAACTCTCCTTATAGTATGAATCAAATTCATATTATTCATGACAATTAAATCACTTCTAATTATCCATTTCTCAATGCTCGGATACATATATCAATAATGAAATTATTCTGAACTCTTTCAAGTATAATGTGCTTTCTTCGCGGATACTTGGAGATAAGGACACAGCGATTGTATTGTTCCACGTATAGTGACTTGGATATTGAGATCACATCTCAAATCCAGATCCTACGTACCTCTCATAGATGCTTGATTAAATCAAGACCACAAATCTAATCTTCTCATTGCATCTGAACCACATCCAGATCAATGTCTAATATTTGGACCAAGATCAGATTACTTCTCTACTTAGAGGAGTCACTAAAATCCAGACCCGTTTTATCACTCCCTAGGAATGGAAGCAGTCATGGTTATACAATCGTTTATGATCACATCACCCTTAGGTATTCCTAATACATGTACATATTGCATACTGGAAGACCCAGAGTAAAACCGAAGTATAAGATAAATTTTACACTGTTTACTTCAGGGTTTTATCATTAAGTTTCTCAATTGACTATTGGGAGTTGGTATCGATCATATACTTTCCAAAAGCATATATCATACACAGGTGTTAATCATATACTTTCCAAAAGCATATATCAGACCTACAAATTCAGTTAAGTTTCAAAGCGAGATGACCGTGCACAGAATTTGATTCTTCCCAATATCTCATGAGTGAGATCATGTCTTCCAGTTCAGTAAATGAATCTGTATGATTCCTTTGAGAGATCGTATTACTTATATGACCTTATATGCACACCAACGCGCATGTGTATAGACCTTGATTAGGTCATCAACCTATTGGTATGCCAAATGTACATACTCAGACATATAGTAACACATCTGTCTTCGGTCAGAGGATGCATGCCTATATCGTGATAGCATACGACATAGGACTTTGATTATCTCGATCTCGTTAAGTATAATCTTTGACCTAAATTATCTAACACCCTCGAATCTCTATTCCTATGTAGAGGACCTACATCAAGAGGTCGCTAGATATCAACCTTTAGAGAAAGTACTGCCATTTCCTTCTCAGGTTGTAGATCCTCTCTTAATAATCATTTGATGGTGCTTGTCGAGTCCTCAATCTAACTCTTTAAATATTCATCCAGCACCAGCCTCTATGATTCAATAATTGAATCAACAGCTTTATAATCATTAAGATGGCCATGGTACATAACCCTAATTGTACTAAGGGACCTATTATGCAAATTAGTTATTCTTCATTTCAGATAGGGAATGATATTTGCAATAATATGTATTGCATAATGGCTCGTCGTGGGCTCGCATGTCCAACAAGTGAAACATGTCTCGATACATCACAAATAGCGGAAGAATGTCCAAAGTCCTAGTACACACGTGAGATCCCAAATGGAATTTGTTGAAAAATGTAACTACCTAAATTATTATAAATTATTAACAAAAATCAAATAAATGTTGTAATAAATTCTTAAGGACTCTCCACTCTCTTACGACCCGTATCTTAATTTTTATGTGTTCTTTCAATCGCTTATTCTCTGAAAAGCTGACCTCTAATGCTCCTGAGTAGCTCAACTACCTAAGCAGTCGCTCCATCGCATCAGGTCCCTCACATTAAAACTAGATGGTGGTAAGAGATAGCTACATAAAATAAATAAACAAATAAATAAAAAGGGATTAAAAGTGCAGGAAAATAAAAGAGTGCAAAAATTAAAAGAAAAAGGTAGGGGGTCAGACTACCTGGGGAGGAAAACCTAATATTAAATTTACTAAAAATCAACTTAAGTTATGCCTCCCTGACAACGATGCCATTTGAAGAACCCTTAAATACCCTAATTAATTTTTTTGAATTGTTGTGGTCGGGCTCTTAAGATTGATCAGAAAGACCACTTAATTAATTTTACAATTAAACCGAGCGGTTAGATTTTTTCCTTAGACTATCCCAAGGTCAAACTAAATGAGGCCACTATCTCCTTAGGTAAATTAATAGTTGATCTAGACGTTATGTTTTCACATAAGCATTTTTTATAAACTTTTAAGCAATTAATGATGATATGCAATTTCAGGTAAGTTTAGGGCCTAAAAAACAAATTTCAGTCAAATGAAGTCCAAAAATTCTAAAACTTGTCCACAATATAAAAAATAATGAAATTAATATAGTGTATTTTTTTTGGAATTTTCGGATGCAAAATGAATTTATTATTAATTAAATATGCAAGCGGGAAGATTTTTTGTAGATAATTAGCAAACCTAATTATTTCTCAGAATTACAGTTATCTATGAAATTAATAGATCCTAAAGATATTGGGTCTACAACTTATTAAAAATCAATTACTCAAATCATTTAATTTATTCTAGTCTCGATATGCATGCAAATGACGTGAATTTTTGGCATGATGTAAAACACACATAATTCTGGCTACTTTGAATTTTTATAAAATTTTGGAACTATAATCAATTTACTATCAATTTAGGAGCACACTGTGGGAAAAATATGTACTTTTCCAGCAAATTAATTATATTAAATCAACCACATTTCATAAAAATTCAATTAAATATCCACAAGATAGAGAATAAGTAGTTCTACAAAGTGTAATTTTTAGAATTAAAAACATATGAAAAATGATTGTTCAAATAAACATGGAAAAGTAGGGGTCTAAATGAAATTATATAAAATAAATAAAAAAGATTTTCATGGTGCAATTTCTGAGACTACAAGATGCTTGTTACAAATTTACCATGGGGCACATGCCACGGACATGCCTTCTGCTAGCGTAGGTGCATTTGTGATTTGCTGGAAGATTGGGGGCATGACATAAATTTTCTCGTGGGGCACATGTCGCACATACGGCTACTGGGGGCAAGGGCTTGTTTGGAATTTGCGGATGATGCAAGGGTGCCCTCATAATTTCGCCTTGTGGCACATGCCGAGCATGTGAAGAGGGTTTGTTTGGCGATCAATGAGGGCAGGAGATGCGAGCATGACCGGCAGGGCACACATATCAAGGAAGAAAGAGACATTGACGATGTAGATGGTGTGATGGTCAGTCGAGGTGAGGGAAGAGGTGGAGCTCAGAGGCACATTAACGAGGAGGGGTGGTTGAGATTCGACGATGGTGATGTTCCTGTCACTTTAAGGGAACGAGCATAGTCGATTGGTGGGCATCTCTAAACAGGGTCGACCAGTAAAATACACATTTAAGTACCTTGTGCGCAGTTCGCTTTCCCAAATGGTGTACTACAGCCTTAAGTGTATGATAGTGTGTGAGGACACTCTAGTATTCCTAATGAGGAATACACCTTCGTGAGACACAATCTGGCCTCTCAAAGAAAAGAAATAGATCAACCCAGTGGTATCTCCTCGAATCCGACTTTAGTCAGTCAATACTGCTCTTAGGCCAACCCTGGGGAACTTGCTTGGAGACAAGATAGCCCACCATGTGGCGTACCACGGGAGCAAGTCAGTAGTACAAACTGTTTCGTCTGGGAAGGTCACTCAAATTGGTTCAATATCAAGATTGTCATTCTGATCAATCAGGAAAGGTGATCAGCCACACAATTCTTTATTCTAGGTTTATCCTTAATTTCTAGATCAAATTCCTAGATTAGTAAGATCCATCTTAGAATATGCTCGTTCACATCTTTCTTTTTCATTAGGTACCGGATTGCTGTGTGATCATTAAAAATCGTCACCTTGGGGCCTAATATGAATGATCTGAATTTCTTTAGGGCCCAAACTACTACGACCATTTCCTTTTCAGTTATCATATAATTTCTCTGTGCAGGATCCAAAACTTTTCTTACGTAGTTAATCGCACACGGTATCCCATCTCTCCTTTGTCCAAGTACAGCTCTGACAACAAAATCTGATGCATCACTCATGATCTGAAAGGGAAGAGACCAGTCGGGAGCTTGTAAAATTTGCGATTCGCATATTTTCTTTTTCAGGAGCTCAAAGACCTCGAGACACTTGTGATCGACAATGAACTCAATGTCTTTCCCTAAAAGATTAGTAGGTGGACGGGCGATCATAGAAAAATCATGAATAAATCTTCAATAACATCCAGCATGCCCTAAGAATGACCGCATTGACTTAATGTAGGTTGGTGGCTCAAGTTTCTTGATCACATCCACCATGGCAGAGTCAACCTTCATTGCCTTTTTGGAGATGACATGCCCTGACACATTACCCTTTGTTACCTTGAAGTGACATTTTTCCCAGGAGAGTACTAAATGTACCTCCCTACACCTTCTGAGGACTAGGTCCAAGTGCTCTAAACATGTATCAAATGAATGACCATGGACTGAGAAGTCATCCATGAAGACTTCCAGGAAGTCACCCACCATCTCAGCAAATACGACAATCATGCACCATTGAAATGTGCAAGGGGCATTGCAGAGCCCGAATGGCATGCGCCTGAATGTGTAAGTGTCGAATGAAAATGTGAATGTAATCTTTTCCTGATCCTCATAAGTGATGGCTACTTGATTGTAGCCCGAGTACCCATCAAGAAAATAGAAGAACGCTTTCCTACAAGTCTCTAATATTTGATCAGAGAATGGTAGAGGAAAGTGGTCTTTCATGGTAGCAGCATTCAGATTCCTATAGTCGAGACAGATGTGCCACGATGTGGGTACTCGGGTCGCGATACCTACCCCCTCCTCGTTGGTGACCATCTGGATTCCTGACTTCTTCGGAACAACATGAGCAGGGCAACCCACTGGGAGTCATAAATAGGGGTAAATAAACCCTATTTTGCACCATTTCTCAATCTATTTCTTAACTACTTCCTGCATACTAGGGTTTAGTCTTCTCTGAAATTCATAGGGAACTCGCGTTATCCTCAACATATATTTGGTGCAAGCAGAGAGCAGGATTGATCCCCTTGAGATATGACACTGTCCATCCAATGGCTTTGTGATTCCGCTCAAGAACTTCAAGTAACCTAGACTCTTGTTCTGCAGTTAATGTCGAGCTAACGATCACAGGAAATCTCTCATTGGGTCCCATAAGAAATGCATACATGAGTGTAGGAGGACGTGGCTTCATCTCAAGCAAATCTGAATCATCATTTAAGTCCGGTTGGATGGCATCTGAGTTCGGCTCTGTATTTTATGATGGTGGATCAATCTATGATGTGCTTGCTACCAACTCTAATTAAAGGTGAGTCGGATCACAGAAGTAGTATAGTAGTTCAACCAAAACCATGTCCGACTCATCATATGTATCCCTTAATGGTCCTGAAGAAGATGGGACTGACAAATCCAAAGGGATCTTTGCATAGTCAAGGGTATAGGCATATGTGTATCTAAGTAAATCAGGCAACACCTGGCAAACTGCACTGTGTACTGTGTTCTCTCCTGATAAGAGGGCCTCGCTATGTTATACTGGAGTCTTCTTCCAAAATGTAATTGTGCTAATCAACTTGCACTCTACCTCTGAAGATTATGTGTACTTGGTGCTAGATTCGGCATTGGGTCTTTGCCATTTTGTCTTCTTCATCTCTAAGCCCACTTCTCCGCTAGGAGAACGAAACATCATCATTCTTATATCGTAATCGAATACTACCCCGGTGGTCCTCAAGAATGGTCGTCCAAGAGTGATATGAGATTCTCTATAATAATTGAGGGATTCCATATCAATGACAGTGAAATCCACTTTGTACTCTTTCCGCTCAACCACGATAACAACATTCTTTACTTCTCCCTTAGGTCTCTCCATTGATCGATCCGCATGTTGGAGTAGACCAAATGATTTTCTGAGAGGTTCTAACTCTAATTTGTAATATAATGCTAAGGGTAAAAACTTATTAAAGAACCGTTATCTAGGAGAGTGCATGCAAATGTAGTGCTGCTGAGGCGACTCTCCACATAGTGAGCACCCAGGTCTCTCTTTTTCCTTGGTAGTTGTTGATTTTTGTCACATTGGGTATGGCAACTATTAAGACATGAGTCTCCATTTGATTTCTTCCCACGAGTCCTGCTAGGAGTGCATCTCATTTTTAAGTACTTCTGAAATGCAGGATTGTTGGCCACATACTAGTCAAATGGCACCTTAACTATGATGTTTTCTTGACAAAAGTGTGCCATTTCCAGGTCATCTTGAATGTTCTTTTTTTGGTTTGCACTTTCATCCTGTAAGAGCGTGTGGGAAAGGAATGGAAGCAGTCGAGACATGAGATAAAGAACCAAAATCATAAATAGGAACATCGTGCTTTGATTTACTAGAAACAGAGTTCTTACTACAATGATCTTTATTCTTCAACTGATTATAAATATTCAAATCGTCTACATCATGTTGCGGAAAAGACGACAAAGGTGAATTAGTCGCAACTGGAGGTGCAAAGTCCTCTGTAGACTCCATTGGTGCTTTTCCCTATTCTTGAGCGGTAATCCTCGATCTCCTCAGATATGGCAGTGAATCCATATTTCTTTATTCTTCATCCTCAAAAGAATAATCAAGTTTATCTCCTAAATCATCTTGCTTTGCTTGACTTGCCCGGTCAGGTACGACCATGGTCCTTCCGCTCCTTAGTGACATAGCATTAATATTGTCAAACGAAAGGATCTCATGTTCAGATATAGATGAGTCTGAATAGTGTACATGACCACCATATTGATTAGATTGAGATTTGTTCAAGCTGTTAGGGTTAGCTTGAACTTGGGCGGGAATGGATGTAGCGAGAGTCATCTTTTAATCTCTCCAATGGGATAAGCGATTCACATCAACCCATTAATCTTGATGTTCATTTCAAAAAGAGAGGATCTCCTCGAGCATCTGCTGCTGGATATCAACGGGTTCGGTCTGAATGCTAGACGGTTGTGGGGCTTGCTTTCAAGATTGGACCCGTGGGGCCTGTTATTGGTGTCGATACTGCTAAGGTGCATGTTTGTACTGTGGACCCTACTGGTTTGCCTGGTACCTATCGGTTGTATGATTGTTGCGGCCTTTACTGTTGGGATGGGGCAGTTGGGACTGCAACATTATCGAAGTTAGGGGGATGTTGGTAAGATGGACGATCCCCCATACTACCATGTCGGGTAGGGTTCTGATTATACCAAATGTTGTTCACTTCAAACACCGAGAGCAGTACTTCTTCGATGATCTCGACTGGTGGTGGTGACTGCTGGAAAGATTGGGCACAAGACTGGTCCTAAATCTAAGGCAGAGGTAGGCATGACATCGATTTCTCTTTGACATGATGTAGTTGGTAAATAGGACCAGGGGATGTTGTCGCAACATATATGTTGATCTTGGACACCTTCTTAGTCATCCCCTCCATCTTCTTCATAAACTAGGAGATCCTGTTGTCGATGTCATTCATCCTCTTATGAATTTGATCCACTATTACTAGCTTGTCAGCGATGATGCCCATGTTCGTAATCAGATACTCAGTTATTTCAATGATAGTCTGCTTCCCTCCTTTAGATTGGAGTGGACTGAGGGAGTTAGTATACACTCTAATGGAGATTTGTGAGTGGCTTGTCACAACCATCTGCTCGGATATCTTCTAGACGACATCCACACTCCGTGTGTATAGTTGCCTCCATAGACAATGCTAACTAAACCTTGTGTCTCGTAGTTGAGACCCGAATAGAGTGACTGGACCAAAACATTATCATCCAAAGCATGACACAGGCACTTTTGTAACAAATTTTTGAATCTATCCCATGCATCATAGAATGGTTTATGAGGCATCTAAGAGAAGCTGGTGATGTGTGTCCCTACCTGATTAGTCCTAGTCGAAGGGTAGAACTTATTTAAGAACATGTCCTTGAATTTATTGTATGCGGTAATCATCATTCCTAAATTCTTTACCCAATAGTCAGCTTTGTCTTTCAAGGAGAATGGAAGTGTTCTGAGATTAATGTAGTCCTTGCTGACCCTGGGGTGTCTCAGATTTGAACATACTAGCTCCAAATCTCGTAAGACTTGATATGGTTCTTCAGTAGTATTTCCTTAAAATTGAAGAAGCTGGTTCAAGAATGGCAGCTTCATCTCATAGTCTACTTCTGGCTCAGGTGGTTGCAAATAATTTCTTACTCTGTATGGGACAATGTTATGAGCCGCTTCCATAGGTGGCTCACCCCCAACATTTATCTGGTTAATTTGTTCCCTCAGTAAAAGTTTTTGCCACACATATGCAGCCAATCTTGCTAATATCATTGGCATCGAGTATCCATTCCGTTCTTCTCCACGATCTCTTTTCTTTGAAGGCATCTTCTTTAAGTTCTCTTCTTCTTCACCTTCAGAATATGAAAAATCAGAATCGATAGAGTGGAATGAACTAGAACAAGAATCATCGAGGTGATAGTCTTCCTTGATGTGGTGAGGAGAGAGAGAGACATCCTGAGTCTCACCTCCCTCGAGGAAGATGAAAGAATCATAGGATGAGGATTCATGGGAAGAGTGTCCATGAACCGAAGGTGGTCCGGAGTAAGAGTGCCTTCGAGCCTTTGAAATAATAAGTTTGTGGTGGTCACTGGAAGGTTCACAGAGTCCGAACAAAATTCACCACAAGCCCCCATTCTCGATTTCAAGCAGTTCAGAAGAGGATTACGATTATTTAATCAAAATGGGAGTGTGAAGGCACAAGTATGCGGTATTTGATGATTGACCTTGATATATGCACAATACAAACACAATACAAACCCCAGGTTCACCAACTCATACAATGAAGGCCGCAAGAGTCCATCCACTTATCTTGTCAATTTATTCTGGTGATAAAATCAATCTTAAATCATTTATGAGAGCAATTGGATGCCGAAAATTTTCCTATAGACTGGCATGAATTCGTATGGCTAGTTGCATACACTTTCAACCAGTATGGATGTAAGTACATACCATAAAACGACTACCCGTGTTACTTAAGGATGGTACCAATCGCATTGTCCTTTAACCACCCACTCTTCTACGGGAGACCGTAGTTCCCCTCACTGAGAAATAGCTAGTCATTTTTAGAATCAGTAGTCCGAATGAAGATTATGAAGCTTGGCTCTATCTTGGTGTACGTCCCTCACTTACTCAGACAGATAAATGAATCCAAGGATGGGGTTATTATTCTGCAACAATTCTTAATTTTATTGTTTAACTAAAGTCGGCCTTGTTTAGTAGTCTCAATTTTAATTTAGGCAGCACTGAAGAATCAAGGGAGTAGAAATACACGTCTAGCGTCCAGTCCTAATTCCCTTAGATCTTGAGTGATAAAACGAGAGGGAGAAAATTATAGAAAAGCCGATGCAAGCGAAAAACAATGATGAATGCTCAGTTAGAAGACTTACAATGATTCCTCGCAATCTTCATGTGGGATGAAATACAAGAATTGAAAATTATTATATATGAGATGCAATCCGACAAAACCCACATCTAATAGAAAGTTCTATTAACCGGGAAGAATTGATTTAAATTTTGACTAGGTTGAACAATCTATAAGTACATCTCAATTAAGTACAGTGCAGTCCTAGGTTCTACGAGCACAAGTAATATAAACCCTAGTAGCTTTAATAATCGAAGTGCAGGTCTAACCTACGAACCACTTTAGTCAAGCCCTACCCTCACTAGAGAGTGAAACATGTTTGACACACCACAGAGAAAAAGTTCAAGTCTTGGTTACACAAAGAGATTCTAAAACAAAATTCTCTGTAAGTGAGAAATTATTAAAAATAATTACAAAAATAAAAATGATGAAAATAAATCCTATAATCTACGTTCTCTTACGACTCAACTCGGTCTTAATTTTATGTGGCTTTTCAATGGGTTGTAAAGATGTGTTAGTTTTTGAAAAAACTCTCCAAGTATGCTGAGTACCTCACTCAAAAATAATATAGAAAGTGTTAGAGAGTTGGCACAAAAATTAAATCAAAATAAAAACAAAAAATAGATGCTAAAAATAAATAAATGCTGGAAAATAAAAAATGTAAAATTTACAGTGAAATCTTGGGGGTCAGACTACCCAAGTGTATAGAAAACCTAACATTAAATTTTCTAAAAAAAAACTAAGTTGTTTGCCTCCTCGGCAATGATGCTATCCGATGAATCCGAAATCACCCTCTATTAATTTGTCATTTTTATGTTGTAGTCGAGCAATAGGGATCAATCAATAAAAAAACCACTTAATTAATTAATCAAATTTAATCAGAGTGGTTTTATGTTTATAGACCGGGCAAGTCTTAGGGTCAACTCATAGAGGCAAAGGAACAACCTAAGTTAATGTTTATCAGATTTAATGCGTGGTTTTCGAGGCGGAATTTTTTGATATTTTCTATATTTTCAGCATTTTATGGATTTTCATTTAAAGATGTAATTATTCAAAGAGGAAACGTGATGCATGAGTTTTGCAAAATAATATTTATGCAGGAAAATAAAGCTATGATGTGTTATGTGGTGAGAGAAATAAACAAATGTAATTTTTTATAGATATTTAAATGATGCAAAATGCAAATGCATGTGATGGTGGATATGGAGCAAAATGAACAAAGTAGCAACGAATCATGTTAATACGTCCTCCAATGATTATCACAATTAAATATTCAATTAAGCTCTGATTAATTTCTCAAAATAAATCTCCATAAATAAAGGCACAATTTATTGAGCAAGAAGTCAATGAATTAAAAGACAAGACCTAAAAAAGGAACCAACTAGAACATGGAATAATTACTGTCAAATAATGGCTCAGAAATAAAATCTCAAGATCAATATAATAGAGGATCAACTTTTCTTTAAAACAACACCAAGAATGTAAAATTCTGATAAGTATTGTTCAAGATATGAATAACTAAAGTTCAAGGACTAAATATTAAATAAAATAAATAATACTCGCAGATATACCCTTGAAGAGGGATCAAATTGTAATTTGCAAAATCCAATGGTCTTCCTCACAATTCACCGCTTGTAGAGATATATGTGTAATTCCTCTAATGTTGGAGGGTAGCTTTGGAATTTACCCCACAGTCAGGTGGTCCAGGACGTGCTTGGAGTTTTGGAGCATAGTGGGAATGTCACTGCAATTCACCCACCCACACATGTGAGGGGTGCGTGCGGGGAAGGTTTGTGCATGCCCCCACATGGTTGCTTATCCTTGCTCCGAGTTGATCCAATGTATGGGGCTCAGTGATAGGCTTGGACTTGATCTAGTTTGTCAATGAAGATCGATCGATGGCTAAGAATTGGTTGGGATTGGACGACCTGGATCTTCTGTTTTCTTTATCTGATGGTATATGCAACCTAGTTCTGGAGCACGGTTACAAGCCTAGAAGGCAGCGGTGGCTGCGGAGATGAGATTGGTGCTCCGTTTGTCGACACACGACCATGGGTTGTCGATGAAGGCAAAGGCATTCACGTGAGAGGGCTCTGATGGGTGCAAATCTTCGGTGCAGGTTGATGCTGCTCTGACGCTCGGAGGACGATGGGTGAATGTTCATTAGTTGACGAAGGAGTAGAGATGCAAGCGGTGTCATGTGCGAAGATGCTAAGGAGGATTGGCAAGGTTATTTGGCACCTCAGCTCCGAGGAGGAGGTAATGTCGAGGATGGTGAAACCCATCGATGGAGTTGGCTCAAGGGACTCTAGGAGGCATCAGAGATGTAGGCAACACATGCTCGATGCATAGAGTGTTGTAGGCGATGGAGAGGGAATGTGCGAGATGGAGAGTGGATGACGGTGGAGTATCTCGAAGTGGTAGGCGGTATCGACTTGAGGAGGATGAGAGGAGCAGTGATGATCGGAGAGAGCATGAAGGAGATGAGTAGGGAGATGGAGGAAGGTGAATAAGGAAGGAGTTACCTCGAAGAGTAGACTCAACGGTGTTGCCAGAGCTAGGCACTCGCGAAGGGCTGCGCTGGGATGAGGCTCTTCTACCTCGAATCTCGCCGGGCCCATCGGGGAGTCGTTAAAGAAGGTGCTATCACCACCAGACTCCTAGAACCCTCCTTAGCTATTGTGTAATCGGCTGATGATTTGGAGAGGGGTGACAATGATGGTTAATAGGGCGAGGGATCAAAGGTGGCAACACTCGGATTTGGAAGGGATCATATGGAAATTGGAATGGGATTCGAGGAGGAGATGTGATGATCGAGAAATTCGCGGGATTAGAGGCAATGGGAGATCATTGATTGGAGATTGATCTGGAGGTGGCGGAGAAGTTTTGGGAAAGCTGGTGACGCCCAACAGAAATGTGCGGTGGAGGAAGAAGACGGAGGGTCGTCCAATCAGTCGAGATCGGATGGGCCTGGTTGTGCCACATGGCAATTATTAATTTTAATATATATATATATATATAAACACACAATGTTTTAATATTTGTAAATCTAAAAATTGAAATTTCAAATACCCAAAAATGGGTGGCACGTGGTGGCTCCAGGAGCTGCCACATGTCACTCCTAGAAAAGTCGAAAGATAAAATAGAAAGATAAATAAAAAAAAGAAATAACAAATGTCCTCAGATCGAAAAAAATTTATGCACGAAAGTAACTCGTCTCGATGAGATCTACAACATTCATGAAGAGACCAAAACCAACTTAGGTCATTTGCACAAAGTGATATTTTTGGTGGCACTCTATGTACATAGAATACCTTGTCTTTTGGGTTTTGTAATTTTTTATCATTTTTAAATAACAAAAAAATGAAAAATACAATAAAATAAAAGACAAAAAATTACACATTAATCTAATTTGTTTGGATTTCTAATAGTTACGGAAATAAAGGAATAAAATAAAGGGGATTTATTGTACAGACTGTTAGTGAGGACTTAGACTCAGTTAGTTTCTTTGACTTCAAGCTCATTTTAAATTTGAATTTTTACGCATTTTAATAAAACTTTCATCAAAGAACATAAATGAAAAGAAAATAAAACAAATAGAGTTAACATAAAATAATAGGCCACAATCAGGTAAAATACACAATGTACAAAAGAGACCCAAAACCAACTTTCACATATGAGCTCCGATTCACATGAACTTGGTCTTGTTTTGAAGGAAATTGAATGTAATTAGTTCAAAAGTGGGCAAGGATCATATTGGACATTGTATGACAAAGATATCGGCATTTTAGTTTGGAAATTCTAAAAATTAGGGTTTTAGTTTATGTGCCACTTATTTATGTTAGTGATTTTTTTTGTATTTTTCATTTATTCTTGCTAGTGATATGTACATAATGGAGGTGGTTTTAGGTGATTTGGAGTTAGCATGAATTAGTTAAAAATTAGAGAAGTTAGCTTAATTTACAGGTCAATTGGGCTGCAATTTTTGGCTTTTATTTAATGCAATTAAGTATGATAAAATACAATTAATTTTTACAAGTATGAATGTTAATAATTCAATTTAAATAATGAAATGTCAATGAATTTCAGGGAAACAAGCTTAATTAATCTCTTTTAGAGTGATGAGTCACAGATTCATCACCTTGCCATCTTTTTGTGCTGGATATAAGACCTAGGAACCCAACTGGGGCTCGAATCATGGAAGAAAGAGGTTTCCAGGTCACCAGAACCAAACTAGACCTCCAGGCATCCTCTGACGAGACCTAGATCTCTTTGAACACTCCTGCAGACGTGGAGAGACCCCAGGAAGGAGAAGAGACCATCAACCTAGGTGTAGGATGCCATAGCGAGGAGGAATAGTCGATCAAATGTTAATAGGGAAGAAGTTCTTCCATGTTCTTCGTGAGGGTCCTAGAACCGTTGTTACAAAGGTCTGGCGCAGATCTAATCAGGGCCCTTGAATTAAGTAGAAACGCTACCCTGTTGCGACCGTTGATCTGCATAAGTGGCGCCATGTGGAAGCCTTAAAACCGTTGATCAAAACCCGCATGCCCCGCATGCAGAGCCAAGGGTAATTTATGCTGACACTGTCCTCCTATTTTGTCTTTCTTTCTAGTATTGTAAATATTTAAATAAGTGTAATATTTTATGTGATAATTACAACTAGGACCCTAAGGTTTATTGTATTTACACTTAAGTACCTCTGCTTTACATGTTGCACCACATGAGGTGATGCAATATTTGCATGTATGCCGTTGTGTTTACTGGACCTATTACGAAATTAAGAGATTGTTTTTATAAATTGCATTTAGGTCCCTCTGAGCTATGGCATTTTATTTCTTATATATTTACAATTATAAGTATTTTTATTACTACAAAAATTGTAGGAAATATAATATGTGTGCCTGATATCATGCTTGTTCATGCATAATTTATTTTCCTCTTTATTAAAATTCTAAAACATGTATTTTCTTCCTATCTAAATATAAAACCCCATAAAATATACAAAACCTTATCAAAAAATTCCCCAAAAAATACATTATCTACATTATTATATATTATACCACATAACCATAAAACACTAAAAAATGTCAAAATATAAAATTGAAAAATAAAAAAACCTTTAAATCTTCATAAAAATTAACAAAAATTCTATAAAATTCCAAAAATGTTTCTTTCTATTTGTGAATTTTCGTTATTATATATCTATATATTAAAAATAATTTTAGGTTTGTTTTGATCATATTTATATTTATTAAACCGAAAACAATCTCAAATAATTATTCCACACACTATTTTTTGTATTTATTACTTTAAAAATACCTAAAAATTAGTAAAAATTCCATAAAATTACCATAAATAGAGAAAAATATAAAACCATAAAAACATTCTTTTTAAAAAATTTAAGGATATATTTACTTAATAAAAAATATAATAACATATATTATACATATTATTTATATATTACTTATGATATCTAAATTATTATAAATAATTATATATCTTATTTGAAAATAAAATGAAATTTAAATTTTGAAAATTTAAAAAAAATAAAATTAAAATCATGAAATAAAAAATCATAAAATAATTCAAAATCCATAAAATCTATTTATAATTAAAAACCCACATAAAAACAAAAAATAAAAATATCTAAAAATAAAGTATACATTGTTATTAATTAGCAACAATTAATAATTTACCTGCCTCTGTTTGCTCCTAGCGTTCGACAACTCAGACTACTTATAACTATACATACATATTTATCTAAGTTATAATAAATTTTAACTCGCTTCACTTTATTGATAGCTTATCTATTTGTGGTTAATTGTTGCTTAATTGATAGTTGACCACCGCAAGGATAGGTGGTTTAGCTTGTTTAGTCATCAGACCAATTTATCAGTTAAACAAATGGTGTCGTCGCTGGCGTGTAGTGTGTACATAGCTCTTTATTTTATGTTATCTCCTACTTTTTATTTTTGTTTAAATAATTGCTTATTTGTTCTAATCCATTTATATGTTTGCCTTTGCTATGAGGGCCCGTGGAGCTAGGACGGTTCTTTTAGGAGACCGGCACACTCGAGCGATGTGGAGACTGGCTTTCTCCCTTGGAGCTAATAGGACATAGCAACAAGGAAAGCAAAAAGTTGAGGAGAGCAGTAGCAATAGTGTAGTTTATATTTAATTTCTTTTTTGTGAGAAAGAGACTTTTTTATAATTTATATTAATACAAGACAAAACATTGGACACTTGAACTTTACATATATATTTACCAAGTGGTTGTTTACTTGGGGACCTGTCGGCTTTTACGTGTTTTCTCACCTTTTTCATTTTTATTTCTCCTTATTTTCCTCTTATTTTATTTTACTTTCTGTGATTTTTGTTTTCTGATTTTTTTTCTATTTTACATCTTGTATGAATGAGCCCTTATATTTAGGAATTGTTTTATCGAGTAAATTATGTCCAAAGCATAATTATACTCATGTATCTATAATTATCTGATATGCTTGGACTTTGTCAAATTATCGATGCTTCGCGCTAATAGCAATTTATGTCTTCCGGTGGTTTCATCATTACATTTCACTTAGTGTAAATTTTAAAAATTCTATCTACCATCCCGCATGGAGAGAGCAGGAAGAAAGGTGAGCATCTCTGACTTAGCATTCCATCATTTATGTTTGACTTGCATGGCATTTCCGATCTCTCCCCCTATTTGGTTACATAGGATGAATAAAGAATCAAGAAAACCAATAGGCCTTCGCTTTGAAAAATACTCAAAACATAAAAAACCGAAATATGATAAAAAGGGTCTGCTAAAAAAACATGACCATAATTAAAATCCATTAACGTACTTCATTGTATCGGGTGCATAAAGCCCACATTGTATTTAGCTACACACCGGACAGAGTGGGGCATGACCCTTAAGGAACAGAGCCCAAATCCGAGCATGGGTACTGCCTTGAGTATTGACTGGATTTACGAAGTATTGGTGCTTTTATCAGTGCTTGGGAGAGTACGGATAGGTTCGTTTACGAACTTAGTCTGAAGTAATGAGCATAGGGGAACTAGGACAGTGGGTCAATATCTCATCATGCCAGATCCGAGTACCCCGCAAGGAGGAAGTATTGATTCACCATATCATCTTCCTCTCGCTGCTTCTTTGGTTGAATAGTGGATCTAGACATGATATCAAGGACCTTAAAAAATTACAGGCTACTGGATAATAGGAACTACATGACAATTATAAGGTATTACTCACTCGCCTATAGCATTAGCCGCTTAGGACTAAATTTGCAAGATTGCTCGAAACAATAATAAAATCTCCAAGATAAATATTCGAACCCTCATAACTTTAATGTGTTGTGTTTGTGAAGTAACCCTTGTCTTACGTGTCGATTTTAATTAAGGTCAAGATAAAAGATATCATGCCTTTGCGCTCTTCATCCCTACTTCTTCTCTATCTTCCTTTTCATTCCCGCACACTTTTGAGCATTCTATCTTACTCTTCTATTTCCTTTTTGATCTTTGTGTTCCTTTTTCCTCATCTTACTCCCTTCTATTTCTAAAGATGTCTGTAGTCCGGACACCACAGACACCCACATAGATTCCATGACTCTGCCATCTCCAATAATTTGAGGCGATTCTAAAGAGTCCAACTTGGACTTTGCGAACCACTCTCGAGACTCCTCGCTTCCTCCATCTCAAATAAATCAGGATCACTCTTATCTTGTACTCGCTCCCTTTTGGATGTAGATTGACCTATCTCCATAAAGTTCCCCCACTCTCATGAAGTTCAATATTGACCTTAATATTGAATAATTCCACTCATATTGTACCTATTTTCAGTCCGATTGAGGTCTATTTCCTCTTGTAGTTGAAAGGCACGATCTGGAAGTACTATAAGATTCAAACATAGAAATGGCTCCTCAAAAAGGAAATGGACAACAGACAGATCAAAATGAGGTCAATGCATAGATGCTAGCCTCCATTTAGGCCATTCAATAGTAGTTAATCGAACAAGCACTCGTACTGATCACTTCCCGAGATATGTCCGCTGAGATGAGGATGGATAGAGTGGAGGAGAAGAATTTCAAGTAAGTGGACACCATGGAGATGAGGAACATAGGAGAGAGGAACTGGAGCCTACACTGAAGGAAACCTATAATCCAGGTGCCAGAAAAGTCACCGTGTGGATACACATCCCACTGATCCACATACATTATAGCTCAATTCACAATTTCTCTTCTTGTTACCTATTTTACATGGAAACACAAATAAAGAACCATATATTCACTTGCTGTAGTTCAACCGTATCTGCGGTACCATGCACTACCCTAACATTCCGTTGGAGATAATCAAAATGATAGCCTTCCCGTTTAGCCTTCAAGATAAGTCTCTATGAACCAACCATCTTAGGAAGGTGACGACGACTTGGGAGGCACTGAAATCTGCCTTCCTGTACAAATATTATCCAATGGACCATCTTAATTAGATGAGAGCCCTGATTTCAAACTTGTCACAAATTTCCCATGAGCCTATTCATGAGGAGCAGCACTTCAAAGATCTCCTGAAGAAGTACCTACATCATGACAAACCGAAGATCTGCTTGGTCTAGAAATTTTTTGGTGGGTTGAATCATGATAGTCAAATGCTAGTAGATGCCACTTGTTACTGATCTCATTTTAACAAGGATGTTATTTGGCAAATCTTTAAAGAGATGGTCGAGCGATTAGTTGCATTATTATCGTGTCGTGCATTTCAAAAGCAGTCGCAGATCCACCACAACCTCATGAATTTGGAGACATCTCAGTATGAAGAGGATAGGAATGACAGTTCCAATCTCAATCGATATCATTGATAAGTAATTATAGGACTTAGAGAAGCTCGATGTTATCGAATAGAGGACCAAAAGTCTGGATAAACTTGACCAGATAATCAAGCAGTTGGAGCTCCTAGTCAGCACCATATATTCATGTCAGTTTGCGAATGTATCAGCCGAGACTTTACCGAGGTTGAGGAATCATTACAACTGTAGAGTCAAGGGAAGTTATATTCGGTTCAACATGTATATTACGTGCAAGGACCCGACCATGCACCATCATCATTGTAACATCAGACAAAGTTAGCTGTCTACCATCTGAGGCCCTCAACCCTTGTCGAGCCATTCTTTCCACCTCCACCCCAAATTTAGGAGGTGAATGGCACTTGGAGTAATGAACAATCTTTGACACATCTTGGCGGACACCCTCAGGGTTAAACATCAACCAACCAGTCATTCCACACATTTCAAGGTAGTAGAAATTTCCAGCAGAACATGCTTTAGAACTAATCTCCACCACAAGCACATAGCTCAAGATAGAATTATCAGTAGTTGGCTTACATCCAATAGCAACTCTATTAGTATCAGTCGATTGCTTAGAACCATAACCAGTTCCCTGCTCCTTAGTATCACCAATAGTATCCTCATCATAATTCTTCGAGTTATCATTCGCAACCTCCACATCATTACCATAGTTAGCGTGGTTAGCACACTGAATCCTTCAAGACTGCCCTAGTAAATCATGTACTTTATTGTATGGCTCAGCTTGTGAAGATCTTGGCAGAATTGAGCTAGAAACTGGACGATTTGATGGTCGTTAAGATGATCATTCTGGCATAGGTTTAGACCAATTCCAATAACTTCAGTCGTAAGGAGCATGTAACCTCTCGTGATTCATCATCCTCTGAGCCAAGTATGAATGATACTATTATGTTAGATAATTTTGTGACTTTCAAGAATGGTAGATCCTTACAGCCACATGCAACCACGAAGGAGAATAAAGGCCAATCATCATCACATGATGAAACTGATCCCTCATCAACTTTTTATTATATTTGAGATGAAGAAGGAGCCACATCAAATGCTGAAAAAGACTAAGAAATGAAGAAAATAAAAAATTACAAAAACAGAATAACAACTAAGGCTTGGCTGAGACAGGCAAGGAGAAAGCTACAACAACAACAACCGATCCTCTGCTAGCCAACAATGCCAATTTTTCATTGTGTAGTCTTCCTACTCCTATAAAGAATGATTTTATCCCTTCTAGTCATTCAAATGTAAAAGATGAATGACATGTATATAAGAACAATGCTTTTGATGCTATAAATATTCCTTTCCCTGATGCAATGATAATGCCATAAAATCAGAAAATTGAAAACATCTTTATCTGACCCTAGCATCATTGAAATATTACAAAACATTATACTTGAAATGCCTTTGTTAAAAGTTGTGGAGTACATGCCAGATGTGAGGAAAGGATTGAAATAGGTGTGTATGTAAAAGTGTCATTCCCACAAAAGCAGACGTAAGAGAGCATAAAGCATATTCTGACCATAACTAATGCCAATGCCTTCAACAACCTCTCAAAGAAGAAGAAGAAAGATAAGGGATCACCTCTCATTAGATGCAAGATTTTCAATCAATAATTTGACAAAAATCTTCTTAATGGCAGCTCCTCTATAAATTTGTTTCCTTTCTTGCTAATCAAAGAGTTTGGTCTAGGTCTGCTAAAATCTACCAGAATGATCCAGTAGTTCACGGATCGATAAATAAGTGGCCTAGGGACATTTTGGAGGATGTCCTCGTCATAGTGCAAGGAAAGCAATTTTCGATGGACTTTATCGTCCTAGACATGGACATCTCGACACCATTTCTCAATACCCTGATTATACTAGGATGGCCATTTCTTTGAACAATTAAATCAATAGTGGATTATGGCACTAGAGAAATTACATTTTGCTCCAGCACTGACAAAGTTGTGATAGAGACAGTCCAAGAACGGAAGCCAGCAGAGTCTATGTTAGATGAGATTGTGCGTACACTACATGAAGAAGATGTTAGACATGCAAGCCCACGGCGAGCCATTATGCAATAAATGTTAATGCGAATATCATTCCATGATCTAAAATGAAGAATAACTAATTTTCAGAATAGGTCCCTTAGTACAATTAGGGTTATTTACCATGGCCATCTTGATAATCATATAGCTGTTGATTCAATTATTGAATCATAGAGGCTGGTGCTTGGATGAAGATCTAAAGAATTAGATTGAGGACTCATCATGCATAGTCAAATGATTGCTAAGAGATGATCTCCAACCTGAGAAGGAGATGGCAATCCTTTCTCTAAAGGTTGATATCTAACCGACCTCTTGATGCAGGTCCTCTGGATAGGAATAGAGATTTAGAGGTGTTAGATAAGTTAGGTCAAAGAGTTGACTTAACGAGATTGAGATAACCAAAGTCCAATGTAGTATGATGTCACGAGATAGGCATGCATCCTCTGATGGGAGAAAAATGTTTTACTATATGTCTGAGTATGTACATTTGGCAGACCAATAGGTTGATGACCTAATCAAGGTCTATACACCGGCACACTAGTGTGCATATAAGGGCATATGAGTAATACGATCTCTTAAAGGGATCATACAGGTTCATTACTGAACTGGAAGACATGAGCTCACTCATGAGATATTGGTAAGAATCAAATTTTGTACATTGTGTTCTCGCTTTGGAAGCTTGACTGAATTTGTAGGTTTGATATATGCTTTTGGAAAGTATATGATCAACACCTGTGTATGATATATGCTTTTGGAAAGTATATGATCGATACCAACTCCCAATAGCCGAAAGAGAAACTTAATTATAAAACCGTGAAGTAGACAATGTAAAATTAATCTTATACTTCGGGTTTACTCTGGGTCTTCCAGTATGCAGATGTATAGGCATTAGGAATACCTGAGGGTGATGTGATCATAAACGATTGCATAACCATGACGCTTCCATTCCTAGGGAGTGATGAAACGGGTCTGGATTTTAGTGACTCCTCTAAGTAGAGAAGTAATATGATCTTGGTCCAAATGTTGGACATTGATCTGAATGTGATTCAGATGCAATGAGAAGATTAGATTTGTGGTCTTGATTTAATCAAGCATCTATGAGAGGTACGTAGGATCTGGATGTGCGATGTGATCTCAATATCCAAGTCACTATATGTGGAACAATACAATCGATGTGTCCTTATCTCCAAGAATCCGTGGAGAAAGCGCATTATACTTAAAAGAGTTCATGGATAATTTCATTGTTGATATATGTATCCGATCATTGAGAAAATAGATAATTAAATGTGATTTAATTATCATGAATAATATGAATTTGATTCATATTATGTGGAGAGTTATATAAGATAATTAAATGAGATTTGATTATCAAAGATGTAAATAATGTGAATGTGATTTATATTATTTGGGCACATGAGAATAGAGATCCAAGATGATTAAATGTGATTTAATTATCATGGATATTGAATAATGTGGACAGCATTATCCATATTAATCACATTTATTATAAATGTGATTTATAATATATAAGAGAGAGTTATTTGTAACTTACATTTTTTAATTAAATGTTGATGTGAATTGGATTCACAATGGACAATTAACTGAAAATTTAATTTACATTTTATTTTGGATTGTGAACGTGATTCACATTTTTCTAATGACAAGATAGCAATATTCATAATATAATTACGAATTATTTTTGTAGAATAATTTGCAGCAATTGTTGTTGTAAATATTGGAGATACATGAAATAATGCAATCTTGGAGATTGCATTGAGATTCTCCCTTTCCTAGTAGGAGAGGGGCACTACCACCAATTCCTACAAGGAAAGGGTGGTCCTCCTCTCTTCGTATATGGAATGGGGGAGCCTCCTTTCCATATCTCCAAGTCTATCTGATTTAAATTTGGGATTAAATCATATTGATTTATCAATATATATTTAATCTAAATTAAATTAATTGTTGTTAGTTTTTACCAACAAAGTCTTGGTCTTTTAAAGAAACACAAATCAATGTGAGCCATTGGATTTGTGTGCCCATGGATTGAGATTCATGGATCCCAAAATATTATAAATAGAAGGGCACCCCTTGCTCTTCATGTGCTAAACATAAGGTCTCTCTCTCTCTACACGTCCTCTCTCTCTCCCTCATATGGTCGTCCACCATGGAAGCTATAGAGAGAGTCTCCATCACCACAGCGTCGTCGTTATGCTGCCCTATCATTCGCTCGTGGATCTCCATCTCCTTCGGCGTGCCTTGATCGTGAAGAAGACGTCGTATCTTGTGTGATGAGATCAGGAGATTTGTCACTTGGATCATCAACATTGATTGAGATGAACACGCGTTTCATCAACGCTCTCGCAAGCGTCTCATCCGTCGGATGGGACTTGAGATAGGAGGTCTCTTTGTTTAGAGACTCGATCGCAACCACGAAATAAGAGGTAACCCTAATACTTGTTTGTGGTTTAGATGAAACGATGCGAGAAGTGTTCTTGGATTATGTGGTTTCATCGCATGAATTTTTTTTAATTTCTGTTGCCTCGAGCAACTAGTGCGACTAGTCACTCCCGATCACATACGATGCGATCCACACGCTTCCATGAAGCGCTTAAAGATCTCACCATATCCTTCAAGTTGTATCAGATCCAGGATGAAGGTTTCGGATACGATCTGTAAACCTAAGGCGACTTGGGTTCATTAGGGTTTGCGAAAGTTTTACCGCATTTTTTTTCGCAGCCTAGTTTTGTGATATTTTTCGACTCTTTTTAAATTGTTTAAAAACGAAATTATCAATTATATTATGTTCCCCACTGAGCTTTCATTATTTGGATTCAATTTGATCAAGTTATGATCATTTTAGTGAACATGTATCCATTGTTTCGAGGACGCGAATCTTGACGTAATTAAGGATTTCATTACTATTTTGAAGCGCCTAGAAATGCATGCAAATCATTAAGTTCTGTTGTAAATCAAATTAGCAAACTTCGAAAAAAAAATTTGCATGATTTGGATTTAAATTGATTGAGATATGCTAATTTTAGTAAGTGGGGGTCGCTGCTGGAAATTACATTCCTAATCAAGAACCTTGTGATTGTCATTTAATCAATTAGTGAAATTAAATAGTTTAATTTCTTGGAATAATTATGGATAAATATTTGTGAAATGTTTGATGATAATTATTTCCTTAAATGGCATTGCCTTAACCAATAATAGATTAGATATGATCTAGATCACAATTAGTTACAGGAACTTTCCAACAAACAAAGTTGCTTGAATAGGATTGGGGATTTGTTTAACAAATCTCCTTATAATGTTAATCAAAAATATTTTGATTACTATTATATGGTATAACTTCGGTTGAAAAATTGATTATCATCTCAAGTACAAAGTCATCTATTTTGCATTATCCTTTCCCGAGGCAGATATGGTGTCTAGTCAGGGAACGTTGGGGTAGCAGGTTGCACCGTGTGCAGTCTGTCCTACTCCCATTCGTACTGGCCATGACAATGGGTAGTGTTGGTATAATGCTTGAGAAATCATGTTGTATTTCTAATTATTAAAATTCGAAATAATACATATTTGAGAAAATACCATAATTCAAGTGTCAATAAGAATGTTTGTTGGATATTATTTGTATAATTAATTTAATATGATTAGATTAATTGGAATCCAATTAAAATTGAAACACTCTTTTATGAATAGAGTTGTATTTCTCTTGAAAGAATTAATCATGATGAATATGATTCATAATGACTAATGAGAATTTGAACAAGATATGGAGGATCACATAAGTGACATCCATGGTCTCCTGTTAAGGTGAACGGTTCCATCACCAGGGATTGTATGTAGGAGACGCCCGTCCGAAGTGACAGCTCTTGTATGCAAGCGCATCTGGATCGGGCATTTTGCTTCTCGTAAGAGTAAGGACGTATGCGTAGTGACTCCAATATCGGGTCCTCATATTATTGGGGCGATATTGGCTTGTGCATAGCGAGTTGTACTTATGTTGACGGTTGGTTCAATTAATGACGGGTCAACATCACCTTAGGGGTGGTGGGCCCGGGTGTTAAAGACTGAATTGGGAATGCAAGTTGGACTTGCAAGGAGTAATATGTTCCCGCTTCTTTTTATCTGAGTTACAGGTTCTCGTATTATTGGAATGTGACAAAGATAAGAAAGGATATCCCAGATCTTGCTTGAGATATAATGGTAAGTATATCTCTTACATTGAAAGTGATTAAGGAAATGAACTTTAAGTGTTGACAAGGTAAGACAACTTTGATATAAAATTCCTAAATCAAAGTAAAATATATATTTATATATTTATGCAAATTTTCTTATTTTAGATAATCCTTCATTAAACCCACTCAATACTATACTCAATAATAACCAGAAAAATATCATGGATTGGATCCATGATCAAGATATTACACTTGCAGTTGGACACATAATGTATGTGGTTGCAATGTACCAAGGAAATATCATGGATTGGATCCATGATCAAGATATTACACTTGCAGTTGGACACATAATGTATGTGGTTGCAATGTACAAGTTTCCTCATAATAATGAGAAGTAACAACTAAATATACAATAGGACTACAACCCTAGGGTTTGTATATCTCTATAGTCTTGATCTCTCATCGAATGTACTTTTGAAGTGACATGTCGATGATGATTGCAATTGTCAAATAATCCTTAAAAAATCTAAGAAGATGTTATGGCATGCATATGTGCTCTCGACATTTAATCACGAATGGCATGGTTCACCGCATCATGTAGAATGGTGGCTCTATAAGAGATAATGTATTCAAAAAGGTTTAAGAGTTAAGATGCATGTAGATATGATGAGTGTCATCATTCTAGCTTCTATACTCTAATTATTTATGAAGCTTCAGAATATTCATATTGTATGAATTGAATGAATCATGTATAAATGTTGAAGTACTCTTATATTAAAATCTTTTGAATTCAACATAGGAGATCCTTTGTCTTTTGAAATGGTTGTTTGTAGATGAAAGGAGCACAGTGGAAGCATGGGTCGGACCCAAGTAAGAAGGAAAGTCAAAGAGTTGACAGTACTTCGGTGACTTCCATATGACATCCAAAGAGTTGGATAAATGCCAATACAGCACTAAGCAGATGTATTGATAGTGTGATTATCTAGGCTATCTAGGATCCTCAGAGAAGGACCCAGATAGTGCATCGAGATAATATATATCTAATTTAATCATTAAAATTGACTTTCTTATTTGATAAGATCTAAGTCTAATAATTATATCTCATTTTTCTAATAACACTTGCAATTGGTTGCATATATTTTAGAACACTAGAAATTTGATCGTAAGGTTTAATAGTCATCTACATGGATATTGATGCAATTATTGCAATAATCTCCATTGAATAAACAGACTTCCCATTTTCAGTAAGAGAGCCCTTAGTCTTAGAGAATGTCTCTATGACCTAGATATTAGAATACACTCATTGTTTATTTCTAAATGATGGAAATAAATATGAATTCTGGAATAGACCTATCATAAAGAGTTATGATGGATATATTTCAGATAATACTTTGACATCTGGAGGACTCTACTAAATTAGAAGATCAATGAATGGTTCATTAACATTTCTAGAAAATTAAACCTTAATAAGGTCAATAGGAGGATGAAGATCATTTTTCAAATGATCTAGCATCAAGCCTTGGACATATATCTGTTGATGTGATCAATAGACTAGTGAGAGATAAAACTTTAGAATGTCTGAAATTTCAAATATTGCATACTTATTAATGTTGTATTCAAAGTAGAAAATGTCCAAAGCACCCTTCTCTAGGAATGGTATAAGATGTCAAGACATTCAAGATCTCATACATATTGATGTATGTGGATCATCTATCACAATAAACATTAATGATATGTGATATCTATTGATGATTATTTGTGGTATGAGATTTCTTCCCTTCACCCTAGAAACCTTTAAAATGTTCAAAGATTTCACAATTTTGATTTTGAACCAAAGTTTTAAGGAAGATGAAAATGAATTTGATCTAATCTAGGTAGCTTGTACCTATTAGATGAATTCAAGGAATACGTTATGTAGAAAGGAATATCATTCCTATATCAATCCTCTTAATGTACCTTAACTCAATAGAGTTGTAGGGAGATACAATTGGATCATGTGTGACATGATTGATCAATGATGAATCTTAGCATAACTACCTCTTAGTTTCCAAGATATATATGTAGTAGAGACTACAATATATATCCTTAATAAGATTTCATGCAAATTAGTTGTAATCTAGCACAAGAGAGTGCTACTTTATTAGGAAAATAAAGGATGGTATTGGATACCTACTTTATGACCTTGAGATTCTTAAAAAATTTCATATCTGAGAATGTGATTCTTAGAGGATGAGTCTCTTGAGAATCAAGATGAAAATGAATTAAAGTGACTCATTTATTCTTGAGAAGATAATGAGGCTCCTGAAATCGGAAACTAAAAGGACAATTAAAGATGAAGCACTAATACCTTTTCAAAAAAGTTTGAGGATGTATTCCATGTGTCAATTAAGTCTGACAATGATCTTACATCATGTGATGAAGCTTCTAAAGATCATGATATGGAAAGATGGATGTTAGCAATAAAAGTCTAAAGTAGACTTCATATACAAGTGTCGTATATGGACCCTCGAGGATCCACGTATATGGGTAAGACCCGTTAAGGTGTAAATGGATCTTCAAGAGAAAGAGGGAACCTGATGAGAAGGTAGAGAACTTCAAAGCACGGCTTGTATCCTCAAGATACATACCGAGAGAAGACATTGTTTGCGATGAGACTTGCTCTTCAATGACCTTGCTTAAACCCATCGGAATATTGCTATCTACAGCTACACAACTTGACTTTGACATCTTCAAGATGGAAGTCAATATTGCATTCCTCTATGAATACCTCTCCGAGGTTATTCATATGAAGTAGCCCAAGGGCTTCATAGTTTAGGAAAGCAAGATGTGTAAGCTAAGGAATTCCAACTATGGACTCAAATAAGCTTCTTGTAGTTGGAACACTGGATTTGATGAAATTATAAATGTTATGATTTCAGATAGAATCTTGATGAGCCATGTGAAGCTTACTAATGTAGATGATATCCTAATCATTTGGAATGATATAATTATAATAATGAGTGTTTTATAGTCTACTTATTCCATACCTTGAGATTTTATCTCAAAGATACTGCTTAGATCTTTATTCTGAATTTTTTCAGAAGCAAAGAAAAGAGGGCATTGGAACCGTCACATTAGTGTTACACCTTGACATGTTCCATTTTCTGGAAAATTCTAAGAAAGGTTTCCTTCCCTTAAGATATGGTACTAATCTATATGAATGATAGCACCTCAAGGAGTCGAGTAAGTGAATGCTAGAACTGCTTTCCTTTGTGCATCATTTAAGAGAAGCCTAGTGTATATTAAATGTGTACAAAAACCATATGTCTGCCATGCAGTGGGAGTAGTAAACTGATACTAATCCTACTATGGAGATAAAAGACTTAGTTGCAGTAATAGCAATATCTTTAAAAGATGACTAGACTTAGAGATAGTGATCTCAAAGTCTTATCTTCAAGAACTTAAGACTTTATAGATAATGATCTAAAAGTTCTTAATTGCAGATACCTTAGGAGATAGAGATCTCTAGGAATAAGGGTATTCTGATAAGGATGTTAAAAAATACAAAGTGGTTATAATAATTATTGAGCTATAGTGTCATGGACACTATAACTAAACAAGATTGAGTATTGGTTGCATAAGATACAACATTCGCATTGGATGCGCGCACTGTTACTGGGGATATGCAAGTGTCATAAAAAGGACATGGTGTAGTCTCTTAGGAAAAGAGTGACCGATTAGCTTACCTAGCTATTTTCCTAAATAGCCTACGATTGTCACATGAGTGTGGGTTTAAATGATTAGCCCATTAATGGCTCTTTGGGCTAGTGGGAGACTGTTGGAGATGCGAGCCATATGCAATAAATGTTATTACGAATATCATTCCCTGATCTGAAATGAAAAATAACAAATTTTCATAATAGGTCCCCTAGTACAATTAGGGTTATGTACCATGGCCATCTCGATAATCATCTGGTTGTCGATTCAATTGTTGAATCATAGAGGATGGTGCTTGGATGAAGATCTAAATAGTTAGATTGAGAACTCATCAAGCACCATCAAATGATTATTAAGAGATGATCTCCAGCTTGAGAAGGAGATGGCAATCCTTTCTTTAAAGGTTTATATCTAACCGACCTCTTGATGCATGTCCTCTGCATAGGAATAGAGATTCGGATGTGTCGGATAAATTAGGTCAAAGAGTTGACTTGACGAGATCGAGATAACCAAAGTCCTATGTAGTATGCTATCACGATATAGGCATGCATCCTCTGACCAGAGACAGATGTGTTAATATATGTCTGAGTATGTACATTTGGCAGACCAATAGGTTGATGAACTAATCAAGGTTTATAAACCGACGCGTTGGTGTGCATATAAGGGCATATGAGTAACGCGATCTCTCAAAGGGATCATACAGGTTCATTACTGAACCGGAAGACATGAGCTCACTCATGAGATATTGAGAAGAATCAAATTTCGTGCACAGTCGTCTCACTTTGGAAGCTTTACTGAATTTGTAGTTTTGATATATGCTTTTGGAAAGTATATGATCAACACCTGGGTATGATATATGCTTTTGGAAAGTATATTGTCGATACTAACTCCCAGTATTCGAATGAGAAACTTAATGATAAAACCGTGAAGTAGACAGTGTAAAATTAATCTTATACTTCGGGTTTACTCTGGGTCTTCCAGTATGGCGGATGTAGAGGTATTTGGAATAACTGAGGGTGATGTGATCATAAGCGATTGTATAACCATGATGCTTCCATTCCGAGGGAGTGATGAAACAAGTCTAGATTTTAGTGACTTCTCTCAGTAGAGAAGTAATCTGATCTTAGTTCAAATGTTGGATATAGATTTGAATGTGATTCAGATGCAATGAGAAGATTAGATTTGTAGCATTGATTTAATCAAGCATCTATGGGAGGTCCGCAAGATATGGATTTGAGATGTGATCTCAATATCCAAGTCACTATACATGGAACAATACAATCACCTTATCCTTATCTCCAAGTATCCGTGGAGAAAGCGTATTATCCTTGAAAGAGTTCATGGATAATTTCATTGTTGATATATGTATCTGAGCATTGAGAAAATGGATAATTAAATGTGATTTGATTATCATGGATAATATGAATTTGATTCATATTATATGGGGAGTTATCTAAGATAATTAAATGAGATTTGATTTTCAAAGATGTAAATAATGTGAATGTGATATATATTATTTGGGCACATGAGAATAGAGATCCAAGATGATTAAATGTGATTTAATTATCATGGATATTGAATAATGTGGATAGCATTATCCATATTAATCGCATATATCATTAATGTGATTTATAATATATAAGAGAGAGCTATTTGTAACTTACATTTGTTAATTAAATGTTTATGTGAATTGGATTCACATTGGACAATTAATTGAAAATGTAATTTACATTTTATTTTGGGTTTCGAATGTGATTCACATTTTTCCAATTGTAAGATTGCAATATTCATAAAATAATTATGAATTATTTTTGTAGAATAATTTACAACAATTGTTGTTGTAAATATTTGATATACATGGAATCATGCAATCTTAGAGATTGCATTGAGATTCCCCCTTTCCTAATAGGAGAGGGGGACAACCACCAATTACTACAAGGAAAGGGTGGTCGTCCACTCTTCCTATATGGAAGGGGGGATCCTCCTTTCCATTATCTCCAAGTCTAATTGATTTAATTATAGGATATATAATTATATATTTAGCAATATATATTTAATCTAAATTAAATTAATTGTTGTTGGTTTTTACCAACAAAATCTTGGCCATTGAAAGAAACACAAATCAATGTGAGCCATTGGATTTGTGTT
Organism: Ottelia alismoides; assembly: GCA_037367405.1. Lineage (NCBI taxonomy): Eukaryota > Viridiplantae > Streptophyta > Magnoliopsida > Alismatales > Hydrocharitaceae > Ottelia > Ottelia alismoides. The sequence continues at coordinate 137,567 of JAZKJV010006661.1, forward strand.
GCCCAAGGATTGAGATCCATGGATCCCAAAATATTATAAATAGAAGGGAACCCCTTTCTCTTCATGTGCTAATGAAACATAAGGTTCTCTATCTCTCTCTTTCTCTTTGCACGCCCTCTCTCTCTCTCATATGGTCGTCCACCATGGAATCCCTAGAGAGAGTCTCCATCGCCACAATGTCGTCGTTATGTTGACTAATCTTTCGCTCGTGGATATCCGTCTCCTTCGGCGCACCTTGCTCGTGAAGAAGACGTCGTATCTCGTGTCATGTGATCAGGACATTTGTTGCTTGGATCATCAACATGGATTGCGAGCAGCACGTGTTTCATCAATGCGCTCGCAAGCATCTCCTCCATCGGATCGGACTTGAGACAGGAGGTCTCTTCGTTTAGAGACACGATCGCAACCACGCTTCAAGAGGTAACCCTAATACTTGTTTGTGGTTTAGATGAAACGATCCGAGAAGTGTTATTGGATCATGTGGTTTCATTTCATCACATGAAAACTTTTTTTATTTCTGTTGCCTTAAGCAACTACTGTGACTAGTCGCTCACGATCGCATGCGATGCGATCCACATGCTTCCATGATGCACTTAAGGATCTCACCATATCCTTCAGAAGAAGATTGTGATTTTCTTCCAGAAATCAGATAAACAACTTTATTCTTGGACGAGTTTTGAAACACAAGAATTCCTCTGCACAAGGAAGACATGGGAATCATAGTTAAACTTTTCCCTATCTTTGATGATGAGTCATTTGTATATGGGCTAATTGAGTTCATGGATTATCATCCATCCCAATCAGAGAATGAAGAGTTCATTGCAAATCTTTATGATATTTTTTATTCAGAGCCAGGAATAACAATGATGGACAAGATACAGTTGATTGATTAGACACCGATCACCATTATTGTTTTAAAGGTTATTGCATACTTGATTAAAAACACCATTAGAGCTCAAACCATTACCAGAAAATCTGAAGTATGTGTTCCTTGTGGGAGAGCTGAACATCTTTCCGGTCATCATAAAATCTCACTTGATTGAGGATCAAAGAATCTCGTCAGCTTGAGGTTCTAGAAAGAAACTACAAGCGATCGGTTGGAAAATTACGGATCTCCATAAGATTAACTATTCACTATGCTCGCATCACGCTTATATGAAAGAAGACAACAAGCCGTCCTGCGAATTCTAGCATCTACTGAACCCTAATCTCCAGAAGGTTGTGATGAAAGAAAAAACAAAATGGTGTGATGCTAGTTTTTGTTATCCCATCTCCGATTTAAAATTGGTAAGTCTGTTACATGTAGTTCCGAAGAAATCTGAAATTACTATTGTAATGAATGACAAGGGAAGTAGATTCCTACCCATGTACTTACTTCTTGGCATGTCTGTGTGGATTATAGATGCATGAGTACGGCTACTAAGAAAGATCATTTTCCATTACCGTTCATTGGCCATATAGTCGAAAGACTGGCCATAATGGAATACTTTTGTTTCTTGGATGGGTACTTTGTATACAATAAGGTTGCGATTGCTCCTGAAGACTAAGAGAAGACTACTTTTACCTATCATGTTCTTGACTTATGCATTTCATCGAATGCCCTTTGGATTGTGCAACACACCCACTACATTCCAAAGGTGTATGCTGGAAGTTTTCGCAAGCATGGTGTGTAGTTTTCTTGATGTTTTCATAGACGACTTGTCGGTATACATAGATAACTTTGATACATGTCTTGCTTATTGGACCAAGTAACTAGGCGATGTTACGAAGTCAATTTGGTGCTCTCATGGGAGAAGAGTCACTTCATGTTGATTGAAGGAATTGTATTGGGCCATGTCATCTCTAAGCGAGGCATGGAGGTTGACCGGCTAAGGTGTAAGTGATCACACAACTTGAGCCACCTGCATCATTGAAGCAAGTTAGGTATTTTCTTAGGCATGTGGGATTTTATAGACAATTTATTAAAGACTTCAGTAAAATTACATGACATCTGATTGAGCTTCTCGGCAAGGTTCTCCATACCTTCAATTAATTGAAAGACTTAATCACACATGCTCCTGTCCTACATCCACCAGATTTATCACTCCCATTTGAAATCATGACCGATGCATCAGATTACCTATTGGGGTTGTGTTGGGACAGAGGCATGATGGATTGCCATTTGCTATTCATTATGATAGCATAACACTAGATGAGCCAAGAGAAATTACATAGTCAAAGAGAAAGAGCTGCTAGCAGTCGTGTTTGCTCTAGAAAAGTTCAGATCACATTTGCTTGGATCCAAGGTTATTGTTTTATACAGACCATTCTACCATCAGGTACTTACAGAATAAGAAGGATGCTAAACTTTGTCTCATTCGTTGGATCCTTCTACTCCAGGGGTTTGATTTAGAAATAAGAGATAACCTAGAATCAAAAATGTTGTGGAAAATCACCTTTCCGGAATTGAGGTGGATAATCGTGACCAGCCCATTTTACCATTTATGGAGACTTTCCTGGATGAGGCAATTCTTTCTGTTGCCTTACTCCTATGGTATGCCAATATTGTAAACTTTCTTGTCTCCAAGAGTGTTTCACAAGATTGGTTGATGCTTAAAATTGACAAGTTCTTGTCTGAGATACATTTCTACTAGTGGGAGGATCCATACCAATTTTGTGAGGGTGCAGAATGCATCTAGAGGAGGTGCATTCCTCAGGAGGAGTATGCTGGGGTTTATGAATCTCCATTTCATCACCTTTATTCTTTCATTTTGGCCTTTAAACCCTAGCTAAATACATGTAAATACCATTTTTTGCACAAATTAACATTCATAATTTATTGTAAAAAAGTATATAAAATATATTGTTTAAAGCAAAATAAAAGAACAAATAAAAGCAAAGAAAAGAAAAAGATATAAAATGCCAAAGATATTTTATGACCCTAATCCTCGAGACCTAAGCATCATGATGATTGGGTCGACAAGAAATAAAGTGAGGGATATAAGGGTTAAAAACACATTAAAACTCTAATTTTTACCCTTCAATAATTCATTTTTGGAACCCATTTTATTCTTTATTATTTAGACCCCAAATAAATAAATTTTGTACATGAAAGTTGTAGATAAGAATACATAGAAAAAATTGATTTCACATAAAAGTAATACATAATGTACATTTTATACTCAGAATAAAATTTCAAAACTCAAACTTCCCAGACCCATATCTTCTCCATATGAACAAAATGCATCAAAATCACCTTTAATTGTATATAACTTCTACTAAGCTATATAATGAAGGTTGTTTCACTTAATTTGGAGTTAAGATCAAAAGTTAGGTTTTGGACCCCTATTGTAGTATACACCAGAATAAAATATTCATTTTATTTATTCGTTATAGTTTTTATAATTGTATATTTTTTCATTTTTTAAATATCATTTATAAGAGATGTACATATTTAGAATAATACAAAACTATAAATAAAAAACAAAAATGAAAGACTATGCAAAGTACACAAATTAATATACTACACTTATACATATATAATTAATACCCTTATTTATTTAAATGTTCAAATTATATAAAATAATGATAAAAACATATTATGTATTTAAAAAGTTATAAATATACAAATTAAGAAAATAAAATAATAAAATACAAAATACAAAAAAAAATAAAATATACAAAACATAAGTTAATATACCTATAAATATACTTGTAAATGTAACTTGTAATAAATTAAGCAATATAAATAAATAAAAATCGGATTAAAATACTACATAAAATAATAAACATTTTTTTATGTTCTAACATAAACTTAATAAAATCATTTAGTATTTTATTTAGAATTATTTTCGAATTTCGAATCTGTTTTGTCTTCTTGTGGGTGACGTGGCCCAATCAGGGCCCACCCACAGTTGACTCGAGTCTACTCTCTGGCCTGAGCCCTAGGTCTATTAGACCATTGTTGACCCCATCTTCCTTGGATTTTTCATGCTTGATTCTTGCATCCATTTAGCTAGATGTCTTCTTGACTTTTGTTCCTCAATTATCCAGCTTACACGCGCACATCATTTCTTAGACAAAGAGCCTCTGAATCAAGCTCCACTACCCAATAAATATGACTTGTATAAAATATCTCCTCCAGACATCCTTCAATTTTTTATCCCTCTTCCGCTGATAAAACCTAATCCTAAGATTCGAGCCTCCATCCTGGTGACAGTAGGAAGCAATTCATCCATTCAGGGGTCCAATCCGATGTCGAATCGAGGAGATCTGAAGCCCTCCACCGTCTCTTCCCAAAGCTTCATTTCAGGTGGCTTTGACTCAATGACCTCTTATTTTCTTTGTGTTTTCTATTCCTTAGCGTAACATTAGTATAGGACCAGCTTTTGTTTTGTTTGATTCTATCTTATTTTCTTAAAATTTAAAAATTCACTCTCGTTGGAGCTCCGGATCCACTATTCATTTCCGATCTTTGTCACTGATCTCCACCTCCGCTATCCCTTCCAGCACCTTCCCCTTCACCTTTTCTTTGCCCCCACACACCTTCGTACATCCTGATCTCGCTCAGATCAGGGATCTAGCACTCCTCTCTCCACCAGTCACCAGTGGGCTTTGCCCAAATATATCTTTGTTCATTCTGACCTTACAAGACCCCCCAGACCATCTTTGTTGTGTACTATAACTTCCTGCATGTTTTGGAGGGCTCATGGACCCATCTTGAGTCAATTTCATTTGGAAACAAGGGCACCTGGAGCTTCCAGTCTTCCCTGACCTCTCCAATTCTTGTCAGAGCTCCAGGAGCACATCTGAGGCCTTCATCTGACGCGGAGGAGCTATGGCTTTGTATTGCACATGCTCTGAGCTTCCCAAGTGGTCAGAGCAGCGGAGAAGGACCGACCGAAGCTCGGCCCAGCCAAGTTCTTGGCTTTTTCATCTAGCGCCCCTTTCAGTCGGCCAATCTTCTAGCTACCCCAGATGCAGTAGATGGTGTCCAATCAAGCGACCCTTGACCGTTGATCCCATCTGAGGGATCTAATCCAGAGCGTTTAGCCCAACTGTCATATTTTCTTTACTACGCATCGAGTGTCAAGTGGATTTTGGACCGCCATTCGATCGTGCCAAGTAGGGAGTAATTTATGTACTCTACCCCTGATTTTTATTTGTTTCTTTTTGGTCCCTTAACTTGTTTATTCAACGAACAACTTTTAGTTAAATTTGCATAGCACCCCCTACACTCCCATTATTTACATCTTGGTCAAAGCCACATTACCTCATGTGCTTGTGCGCATGAGTGGTCTAGGCTTTTTGCACCTAAGCCCCTAGGATTTTGTGTACTTTGTTTTAGTCTATTTAATGTGCAAAATAGTGTTATATTTTCTGGAACTATTGCAATTGGCTTCTCATATTTGTAATAAATTGTAAAAATACACCTCTAAGTATATATTATTGGATTTTTGGGAGAAATTGCATGTTTAGCCATTGTACTTCTCTGAGGCTTTCGAATTAGGCCATAGAACTTTAAACAGTTGCAAAAATGCCTCTACTAGTCTCCATTTTCTTTTTGTATCTTTTAATTTGTGAAAAATATCTCCAGGTCTTTAAAAATTCGTAGAAAATTCCTATAAATACCCGACATATATGTATATCACATATATTTTTGGTTAGGTATTTTAAAGTTGTTTTCTATTTATAACAAATCAAAAAGTGAGCTTTTATTCTTTGTTTGTGAAGAAAAAATAAAAATATACAAACTTTTTGAAATATTTAAAAAAATTATAGTTTGTGTATTATTGTATTTTACAACTCTAGATCAAAAACCATTAACAATAGAAAAAGAGTAGAAATTAAAATTATCTTTAATCCTTTATAAAAAAAATAAAAAAACACCAAAAATTTCAAAAAATAGTTATTTATGTCTCTAATTTTTCTTTTATTTCTATTTATATATAAAGAAATAGTTTTGGAAAATTTTGAAGCCTTTAGCTATTTAGAATTCCAAAACAATTCGACCTACTTATCTTATTCACTATTTTGCCTTCTTTTTTACTTTAAAAATACTTAAAAATTCACAAAAATTCCCCCAAAATCACACAATAGTCAGAAATATAAAAAAAAATATAAAAACATTTATTTATGCAAAATTTGTTATTTCTAGTTGTATATATACATATATTTTCCTTGATTTCCTATATAATTATATATAAGCCTATATTATTTATTAAAATGAAAAATGAAAATAAAATTTAGATATATATATAATTAAAAAAATAAAAAATATAGAAACACAAATCCATAAAAAATATATAAAATTAAAACCCATAGAAATTCAAAACACTCTAAAAAGCCCAAAATCATTTATTATCTTTTTTTGCCAATTTTGATTGGCTATCTTTTGTTTTTTCCTTTGTCCGACCCCTACTTAACTTGTTTACTATACAATCTATTGTAAGGTATAGAAAATTTCATCCCTTTTTCTTGAGTGATTTAATTCTTATGTGGGTTAATTATTGATTGACCACTCAGTCTTGTGAGTTATTACCTCAGCAACATTTTATCTTGTGTTATTTTAGACCCTTGGAAAACTTGTGTCATCAAATGGCGCCATTGCCAAGGAGCTACGCGTAGGATAAAATTTTGGATCATTTTTGTTTCATTATTTTTCTTTATTTATTCTCTCTTTCATTTGCTATTATTGTCCATTGTTATAACATCAATCTCTTTTATTTTTCTTGCAAGGGACTTCAAAATGATGACGACCGCTTATGTGGTCGAGGAACTTGGTTTGAGAAGACTTGGTCATTGTATCTATTGTCCAAGAGGAGAGAGAGCAAGAGAGTGAGAGAGAGAGACTTAGCATAGTTTTTTTGTTTCTTTTGTGAGAGAGATTTATTTCTACATTTATTAATTTCTAATAAAACTTGTACTTGGACACAGGTTTTTCGGGCCCAATTTCCAAGTGTTTTTTCAGTTGGGGGTCACTATTGTTTTTTGATATTTCTGCCACATTTATTTTCTTTATTTTATACATTTTGAGTTCCTACCTTTCTTTTCTTTATTTTATGTGATTGAGCCCTTAGATCTAGGTGTGTTTGTTCGGTAGCTAGGTCTGCATCCCTAAGACAATTCATGTTCCTATGTATTACTTTGCGACTGGACATAACTCAAATTTAATTTTAAAACTTAGATTGATCATCGAGCACCAAGAGAGGTACGACACAACGCTTGTAGGACACGTTGTGGTGGGCACCAAGAATGCCTCCAAGACGGGACTTTTATGTGATCCTTCTAGGGTTTGACATTTGGTTCTTCAAGCTAATAGCAATGCCTATTCTTAGGATGATTTGCATCCTGCATGAAAAGAGCTAGGAATCACTGTGGATCTTCTAACTAAGCATTCGTCATCATTTTTCGACTTGCATTGCATTTCCATCTTCTGATTTTGACTACCTAGGAAAAAGAAAATCAACAAAAACGCTAGGCGCTTGTATTGAATCTACTCAAAGCAAGTGATAACACAAAAAAATTTAAAAAATAGCCTGTGAAAAATACTTGATCTAAATAAAATTGATTAATTGGACTCATCGCATTGGGTGAGCAAAGCTCTCGTTGTTTTCATGTACTTTTGAGAGAAGGAGGTGTCCTTCCTAGTGAGAGAGCTCTATCGCAAGAATTAAAACCATCCCGGATACTGCCTTGTTGTATGCCTAGATTTCCAAAGTACTGACGCTACTATCGGATGTGGGCGAGTAGGATTTGGTCATCAATGGTGATTCTCTCATGTATAGAACATTGACCACTTCTCAAGTATTTGAGCTTATGCCATGCCTTAATGGGGGTGTCTATCTCATTGTCCTGCGTCCAGGTAGGCTCTTTCTCACAGGTGATTCAGTTGCGGACGAGACCCGAAGTATTTGTTTCGCTAATATCAGCTTCCTCACTCTATTTCTTTGGTTGAGTAGGGAATATAGATCCGAACACAAGGACCTCAAAAAGTATAGGATATAGGTTACAAAGGAGGAGGCCAAGTACATGATACATTTTCAGTAGTGCTCTCTCTCCTATAGGATTAGTGCCTAAGGACTCATTCTTAGGTAATTGCCTAAAAAATTAATCTAAAACATACAAAGATAATTGTAGAACCTTCACGGCTTCATGGGTCAAGTTGGTGAATCTATTGTATTGTGGTTTGATTGATTGGTTTTGCTAAGGTCAAGATAAAAAAACATCGTTCCTTTGTGCCATTTTGTCACATTTTCTCCTTTGCATATTTTCTGTTGAATCCCTGCTCCCTTTGATCCTTCTACTACTTGACACTCCTTTTATTTCTTGTTCATATCCGTATCTTTCATCCATCAACTATCTCCTTTTGACCATCTCAAGATGTCCATCCACGAATGGTTTAGTCAGGACTCTGTCTACACCCACATCGATTCCGTGTTGCCAACATCTCCAATAATGCGGGGCGATCTCCAGGATACCGATTCGAACTTTGCGAACTTATCCTTGGACTCCCTGATCCTTTATTCTTTAAACATTTGTCTTTCTCCAACAAATCCATTGTTCGATATGGACTCACAACATGAACTAGTGCTTCCTCTTCAAATAAACTGGGATTACTCTTGTCCCAAACCCAACCCCTTGTTGATGGAGATTGATTTCAGTCAATATCCTATGCTCCATTCACAATCATCTGAGATTCTCCTTAATCCCAGATTCATCTCAACAGTTGGTGTTCAGACAGAGATTGATCTGGGTTTGTTCAACCGTGCAGATCAATAACCTGATCTAGAGCCAACTTCACAAGTAGAATCTGAAATGGCTCCTACAAGAAGAGGAAAGGGACCATCGCCCCAACTAGTCGAGTAGGCAGATCAGGGGGAAGGGTAGTACACAACACAGAATGATGTCAACATCTAGCTCCTCGCATCCATTCAAGCCATTCAACAATAGTTGACAAACTAATCCTAGATTGCCTTCCATAAGATGCTCAATGATATGAGGAGGACTGATGAGAGGTATGCCAGATGAGAGGATGAGCAGAACAAGGAAGATGAGATGAACAGGGGGTTGTTGAAGACAACTATTAAGTAGATGGACATTGTCATGGAGGAGGAGAGGTAAAACCACCATAGCCCAAGCCCACACTAAAGCAAACCTTTCTTGGGGTTGGCCATGTCACCGAGTGGATTCAGATTCTACATCCAAGCCAATTTTGAAATAAACCTGCAGTTCTTGTCTCTACTCCCATCCTTCCACAGGAACACAACTGAAGAGCCATACAACCAACTACAACAATTTTGCCACATCTGTGCAACAACCAATTACCCCAACATTCCTCTAGGTGTGGTCAAGATGAATTCATTCCCCTCCAGTCTCCACGACATGGCCCTTTGTTCGGTGAATCATTTTGGGAAGGTAGTGATGCCATGGGAGGAGCTGAAATTTACATTTATTGACAAGTTCTATTCTCTCAATCGCCTGAATCAGATGCACACCTGCATCTCCATCTTTATCCAACAACCCCATGAGACGATCAACGAAGCGTGGGAAAGATTCAGAGATCTGTATGAGAAGTGTCCCCACCACGAGATTTTAAAGACTAGTCTGGTTCAGCACTTCTTAGGTGGGGTGACACTTGAGAGTCAAAGATTGGTTGATGCCGTCTGCGGGGGTTCACATTGTGGCAAGGATGAGGACATCGTATGGGAAATCTTTGAGGCTATGGATAAAGGAGAGGCCACTCAATCCTCATCGCGAGCCTACATGAAGGTGCCCCTAGCCAATCACAAGACTATCAATATGGCAACCCACATAGAGGACAAGTATGAGAGATCCGACCTAAGAATCATAGGGAGCCACTTGTCCAAGGTGGATATCATAGAGAAGAGGTTACAAGACCTCGAAAAACTTGTTGTCATCGAGAAGAGAACCCAGGGTCTAGACAAGCTCGACCAGATTGTCTCACAACTGGAGTTGCTTGTTAGAACCATCAATGCCTGCAACTCAGTATCTACTACCCTCGAGACTCCTATTGAGCAGAAGGAGCCTACACTGATACAACCTCCTCAGCCGAGCCCTCCTCCATCTCAACCTATCCAGCATGTATACTACGTGTAGGCCCCTGGGCAGTAGCCACAAAAGCAGCAAACCCAAATGGTACTATACTAGACCAAGCTCCAACTAATGTAGCAGGAGCAGTTCTATCTGCCCCTACCATTAATCCAAGAAATCAATGGTTTGTAGGAAAATGAACAAGAACTGGCCCATCCTTAGGGACAATTCTAGGGTCAGAACTCGGCCAAACGACCATACCACCAACAACCATAGGGGGAGGAATTTCCAGCCCTATCACTCCCAGTACCAATAGCCTCCACGGCATGGGAACAATTGGATATAGGGATACCAACAGTCCGGCTACTAAAGATCACAGTTTCACCAACAACAACCGACTCCTAATTATCAGAATTCATACCCCTCTCAGTAGAACCAGCAATACTCAGCTCGTCCCCCTTCTCACTATTCTTCTTAGGATACCAACAATAGTCTCCCCAGCAATACCAGAGTTAGAGGTCCCATCAGGGAGACTCTTATGTGGTTGCACCGGTAAACCCGAGCCTTGCTTATCTGAAGCAGTTAATGAAAAACATGGCTGAAATGAGCCAAAAGATTGACAACCTGATGGCTGCCAAAATCATCATTCCAATGCAGGTCGAGGCCAATCCGATTAATTTCTGATGCAAGGAGCAGGTAGCTTGTAGTCTTCTGCCCAATTCAGATAAAAATAATGTGTTTATAAATAATGTTATTACACTCAGGAGTGGTAGGAAACTCCGGACGTCAGCGACAGTGGAGGGAAAGCATCATGCATCTGATGGTGAGTCATCAGCCAGGCCGGCAGCATGAGCCAAACAAATTTTTAGAGGAGAACAATCTACAGAAAATTCACAAAAATGAAGAAAACACAAAAATAAAAGAAAAGACAACAGTGTCACCAAACAAAGTAGAGACCAATCAGCCTTGGAGACGCCAACATTTGCAGCAAATCTAGAGCTAGTCAAGGAAGCTGAGCCTACATTTTTTAGTCCACCACTTGTAGATGATTTTGATTCTTTTTGCCATCTACATGTGCAAAATGATATGGATAAAACTGTGACTGACTAGGTTTCTAATTTTGTACATATTCTCTTTCATGAAGCAATGAAAAAGATCAAAAAAATTAAAAACTTAAAAGTTGCTATGTATGATCCATCGATTGTGGAAATAATTCAAAACTTGGTCTTAAATATGCCACTGATGAAAGCCATGGAGTACATGTCTGTAGTAAAGAAAGGACCCAAGGAAACATGTACAACAAGGCACAGACCTCACCCTCACAATTCCAGAATCCAGAGAGTGAAAAATGAGAAACATATCATCACCATGGCAGTCATCAATGCCATCAATAATCTCCCAGATAAGAAGAAGGACAAGGGAGCGCCACTCATCTGATGCGGCATGTTCAATCATGAGTTTGAGCAAACACTACTCGACAGCGGGTCTTCTATCAACCTTATGCCAGCATTGGGCAAGAACCACATAACCTACCAAGATGATTCTACAGTTTAGAGACAAGTCAGTCAAGTAGGCTTAGGGCATGTTGGAGGACGTGATCGCCATTGTTCAGGGGGCTCAGTTCCCTGTTGATTTTGTCGTACTAGACATGGATGTCTCTGCACCTCTTCTCCATACCCCCATCATTCTTGGCTAACCGTTTCTTCTAACAACCAAGGCAGTAGTGAACTATGACATTGGAGATATCATATTTATCTCTAGCAACCACAAAGTGCAGATAGAGACCGTAACTGAGCCAAAACTAGCAGAGGTTGCATCTGAGTTGAGTGTGCTTGCACCTAACTACCAAGAAGACTGTGACTTTCTTACAGAAATCCAAGACATAAACTTATTCATTGATGACATCAAGATCCATGAATTCGTCTTCCCCAAGGAAGAAGTGGAGACAACATTCAAATTTCCCTCTGTCAATGATGATGAGATCTTTGTTAGTGCGCTTGACGAATTCTGTGTGAGCCCTCTGTGCCTCGAAGATCAAGAACATATTATTGATCATCTCTGTAACAATGAGGATACATTGAAAAATTCTACGAATCACTGAGTGTAGATGCTTAACATACACATGTGTACACTGAATCAATGAAAGAGCCAACACATGTTGTAATTGTCGAAGTCACCATTGAAGTAGATCCCACTCCATAAGAGCTCAAACCTCTGCCCTCCAACATGAAATACACCTTCCTTGCGGGAGAACCGAACATCTATCCCATCATTATCAATGCCCATCTGACCGAAGACCAAGAATTTCGTCTGATGGAGGTTCTTGAATGAAATTGCAAGGTAATAGGCTGGAAGATATCGGATCTCCACAGGATCAATCTATCCATGTGCTTGCATTACATCTACCTCGAAGACGACAGCAAGCCCTCCCGTGAATTCCAGAGGAGATTGAATCTAAACCTCTTGGAGGTTGTCATGAAGGAAATTCAGAAATGGTGTAATGTGGAGTTCATAGTTCCCATCTCCAATAGCAAATGGGTGAGTCCTCTACATGTAGTGCCGAAGAAGTCTAGGATCACCATTATTACTAATGACAAATGAGAAGAGATTTTGACCCGAGTGACAACCTCATGATGAGTCTATGTGTATTACAAACATCTAAAACTCACTACAAAGAAGGACCACTTTTCATTGCCCTTCATCAACCAGATTCTCGAGAGACTGACCGTGAAGAAATATTTCTACTTCTTGGATGTCTATTCTGGATACAACCAAGTCACCATCGCTCCTGAAGATCAAGAGAAGATGATGTTCACCTATCCATTTGGGATGTAGGCTTTCCAACGGATGTTGTTCGGGTTGTACAAAGCCCCTGCTACATTCCATCGATGTATGCTAGTTGTATTTGTCGATATGGTGGGCAGTTTTCTGGAGGTATTCATGGACGATTTCTCGATTTATGAAGATTCCTTTGATCAATGCTTGGACTATCTAGACTGAGTATTGCAGAGGTGTTGTGAAGTAAATCTTATGCTCTCTTGGGTGAAGAGCAACTTCATTACGACAAAAGGAATCGTACCGGGTTATGTTGTATCAAAACATGGCATGGAAATTGACCCGAACAAGGTGGAGGTGATTTCAATTCTAGAGCCACTTACCAATCTCAAATAGGTCTAGTCATTCTTAGGGCATATTGGTTTCTACCGACAATTCATCAACGATTTCAGCAAGCTCGTCTGACTGATGATCGAGTTGTTAGGCAAGGAGACAGACTTTATTGTCGATGAATGTGTGCTCCAAGCATTTTGTAGTTGAAAGACTTGATCACTTAGGTCACTATCTTGCAAACATGGGACTGGACACTACCATTTGAAATCATGGCTAATGCGTCAGATTATGCCATCGATGTTGTGTTGGGACAGAGGAAGGACAATGTACCATTTGTTATTCCCTACACTAGCAGAACGCTAGATGAAGCTCAAAAGAATTACACTGTCATCGAAAAAGAGATGCTAGCGGTAGTTTTTGCCCTAAAAAAGTTCATATCTTATGTCCTTGGATCCAAGTTATAATTTACACTGATCACTCTACCATCTGATACCTACAATAGAAGAAGGATGCAAAACCATGCCTTATTAGATGGATCCTTCTACTCCAGGAATTTGACCTCGAGATCCGAGAAAATCCTCGAATAAACAATGTTGTGCAGATCATCTCTCAAGAATACCTGAGCATGAATCTCCTGAGCTGAATTTGAGGCCAATCACCAAGACTTTTCCAGATGAGGCCATGTTGTTAGTCACCTCGCTCGCCCGGTATGCTGATGTTGTGAATAATATTGTGTCTAAGAGAACTCCACAAGATTGGAATAAACTGAAAGTATACAAATTCTTGTATTATATCCATTTCTACAAGTGGGAGGACCCATATGTCTTTCGTAAGGGGGCATATTGTATCTCGAGAAGGTGCATTCCTCAAGATGAGATTGCAAGTGTCCTCACATATTACCGTGATCGATAATATGGAGGATAACATTCAGGTAGAAGAACGATAGTGAAAGTACTCCAATGCGGCCTTTAGTAGCCAACCGTATTAAAAGATGCAGAAGACTATGTGAAACACTGCATTGACTACTAGAAAATGGGCAGAATGAGAGACACAATTCCCCTGAAAATTTATTCAGATTTCAGATGTGTTTCATGCATGGGGCATTGACTTCACGAGCCCATTTCTGAACAATAGGGATTTAAATACATTCTGCTCGCTTTCGATTATGTAAGTCATTGGGTGGAGACTATCCCAACCCGAGCAGTCGACAGTCGTATCATTTGTCATTTTCTGAAAGATCATGTCATCTTAAGGTTCGGATACCTAAGATTCTCATATTTTATGATGGTAGCTACTTCATCAATAAAGAGGTTAAGAAGTTAACTCAAGAGTTCTGCATTGAACTTCGTGTAGCTTCTCCCTACCACCCACAGTTCAATTGCTTGGTAGAGCGCTCCAATAGGGAGATCAAGACAATTCTTTAGAATCTTGTATGTCCAGATTACAAGAACTGGTCTCAGTTGCTATATTTATTGCTTGACTCAGTTCTTTGGGCTTGCAGAACAATATACAAGTCACCTTTGGAATTGTATCCCTACCACCTGGTATACAGCTTTGTTATACTTAAGACATACTTTATCCTAAATATAGGGGGTGTATACCTCGAGTTGTTCGCTCTTTGATCCCTCACATGTCCCCTCAAGTCTTGACACTATGTCTGTACTTAGAGATATTTTACTCTAAGTATTGGGGGGGACAGGTCGAGCCTATAATTTCATAAATTCACACCCTTGACCCTCCCTGCCTTGTATGCCATCTACTATACTTCGGATTATTTTATCCTAAGTATAGGAGGGATAGTCAACTTCTCATTCGTTCGTTAGTCATTGTCGTATTGATTGTCCTATACTTAGTACGAGTTATGTCTTCCCTTTTTCTCCCTGATTAATGAGGACATAGCTCTCTCTAAGTATAGGGAGGTTGTATATATTCCATATATACATAACTCGTACCTTCATATTTTCAATAAGTATGGCTAAAACATAATTAATTATGTGTAAAGAATATACATGTATAAAATTCATTAAAATTATTTGTATATACCAATTAATAAATCAGGTGAATTTTTTTTGCAAAATGTTTGAAAAATTGTTTGGAAACCTTTTTAAAAATCTTTTCAAACTATTTGGAAAATGGTTTGTAAAATGCTTTCAACCTTTGTAAAAATGTTTTATTTGTAAAAAATTTCTTTTCTTTGTTTGAAATAAAATATTTTTAAATTCTATTTGCAAATGTTTGGAAAATGTTTGCAAAAATATTTTGAAATAAATAAATATATGTATTGTTTGAAAATTCTTTGCAAAATGATTTTAAAATTTTGTAAATGTTTGTAAAAATTATTTGTCAATATAGTTTGCAAAATAAAGTTTTCAAAATGATTGCCAAATTCCTTTCAAATTATTTTGATTACTGTGTACATAACTCAAGCAAATATAGACCCTTTACAAACATTGTGTATACAAACTTGTAAATTCCTAAAACCCAACTATTGTAAAAAATAAGACACACTCCCGTGTAAATACATGTACCTATTTCTTCTCCCAATTTTTTTATTTTTAAAAATCCCTAAAAACATGCAAAATTGAAAATTCCAAAAACATTTGCAAAATATTTTCAAAAACTTGCATAAAAATTTCCAAAACTTTTTAAAAAAACCCATAAAAGATTAAAATCAAAAATTTGCATCCCAAAAGTATTTTTCTTGCATTGTGCATAGCTTTTGCATCTTTCAGGTTGAGTTTGATAATTGAACAAGTCTAAGTAAAATTTGAAGATTCGAGCTTGGTTGGACCTTAAATCTACTTAATCACAGGAACCTTATAGGAATCGGAATAGAGATATTTCAGGTCGGCTAGACTTAATTCTTTGAGATCATGAGACTTGGTTTAATGTCGTCTTGACTGCCTAAATAGAGTTTTTTGGAGCACATGCATGAATCTTATTGATAATGACCTAGCTTGTATATCTGCACCTTTCACTTTGCTCACCTCGGATGAAGTTGTAGAGGGCCGGATTTGTCGGCATGAGACACAAGCCAATGGAAACATCAGAAGTCACACATTCGTGGCCATTGTACCCTAACCCGATCTAGTAGCAAAGAGATCTAAAGACAGAAGATGTTGTTGCAATAAAGCTTCAAAAGAGGGATAGTCTACTCGCTCAAGAGGAAAAAGTCCATAAGTAAATGTTATTGTATATAGTATTAAAAAAATGCAAAATCAATCAAAAAAGTGGACAGACCAGATTGAAAATAAAATGCCTTTCGAGGTATGTATATAGATGTATAGTCAATAAGAAAGCTTGAGCTTCAATGTCAGATTACTGAGCCTGTAGCCGGATGACGTCGCTACACTGGACAAGCATCCTAGGATAGGTAGCTACACTAGCTATCGTCCATTCTTCTCTCCACCTCCTCTTCTTGAGCTGGTTGCACTTGAACTTAGAAGGGAATACCCCACTTCTCGAGGAAAGAGGTGATGGATTGGGGAAATAGGTCGCCATGTTGGAGAGGACTAAATTTTACCTCTTCAACTGAGGAGAGCTACATATCACACACACTGTCCAAGATAGATTCATAGTCATAAGGATTTGCACATGAATTGATTTATTTTGACCTGGCTATAGAAGAGACTTAAGTAGAGTCTGGTAACTCTTGAAGGCTGTTGTGTTTCAAATTTGTTTCCCAATAAGGTTCCAACCACACCTAAAATCCAATGGTCCGACTTAAGCTCAAAACTTTGATTTTATGAAGAAAAGTTTAAGAATTAGAATCAATCCAAGTTCTTTCTTTTTCTTTTCTTTATGTTTATTTTCTGCATATATTGCATAGGTGTTTGCTAGGGAATAGCAAAGGAAATTATAAGGGGTGTTGAATCTCCATTTCATCACCTTAAATATTTCCTTTTGGCCTTTAAACCCTAGCAAAATACATGTAAATACCATTATTTTGCACAAATTAACATTCATCATTTATAGTATAAAATACATTGTTTTAAGCCAAAATAAAAGAAAAAAGAAAATAAAAGAAAAAGAAATAAAATGCCAAAGGTATTTTATGACCCTAAACCTCGAAACCTAGGCATCATGATGATTAGGTCGATAAGGAATAAAGTAGGGGAAGATAAGGGTCAAAAACACAATAGAAACCCTAATTTTTACCCTTCAATAATTCATTTTAGGACCTGTTTATTTTTTATTATTATACCTCAAATAAATAAGCTTTGTACGTGAAAGTTGTATCTAAAAATATATAAAAAATATAAAATTGATTTCAAACGAAAATAATACACAATGTACATTTTATACTCGAAAAAAATTTTCAAAACTCAAACTTTCCAAACACATATCTTCTCCATATGAACTAAAAATAGACCAAAATCATCTTTAATTGTATATAACTTTTAGTAAGATATTTAATTATGGTTGTTTCACTTAATTTGGAGTTAAGATGCAAAAGTTAAGTTTTGGACCCCTATTGTACTATACACCTGAATAAAATATTCATTTTATTTACTCTTTATAAATTTTATTATTATACTTTTCTATAATTTTGTAAATATTATTTATATTAGATGTACATATTTAGAATAAAATAAAACCATAAAAAAACACTAGAATAAAAGACTATGCAAAGTTCATAGATGAATATACTATACTTATACCGATATAATTAATACCCTTATTTATTTAAGTGTAAGTATTATATCAAAAAATATAATAAAAATATATTTTATTATATTTCAATAAGTTATAAATACATAAATGAAGAAAATAAAATAATGAAATCAAAAATACAAAATAAAAACAAAATATACAAAAAATAGGTCAATATACCTATAAATATACTTGTAAAAAGCAACTTGTAATAAATTAAGCCATAAGATAAATAAAATATGGATTAAAATACTACATAAAATAATAAATATTTTTTATCTTCTAACCGAAAATTAATAAAATTGATAAATATTATTTGGAATGATTTTTTAATTTTGAATCTGGTTTGTCTTCCAGTCGGTGACGTGGCCCAATCAAAGCCCGCCCCCAGCTGACTCGGGTCAACTGTCTAGCCCAAGCCCCAGATCTATCACACAATTGTTGACCCTATCTTCCTTAGATTTTTTCATGCTCGATTCTTGCATCCCTTTACCTCGATGTCTTCTTAACTTTTGTTCCTCGATTGTCCAGCATACACATGCACATCATTTCTTGGACGAAGAGCCTCTGAATCGAGCTCCACCGCTGATGAATCTCCATTTCATCACCTTTATTCTATCAGTTTGTTCTTAAAGACCCCAACAAATGCATGTACATAGCATCAATTTGTGCATAATAGCATTCATCATTCATTTTATTATTTGTACATAAAATAATTTTTTTAATGACAAAATTATATAATAAAGAGAAGAGAATAAAAAGGAATAAAATATTGAAAATATTTTATGACCCTAACCCCGAGACCAAGTCCAAAAGGGAATTGGATGACAAGGAATAAAAGTAGGGGGAGATAAGGGCCAAAAATATAATAGAAATCTCATTTATTTATTCATTAATTATGCATTTTTGACACCTATTTTATTCTTTATTATTTATTCACCAAATAAAGAAACTTTGAACATTAAAGTTGTAGATAATAATGTAAATAAAAATACAAAATTGCAAAAATAATATAATGTGTACATTTTATACACAAAATAAAAAGCCACAAACAAACTTCACAGACCCATATTTTTCAAATAAAAACTCAAAACATAGAAAAATCACACTCTAATTGTAAATAATTTTTCAAGAGCTATTTAATGGTGGTGGTTTCATATTTTTAGGAGCTATTGTGTAAAAGTTAGGTTTTGGGCCCCTATTGTACAGTCTATTGATTAAAATATTCATTTTATTCATCATTTATTCTTTATACAAATTCTTATTTTTATAATTTTGTAAATATTATTTACAACACATGAACACATTAAAATTAGAATAAAATCAAAAAGGAAAAAATAAGATTATGTAAAATACATAGGCAAAAGACATATGCTTCAATATGTATATAAATAAAAGAGAAATACATTCTTTAATTCTCTAATTCTTTTATATTTTTATAATATTGTAAATAATATACATATTCTATTAAAAATATAAAACTAAAATAAAATTCAATAAAATACATTAAAATAAAATGATATACAAAAAACATAGGTAAAGTACCTTTGAACAAATCTATATAATGTACATCTCTATTTATTAAAATATACAAATAACATCTTAAAAATCAAATAAAAATATATTTATACTCACAAAAATAAGTTATAAATATATAAAATAAAAGAATAAACTAATGAAATAAAATATATAAAATAAAAATGTACAAAATACAAGTAAATATACCTATAAATAAGCTATTAAAAACAAACTTGTAATGAAATACATAAAAAATAAATAAAAATCATAATAAAATACTACATTAAATAATAAACAAATTTTTTTTATACACAAAAATTAATAAAATCATTTACTTTTTATAAATAATTATTTTTGAGTAAACCTACAATTTTGTCATGTAGTGATCTCAGGTGGACCAATCACAAGCCGCGGATCGTTGACCGCAGGGCAACTGTCACATCCACGCCTGGGCCTGTCAGACCCATCTTCTCCCCATTTTCCCACCATTTTTCGCGGTAAATCTGTCCATCAATCAGCTTCGCGTCCTTCACAAGAAATACTCCCGGAACTACCATGATTCACACTGAGATCTTAGACCCATTGTACATATCGCCGATTCTTTGCAATTGGCAGGTCAAATAAGGGTGTCAACCATGTTTATAAATAAATGCAATTCCTCCTCCGAACTTTTTTGGCCATTTCTTCACCCTTGGATCCCTGGACCTCGGTATAGAGTGTATCCCCGTGACAGGGGGAGTCCCCTGAGTGTCCACGACGGTCCGCAGAGGAGGAGATGCGCCCACGGCCGAGCTCCGCCAAGGTCCTGCTCCCTGTTGTCGCCGGCAGGTATAAGAGCTGCGCATTTCAATTTTTAGATAGATTTTAATGTCTGCTTTTTAATTATGCATTTGGAATAATCATTAGCCCTTAGATTTAGCCTAGATAGCCTGATTCGAAGTTCGCCGGAGTTCCGCTCTGGCGAACCATTTCACCGTGTTCCTTACATCCTCCGATCAGAATTTTGCCCTCATATCCTTCCATGTGCATTTCCCTACGCCCTCCACCACCTCGCTCATACAGATCCAACGTGGATCTGGAGTTAGATGCTCTGACTCTGCCACCTCGCCGGAGCATCTCCGCATGCTCCACCTCACTACCATTGCCACCAAATAAGGCCCATGGAGCCTCGCTTTGCTTGTAAGTGCCCTCTTGTAGGTGCTGGGAGCCAAAGGGCCCACGACCGGTCGATTTTGAAGAAGGAAGCAACACCTGGAGCTCGCAACTTTCTGCGACCTCGCCTGAGCACCACGGAGCTTCAGATGTTCTATTGAAGCCATCGGCAGACGCAGGGGACCCCCAGGAATGCGAAGAGATGCTTGGCAACACCGGAGAAGGTAGGAGGAGCTCGTGCGGTCAAATCCAAACTCGCCCCAGGCGAGTTCATCCTCAGTTCTTCCACCTTGCTCCAGAGCCGTCGGATCAAGAAGGTGGTCCCAGATCAAGCTGGAGCCATCGGATCTTCCTGTGTTGCAGCCATCGGATCACGCTAAGTGATCTAATCCTCATTGTGGATGCGTGAAACGGTATCGGCCATTGGATGAGCGCCAATTATCAAGTCAGCTTTCCAACGTCGTCCGATCAAGCTTATTAAGGGGTAATTTGCATGTATACCCCTCGCTTTTTTGTATTTAATTTTTAATATTGTAACTAAAATATTACGTGTAAATAAATTAGGGCATTTTGCATGTATGCCCTCACACTTTTAATATATTTATTTTGGTCCCTGCCAGCGCCATGTGCAGGACCCGCTGGTATTTTTGTATATTGTAAAATAGTCTAGAAAAATTAAATAAATGTTTATTCTATTGGGTAAATTGCAATGTATCCCATGTAGTTTTATGTATTTATAGTTATGCCCCTAATAAGCCTTTTTATTTTTGTAACTTTTACCTAATTATTAAAAATAGCTACATAGTTCCAAAAATTCCACAAAAATAGGGTTAGATGCCCCATGCAGTGTGCTTACAGGTCACGTATCTATTTTGCATTTTTACACATTTAACCTATTTATTAAAATTAAAAAGTAGCTTAAATAAACCCAGTCTAATTTAAATAATACCAAAAAATATAAATACTTTTTGAAGAAAATCCAAAAAAATCATATATGATACATTTTGATACTCATCGAGTCAAAAAACCAAAAACCCATAAAAATTATAAAAGAAAATTTTAAAAAAATCAGATTGCTCTAAAATCCAACAAAAAATGTAAAAATTCAACAAAAATAACAAAAAATTGTTTTTTCTATTTAATAATTATTTATATATAATTATTTTTATATTAAAATTAATTTAGGTAATTTGGGGACTCATTTATTATTTTGAAACCCAAATTAAGTCCTGATATTTAATTAATCCCATATTTGGGGTATTTTTCACTTTAAAAATACATAAAAATTAGCATAAATTTCCAGAAAAATACAAAAACATTAAATAAATATTTAAAACCAAAAAATAATTTATTTTCTAAATTTTTTTTATATTTCATAGTACTTATAAATACGTCTCTATGACTTACATAAATAAGCCTTATATGGCTAAATTGCTTTTATAAAAGAAAAAGGAAATATAAAAAGATAAAAATATAAAAAGAAAATAAAAAATCAGAAATTAAAAATCAAAATATAAAAATATAAAAATAAAAAATAAAAAATATTAAAGTTAAAAACACACAAAAAATAATAACATGGACAAGAAAAGAGTTGAATGATTTTGTATTCATTTTTGCTCCCAACTGTTTGCTCCTAGTGTTCGACCTCTACTTGTGCTTTCACACTATACACATTTGCATGTAGAGTTATACGAAATTTTTACTCCATATTTTTGAGAATTAATTACTTGATTTATTATTGTGGGTTAATTGCTGATTGATTGAGGATTATTGAGCGGTCACCTCATCGACTATTGATCTACCTTGTGGATTAATACGGCCCTCGATTTTTCTAGTCATCAGATGGCGCCGTTGTCAGGGAGCAACATCGTTTGGGATATTTATTTATTTATTTCTTCACACTTGTCCATATTTATTTGTTTATTTATATTAATTTCTTTTTATTATCATTGTCAACTATCTGACGCTCTTCCATGTTTGAATTTGTTGCGAGGGATCGCGGCGTGATGGAGGATCTCCTAGGAGGACCTATGTACCCGAGCAATACGGAGCCAGCTTTCTGACTGAGCTAGCAGGAGAGAGAGCAGCCAATTCAGATTTGGAGGAATTTTGGAGACAGATTTAGAGCTTCCTTATATTATGCAAAAAAAGAAAAAAAGAAAAAAAATGTAAATTTATGTGAGAGAGTGACACTTGGCATGTAATAATATAGAACTCTCACACTCCGACTTCCTGAGGTCCAGTGCTCGAGGGATTGTTCCCTTAGGGGCCTCGACGGTTTTGTTTTTTTCTGTTTTTTTTTATTTTTATTATTTGGTGTGAATGAGCCCTAGCTTAGGATTGTTTGACGTAAACTAAGGACCAAACTCTAATATATATGCATGTACCTATAGATACGATTTGGGACTTAGTCAACTTTGACAGAATGTGCTTCACGATAATAGCATCTTGTACCTAGGGCGATTTCCTTGGATTGCATGTCATATAGCATAGGTTTCAATTCTGTTTTGCATCCCACATGGAGAGAGCTGGGAAGCACTGTAAGTCCTCTTACATGGTATGCATCATTCGATTTTTGACTTGCATGACTTTTCTGATTTTCTCCCTCTATTTTTTCCCACCTAGGATGTAAATGCAATTGGAACCCCGTTAGGCACGTGCATTGAAAAATAATAAAAAAAGTGATAACAAAAAAAACAGGAGAACTAACTCTATTGGACCTAAAATAAAATGTAATGGATCCCTTATCTTGGGAAGAGCAACCCCCTCCTTGTTTGAGCATTTTATTTCTACGTACACGCTAAGGATTAGTGCCCCAATCCCAAAGCCTAATTCCAGTGTGTACAACTTTCTATTATCACCTAACTCTAAAATCGACAAGATAAAAAGTCCACATCTCGGTCTTCAATGTGTTGATTAGGTGAATCGGTGGTTGTCTTGGTGTATTGATTGTGATTTGGTGTCCATTTGCATTTTCGCTTTGAGTTATCAGTCCCATCCGTGTGAGTCGTGCATTTTTCATCTTTGAGTCTCTCTACATCTCTTATACATATATCTCTTCATTTTGCATTGAATCAAGATATTGATGCTTGAGCTCAATCATCTTCGTCAGATCTTTCATCTCGCATCTTGCCCACCCTCTTCGTATCCTCCGTATCATCTCTACTCTCACCCGGGATTGATGTGCTTTCAGGTACTGCCCGCATCGAGGTTTTTGACTTACAGTGATTATTGGAGTAAGTCGGGCTTGTTTGAGGTCGCTGAGACTATTACCCTACATTTGGTGGATCTGAGTTGAGGTTTGTGCTCGGAGCTTCTTGAGGATTTTTTTTATGATGCATGATTATAGGTGTGATTATTTATTGAGGATTTTTTATCATGCACATCAGATTGAGGATGTGATACTTTGTTATGATTTGACGACGATGTCATGTGTCTTGACTGATTTATCTATTATGAGGTTCCTATCATCTTCATTTCGAGGATTGATTGATTATCTAGATTTGTACTTTCTGGCATAGGTGTGCGGAACCCACATTATGTCTCTCATCTTTTTGACTGACCCATCCCCGATCTTCTGACTCTAGTATCCAACTGTGGCACTTTGAGGAACCCTTACTATCATTCATGCCACCTCAGCTAATTTGATTGACTCGAGGGGTTTTTTGTGATTGACCTTATTATGTTCCGTCACATGATCTTATGCCCTCCGGAGGTTTCATAAAATTGATTGCTTTTGAGGACCTGAGATTTGACGCCAGCAATCCAAAGACTTGATTCACCTAGTTTGCATTGCTCCTTGAGGACTATCTGCGGGAGGATGAGACAGATTCTACTTGGTTCCCTCACTGTTTATGCTACCTATCTGTTGGAGCATGGAACCGAGTTGTCTGATTTTCCTATTCGGCCTCCCTACTGATTGTGTGTCGGATTTGTCGGTACACGATGCCCATGTCTCGGACTCATCAGAGTCCGCTCTCCTTAACGATCCTCACAGGGATTACCTTCACTTTTCTAATTATTCCTTGCCTAGTTCATATGCTCTCCGAGGGTTATCTGCGAGAGGCTATGACACCTTACTAGATCTGTAGTCTCTTCTGCTGGTAGACGATCTGTCGTCTACCGAGACCATTCTGATTGACTCCTTTGAGTCCTCTCTCCTTGACGACCCTCGCAAGGATGAGATCTGATCTGACTATTCCATGATTATTTTTCATTGTTCCCCGAGGACTATCTGTAGGAAAATGCAACACTTTCTTTACGTTCGGTTCCCCTTCACCTCTTATGCCTTCCATCTGTGGGAGCACGGGGCCGAGTCATCTGATATGCTTTCGGTCCCCGTTGCTTTGATGTTTACCATATCTGTTGGATCTTGGGGGCCTATCTGACTGGATTTTTTTGAGCCCGCTCTCCTTGATGGTCCTCACAAGGGAGATCTCTTTTTCTCTTATTATTGATCTGCTTAGCTGGAAGTACGCTCCCCGAGGGTTATCTGCGGGACACTGCCACACTTTCTTGATTAGTCGGTCTTTTCTACTGGTAGCCGATCTATCGCCTACTGTGACTGCTTCTGTGATCCGTCTGATGAATCAGGCTCCTTTGAGCCCGCTCTCCTTGATGACCCTCGCAAGGGTGAGCTTATATTCTGATTATTCATTGACTAGCATGTACTGCTCTCCGAGGGTTATCTGCAAGAGGGTACATCATTTTATGGGTACTCGGCATCACTTCTTGTGTCTTCCATCTGTGGGAGCACGAAGCCGAGTCTACCGATTTTGGTACTCGGTCTCCTCCTTGGTTGTGTCTCCTTTCTGTTGGAGTACGGAGCCGAGTCTTCTGATTATTCTCTGATCTCGCTCTCCTTGAGGACCCTCGCAAGGTTGAGCCCTGATGTTCGGTATGTTCTTGTGACCTTCTGATTTTATGCCCACCGAAAACCACACTGCTGCATTAGAAAAGTCTCCTAATCTTTCCCTTTCGTATCTTTTGGAGACCAGGATTGACTTGGAGGGGTTTGTACTGTTCCGATCTGATTGTCCCAGGTAGTTGACACCCACTAGATTGCCTATCAGGATGTATTTTTACCTTCTGATTGTGTCCTCGTTCTCACAGGGAGACGATGACAAGAGTACAGTACTCGCTTACCAGATACTGTCATGTACCTAATCAGTCTTTACTTGTTGTATATATGTGTTCTGTCTTCTATTCCTTCTTTCTCTCGAATGTTATGTGTGCCCCAGATCTATCGCCATATCTTTGTGTCTACACGTAGGATATACCTTTTCCTAAGTATAAGAGGTACACACCTCGTTGTTCTTTCCTCGTTCAGTTTCATCACTCCTGTTGTCGCCTATACTTAGGGATCTTTCACCTAAGTATAGAGGGAGTGATGAGTACATTCTTCACGATCATTTCGTAGCTGTATATGTCTGTGTTTTCTTCTTTTCTCCTTTTCCTTTTCAATTTTCTTTATCTACATAAAAGGTGTCTCCCCTTTTTGTCAGTTTTCCATACTTAGTACGTACTTTCTCCTAAGTATAAGTGGGGTGTGCAACCCTTATTCGTTCATTCTTTGATCTGTTTAATCCCACCCGTGACCCTCCCTACGTTGTGTACAACCTCTTACACTTAGGATTATTTGATCCTAAGTATAGGGTGGTTGGTCACATTCTTATTCATTTATATCTTATTCTTTCATTCTTTATTCAGTCGTTGTAGTATAGGCTTTTCTATACTCAGTACGAGTTATGTCTTCTCTTTCTCTTTTTAGATCTATGAGGACATATCTCATGCTAAGTATAGGGGGTCGTATATACTCTGTATATACTTTACCCATAACTCATACTTTCATATTAATTAATAAAAATGGCTAAATATACTATATATACATAAATAGATATTTCATAAAAAATCGTTCCATAACAACAGTCATTCCTCAAATTGTTTTTGTATTTACTGATTAATAAATCAGGTTAAAAAGTTTTTGCAAAATGATTTGAAAAATGGCGTGAACTGTTTGGAAAACTTTTTGGGAAATGTTTTCAACCTTTGTAAAAATAATCTTATTTGAAAAATTCTTTTCTTTGTGTGAAATAAAAGATTTGAAAACCTATTTGCAAATGATTTGGAAAATATTTTGTAATATTTTGAAAAATGTGTATATATATATATAGTTTGAACAATCTTTGCAAAATGGCTTTCAAATGTCGCTAAATATTTGCAAAAATTATTTTGAACTATAGTTTTGAAAATTATTTTCAAATAAATTTGAGGAATGAATGTATCATTAAAATAAGAATAAAATGTATAAATCAAAATAAAATTATTTATCAATTGTATATATGTACCTATAAAAACTTTGTTAAAACATGTAAATTCGTTAAAATTCTTAACTTTTGTAAAATAAAAAAAGCACGCCCGTGCAAATAGATGTAAATATTTATACTTTGTGTGCCAGAATTATTTTAGTTTCCAAAATTCTTTTTGCAAAAATTCTTTTTGTTTTCAAAATTCTTTGAAAAATTACATCATTCATTGTACATAGCATTTGCATAGCATTCATATTCTTTTAATTGAGATTGAGGATTGAACTAGTCCAATAAATTCGAAGATTGGAGCTTAGTTGGACCTTACTACACCTAACTGCACTGGAACCTTATGGGAACTAGGTTTAGGGTACTTCAGGTCCTATAGGACTTTATTCTTTGAGACTCAGGGCTGGGTTCAAGTCACCTCAACTGACTAACTAGAACTTTTCGAGACACGCACATGACTCTTGTCGGTCGTGACCTCACTTGGATACTTGCACCTTTCACTTGTCTCAACTCAGTTGAAGTGGTGAGGGGCTGGATTTGCCTGTCTGAGACGCACATGGGTAGAAACATTCTTCCTCGTCTAGGGAAGGAAGTGCATTCTAACCTAGTCCAGTTTCAATGAAGTCTAAAGACATGAGAGTGTGGGTTGCAATAAAGCTTCAAAAGAGGGATAGTCTTCAGGCTCAAGAGGAAAAACTCCTTATGTAAATGATGTTGTGAATAGTATGTTTAAAAAAACTCCAAAAAAGTGGACAGTCTTGAAAATAAAAATAAAATGCCTGCCAGAGTATGTATATATGTTGTATAGAAAATATGCAAGCTTGAGCATCAAAGTTATACCATGTGAGCCTGCAGCTGGATGACTTGACTACACTGGTCATGCATCCCAGGATAGGTAGCCACACTGGCTACCATCCATTCTTTTCTCCACCTCCTCCTCTTGAGTTGGATGCCACTTGAACTTAGAAGGGAATACCCCGCTCCTTGAGGATAGAGGGCTGGATTGGGGAATCATTGGGTTGTCATTCTGGAGAAGTCAGTCTCTTTGTCATTTCAGTTGGGGAGAGCCGCTATCACTTACACCGTATAAGTCAGCTTCATAGTCATAAGAGTTTGCGTATGATGTAGGCTAGTTCTGACCTGGCTATTAAGGAGATTTGAACCGAGTTCTGTGACTCTCGAAGGCTGTTGTATTTTAAATTCGGTTCCCAACCAGGTTCCACACACATTCTAACACTAGGTCTAACCTGAGCTCCAAACTTTGATTTTGTACAGATGAGTTTAATTATTTAGATCAATTTCATTTATTCTTTGATTCTTTCTTTTTCTTTTCTTCTTATTCTTTATTCTTTTTGTACTTATTGCTTAAGTATTTGCTAGGGACTAGCAAAGGCAAGTATAGGGGGTGATGAATCTCCATTTCATCACCTTTATTCTATCATTTTGGCCTTAAAACCCCCAGCAAATGCATGTAAATAACATCAATTTGTGCATAATAGCATTCATCATTCATTGTATTATTTGTACATAAAATAAGGTTTTTAATACCAAAATTATAGAATAAAAAGAAGAAAAGAAAACGGAATAAAATATTGAAAATATTTTATGACCCTAACCCTGAGACCAAGTCCAGAAGAGAATTAGATGACAAGGAATAAAAGTAGGGGGAGATAAGGGCCAAAAATACAAAAAATCTCATTTATTTATTCATTAATTATGCTTTTTTGACACCTATTTTATTCTTTATTATTTATTCACCAAATAAAGAAACTTAGAACATGAAAGTTGTAGATAATGTAAATAAAAATACAAAATTGAGTTTGTACAAAAATAATATATTGTGTACATTTTATATACAAAATAAAAAGCCACAAACCAAACTTCACAGACCCATATCTTTCAAATAAAAACTCAAAACAAAGGAAAATCATCTTTAATTGTATATAACTTTTCAAGAGCTATTTATTGGTGGTGGTTTCATATTTTTTGGAGATATTGTGTAAAAGTTAGGTTTTGGGCCCCTATTGTACAGTCTACTGATTAAAATATTCAATTTATTCATCATTTATTCTTTATACAAATTCTTATTTTTATAATTTTGTAAATATTTTTTACAACATATGAACACATTAAAATTAGAATAAAATCAAAAAGAAAAAAAATAAGATTATGTAAAATGCATAGGCAAAAGACCTATGCTTCAATATGTATATAAATAAAAGAGAAATACATTCTTTAATTCTCTAATTATTTTATATTTTTATATTATTGTAAGTAATATACATATTCTATTAAAAATATAAAACTAAAATAAAATTCAATAAAATACATTAAAATAAAATGATATACAAAAAATATAGGTAAAGTACCTTTGAACAAATCTATATAATGTACATCTCTATTTATTAAAATATACAAATAACATCTTAAAAATCAAGTAAAAATATATTTATACTCACAAAAATAAGTTATAAATATATAAAATAAAAGAATAAAATAATAAAATAAAATATATAAAATAAAAATGTACAAAATACAGGTAAATATACCTATAAATAAGTTATTAACAATAAACTTGTAATAAAATACATCAAATAAATAAATAAATATCATAATAAAATACTATATTAAATAATAAACAGTTTTTTATACATAAAAATTAATAAAATCATTTACTATTTATAAATAATTATTTTCGAATAAAACTACAGTTTTGTCCTGTAGTGGTCTCAGGTCGACCAATCACAGGCCGCGGACCGTTGACCTCTGGTCAAATGTCCCATCCATGCCTGGGCCCGTCAGACGCGTCTTCTCCCCATTTTTAGGCCATTTTTCACGGCCAATATGTCCATCAATCAACTCCACATCCTTCACAAGAAATTATCCCATAACTACCATGATTGGCGTTGAGATCTTAGACCCATTGTACATATCGTTGATTCTTTGCAATTTACCGGCCAAATAAGGGCACCAACCATGTTTATAAATAAATCCATTTCCTCCTCCTAACTTTTTTGGCCATTTCTTCACCCTTGTATCCCTGGATCTCGGTCTAGAGTGTATGCCCGTGACAGGGGGAGTCCCCTGAGCGTCCACAGCGGTCCGCAGAGGAGGAGATGCGCCCACGACCGAGCTCCGACGAGGTCCTGCTCCCTGTCGTCGCCTACAGGCATAACATCTGCGCATTTAAATTTTTAGATAGATTTTAATCTCTACTTTTTAATTATGCATTTATAATAATCATTAGCCCTTAAATTTAGCCTAGATGGTCCGATTCGAAGTTCGTCAGAGCTCCGCTTCGGCGAACCATTTCACCGTGTTCCCGACGTCCTCCGATCACAAATTCGCCCTCATATCCTTCACTTTGCATTTCCCTATGCCCTCCACCACCTCTCTCATACAGATCTAACGTGGATCTGGAGTTAGATGCTCCAACTCCGCCACCTCACCGGAGCATCTCCACCTGCTCCACCTCACTACCATTGCCACCAAATAAAGCCCCAGGAGCCTCATTTTGCTTGTGATGCCCTCTTGCAGGTTTTGGGAGCCAAAGGGCCAACGACGGGTCCATTTTGAAGAAGGTAGCAGCACCTGGAGCTCGCAAATTTTCGCGACCTCGCCTGAGCACCATGGAGCTTCAGGTGCTCTATTGAAGCCATCAGCAGACGCAGGGGACCCCTAGGAACGCGAAGAGATGCTTGGCAGCACCAGAGAAGGTCGGAGGAGCTCGTGCGGTCAAATCCAAACTCGCCCCAGGCGAGTTCATCCTCATTTCTTCCACCTTGCTCCAAAGCTGTCAGATCAAGAAGGAGGTCACAGATCAAGCTGGAGCCGTCGGATCTTCTCGTGCTGCAGCCGTTGGATCACGCTAAGTGATCTATCCCTCACCGTGGATCCGCGAAACGGTATCGGCCATCGGATGAGTGCCACGTGTCAAGTCTGCTTTCTAGAGCCGTTCGATCCAGCCTATTAAGGGGTAATTTGCATGTAAACCCCTCATCTTTTTTATATTTAATTTTTATGTTGTAAATAAAATATTACGTGTAAATACAATAAGGCATTTTGCATGTAGGCATTCATACTTTTGATATTTGCATTTTGGTCCTTGCCAGCATCACGTGCTGTCCTCACGTTACGTTGGAAATTTTGCATAAGACACCTTGGCATTTTTGTATATTGTAAAATAGTTTAGAAAAATGAAATAAATGTTTATTCTGTTCGTAAATTGCAATGTGCCCTGTACTTTTATTTATTTTCAGTTATGCCCCTGCCTAGCCTTTTTATTTTTGTGACTTTTACCTAGTTATTAAAAATAGCTACATAGCTCCAAAAATTCCATCAAAAAGGGTTAGATGCCCCATGTAGTGTACTTACACACCACATGTCTATTTTACATTTTTGTGCATTTAACCTATTTACAAAAATTAAAAAGGAGCATTAATAAACCCTATATAATTAATAAAATACCAAAAAATATAAAAACTTTTTGAAAAAATTCCAAAAAAATCTTATACGATATATTTTGGTATTTATTAAGTCTAAAAATAAAAAAACCTAAAATAGTAAAAGAAAATTAAAAAAATCAAAAATCTCCAAAATCCAACAAAAAATGTAAAAATTCAATAAAAATCCCAAAAATATTTTTTTTATTTAATAATTATCCATATATAATTATTTACATATTAAACTTAATTTGGGTAATTTTGGGACTTCTTTATTATTTTAAAACCCAAATTAAGTCCGAATATTTATTTAATCACATACTTGGTGTATTTTTTACATTAAAAATACATAAAAATTAGCAGAAATTTCCAAAAAAATATAAAAACATTAGAAAATATTTAAACCCAAAAATAATTTATTTTAAATTTTTTTGTATATTTAATAGTATTTATAAATACATCTCTATGACTTACATAAATAAAGCCTTATATGGCTAAATTACTTTTATAAAAGAAAAAGAAAATATAGAAAGATAAAAATATAAAAATAAAATACAAAATTGAGAAATTAAAAATTAAAATATAAAAATATAAAAATAAAAATAAAAAATTTAAAAATTTAAAACCCACAAAAAACAATAACATGGATAAGAAAAGAGTTGAATGATTTTGTATTCATTTTTGCTCCCAACTGTTTGCTCCCAGTGTTCGACCTCTACCTGTGCTTACACAATATACACATTTGCATGTAGAGTTATAATAAATTTTAACTCCATATTTTTGAGAATTAATTGCTTGATTTATTATTGTGGGTTAATTGCTGATTTATTGAGGATTATTGAGTGGTCACCGCATCGACTATTGATCTGCCTTGTAGATTAATACTGCCCTCGATTTTTCTAGTCATCAACCGCCTTATGAAGATAACTTGTATAAAATATCTCCTCCGAGCGTCCTTCAATTTTACATTCCTCTTCCACCAATAACCTTGATCATAAGCTTCGAGCCTCCTTCCTGGTGACAATAGGAAGAGATTCAGCCATTCAGGGTTCTAATCTAGTGTCGAATCGAGAAGATCTGAACCCCTCCTTCTTATCTACCTGAAGCTTGGCTTCATGTGGCCCCGACTCGGTGATCTCCTTATTTTCTTTGCATTTTCTATTCCATAAAATTAAAAAAGTAGTACTATAGGACTAGATTTTGTTCGTTTGATTCTATCTTATTTTCCATAAAATTAAAAAATCTACTCTCGTTGGAGCTCCGGCTCCGGAATTCATTTCCGGCCTCTACCACTGATCTCCTCCTCTGCTATCACCTTCAGCACCTTCCCCTTCACCTTCTCTTCTCCCCACATACCTTCGTACATCCTGATCTCACTCAAATCATGGATCTAGCCCTCCTCTCTCCATCATTCGCTAGAGGGCTCCGTCCAAGTCCATCTCCGTTCATTCTGACCTCGCAAGACCCCCCCCTTACCATCCTTATTGCACGTTGTAACTTCCTGCAGGTTCTGGAGGGCCTAAGGACCCATCTTGGGTTGATTTCATTTGGAAACAAGGTACCTGGAACTTCCAGTCTTCCCCGACCTTGCCAGTTCATGTCGGATCTCCAAGTGCACATCTAAGGCCTTCATCTGAGATGGAGGAGCCACGACTCTGTTTTGCACATCCCCGAGCTTCCCAGGTGGCCAGAGGAGCAAAGGAGGATCAATTGAAGCTCGGTCCAACCGAATTCTTGGCTTGTTCATCCAGCACCCCTTTCAGTTGTCTGATCTTCCAGCCACACCAGATGTAGCAGCTGGCATCCGATCAAGCGGCCCATGACAGTTGATCCCATCTAATGGATATAATCTAGAGTGTTTAGCTCAACCGTTATTACTTCTTCACCTTACGCCACGTGTCAAGTGGATTTTGGATCGCCATTGGATTACACCGAGTAGGGGGTAATTTATATACTCTGCCCCTGATTTTTGTTTTCTTTTTGGTCCTGCAACTTGTTTATTTAGCATAAAGCTTTTACTTAATATGCATCGCACCCCCTGCACTCTCACTATTTACATCTAGGTCCAAGCCACGTCACCTCATGTGACTATGCACGGAAGGGTCTGGGCTTTTTGCACCTAAGCCCCTAGGATTTGTGCGCTTTGTTTTAGTCTATTGAATGCATAAAATAGTGTAATATTTTCCGGAACAATTGCATATGGGCCCTCAAATTTGTATTAAATTGTAAAAATACCCCTCCATGTTCATATTATTGGATTTTTTGGAGAAATTGTGTGTTTTAGCCCTTGTACTTCTCTGAGGTGTTCGGATTAGGTCCTAGAACTTTAAATATTCGCAAAAATGACCTTGCTAATATGCATTTTTTATAGCTTTTATTTTGTGAAAAATAGCTCCTTGTCTTTAAAATTTGTAAAAAATTCCTACGGATACCTGACATATATTTATATCACATATATTTTTGGTTAGGTATTTTAAACTTGTTTTCTATTTATAAAAAATCAAAAAGTAAGCTTTTATTTTTTGTTTACCGTAAAAACCACATTAAAACATTTTAAAAAAATTCCAAAAATATATATTTTGTGTATTACTATATTTTACAACTCTAGACCAAAAACACTAAAATAGAAAAAGGAAATGACTACAAATTAAAAAGCTCTAAAATCCTTTGTAAAAATATAAAAAATCAACAACAATTCCAAAAATAGTTAATTCTACCGCTAAATTTTCTTTATATTATTATCTATATGTTTAAAATAGTCATGGAAAATTTTGAATCTTTTAGTTGTTTTCAATTCCAAAACAATTCAGCCTATTTATCTTATTCATTATTTTGCATTCTTTTTTTACTTTAAAAATACCTAAAAATTCACAAAGATTCCTAAAAAATCAAACAAATAGTATAAAAATACAAAAAATATTTCTTTATTTTTTTATTATTTCTAGTTGTATTTTTACATATATTTCCCTATATTGCCAACATAGCTATTTATAAGCCTATAATATATATTAAAAAGAAAAATGAAATTAAAAATTAGAAAATATAAGTACTAAAAATATAATATTAGAAACAAATTTATAAAAAATTGAAATAAAACTTCATAAAAAATATAACTAAAAATTCATAAAAATTCATAATACCCTAAAAAGCCCAAAATTGTTTATTATCTTTCTTTGCAAATTTTGGTTGTCTATCCTCCTTTATTTTCTGTGTTCGACCCCTACTGTACTTGTCCACTATACAATCTATTATAGGGTATGATAAAGTTTGACCCTTTTTCTTGAGTGATTTAATTCTTGTATAGGTTAATTGTTGATTGGCCACGAGGTCTTGTGAGAGATCACCTTGGTGGCATTTTATCTTCGCACTCTGTGATGATATTATTTTAGACCCTTGCAAAACTCATGTCATCATGTGTCCTCAACCATTGTCATAAATTAGAAGCAGGACACCATCCTAGGAAGTGCACGACAGTAAAAGTCTTCAATGTGGCCTTTGGTGGCCGACTCTTTTTAAGGATGCAATAGAATGTGTGTAAGGGTTGTACTATCTATCGAATATAGCCAACACCATCAGTGCTAAGGATACAATTCCTCACAATTACATTCAGATATCATATATTTTTTATGTATGGAGCATTGACTTCAAGGGCCCATTCCTTAATAGTCATGGATTTGTGTATATCCTGCTTGCCATAGATTATGCCAGCCGTTGGGTGAAGACTATCCCCACTCGATCCGCTGATATTCATACAGTTTGTCGATTCTCAAGGACAATACCATATCATGGTTCGAGATTCTGAAGATCCTCAATTTAGATAGAGGATCCATTTTATTAACAAAGAAGTAAAGAAACTTGTAAAGGAGTACGACATTGAATACTGTCCGATCTCATTACCACCCACAGACTAATGACTTAGCTGAGATTTCAAATTGGGAGATAAAGATAATTTTACAGAAACTTGTTTGTCCATATAGGAAGTACTAATCTCAGTTGCTTGACTAAGTTCTGTGGTCTTATCGTACGACGTACAAGTCTCCTTTGGGAATGTCTCCTTATCATTTAGTATATGGTAAGCCATGTCATTTGCCAGTGAAACTTATTCATAAATCTTTATGGGCAATCAATGTGTGTAACCTAGATACAGAGAAAGCAGTCCAAAACAAAAAGTTAGATCTAAACATATAGTTGGAATTTAGAGACTATGAGTATGACAACATTTTGATGTACAAGGAGAAAGTCAAAAGATGGCACAATAAGCATATCATGAGATAGACTTTCGAACCTGATCAGAAGGTTTTGTTGTTTGATGCGAATTTGAATTTATTTCCTAGCAAGCTAAAGAGCAAATGGACGAGGCCATATTTAGTAAGAAATGTGTGAGACAATGGCAATCTAGTAATATCAGGATTGGCATTTGATGCACAACCATTCATTATCAATGGGCAGTTGCTGAAGCCATACCTAGAGCACGATACATTCCTGCCCATTGTCGATTTGACCAGTGTGGTATTTCAAGATGATATCTCTATAGTATCCATAGTGTTAGATACAGAGAAGGATAAAAATATTTTTCTTGATTAATTTCTTATCATTCTTTTGTTTTGATTTTTTCATTCTTTCCTTATTCATTCATCCCATTCATTTGTGTTATACTTGGGATGACCAAATCCTAAGTATAGGGGAGATGAGTGCAATTGAGTTGTTATTCATTTTTCTCTCGCTTGTATTCTAATTTGTTGATATTCTTCTCTATACTTAAAGATATTTTACCTTGAGTATAGGGGGTGACAAGGCGAGCCATTGATATTTCCCTACACTCTTATCCTTGATCTTCCTCGCCTTGTGTACATTTTGCTATATTTAGGATTAGTTGATCCTAGGTATATGGGGGACAATCGACTTCTTATTCTTTCATTTGAGTTGTTGTAGTATACACTTTTCTATATTAAACATGAGTTATGTCTTCCTTTTTGCTCTTTGATCACTATGATGACATAGTTCGAGCTAAGTTTGGGGGTCATATGTGTGTGTGTGTGTGGTAGCTATATTGCGTACTTTTGCTTTTTTTTTAAAATTTGGCAATACTACACTGGGTAACTGTTTACAAATAAATCAACTATAAAAAATAACTATTGTAAATAAGTATACATATTTTTGAAAATTATTTGCAAAATTTGTTTGAAGCTATTTTGCAAAATGAATTGGACAATGTTTGTAAAATGTCTTGCAAAATATTTTAAAAACCTTTGAAATATCTTTATAAAATGTTTTCAAACCATTTGAAAAATAGTCTCTTTGTAAAATGAATATAAAAAAGTTTTTGAAAAATTCATTGCAAATAAGTTTTCAAAATGTTTGACAAATGTTTGCAAAAATATTTTCAAATTATTTTTGGAAAGCTTGTGAATAATATCCTTGCAAAAATCCTTCAAATAAAACATGTACATATATGTACCAAATTCTTTATATACTTGTAGGATTGCAGTCATAGTGAGGAGAGATAGCAAGGTTCGTAGAGGCCTAGCACGAAAGCTAGGACAGTGATGTGAAGTTGAAGGTCATCACGGTTCAGCTCAAGCCTTTGATGAGATAGTTGTTCCGCTGACGTGATTCCTGACATCTACTCCCTCTCTTAGCTAAGAATCCGGGCTTGCTTTTTCTGGTGACATTTCCGCGGGGGTCTTGATGTTATTTACGCTCGAGACTGAGCTTCCTATGCTGACGGCAAGATGGTGGCTGGTTGGGATTGATATTGAGAACTGTTGAGACTCCCCTGAGAATTCTGATGAAAATTTTAAAATTATCAAAATACGTAAACATTTTAAAAAATGTTTCGAAACTCCATACAAATTTGCAATACTTATTGAAAATGTCGTAAAAAGTTCAAAACTAGAATTTTTTTCTCAAAAATATTTTCTTGCATTGCATAAGCATTTTTAAGAATGATGTGATAATTGAACAAGTCTAAATAAAATCTGAAGAATAGAGATTGGTCTAATCCTCAATCCACTTATTCTACAGGAACCTTATAGGAACAAGAAATAAGACCTTTTAGGCCCACGAGATTAATTCTTTGAGTCCACAAGACTATGTTCACATGTCGTCTTGACTAGATTAAGTAGAGTATTTCTAAGCGCGCATATGACTCTTGCTAATAATGACCTAACTTGGACATCGCACTCTGCACTTAGTTCAACTTTGAGGAGGTAGTGAGGGCTTGATTCTTTAGCTGGAGGAAGTACATGTGTGGAAACATACGTCGCCCCCAATAAGTGGCCAGTGCCCCCCCCCCCAAACCCAATCTAGTGGCATGGACATCCAAAGACAGGATGTTATGGGTTGTAAAAAAACTTAAAAAGAATGATAGCCTTCTTGCTCAAGAGGAAAAATTCCTTATGTAAATGGTGCTATATATAGTACCGAAAAATGCAAAATAAAAAACTCCAAAAACAATAGATGGGTAAAAAGTCAATGAAAAATTCAACTCCCTGCGGAGTATGTATCAGATAAGAAAACATTATGCACCAAAGTCGGTATCTCAAGGTTGCATGTAGTAGGAGACTTGGCCACACTAGTCAATCTCCTTAGGATGTGTTACTACACTGGTCATAATCCATTCTTCTCTCTACCACCTCTTCGTGAGCTGGTTGCACTTGAACTTAGAAGAAAATACCCTGGTCCTCGAGGAAATAGTAGCTAGATTGGGGAATTAGGGTTATCTTGCTAAGGGAGATTGTTCCTTTCTATTTTCTATGAGAAGAGCTACATTCACATACACTATATAAGTATGGGAGTAAGTAGGGACCATTTCGGGCTAACCATGTTACTTGAGGATGGAGCCTTACACAATGTCCTCTAAACCTCCCACTCTACTAAGGAAACTCAGACCATTTCCGGCTACCTGAGAGTCCCCACTGAAGAGTAGAGTGATTAACTGTACGAAATCAGTAGTATTCCAAAAGAAATTCGAGTTCTGGCTCTATCCTTATGGGTGGTCTCTCACTCGCAGATCTGGAGAGTACCTATCAGACATTCGCTGGGGATTGCTCTCCCAGAACAAGAGGAGTCCTTTACATTTATTTTAGGTTAGATAAAATTAGCAGTCCCTATTTTATTTTTTTGGTTATCACTTTTTTGGATCTTTTTAAAAGAACATCTAACAATTTTTTATTTTTATTTTTTACCTAGGTGACAAGCATACAACTAGGTTGCGCATCATAAATCTACCTATAGAGACACAACCAAAGAAAAATCGAAAAATCTTAAACAAGCACCTAACCTCGAAAAAGCCGCGGAAAATGTCGAGAAATCGCGATGCGAGAAAACCGCGGTGGGTACCCTGCTCCCCCAAGTGCATGGCACTATATATTAAAAATAGTTTTACGTTCATTTTAGTCTTATTTATATTTATTAGCCATTAAATAATCTTGGATAATTATTCTATACAAAACTTTGCTACATTTGTTATTTTTAAAATACCTAAAAATTAGTAAAAATTCTATAAAATTACTGAAAAATAGAGAAAAATATAAAAATCACAAAAAAAATTCTATAACTTAAGTATATTTTAATTTAATTAAAAATATAATATCATATATCATACATTTATATATATTACTTATAATACCTATAATATCTAGATTATTAAATATAATTATATATCTTATCTTGAAAATAAAAAAAATAAAAATGTGTACAATTCAAATGAAATATAAAATTAAAAAATCATAAAATAATTATAAAACCATAAAAATGATATATAATTTAAAAGCCACATAAAATAAGAAGAATAAAAATACCTAAAAACTATATGCACATTATGGTAATTATCAATAACTAATAATCAACCTACCTCTATTAGCTTCCAGTGTTCGACAGTTCGGACTACTTATACCTATGCACACAAATTTATCCGAGTTATTATAAATTTTAACTCACTTCACTTTATTGATCTCTTATCTATTCGTGGGTTAGTTATTTCTTAATTGATAGTAAATCACCACAACAGTTGGTGGCTTAGATTGTTAAGCATCAGATCAATCTATCGATTAAACATTAGGTATTCCTCTTGTGGCATATTAGCTGGGAGAAATTGGTTGAAGCTGGGGTTGGGGTATGCTTCCTTGAGTTGGTTACTTTAGTGCATATGTTGTGCTTGTAAAGATTCTGGTATTATGGTTTAAACTCATCAACTATATGATGGCATATTCTTTGAATAGTGTACTTATATGTGTATATGTATATGATTAAACATTAATGGAAGATATGGATAAATGTACAATTATGAGCTCATGATATGGATAAGAATACAAACACTTATAGAGTATAAGTAGTAGGTTGTATGCAACTTATAGTGATAATTTTTAACAATGATTTGCAATAGTGAACAAGTATTAGCAAGGATGAAAGATGAAGGAGTGCGGTACTATCAGTATGTTTTAATAGTACTGAGTTTTTATCTCATACACATTTCTTTGGAAACCCATCCAGGTTTGCAGGTTGTCGAGAAATGGTTATTACTTGAGCTTTCATAGTTTATACTAGGCTTCATGTTACGTTTTCACGAGTAGAATTGCACTATTTATGGTATCAACTTTGGAGCTTCTGCAGTTTAAGTTTTTCAATCATGTATTATAATTATGGACTTTGGTATAATTTGGAAGATTGTACATTTTGGGGAACCATTATTGTATGTTGTTGGATAATTTTTAATTCATTTACTTTCCAGTTTATATTCTAAATACTAATCGTAATCTATGAATGTAAATTTTGTTGAGTATTGGATCCTCAGACGTTTAGGTTTTGATGAATATGTGATTCGTCACTCTAAAAGAGATTAATTAAGATTAGATCCCCAAAATTCAATGGCATTTCATTATCTATATTCCATTATAAACATTCATGCACATATAAATAATAATTGCAAATTATCATGCATTATTGCATTAAATAAGAAGCCAAGAATCCAAGGAGAAATTGACCTATAAAATAGCAAACTTCCCCGATTTTTAAATAATTCATACCAATTCCAAATCACCTTAAACCACTCCATTGTGTGCATATTACTAACAAGAATAAAAGAAAATACAAAAGAATCACTGACATAAATATTGGTCCATAAAGCCAAACACTAATTTCAGATCTATCAACCTAATTGATTTGATCATACTCACTTTTGAGCTAATGCAAATTCAACTACCTTTAAAACAAGACCAAGTTCAAGTGAATCGGAGCTTGTATGTGAAAAGTGGGTTTTGAGCCTCTTTTGAACATTGTGCATTTTAGTTGATTTTGACATATTATTTTATGTACATAATTAACATTCTCTATTTTATTTCTTATTCACTTATTTTTTTGATAAAAGTTTTATTAAAATGTGCAAAAATCCAAATCTAAAGTAAGACTAAAATCAAAGAAACTTATAGAGTCTGAGCATTCACTGATAGTCTATACAATAAGTCCTCTATATTTTAATTTTCTCATTTTCTTAATTATTAGAAATCCAAAAAAATAGATTAATGTGCAAATATTTATCTTTGATTTTATCGTATTTTTTCCTGATTTTTATCTTAATTTAAAATGATAAAAAAATACAAAAACCAAAAATCATCTGTTTTATGCACATAGAATACCACCAAAAATACCACTTTGTGCAAATGACATATTTTGTTTTGGTCTCTTCATGAATGTCGTAGATCTCATCAATACAAACAACTTTCATGAAGAAAAATTTTCAGTCCAAGATTGTTTGCTATTTGTTTCTGTTTTTCTTTGCATTTTATTTTTTGAATTTTCTGGGTTTGACACGTTGCAGCTCCTGGAGCCGCCACGTGTCACACATTTTGACTTTTTTTATATTTTAATTTTTATTTATGTAAAATAAAATAAAAATAAAACTGCCACATGGCACAATCGTGGTTGTCCGATCTCGGTAAATGGGACGATCACTGGTTTCTTCCTCCCCCAATTTCACCCAATGCTGGCCATCGAATCCCTCACACGATTTCCCTTTATTTTTCATCTCCTCTCCGATCTCGGATGCCTTCCTTGCTCAGCTCCACTGCCTTCCAATCACGTCACCGTCGCCCTTCCATCTTTGATCGGAATGCTAATTCGATCCTCATCAAATCACCCCCAACTTCTCATCTCCTTCGTCCCCCAATTTTAGCCCCTTCAAGATCGATCTGACTCCTAATCAAATCCTACTCCGATTAGTCATCCCTCATCAAATACATCATGTCCAGCTGAATCCCCATTGATCTCCTTTCCTATTCCACCACGTCGTCCCCTGATCTCCACGGATCTGGTCGAATCTCGTCAGCACTACCCTCCTTTTCCGTCTCGCAGCAGCCGCCATCACTCACCTGCATATCCCATCATCGATCCCCTTCCTCATTAATCCGAAGCAACACAACATCCTCGTCCCTACAAAATCCATCGCTGCTGCTCTCTACCACTCGATCCATCGATCCCTAACAATAGAAGTAGCTGACCCCGAGCTTCGGTGAAGGCGGGGTTCGCGTGTCTCCGGTGATTCCCTCCTCCCATTGTCATGATCTAGTGTGTTCGCCCCACCATTGTAGAGCTCCTTCTTCGAGCACTACTCGCTTCGGTTGCCTGTGTCATTGAGCTCCAAGTACTCCATACTTCGCCCTCCCATCTTCTTCAACCTCTCCATCGCTACGCAATCCGATCATCATCCTCGATTAACCATCTCCGACCGCTCATCTATTCTGCCTTCACCGACTATCTTCAAGTAACAGAAGCTCCACCACTGACACCAGTCACACCACTGTTGCCTCACCTTCACCCATCTTCCCGATGTTCCCTACCGCGTTACTCCACTCCGAACGCTCCCACCCGATTCGACACCACCTCGCAGTGGAGGCTCCGCCTCAGTGGGTCTTCTTAGACAACTATAGATTCTCCATCAATGCCTACACAAACCTGCAGACAGAGGACCTCTTCATCCTCAACTCCATAGACATCGGTCGGAGTGCCCTTCTTCTCCAACCTGAAGCCCAGCGATTACACGCCACCTTCCATGCCTAACTGAAGCCATCTCCAACAAGGGACGTAGCGTTGACCACTGACCTCCTGGAGTCCTTCCGCCTTGACCTTCGAGCAACTTCGCTAGAGGCATCCCCGCTCCTCCAGGTCTAGTAGGAGAACCTCCATCGGTGAGGAGTTCATCTTCCTCGCTGCTACTCAAGCCAGTGATGCCTCTTGAAGCCTCCTCGACCATTGACCCCCTCTACCATCTAGCGTAGAGCTTCCAGGATGAAGCTCCCTCCCCTCACATGATCCTCATGTGTGGGGGAGGGATTTTGTAAAAGATACCCTACCAGTTTGCTAAATCTGCAATAGTAACCCACCACCAGAGGTCACGTGCTAGGCACATGTTTGTCTCGTAAATTTTGCAAACTCCCCAGGAGTTTTGGATAATCCCTATTTTGTACCTTCACTGCGTATTCGGTTATATTTATTTGGAAATTTTGTAAACAAAATCAATATATACGGCATATTTCTTTTCTCAATACAATAATTAATTCTGTAGAAAATTGCATATTTTTCCCCATCTGTGCTTAGAAATTCGTATAAAATTAACCCCTGCTCAAAAAATAACCAAAAATTTACAGATCATATATTTAGTTGTATTTCACATTGTGCCCAAAAACAATTGCATTTGCATGCTTCATTTTCTCTATAAAGATCATTTTGTGTATTTTAATATTTAATTTTTGATAGGCGTTAAATCTCACATTTTTAGGGTTTAGGATTTTTCTGAGATAGATCACCTAGTGTTATATCTTGGATAACTTTATTCCCTAGAAATAAGTAGGTTTAATATTTATTATAACTAATTATTGAGTTCACCTTGTGTACATTCATTAATTCATCAAACCTTCAAATTACATCAGAAATTTCCAAAAAAAATTTAAAGTGCATTCACTACATCATTTATAACATCTTGGTCAAGTTTTGTGATTTTTTGACATTATTTAATTGCAAATAGTTTTCTTGTCCTTAAAACTGGCATGCATTTGCATTCAAAAATTGCATTACAAATACAAAAAAATATGCCTCGAAACTCGTGCATAAATTTGATTGACATTTGTTCTTTGCCTCCTTGAGTTGGACCTTGGGGCTTGCCCAGGCTAAATAAACATAAAACTACTTAAAATTAATTGGATTAAATAATTAAGTGGTTATTCCTTGATTGATCCCTATTTCCTGACTACAACATAAAAAAGATGAACTAACCAGGAAAATTTTAGATTAATCAGATGGCGTCATTGCCGAGGAGGCAAATAACTTAGGTTTTTTGTTTGGAAAATTTAGTGTTAGGTTTTCCATACATTTAGGTAGTCTTACCCCCTAGCCTTCACTGTAAATTTTCCATTTTTTTTTTAGCGTTTATTTTTCAGCGTAAATTTGGGTCTCTGAACCCCTAGCCCTCCATACATGGATTTTTTAAATGAAAATGCTAAGGTGGATGTGTGGACACACACGTAAAGATCGGATTGGAATGATGCAATTAGAAAGAAAGTTGGTGTAGCTCCGATCAAGGATAAGATGCAAGAAAACTGCTTAGGATGGTTTGGTCATTTGCAAAGAAGATCAACGGATGCACCAGTTAGGAGATGCGAGTGTTGGGATGTTGGACCAGCTAAGAGAGGGTGAGGACGGCCCAAGAAGTGTTGGAAAGAGACTATACGAAGGGATCTTAGTTTTTGTTGGAGGTGAAGAATCCATGTAGCCGACCCTACTTAATTGTGGGAAAAGGCTTTGTTGTTGTTGTTGCATTTCTTTTTCAGCATTTATTTTCTTTCTTTTATTTTTTATTTATTTTATGTCAACTCTCTTACATTTTCTCTCTTTTTTGTGCAAGGTACCCAAAATACTTGAAGCATTTTTTTGAGAAACCACCGCATCTCTACAGCCCACCCAAAAGCCACATAAAATTAAGATCGAGTTGAGTCCTAAGAGAGCGTAGACTCTAGGATTTATTTTCAATATTATTTAATTAATTGTAATATTTTCTAATTTACAACGATTTCTATTTGGAATCTCGCATGTGTAACCAAGACTTGAACTTTTTCTTTGTGGTGTCGGACCTGTTTCACTCTACGGTGAAGGTGGGGTCTGACTTAAGTGGTTCGTAGATTAGACCTGGACTACGGCTATTATAGCTACTGGGGTTTATATTGCTTATGCTCGTAGAACCTAGGACAGTCACTGCACTTAATTAAGATGAACTTATGGATCGTTCAACCTAGTCAAAAATTAACTCAATTCTTTTCGGCTAATAGAATTTTCTGCTAGGTG
This sequence comes from Ottelia alismoides, assembly GCA_037367405.1. NCBI lineage: Eukaryota > Viridiplantae > Streptophyta > Magnoliopsida > Alismatales > Hydrocharitaceae > Ottelia > Ottelia alismoides. The sequence goes on from JAZKJV010006661.1 coordinate 182,118, forward strand.
TGGTTTTGGTGGCATGCATCTCATATAGAATAATTTTCAATTCTTGTATTGCATCCCACATGGAGATTGCGAGGAATCATTGTAAGTCTTCTAACTAAGCATACAAAATTGTTTCTCACGTGCATCATCTTTTTCTCGATTTCTCTCCCTTGTTTTGTCACTTAAGATCTTAAGGAAATTGGGGTTCGATGGTAGATGTGTATTTATGCTCATTTAATTACTCAGTGATCGCATAAATTAATGTTGGGACTGCTCAACAAGGATGACTTTAATTAAAACTCAATATCAAGAATTGTTGCGGGAGAATAACCTCGTCCTTAGATTTATTTATCTTTCTGAATGAGTGACAGATGCACACTAGGATAGAGTCAAGCTCCAGAATCTTTGTTCAGATTACTAATTCTAAAAATGACTAGCTACTTCTTAGTGAGGGAACTATGATCTCTCTAAGCAGAGCAGGTGGTTAAAGGACAACACGATTGGCGCAATCCTTAAGTATCACTGGTAGTCATTTTACAGTCCATACTTACATCCATACTGGCTAAAAGTGGATGCAGCTAGCCATACGAATTCAGACCAGTCTTTCGGAAAATTTTCGACACCTAACAACTCCTTAATTCTCCTCTAATATTGAAATTATCACCAATTAAAATTAAAAAGATAATTGGCCAGACTCTTGCAGGCTTCATTGAGTGAGTTGGTGAACAGTGGTTGATTTGTGTTTGCATTGTTGTGCATGGACCGAGTTCGAATAATTAAATTTTTATATGTAGTATTTTAATATGATTTTTATTTATTTTTTTGATGTCATTTTATTAGTAGTTAATTTTTAAGGGTATAATTGTAGGTATATTACATATATTTTGACTATTTTTTTTATTTTATGTACTTTATTTTACTATTTTATTATTTTATTATTTTATTTTATATATTTACAACTTATTTTTATGTACATAAAAATATTTTTATTATATTTTTATGATATTATTTGTATACTTAAATAAATAGGTATGTAAATTATATAGATGTGTTTATAGGTATTATATCTATGTATTATATATATGTTATTTTATTTTAATGTATTTTCTTTGGTTTTAATTATATTTTTGGTAAATTATAAATGATATTTATAGTAGTATAAAAAATGTAGAAGAGTAAATAATAAAAGGATTAATTTCCCTTTTATTTATGTACAAGTAATAACATAGGTATTTCGCATATATAATAATATAGACTTATTTTATTTTGTGTTTTCTCTTTGGTTTTATTTTGGTTTTAATATGTACATAGGTTATAAAGAATATTTACAAAATTATAAAATTTTAAAATTATAAAATTAATAATATAAATTGGATATTTTATTCGGGTATAATGTACAATGAGGATCCAAAACCTAACTTTCACATCTTAATTCCCAAAAATTATGAAACTACCTCCATTAATAGCTTATTAAAAGTTATATACAATTAGAGGTGATTTTGATATATTTTGAATTTTTATTTGGGAGATATGGGTCTGTGAAATTGGATTTTTGCTTTTTATTTTGTGTATAAAACATAAACTATGTATTATTTTTGTATAAACTCAATTTTGTAATTTTATTTACATTATTATCTACAACTTTCATGTTAAAAGTTTTTTTAGTTGATGTATAAATAATAAAGAAAAAAATAGGTGTCAAAATGAATAATTAATGAATAAATAAATGGAATTTTTATTGTATTTTTAGCCCTTATCTCCCCCCTACTTTATTTCTTGTCGCCCATCTCAATTCAGACTTGGTCTCGAGGTTTAGGGTCATAAAATATCTTCGATATTTTATTCTTTTTCTTCTCTTTATTCTATAATTTTCGCATTAAAAACCATGTTATTTACATGATAAATACAATAAATGATGAATGCTATTTTGTACAAACTGATGTTATTTACATGCATTAGCTAGGGTTTTTATGGCCAAGATGATAAAATAAAGGTGATGAAATGGAGATTCATCAGCATGATGAATATTTAACCTCAAACTAATTCAAAAAAACCTCAAAAGAAAGGATTCACCAACTCATGCATGTGAAGCCGTAAGAGTTTGGCTATTTTTATCTTTTCAGTTTTAATTATTATTCAAGAAATATTGTAGCAAGTCTTTAGAGGCTAAACGTATAGGAAAGTGAGTGCTGCAAGTAAAGTACCTCTTACTTCCCACTTCCTTTGTAAGCTGTAGTGTGCGATTTTTAAGAGAATCCTTGTTATTCGATCTGGATCCACTACTCAACCAAAGAATAGAGGAGGTAGTTGATACGCAAACTTATACTTCCCCCTTGAAGGGATGACCTAAGTTCAATACTTCAGACTATTTCTGCAAGCATATGAAACCCTAATCGCCCACATATGATAGAAGCGCTAAAACTTCATGAATCCAATTAACAATAAGGCAACCACAGACTAGGTTTTTAGCTCTATTTCTTTATGGCTCTAGCCTCTCTCAGTCGGGAAGGTACCTTAAAATAATGTTAACTTTATGAACCCAATACAATGAAGTTAGTTATAAATTTTATTTAGGGTCAAAGTGTTATTAGCAATCCCCTTGTTTCAATTTTTTATTTTTACTTTTTTAAGTATTTTCAGAAATAAATGCCTAACGATTTTTTTCTTTAATTCCTAAGTTATCAAAAACATAGGGAGATGGTGAAAAAGTAACGCAAGTTGACATTAGGATGGAAATCTCACCCTTGTATCAGAATGATGGATGCAAAGTAAGAAGACTTGTAGTGCTCCCAGTGCTCTCCATGCGGGATGCAAGACAGAAATTTAAATTACACTACATGCAGTATGCAAGCCGATGAAATCACCCTGAGAAGGAATTGATGTTATCATGAAGAACAAATTTAATTTAATCTAGGTTCAAACGTATCAGAGGTTGTAGGTACCCGTAGATATTAAGGATTTGGACTTAAATTACTCGATCGAGCAATCCTAAGGATTAAAGGCTCATTCACATAAAACAAGTAAAAATAAAGGTTGAAAGAAAAATCACGGGAATCAAAATAAAAATAAGTGGAAATAGGGAGAACAAAAGGTAGAAGGTGAAGAAAATCGCAAACAACCGAGCATGACCCATGTGAACAAACACCTGGTAAAATAGGCCTGCAAGACTGAATGTCCAAGTGATCAAGTCCCTACATTATTACAAATAAATAGTCCCTATCTCACAAAAGAAAATAAAATCTACACTCAGCCAATCTGCACTACTCGGCTCCTTGGTATTCTTACCTACTCTCTCCTACTAGCTCAATGAAGAAGGTCGATCTCCGCTCTGCTTGGCTGCCTCGGCCTCCTAGAAGACCATCCTCGTGTAGCAGGCCCTCATAGAAAAGTCAACAAAGATTGATGATTAGCATATATAAACAATTATTTGAAAATTAATAAAGTAGTTAAATATGCAGATATTATGCCCACTATTATATCATATACGTTGCTCCCCAGCAACAGTGACATTTGATAGAATGACTTCATTGAGGTTCCTAATGTCCGATCTTAGAGGGCATGCGGTGTCTGATAAGTCAAATCCAGAAATCGATGTATCGGCACCTCTCTCGGATCTCAGAACCCAATCCAATCACACTTATCAACAATCAATCCACCATAATGATTAAACAATGAATAAAATGTGGGGTGAAATTTATTATACCCTATAAATGATGTGTATAGCATGTAAGTGTAGGGGTCGAACCAATGCGAGCAAATGGTGGATATGTATAATTATTATTAAATAATAATAACTAATAAGTACTAATTTTTATTTTTTTCCTATTTCTAATGTTTGTGGGGTTTTAATTATATTTAATTTTTATGGGTTTTAATAATTTTATATTTTTAAAAATCTTACATTTTTATTTTCTTTTTTATTTTTGTAAATTTTTAATTTATGTTTCATTTTAAGATATAATATATTTCAATATAGTAATAATAATAGTAATAGATATTAAAATATTATATAATATATAGTCAATATATATAAAAGGAACACTCCTTTAAAGTTTAAAAAATATGATATAAATTTATAAATAATAATAATGATAATATATAACATATGAATATTATAAACTATATATAGTATATATAAATTTTGAAAATTTTATATATATAAATATATAAATTCAAAATTCAGAAAATAAAATGTTTTGTGTTTTTAATATTTTATCTATTTTTGGGATTTTTTAATGAGTTTTTGCTAATTTTCAGATATTTTTAAAGTGCTCAAATGTATAAATAGGGAGAAAGTAAATAGGCTGAATAGTTTTGAGTTTTAAAAATAGATAATAACCTCAAAATTTTCTAAAGCTATTTTTAATATGTAGTATATTATATAAAGACAATATAAACCTAGAAAAAAAATTTGGATTTTAATTAATTTTTACTGATTATTATTGTGTTTTAAAGTTTTATAATTTTTAAGGTTTTCTTTTTGGATTTTTTTTGTTATTTTTAGTCTGAAGTATAATATATAGTAATATATACTATAATTTTTTTAATTTTAAAGATAGTTTTATATTTTTTGGAATTTATAAGTAAACATGGAAAATAATGCTCCTTTTTATTTCTAATAAATAGGAAAACACGATAAATGTCTCAATAAAAATATGATCATGTACAAGCAAAATATCTGCCATCTACCATATATTTTCCTACATTTTTTAGAGCACAGGAGCTATTTAAAAAAAATAGAAATGCATAAATAAAAATATAAGACTGGAAGGGGTATGATTGCAAATAAAATAAATTGATGGTGCTAGCGCGTAATATTAACCAAAAGTTAACATTTAATTTACTAATTTAAATACTAAATATAAATATTTAAACCCAAGAGGGTTTATATACAAAATGGTCAAGCGTCTCACGCATGCAGGCACGTGAGGTGACCTAGCAAAGTACCAAAATGCGATTAAGACAAAGTACAGTGGGTCCTATGCAAATATTACAGGAAAATTTACACTATTATTTATATTTACAATAATAACTTGTGAATACAAAAATGTGCAGAGGGCTACTTGAAATTTACCTAAGGACACACAATCTAGTGGTCCAAGAAGTGCCATGTACGCTCACCTGATGAGAACGGACACCTCAAGGTGGGCTACGGTTCGCTTCGTCTCCAATGGTGGAGATTGGGTCTCGCATTGGGGGCTTCATCCAATGGTGTTGAAGCCAAGTGGAAGAATATCAAGAACACCGTTCTTGCTGAGCTTCGATCGACTGCATCTCAGGCCTCTAACATCCTGTCTCTCCTCCAACGAGGTTGCGACCTTCCTAGGGATCCTCTGCACCAATAGGTGGTATCCAAATAGTTCCAGGTCCCCTCGATTGGGACCTATAGGCTTCGATGCATCACAGCAATCTGGAGCTCCTTCCATGCATTGAATCCACGCTCCGGTGGGTCACTTGAGTCCTACACCTGCATAAAATGATCCTTGGCTCGAGGCAAAGCACCTCGACTGATTTTTTAAGCTGAGCAGCAAATAGATGTGTGGACGGAGAAGCTCTACGCTGCGATGGAGGAGGATCTTCGATTCGCCTTGACTCTGGCAGAATCAAGGGTGGAAGGATGGGGGTATCATGGAGAACATAAAGGGGTTGAAAATGACTATAGATTGGTGGATCGAAACATGGAGATTCACAATGAATTCGAGGCTCTAGCATACAAAGATCTGTAAATTAAACTATTCTAACAACTAAATGATCAATCTAAAACTGAAATTAAACTAAGGGAATGAAATGTGAACTAAAAGCACTGAGGCTACAGCTCGTACCTTCTTAGAATAGGGAGCAATTAAGGCTCACCAGAGGAGGTCTGGTGAGGATGGATCATGCCATAGAGCAGCTCCTCGTTGCGAATCAATGGGTGCTACTCCAGTCACAAGATGTGCCAACTTAGGTGCGGTCTAAGGGGCTAAGAGAGACTCAAAGGTTATCAAAAAGCAAAGGGATGTGAAGGGGGATTATTTATAGGTGAAATTTGTGCGATATTTGATTATAAGTTGGCAGGGGATTGAGTGATCGATTGGGCGATCAGATTGTATGGCGTGATGGAGGAAGGTGATGTGCGCAAGTTTAAGGAAGGAATCGAGGTGTTTCGAGTAGTGTGATTTATCCGAAAAATCATAGAGGGCAGGGGGTTGTGGGTTTTTGACACGGGCAACTAAGGGAAGGACAATTGATCCTAGGGCCAACTTACCTTGAGCTTTGGTTGGTCCAACCAGAAAATTGTAAGGCATACAACATTTATTAAATAGATATAATGCATGAAAAGTGTTTATTATTTTATGTACTATTTTTAGGGTATTTATATTTATTTTTATAACATTATTTATTAGGTGCTAATATTTACATATATGTACATAGGTATAAATACCTTTATTTGAGGTATTTTATTTTTTTATAGTTTGTATTTTATTATTATATGCATATTTTATATATTTATAGTACATTTAAATACATATTTATGTATTTGTATTATATTTTTTTGATTTTATTTATATGCTTAAATAAATAAGAGTATATATATTATAGATATAGTATACTTATATATTGTATTTCATTATTTATTTAATGCATTTTTATGCTTTTATTTTATGTTTATATTTTAAATATCTTTCAAATAATATTTACAACTATATAAAAAATATAAGAAATGTAAAAATTAAAAGAATAATTAAATTGAATAAAATAATCATGTGCATAGTTTAATTGGGACCTGAAAGCTGACTTTTCATCGCCATTGAATTTTAAATGAAACAACCTTCATTAGATAGATAATTTATTCATTTTTAACAATAAAGGTGATTTTGGTGAATTTTGAGTTCATATAGAGGAGATATAATTATATGAAGTTTTGTTTGCAGCTTTTTCATCAGTGTGTACTGGGTGCCTTGTGTGTTATTTTTATGTGCAATTATTTTTGTATTTATTTGTAATTTTATGTACTAGTCTCATGTTAGGGTTTATTAATTTGAGGTGCATAAAATGATAAATAAAATAGGGTATATAAGGATATTCTTGATGAATTTATTTATGATTTTTATGTACGTGTACAGTTAATCACCCTATCTCTCCCTACTTTATTCCTTGTCGACCACATCAATATTGACCTGGTCTCGGGGTCTAAGGTCATTCAGTGTATTTGACACTTCATTTCTTTTCCTTTTATTTTCTTTATTCTTTTATTTTGGAATTAAATACATATATTTATATAGTATTTATGTGTCAAATAATGATTGCCATTTTGTACAAATTAATGTTATTTAAATGCATTTATCTAGGGATTTAGGGCAAAATGAAAAAATAAAAGTGATGAAATGGGGACTCATCAATGGAGGAAGAGTAGAAAATGGAGAAAGTGGGCGCGCTCTCGTGTTCTAACAGGGTCAGAGTGAAGGAAGGACATTTGATCCACAGGTCAACTTTCCTTAGCTCTTGATTGGTCCACATGGACTAAGAATTCCTTATTAATTAAATATCAAATAATAAATGATTTTATTATTTAAACTCAAACATGAAAATGTTTTTATTTTTCAAACTATTTTATCATTATTTTTATTTATTTTTGAACTTAATATATTAGGTGTTAATTTTTACATATATATTTATAGGTATAAATACTTATATTTGGTATTTTTATATTGTATTTTTAATACTTATTATCTTATTTAAATATTTTATATATTTATAATATCATTAAATACATATTTACATAATTTTGTTTTATTTTTCTAATTTTATTTACATGCATGAATAATTGTTTGTATATAGATTATAGACATAATATACATATATATTATTGTATTATTTATTTTATTATCTTTTTGATAGTTTTATTTTATATTTATGTTTATGTTTTAAATATGTCCCAAAGAGTATATATAATGATTTAAAAATATAAGAAGAGTAAAAATATAAAGAATAAAATATCTGAATATTATATACAACTACCCAATACAATAATACCCGAGGAAGTTGGCTTTCGTATCTTAACTCTATTTTTAGTGAAACCACCTTTATTATATAGATAATTTAACATGAAATATAATGGAGATGAGTTTGGTTCAATTTGAGTTCATATGGAGAAGATATTTATTTGTGAGTTCGGTTTGTGGCTTTTTCATCTGTGTGTCCCTAATGCATTGTGCATTATTTTTATTGGTAATTATTTTTATAATTTTCTATATACTAATATGTACAAGTTTCTTCTTGAAAACTTTATTATTTGAGGTTTTTAAAATAAAGAATAAAATAGAAGAATAATGAGCTATTTGCATCATAATTGATTAGGGATTAACTAGATTTTTTACAGTATTTTGCCATATCTCCACATACTTTATTCGTTGTCAACCTTGTCAATATTGACTTGATCATGGGGTTTAAGGTCATTCAGTATATTTCACACATCATTTATTCTCCTTTATTTTCTTTATTCTTTTATTTTGGATTTAAACATAGATAATTATGTATTATTTACAAATAAATAATGATTGTTAATTTGTACAAATTAGCATTATTGCTGGGTGTTTTGGTAGGGATTTAAATACAAAATGGAAGAATAAAGGTAGATGAATGGCTATTCATCACCCCCCCTGTACTTACCTTTAATAGTCCCTAGCAAACACTCCATAGAATAATAAGTAATGCAAAATAGAAAGTAGAGAAAAGAAAATAAAGAACTTCGAATGATTATAACTATTAAACTTATCTTCACAAAATCAAAGTTTGGAGCTCAGTTAAGACCTTTGGATTGTTAGTTTATTCGAAAACTTATTTGGAATAGGATCTAAAAATTAACAGCTCTAAGTTCCACAATCATCTATTCAGGTCACCTCAATAGCCATGTTAGAATAAGTCTATTATTACACAAACCCTTATGACTATGAGTCTTACTTGTACAATGTAAGTGAATGTAGCTCTTCTCATCAAAAGTAGCAAGGAACATTCTCCCTCAGCAAGATAACCCTAACTCCCTAATCTAGCTGCTCTTTCCTTAAGGACTGAGGTATTTCCTTCTAAGTTCAAGTACAACTAGCTTAAGAAGAGGGGGTAGAGAGAAGAATGGATTGTGACCAGTGAAGTCACATATCCTGTGGAGCTTGATCAATGTAGCCAAGTCTCCAGCTGTAGGAATCCTTGAGATCTTGACTTTAAAGCGTAATGTCTTTCTTATTTGAATACATACTCTGATGGGAAATTAATTTTTTTTTGGCCTTTTCCCGTCTATTCTTTTTGGAGTTTTTGATTTTGCGCTTTTTATAATATACATAGCAGAATTTACATAAGGAAATTTTCTTCTTGAGCTAGTAGACTATCCCTATTTTGAAGCTTTATTACAACCCACGGTATCTTGTCTTTAGACATCCATACCATTAGACCGGGTTGGGGAAACTGGCCACCTATTGGGGTGATGTATGTTTCCATAGGTGTGCTTCCTCAAGTTAAAGAATCATGCCCTCACCACCTTCTTAGAGTAGAGCTAAGTGCAGAGTGCTTGTCCAAGTTAGGTCATTATCAGCAAGAGTCGTGTGTGCGCTTCAAATACTCTACTTAAGCTAATCAAAATGACATGTGAGCATAGTCTTGTAGACTAAAAGAATCTAGTTTCATTGACATGAAAAGTCTTTATTCTAATTCCTATAAGATTCATGTGAAATTAAGTGGATTAAGATCTATACTAAGCTCCAATCTTCAGATTTTATTTAGACATGTTCAATTGTCACATCATTCTGAAAAATGATTATGTAATGTAAGAAAATATTTTTGTGAGACAATTCTGGTTTGAACTTTTATGGAATTTTTCAAAAAGTTTTGCATTTTTTATGGGATTTTTAAAAGGGGTTAGTTGATTAAATGTATTCACAGATTTACAAGAATTCATACATATATTAACAAAGAATTTTCAACAAATGGTGTACGGGCTTTTATACAAGTATGTGAAGAATTTGGTATAGCTATGTAGATGTTTTGTTTGAAGGAATTTTTGAAGGGGTATTATCTCCAAGGTTTTCAAAATATTTGATAATATTTTTGCAACATTTTGAAAACTTATTTTCCAAAAAAAATTACGAAGAACTTTTTCAAAAATATTTTTACAAAAATAATTTATACAAACTTTTTACAAACATTTACAAAGGAATTATTTTTCAAATGGTTTGAAAAAATTTTTACAAGCATCTTTTCAAAGGTTTTCAGAAGCTTTTACAAGATATTTTACAACCAAAATCATTTTGCAAAATAGTTTCAAACCAAATTTTATAAACATTTTTAAAAAAATTATGCATATTAACCCAAGTTTATTTTTTATAGTTGATTTATTCATAAACCCTTACTCAATATAGTATATTTGCCATATTTATTGAAAAATATGAAAGTACGAGTTATGGATAACGCATATATATACAATATATACGATCCCCCAATACATAACTCGAACTATGTCCTCATAGTGATCATAGAGCAAAAAAGAAGACATAAATCGTGCTAAGTTTAGAAAATTCTATACTACAAGGACTCAAAGAATAAGAAGCCAACCCCCCCCCCACTCCCTATACTTAGGATCAACTAATCCTAAGTATAACAGTCAGTATACAAAATGGGGATCATCAAGGATTGGAATTCACAGAAATCAACGACATGGCTTCTCCACTATACTTAGGGTAAAATATCCCTAAGTATAAAAAACAATCATCAACAAGTTAGAAGACTAGCGTGAGAACAAGAAAGAATAAATCAAATGCCCTCATCCCCTCTATACCTCAGATCTTGTCATCATAAGTATAGCATAGATGAATGGGATGAATGAAATAATAGGAATATTGAAATAATTGAGAAAGAATGAAAAAGAAAGAGCTGATCAAAAATATTTTTGGATGCATTATCTGAATCTTTTGATGTTTTGGTTGTAAGATCTTCATCAGATATCATATTGATCAAATCGACAACGTATAGGAATGTATTATGCTCTAGATGTGACTTCAGCAACTGTCCGTTGACCACAATGGATGTGTGTCAAATGGCAACTTAGATATCAGAATGCTACCATTGTCATGCATAGTTCTAACAAGGAAAGGACATGTTCATTTGCTCTTTAATTTGCCCAGGAATATATTAAACTTCGCATCAAATAACCACATCTTCTGTCCAGGCTTGAAAGTCTTTCTTTTGTTGTGCTTGGCATGCCAGCTTTTGACTTTCAACTTGTACATTAGGTTGTTATCTTAGGCATAGTCTCTTAGTTTCAAGAGTCTATCCAGAACAATCTTTCAGTTCTGACCACTAGTCTCTGAGTCCAAATTATAGATATACACTGCACATAAAGATTTGTGAATTAACTCAATAGACATATGGCGTGGCTTTCTATAAACTAGACGATAGGGAGACATACCAAAAGGAGACTTGTAGGTGGTCTCATAAACCCATAGAACTGTGTCAAGCAACTGAGACCAGTTCTTCCTATCCAGCCTAACAAGTTTCTATAAGATTGTCCTAATCTCCATATTGGATAACTCTGCCAAGCAATTTGATTGTGGGTGGTTAGGAGATACGACATGATGATCATTATCGTATTCCTTCACAAGTTTCTTGACTTCTTTGTTAATGAAAAGGCTACACCCATCATAAATTAAGACCGCTTAATCATGAACCAAGAAATAATGGTGTCCTTGAGAAAGCGGCAAATGGTATGACCATAAGCGGTCTGAGCGGGAATAGCCTCCACCCAATGATTCGCATAATCCAAGACAAGCATGATGTATTCAAATTGTTGATTGTTAAGAAATGGGCCCGTAAAGTCAAAGCCCCAAGCATCAAAAACATTTCAGATCTGAATAAATTTGAGGGGCATCGAATCTTTGGAACTGAGGGTTCATCCCATTTTCTGACAATCAATGCAGACTTTCACATAAGTTATCGCATCCTTGAATAGTGTAGACCATCATAGGCCACACTACAATAATTTCATTGCCATTCTGCTTCCAAAATGGTGTCCTCCAGATTCGAGCTTATGCCAGTGCTCGAGGACACTGGTGTACTCCTCTTAAGGAATGCACTGACGTCAAATGCAATCCGCACCTTCCTAAAAAAGGTATGGATATTCCCATTGGTAGAAATGAATATCGGATAAAAATTTGTCCTTATTTACTCTTGTCCAATATTGTGGAACTTTCAGAAAAAAATAGATAGTTCAAAATATCACATACTCAGTGAGAGAAGCAACATTGAGAATTGATTCATCAGGAAAGACTTTATTGATCGGCATACTGCTCAGCGAAGTCTATAGAAATTCTATTCTATACGGATGATCTGGTGCAGTATTCATAACTACAGGTTTGTCTCTTATCTCCAAATCAAATTCCTATAGGAGAAGTATCCATCTAAGTAGACGTGACCTGGCATCCTTCTTCAGCAATAGGTACCAGATAACAAAGTGGTCAGTATCCACAATTACTTTGGATTCGAGGAGATGGGATCCGAACTTTTACAAGGTAAAAACAACTACTAGCAGCTCTGTCTTTGTAACTGTATAAGTCTTTTGTGCATCATCTTGTGTTTTGCTGGCTAAATCAATGGTATAGGGAAATTCTTCATGTCTTTGTCATAATACAGCCCCAATGGCGAAATCTGATGCATCTGTCATGATCTTGAATGGGAGAGATCGATCGAGTGGCTATAAGAGGGGTGCCTGAGTGACAAGCTCTTTCAACTGAGTAAAGTCTTCAAACCTTCTAATCAATAATAAAATATGTCTCCTTGCCTAGCAATTCTGTAAGAGGTCGGGAAATCTTACTGAAGTCATAACTAAATCTTCTATAGAAACCAACATGCCCCAGAAATGACCTCACATTCTTTATAGTTCAAGGTGGCTAGAGTTTCATAGTGACATCCACCTTCGCAGGTCAACCTCCATACCTCATTTGAAGATGACATGGCTGAGCACCATTCCTTCAGTTACCATGAAGTGACTCTTTCCCCCATGAAAGAACAAGATTCACAACACAACATCTCTTAAGCACTCAATCAAGATGCCCAAGACAATCATCAAAACTATCACCATAGACTGTGAAAATGTCTATAAAGACCACGAGGAAACTACACACCATGTTGGCAAAAAAATGTCCAACATGCACCTATGTAATGTAGCAGGCATGTTACATATGCTAGCCATGTGAGCCCAAGGAGAACCACTCATGCAATAAATGTTATTGTAATGTTTGATTTATCAATAACAGTTATTTGTTTCTTTAACTCCCTATCTGAGATTAAATGAATGAATGCACTATAAGGTCCATTGGTACAACTAGGGTAATATACCATGGCCATCTTGATGATCACACAACGGTTGATTCAATGGTTGGATCATTGGTGCTTGGATAAATATCTAAATATTTAGATTGAGGACTCATCAAGCACCTTCAAGTGATTATTAAGAGATGATCTCCATCCTGAGTAGGAGATGGCAATCCTTTCTCATTTGGTTGATATCTGATTGACCTCTTGATGTAGGTCCTCTGCATGGGAATAGAGATTCACATGTGTCAGATTAGTTACGTCAAAGAGTTGACTTAATGAGATCGAGATAACCAAGTCCTCTGTCGTATACTATCACGATATAGGCACACATCCACTGACCGGAGATAGATGTGTTGATATATGTATGAGTATGTACATTTCGTAAACCAAATAGGTTGATGACATAATCATTATCTATACACCGACGAGCTAGTGTGCATATGAGGGCATATGAGTGATATGTTCTCTCAAAGGGATCATACAGGTTCACTTGTGAATCGAAAGACATGATTTCACTCATGAGGTATTGGGACCGATCGAATTCCATGCATGGTCGTCTTGCTTTGGAAGCATGACAAGAATTTGCAGGTATGATATATGCTTTTGGAAAGCACATGATCGATACCAACTCCCAATGATCGAAGGAGAAAGTTAATAATAAAACCCTAAAGATGACAGTGTAAATTGATTTATGTCTTCGGGTTTGTTATAGGTCTTCCAGTGTGCAGGATGTATAGGTATTAGGAATACATGAGGATGATGTGATCATAAATGATTGTATAATTATGAAGCTTTCATTCCATGAAACATATTAGGATTTTAGTGACTCCACTCAGTAGAGAAGTGATCTGATCTTGGTCCAAGTGTTGGACATTGATCTGAATGTGATTCAGATGCATTGAGAAGTTTAGATTTACAGTCTTGATTTAATCAAGCATCTATGAGAGGTCCATGAGATCTGGATTTGAGATGTGATCTCAATATCCGAGCCAATATACATGGAACGTACAATCGCCCCGTCCTTATCTCCAAGTATCTACGGAGAGTGCATTATTCTTGAAAGATTTCAAGAATAATTCCATTATTGAATTATATCCAAGCATTGAGAAATGGATAATAAAATGTGATTTAATTATCATGAATAATGTGAATATGGTTCATATTATTTAAATGCATGAGAATGATGATCCAATATAATTAAATGTGATTAAATAAGTATGGTTAAGATTAATGAGGATAGCATTATCCAAATTATTCATATATGTTATAAATGTGATTTATAATATATTAGAGAGAGCCATTAGTAATTTATATTTGTTAATAAAGTGTTGATGTGAATTGGATTTACATTAGAAAATTAATTGATATTATAACTTACATATTATTTTGGGTTGTGAATGTGATTCACAAATTTCTAATGGCATGATTGCAATGTTCACGAAATAATTATGAATTATTTGTGTGAATAAATTTGCAACAAAAGTTGATGCAATTATTGTAGAAATCTATGGGATAATGTAATCTCATAGAATATAGAGGTGATAGCCACCTTCCGTGTAGAGATGGTGGACGGGCACCAAGTCCTATTTGGAATGGGTGGTTGTCCCCCCTCTTTATGGAAGGAAGCTAGCCTCCTTCTTATTATCACCATAGATAACTGATTTGATTTGAAAATAATTTATATCGATTATTATTCAATATACATTTAATTAAATTAAATTAATTTTTGTTGTGTTTTTACATCACAATCATAGCCATTGAAAGAAACATAAATCAATCGAAACTAATGGATTTGTGTTGTCTATGGATTGAGATCCATGGACTCCCAAAATATTATAAAAGAAGAGGCAGCCCTTGCTCTTCAATTGACAACAACTATTGCTCTCTCTCTCTCTTCTCTCTGTCTTCTCTCATTCTCAAGCCTCGCGCCACCCACTCTCTCCATCTTGAGTTTTCATCCACTCTATCCCTAGAGAGACGATCACCGTCGTTGTCGCATCGCCGTTGTGCTACTGCCTAAACTACTCACGGATCTCCATATTCTTTGGTTTGCCTCGCTCGTGAAGAAGATATTTGATCTCATGAGACGCGGTTAGGATACTCAAGACTTGGATTAACAACTTGGATTACGAGAGGCATGCAATTCATCTCCGCTCTCATAAGTGTCTCCTCCGACAAGTCTGACTTGAGACAGGAGGTCTCTTCGCTTAGAGACTCGATCACTACCACGCTACAAGAGGTATTACTTTATCTAGTATGTGGTTTGGATGAAACGATCTGAGAAGTGTTCTTAGATCATGTGGTTTCACCGCTTAAAGTTTTTAAATTTTGTTGCACTGAGCAACTAGTGCGACTAGTCGCTCCGATCGCATATGATGCAATCCTCATGCATATAAGATGTGCTTAAGGATTCTTACATATCCTTCAAGAGGTATCAGAGCCTTCATCAGGTTTTAGATATGATCCAAAACCCTAGCGAAGGTTCATGTTTTGGATGTGTAGGAATCATTGTTTTTTGCATTGGATGCAAGATTCGAATTGATTTTTGATGAAATAAAAACCTACTATTTGTGTACTATTTGGATGTATTTTTTTGTTAATAAAATATATTTAGAATGTCTAAATATGTCCTAAAAATAGTAACTTTTAATTGGTACCAAAAGTGCATGAAAGTGATTCGAATAGTTCCTATCATGAAAAATTGTTTTGCATGTTTTCACGGATCTGCAAGAAAACTAGTTTTGCTTACTATTTTTCCGTCACGAAACAAACACTTTAATTAAGTAGAGAATTAGACCAGAAAACCGTGTGATTTTATTTCGTGTGATTCCGACTCCATTTGCCCTAGATAGTGGAGATGGATCGGATGATGATTGGATCATCAAGATCTCTCTCTTAAATTATTTATCATTCAATGCAATCAAGGAAATCGAGAATTTGTCATGATTAATTGATGATTAATATTTATTTATGTAAATAATTGATTAAACATAAATCATCATTGAATAAGTGTTTCATGAAAACCCTTATTTATCCTACAATAGTTGTAGGACAATCTCTACATACAAAACTTTGTTACTTGAATAGGATTGGGGGTTTGTTTAGAAAATCTCCTTATAATATTAATAAAAAAAGTTTTGATAAATATTATATGGTATAACTTTGGTTGGAAGGTCAATTATCATCTCAAATACAAAATAATCAAATCGTATTATCCTGACCTGAGTGAAGGATATGGTTTGATCCTCAAGCGCATCACGGAAGCGTGTGCGTCGTATCGAATACGACAAGGAGCGACTAGTCGGACTAGTTGCTTGATGCAGCGGAATTTAAAAAAATTTATACGACGAAACCACATGATCCAAGAACACTTCTTGAATCGTTTCGTCTAAACCACAAACAAGTAATAGGATTACCTCTTGAAGCGTGGTTGCGATCGAGTCTCTAAATGAAGAGACCTCCTGTCTCAAGTCCGATCCGACGGAGGAGACGCTTGCGAGCGCGGGGATGAACCGCGTGCTTCTCACAATCAATGTTGATGATCCAAGCGGGGATCTCTTGATCTCGACACATGAGATCCGACATCTTCTTCACGAGCGAGGCGCATCGAAGGAGACGGAGATCCACGAGCAGACGATCGGGCAGCATAACGACGATGCTACGGCGATGGAGAACCTCTCCATGGCATCCATGGTGGACGGCCATGAGAGGGAGAGAGAGGGCTGACGTCTAGAGAGAAAGAGAGAGAGAGAGAGATGCTTCTCAAGCATTGTGCGTAAAATAGAGAGCATGGTATGCCTCTCTATTTATAGGGTTTTGGGATCCATGGATCTCAATCCATGTGACATATAAAATCAATGGATGATATTGATTTATGTCAATCCAATGGCTAAGATTGTTGTTGGTAAAACCAACAAATTTAGATCAAAATATATTTGACAAAATCAAATACAAATTAATCCAAAATCAATCCAATAAATAAGGAGAGAATGTGCATGGAGATTTCATCTCCATGCACTTTCCATGTGGACGGCCACACATTCCTTTTAGGAATGATGTGCCGCCCCCCCCCCCCTCTTTCCATGGAGAGAGCAATCTCATGGAAATCCATGAGATTGCATATCTCCTTGAAAATCTCCTTTATTTATTTCCAACAACTTTTGTTGGCTTTTTATTCTTCAAAAATAATTCACAATTATATTTGAGAATATTGCAATCTTGCCATAGAAAAATTGTGAATCAAATTCACAACCCAAAACAACATATAATTTACATTGTCAATTAATTACACAATGTGTATCCAATACACATAATAATTAATCAACACATATAAATTATAATTAGCTCTCTCTAATATATTATAAATCACATTTATAATATATTATGAACAATTGGATATTACTATCCACATTATTCTTATCTATAACAATTAAATCATATTTAATTATATTGGATAACTTATTCTCATGTACTCAAATAATATGAATCACATTCACATTATCTACATCTTTGATAATTAAATCACATTTAATTATCTCAGATAACTCTCTTTATAATATGAATCAAATTCATATTACTCATGATAATTAAATCATATTTAATTATCCATTTTCTCAATGCTCGGATACAAATATCAACAATAGAATTATCCATGAACTCTTTCAAGGATAATGCGCTTTCTCCGCGAATACTTGGAGATAAGGACAGGGCGATTGTATTGTTCCACGTATAGTGACATGGATATTGAGATCACATCTCAAATCCAGATCTCGGGCCTCCCATAGATGCTTGATTAAATCAAGACCGTAAATCTAATCTTCTCATTGAATCTGAATCACATTAAGATCAATGTCCAACATTTGGACTAAGATGAGATTACTTCTCTTCTGAGAGGAGTCATTAAAATCCAGACCCGTTTCATCACTCCCTAGGAATGGAAGCGTCATGGTTATACAATCGTTTATGATCACATCACCCTCAGGCATTCCCAATACCTGTACATCCTGTATACTGGAAGACTCAGAATAAACCCGAAGTATTAGATCAACTTTGCACTGTCTACTTCAGGGTTCTATCAGTAAGTTTCTCATTTGATCATTGGAAGTCAGTATCGATCATATACTTTCCAAAAGCATATATCATACCTAGGTCTTGATCATATACTTTCCAAAAGTATATATCAAACCAACAAATTCAGTCAAGCTTCCAAAGCGAGATGACCGTGCGCACGGAATTTGATTTTTCCCAATATCTCATGAGTGAGCTCATGTCTTCCGGTTCAGTAGTGAACCTGTATGATCCCTTTGAGAGATCGTATTACTCATATGCCCTATATGCACACCAGCGCGCCGGTGTATAGACCTTGATTAGGTCATCAACCTATTGGTCTGCCAAATGTACATACTCAGATATATAGTAACACATCTGTCTCCGGTCAGAGGATGTGTGCCTATATCATGACAGCATATGATATAGGACTTTGGTTATCTCGATCTCGTTAAGTCAACTCTTTGACCTAACTAATCTGACACCTCCGAATCTCTATTCCTATGCAGAGGACCTGCATCAAGAAGTCGGTCAGATATCAGCCTAACTGAGAAAGGATTGCCATCTCCTACTCAGGCTGGAGATCATCTCTTAATAATCATTTGACGGTGCTTGATGAGTCCTTAATCTAACTCATTAGATATTCATCAAGCACCAGCCTCTATGATTCAATAATTGAATCAACATCTGTATGATCATTAAGATAGCCATGGTACATAACCCTAATTGTACTAAGGGACCTATTATGCAAACTATGTACTCTTTATTTCAGATTAAGGAGTGAATTGCAATAACATTTATTGCATAATGGCTCGTCGTGGGCTCGCATGTCCAACAATCTCCCACTAGCCCAAAGAGCCATTAATGGGCTAATCATTTAAACCCACACTCATGTGACAATCATAGGCTATTTAGAAAATAGCTAGGTAAGCTGATCAGTCACTCCGTTCTCAAGAGACTACGCCAAGTCCTTTTACGGCACTTGTATATCTCCTAGTAACAGTGCTCGCATCCAATGCGAATGTTGCATCTCATGCAACCGATACTCAATTTTGTTGGTTATAGTGTCCTTGACACTACATCTTATTAATTATAACCAGTATTCCCATAAACCTTATTAGAATTCCTTCATTCCTGGAGATCTCTATCTCCTAAGGTATCTATAGTTAAGACCCTTATAGATCACCATCTATAAGATCTTAAACTTTTGAAGATAAGACTTTGAGATCACTATCTCTGAGTTTCATCATCTTTGAAGATATTATTATTACTGCAACCAAGTGTTTTATCTCATTAGTGGGATTAGTAACAGTTTACTACTCCCACTGCATGGTAGACATCTGGTTCTTGTACACATCTAGCATACATTCAGCTTCTCATAACTGATGCACAAGTGCAAACAGTTCTAGCATTCACTTCCTCAACTCTTTGAGGTGCTATCCCTTTAGATAGGTTAGTACCATATCTTAAGGGATGGAAGCCTTTCTTGGAATTTCTAAGAATAGAATATGTCCAAGGTGTACTAAGAATGTGACAGTCTCAATATCCTTTTCTCTTTGCTTCTGAACATCTGCAGAACTAGGATCTAAGAGGTGTCCTTGAGATCATATCTCAAGGTTGGAACAACCAAATTATAAAACACTTACTAGTATCATCCTTAGATCATTCCAAATGATTAGGATATTATCTACATTTAGCATGATGAACACAATGGCACTCCCACTAAGTTTCACATGGTTCATCAAGATTTTATCTGAAATCACAACATTTATAATTTCATCAAATCTTATGTTCCAACTACAAGAAACTTATTGGAGTCCAAGATGGAGTTCTTTAGCTAGCACACCTTGCTTTCCTCAACCATGAAGCCCTGGGGCAACTTCATATGAATATCCTCAGAGAGGTATCCGTAGAGGAATGCAATCTTGACTCACACCATGAAGATGTCATAGACAAGTTGTGTAGCTATAGTTAGCAATATTTTGATGGGTTAAAGCAAGGTCACTGGAGAGCAAGTCTTATCGCAAGCGATGCCTTCTCTTCGGTGTGTAGCTCATGGCTACGAACCGTGCTTTGAAGGTCTATACCTTCTCATCAGGTTCCCTCTTTCTCTTGAAGATCCATTTACACCTTAATGGGTCTGACCCATATAGGTGGATCCTCGAGGGTCCATATACAACACTTGCATATGAAGTCTACATTAGACTTTTATTGCTAACATCCATCTTTCCATGTCATGATCCTCAGGAGCTTCATCACATGAAGTCCGATCATTTTCAGATTTAACTGACACATGGAATCCATCCTCAAACTTATTTGAAGAGGTATTAATGTTTTATCTTTAATTATCTATTTTAGTTTCCGATTTCAGGAGCCTCATTATCTTTTCAAGATTAAATGAGTTCCTTCATCTTGATTCTCAAGAGAGTCATCCTATAAGAATCATATTCTCAAAGACGAGATCTTTTAAGAATCTCAAGGTCATAAAGTAGGTATCTAATCATCCTTTATTTTTCTTTATGAAGTAGCACTCTCCAGTGCTAGATTCCAGCTTACCAGCTTGGGACCTTATTAAGTGTATAATGTAGTCTCTACCACATATACCTGGAAACTAAGAGATAATTATGATAAGATTAATCATTGATCAAATCATGTCACACATGATCAATTGCATCTCCCTACAACTCTATTGAGTCAAGGTTCATTAGGAGTATTGAGATAGGAATGATATTCATATCTCCATAAGGTATTTCTTGAATTCATCTAATAGGTACAGGCTACCTTGGTTAGATCAAATTCATCTCATCTTCCTTCAAACTTTGATTCTAAACCAAAAATGTGAAATCTTTGAATATTTCAAAGTTTTCTAAGTGAAGAGAAGAAATCTCATATCACAAATAATCACTAATAGATATCACATATCCATAATGTTTATTCTGATATAGATGATTTACATACATCAATATGTATGAGATCTTGAATACCTTAACATCTTTCACCTTTCCCAAAGAAGGGTGTATTGGACATTTTTACTTTGAATACAATATTCACAAGTATGTGAGATTTGAATCTTTAGACAATCTAAAGTTTCATATCTTACTAGTCCATTGATCTCATCAACAGACATATGTCCAAAACTTGATGCCAGATCATTGTCAAATGATCTTCATCCTCCTATTGATCTTTAAAGGTTTAATTTTCAGTATTAGAAATCTTAATGAACCATTCAATAATTTTCTAATTCAATAGAGTCCACTAGATTTTAGATTACTATCTGAAATATCTCCATCATAACTCTTTCTGATAGATTTATTACAGAATTCATGTTTATATCCAACAATTAGAAATAAACTATGAGTGTATTCTAATATCTAGGTCATAGAGACATTCTCTAAGACTAAGGGCTCCCACTGAAAATATGAAATCAATCCAAAAGAGATTGTTGCAACAATTGCATCAAAATTCTCAAGGATAACTATAGACCTTAAGATCAAATTTTTCAGTCTTCTAAAACATATGCAACCAATTGCAAGTGTCATTAGAAGATTGAGATACAATTATTAGACTTTATCTTATCAAATAAGTAAGTCAATTTCAATGATTATATGTAGATTATTCAGATGTACTATATGATTCCTTCTCTAAAGATTCTAGATAGATTTGATAGTCATACTATCAAAACATCAATTTATTGCAGTATTGGCATTTATCCAACTCTTTGGATGTCATATGGAAGTCACAGAAGTACAGTCAACTCTTTGATTATACTTCTTGCTTGGGTCCAACCCATGCTTCCACTGCGCTCCCTTTATCTATAAACAACCGTTGCTTAAGACTAAGGACCTCTTATGTTAAATTCAAAAGAATTGAATGTAAGAGCATTTCGACATTTATACATGCTTCACCCAATTCATACAATATGAATATTATGAAGCTTCATGAATGACTAGAGTATAGACCGTAGAATGATGACACTCATCAACTACATCCATCTAAACTCTTAGAACATAGGTTCAGGTAGGTATTCAAACAATTTGAATAAATCATCTCTTATAGAGCTACCATTCTACATGATGCAGAGAACCATGTCATTCATGATTAAATGTCAAGAGCACATATGTATGCCAGAATATCTTTATTGATTTTATAAGGATTATTTGATAATTGCGATCATCATCGACATGTCACTTCCAAAGTACATTCGATGAGATCAAGACTTATAGAGACATGCAAACCCTAGGGTTTTAGTCCCATTGTCTATTTAATTATCATTCCTCATTATTATGAGAAAACTTGCACATTGCAACCACATACATTATGTGTCCAATTGCAAGCATAATATCTGGATCAAGGGTCCAATCCATGATATTTTATTGGTTATTATTGAGTGTAGAATTGAGTGGGTTTAATGAAGGATTATCTGAAATAAGAAATGTGCATGAGTGTATATATTTATATATATATACATATTATACTTTGATTTAGGAGTTTTTATATCAAAGTTGTCTTGCCATGTCAACAACGAAAGTTCATTCCCTTAATCACTTTCAATGTAAGAGATATACTTACCATTATATCTCAGCAAGATCTGGGATCTCCTCTTTATCTTTGTTACATCCCAATAATATGAGAAACTGCAACTCCAATGAAGAGAAGCGGGAACGCATTCCGCCTTGCAAGTCCAACTTGCATTTCCCAATTCGGTCTTTAATGCACGGACCCACCACCCCTAAGGTGATGTTGACCCGTCATCAATTGAACCAACCGTCAACAGGAATAGAACTCGCTATGCGCAATCCAATATCGCCCCAATAATATGAGGATCCGATATTGGGGCCACTACGCATACGGCCTTACTCTTTCGAGAAGCAAAGAGTCCGATCCAGATGCGCTTGTATATAGAGCTGTCACTTCGTACAGACGTCTCCTATATACAATCCCTGGCGACGGAAACCCTTCGCCTTGACGGGAGACCATGGATGTCACTTATGTGATCCTCCACCTCTTATTCAAATTTAATTAATTACTATGAATCACATTCATATAATTAATTCTTCCAAGGGAATTATTAACTCTAATCATATTAGAGTATTCTTAATTGGATATAATTAACTTAATCATATTAAATTAATTATCAATCCAATTTAGTCAATCAAACTTAATTTTATGCTTGAATATATATATATATGGTATTATTCTCAAAGTACGTATTAATTCGTATTTTAATAATTAGAAAAATACATCTTAATCCCTCGGACATTATCCCGGCCCTACCCGCTGTCATGGCCAGTACCGGCGGGAGTGGGACGGACCGCATACGTTGCAACCCGCTACCCCAGCGATCCCCGACTAGACACCATATCCGCCTCGGGAAAGGACAATGCCAAATTGATTAATTTGTACTTGAGATGATCATCGGTTCTTCAACCGAAATTATACCATATAGTAATCAAAACATTTTTGATTATAAGGAAATTTGCTAGACAAATTCCCAATCCTATTCAAGCAAGGAGTTTGATGATTGTTTTTCCAATTATGATCTAGATCAAATCTAATCAATTAATTGGTTGAGGTCAAGTCAATTAAGGAAATAATCATATTCCAATATTTCTCAAATATTTTCCATAATTATTTCATGAAATTAACAATTAATTTCTCTAATTGACAATCACATGGTTCTTGATTAGGAAAGTAATTTCAGCAGTGACCCCTACTTACTAAAATTAGCATATCTCAATCAATTTAAATCCAAATTAAGCAAAGTCAATTTCTAAAGTTTGGTATTTTGATTTAGGACAGAAACCAAGTGATGTTTCACGCATTTCGAGGCAAGTCTAAACAGTAATTAACATTTTAATTACGTTCAGATTTACAGTTCCCGCAACAGTGCATACATGTTCAATAAAACGACCATATCTCGAGCATACGAAATCCGATTTACGCAAACTCAGATCCTATGGTTTCCTTATTTAATGGGGAACAAAATCCAAGTATTAAATTCGTGTTTAAACAATTTAAACAGTGACGAATTTATTTACTAAACAGATCTGCGAAATCAAATGCGATGAAAACTTTCGCGACCTTAACGAACCCAAGTCGTCCTCGGTTAGCGAATCACTATTCGAAACCGTCGACCTAAGGCTCTGATACCACTTGAAGGATATGGTTTGATCCTCAAGCGCATCACGGAAGTGTGTGCGTCGTATCGAATACGACAAGGAGCGACTAGTCGGACTAGTTGCTCGATGCAGCGGAATTTAAAAAATTTTATACGACGAAACCACATGATCCAAGAACACTTCTCGAATCATTTCGTCTAAACCACAAACAAGTAATAGGATTACCTCTTGAAGCGTGGTTGCGATCGAGTCTCTAAACGAAGAGACCTCCTATCTCAAGTCCGATCCGACGGAGGAGACGCTTGCGAGCGCGGGGATGAACCGCGTGCTTCTCGCAATCAATGTTGATGATCCAAGCGGGGATCTCCTGATCTCGACACACGAGATCCGACATCTTCTTCACGAGCGAGGCGCACCGAAGGAGACAGAGATCCACGAGCAGATGATCGGGCAGCATAACGACGATGCTACGGCGATGGAGAACCTCTCCATGGCATCCATGGTGGACGGTCATGAGAGGGAGAGAGAGGGCTGACGTCTAGAGAGAAAGAGAGAGAGAGAGATGCTTCTCAAGCATTGTGTGTAAAATAGAGAGCATGGTATGCCTCTCTATTTATAGGGTTTTGTGATCCATGGATCTCAATCCATGTGACATATAAAATCAATGGATGAGATTGATTTATGTCAATCCAATGGCTAAGATTGTTGTTGGTAAAACCAACAAATTTAGATCAAAATATATTTGACAAAATCAAATACAAATTAATCCAAAATCAATCCAATAAATAAGGAGAGAATGTGCATGGAGATTTCATCTCCATGCACTTTCCATGTGGACGGCCACACATTCCTTTTAGGAATGATGTGCCCCCCCCCCCCCTCTTTCCATGGAGAGAGCAATCTCATGGAAATCCATGAGATTGCATATCTCCTTGAAAATCTCCTTTATTTATTTCCAACAACTTTTGTTGGCTTTTTATTCTTCAAAAATAATTCACAATTATATTTGAGAATATTGCAATCTTGCCATAGAAAAATTGTGAATCAAATTCACAACCCAAAACAACATATAATTTACATTGTCAATTAATTACACAATGTGTATCCAATACACATAATAATTAATCAACACATATAAATTATAATTAGCTCTCTCTAATATATTATAGATCACATTTATAATATATTATGAACAATTGGATATTACTATCCACATTATTCTTATCTATAACAATTAAATCATATTTAATTATATTGGATAACTTATTCTCATGTACTCGAATAATATGAATCACATTCACATTATCTACATCTTTGATAATTAAATCACATTTAATTATCTCAGATAACTCTCTTTATAATATGAATCAAATTCATATTACTCATGATAATTAAATCACATTTAATTATCCATTTTCTCAATGCTCGGATACAAATATCAACAATAGAATTATCCATGAACTCTTTCAAGGATAATGCGCTTTCTCCGCGAATACTTGGAGATAAGGACAGGGCGATTGTATTGGTCCACGTATAGTGACATGGATATTGAGATCACATATCAAATCCAGATCTCGGGCCTCCCATAGATGCTTGATTAAATCAAGACCGTAAATCTAATCTTCTCATTGAATCTGAATCACATTCAGATCAATGTCCAACATTTGGACTAAGATGAGATCACTTCTCTTCTGAGAGGAGTCACTAAAATCCAGACCCGTTTCATCACTCCCTAGGAATGGAAGCGTCATGGTTATACAATCGTTTATGATCACATCACCCTCAGGCATTCCCAATACCTGTACATCCTGTATACTGGAAGACTCAGAATAAACCTGAAGTATTAGATCAACTTTGCACTGTCTACTTCAGGGTTCTATCAATAAGTTTCTCATTTAATCATTGGAAGTCAGTATCGATCATATACTTTCCAAAAGCATATATCATACCTAGGTCTTGATCATATACTTTCCAAAAGTATATATCAAACCAACAAATTCAGTCAAGCTTCCAAAGCGAGACGACCGTGCGCACGGAATTTGATTTTTCCCAATATCTCATGAGTGAGCTCATGTCTTCTGGTTCAGTAGTGAACCTGTATGATCCCTTTGAGAGATCGTATTACTCATATGCCCTTATATGCACACCAGCGCGCCGGTGTATAGACCTTGATTAGGTCATCAACCTATTGGTCTGCCAAATGTACATACTCAGATATATAGTAACACATCTGTCTCCGGTCAGAGGATGTGTGCCTATATCATGACAGCATATGATATAGGACTTTGGTTATCTCGATCTCGTTAAGTCAACTCTTTGACCTAACTAATCTGACACCTCCGAATCTCTATTCCTATGCAGAGGACCTACATCAAGAAGTCGGTCAGATATCAGCCTAACTGAGAAAGGATTGGCATCTCCTACTCAGGCTGGAGATCATCTCTTAATAATCATTTGACGGTGCTTGATGAGTCCTCAATCTAACTCATTAGATGTTCATCTAAGCACCGGCCTCTATGATTAAATAATTGAATCAACAGCTGTATGATCATTAAGATAGCCATGGTACATAACCCTAATTGTACTAAGTGACCTATTATGCAAACTATGTACTCTTTATTTCAGATTAAGGAGTGAACTACAATAACATTTATTGCATAATGGCTCGCCGTGGGCTCGCATGTCCAACACTGAGGAGGATAGGGTGTCTAGTCGGGGAACGTTGGGGTAGCAGGTTGCTCCATGAGCAGTCTGTCCCACTCCCGTCGATACCGGCCATGATAGAGAGTAAGGAACGAATAAAGTTTGAAGCGATCATGGTGTATTTTTCTAATTATTAAATTTTGAATAATACATATTTTGATATTATACCATCCTTCAAGTAGCAATCGAGTTTGTTGGTTAATTAAATTGGATTGATGATTGATTTAATATGATTAAATTAAGTGTATCCAATTAAAACACTATTATGATTTGAGTTGTATTTCTCTTAATGAATTAATTATATGCATATGATTCATAATAATTAATTAAAATTTTAATATGAGGTGTAGGATCACATAAGTGACATCCATGATCTCCCGTCAAGGCGAAGGGTTCTGGCTAGGGATTGTATGTAGGAGAAGCATGTTCGAAGTGACAACTCCTGGATATAAGAGCATCTGGATCGCGCTCTTTGCTTCTCGAAAGAGTAAGGCCATATGCGCAGTGACCCCAATATCGGGTCCTCGTATTATTGGGGTAATATTGGATAACGCATAGCGAGTGTTATTCCTGTTGACGGTTGGTTCAATTAACAACGAGTCAACATTACCTTAGGGGTGGTGGGCCCAAGTGTTAAATACAAAACTAGGAATGCAAGTTGGAATTGCAAGGTAGAATGTGTTCCCGCTTCTTTTTACCCGAGTTGCAGTTTATCATATTATTGGGATGTAACTAAGGTAGAAGAGGAGATCCCATTTCCTACTAGAGGTATATCGGTAAATATATCTCTTTCTTTGAAGGTGATTAAGGGAATGAACTTTTAAAGTTAAAAGGCAAGACTAATTTGATTAAAAATCCTTAATCAAGGAATTTCAATTGAATATATAATTATATATATGTTCTAATATAGTGCATTCTTGATTTTAAAAAATGAAGTTCATGAACCCACTCAGTAGGCTCCTAGAGGTCAATCAGTTGACCGAACCAAATTACTCGGATTGGTTTCGTAATTTGGATATTGTCCTATCTGTGGAATGCATCTCTTATGTGTTATCCAAGGACAAGTACACAGACCCTCAGACATCGGAAGAAATTAAATTCAATGAAAAATATGATGAAGATCATACATTGAAAAGGTGTTATATTCTGGATTCATTATTCAGTGTGCTTCATAAGAAACATATGGACATGAATACTTTCCATGATATTATGTTGAATCGAAGAGAAATGTTCGGTTATGTAAACTGCACACATCATTATAATATCATGAAAGAGCTTATTCGCTACAAGATGCAGGAAGGGACTTCTGTCAAAGATCTTGTGCTCAAAATGTTTGGGTACATTTCTGAGCTGGAAACCCTCAAGGCTGATATGGACCTGGATATGCAAACTGACTTCATTATGTTATCACTCCCTAAGTCTTTCAAAAGCTTTGTGGTCACATTCCACATGAGCAAAGTGAACTACACTAACGATGGGCTATTGGATGCATTAAAGTCTGTAGAAGGCGTAATGAAGAAAGATAGCCCCTCTGGACACTGATTACATCGAAGAAAGCTGATGTATGTCATCACTACAAGAAGCCGGGGCACTGGAAGCGTAACTACCCAGACTACCTGAAATCGAAAGATAAAGGTAAAGCCCCAGCAGGTATGAAATCTACTTTCATCAATGAAACTAATTTTCTCGTTGGACGAGAAGGTAGTCAGGTCATCGATTCTAGTGCTTATATTCATGTATGAAATTTGTTGCATCTATTTCAGGAAACTAGGAATCTTGAAAATGGGGAAATAGTCATCCAGATGAGATCTGATGCAACTGTTGCAGTAGTCGCCATCGGGACCTATAGACTATCATTATCCAATGGGAGATTCCTTTTACTTAAAGAGTGTCTTTATGTATCGGAAGTCGGGAGGAGCCTTATATCTGTATCTAATCTTGTTAGAAATGGATATTTGTTTCTATTCTGTAATAAACTTGTCATAAATCGTTATGATAAATATATTGTGGATGGTGTTTTGACTTTTGGTGGACTTTATGAATTCTGCATTGATGAAAATGTCATGAATGTTACTACCATTGATAAAACCCCTAAAAGAATCAAGGAGGATGGAAATCATTCGAATGTGATTTTGCATCAAAGGCTTGGCCATTTATCTGTTGATAGGATCAATATATTTATAAAGGATGGACCCTTAACTTTTCTACAGGTTCAATCTTTGCATGCCTGCAAACATTATATTCGAGGTAAAATGACTAGGATGCCTTTTTGTAACAAGGTTACATGATGCGAGGGTATTCTTGACCTAATGCATACCAATGTATGTGGTCCCTTCAGTACCACGACTCGAAATGGATATCAATATTATTTGGCATTTATTGATGACTATTTGTGATACGGATTTATCTTCCTACTACGTCATTAACATGAAACCTTTGAAAAGTCCAAAGAGTTCAAGGCTTTGGTTGAGAACCAAATCGATAGAAAGATTAAACGGATTCGATCTGACCGACGTGGTGAGTACCTCTCAGATGAATTTAAGGAATATCTTAAAGAGAATGGAATTATCTCCAATCTCACTCCTCCTGGAATTTTCAACTTGATGGTGTTGCTGAAAGATGCAACAGGACTATCATGGACATGGCCCGTTCAATGATGAGTAAAGCACATTTACCACTTAGTTTCTGAGAATATGCAATAAAGATTGCAATGTATATCCTGAACATAATTCCTAGCAAATCCATACCTTAAACTCATCATGAGCTTTGGCATGGAACCAAACCTAGTGTTAAACACTTAAGGATTCGAGGTTTCTTGGTCCATGTGAAAAATGTGGACGCGAATAAGATGGAATATCATACTCGTGAGTGCTACTTCATTGGGTATGTTAAGAATGGTATTGGATACCAGCTTTATGACCCTAAGATCCTGAAGATTTTCATCTCCAGAGATGTAAAATTTCTGGATGATGATTTCCTTAAGAGTCGAGACAAGAATGAAGTAAAGGAACTCCTTGAATCCCCTGAGGATACTAAGTTTTCTAAACCAAAAACTAAGTAAATGAAGATGTAACACATGTACCTCTTCGAATGAGTTCGAGGGAAATTGCACCACCTGAAAGGTACGAATTCCATGTAGCAAGTGAAACTAACAATGATCCAGCATCATTTGATGAAGCACTCGCGGATCATGACATGGATAGATGGATGCTGACAATGAAGTCAGAAATTGATTCCATGCATAAAATGGTGTATGGACCCTAGAGGATACACCTAAAGGGGTAAAACCCATTTGGTGTAAATGGATCTTCAAGAGAAAAAGGGGACCTAATGGGAAAGTAGAGACTTTCAAGGCAAAGTTCATAGCCAAGGGCTATACACAGAGAGAAGGTATCGACTACGATGAGACATTCTCTCATGTTTCTACGCTTAAGTCCATCAGGGCATTGCTAGATATAGTTGCATCTCTTGACTATGACATATGGCAGATGGACGTCAATACGGCTTTCCTCAATGGATACCTCGAGGAGGATATCTATATGGAGTAGCCCTAGGGCTTCATAACCGAGGAAGGTAAAGTATGCAAGCTGAAGAAATCCATCTATGGGCTCAAACACGCTTCTCGTAGCTGGAACATCAGATTTGACGAAACCATAAAGAGTTATGATTTTGTGCAGAATCCTGATGAATCATGTGTGTACAAGAAGCTTAGTGGGAGCGCCATTGCGTTCATCGTGCTTTACATAGATGACATCCTTATCATTGGGAATGATACAGGAATGATGGCCAATGTTAAATTTTGGCTATCCCATAGCTTCGAGATGAAAGATCTTGGAGACGCCTCTTACATCTTGGGTCTGAAGTTGTTCAGAAACCAAGAAATAGGATATTAGGATTATCACAACATGGGTACATTAAGAAGATCTTGAGGTGTTTCCATATGGAAAACTCCAAGAAAGGATCCCTTCCTTTAAGACATGGTATCCACCTATCTAAAGTGATGACTCCTCAAAGTGCTGAGGAAAAGAAAGACATGGTTGGATGCCCCTACGCATCAGTTGTAGGAAGCTTAATGTATGCCATGATGTATACAAGGCCATATATTTGCCATGCAGTGGGAGTGGTAAGCTGTTACCAATCTTGCTATGGAGAACGACACTGGAATGCAGTGAAGAACATTTTTAAATATCCAAGACGGACACAAGATGTTACCTTGGTATATGGAGATGGTGATCCCCAAGTCTTAGGATACACAGATTCAGACTTTTAATCAGATATTCATGATCGAAAGTCGACATCAGTATTGAACGGTGGTGTTGTGAGCTGGAGAAGCAAGAAGCAGAACACTACGGCCCATTCAACAACAGAAACCGAACATATTGCTATATCGGATGCTGCAAAGGAGGCAGTGTAGTTGCGCAAGTTCATACTAGAACTTGGCGTAGTTTCCTAGGATACTTCCATCCCGCTACTATGTGATAAACGAGAGCCATTGCCCAGGCGAAGGAACCTAGATGGCATCAAAAGAGCAAGCATGTGGAAAGTAAATACCACGTCATTCAGGAGATTCAAAAGCATGGTGACATCATCATCATCAAGGTGGCCCTTGCCGACAACGTTGTTGGTCCCCTTTCCAAACCTTTGACGCAAAAGGTTTTCGACCATCATGTAATGAGCATGGATTTAAGGATTGTAACAGAATCATTATGAGGCTAGTGGGAGATTGTTTGCCATGTGAGCCCGAGGCGAACCATTCCTGTAATAAATGTATTATAATGTTTGATTTATCAATAATAGTTATTTGTTTATTTCACCCTGTATCCGATATTAAATGAATGAATGCACTATAAGGTGCCTCGATACAATTAGGGTAATGTACGTTGATGATCATACAGTTGTTGATTAAATGGTTGAATCATAGAGGTTGGTGCTTGGATTAATATCTAAAGAGTTAGATTGAGGACTCATCAAGTACCATCAAATGATTGTTAAGAGATGATATCCAGCTTGAGTAGGAGATGGCGATCCTTTCTCATTTGGTTGATATCTAGCTGACCCCTTCATGCAGGTCCTCTGCAAGGAAATAGAGATTTGGAGGTGCCAGATTAGTTAGGTCAAAAAGTTGACTTAACTAGATTGAGATAACCAAGTCCTATGCCATATACTGTCACGATATAGGCACACATCCTCTGACCAGAGATAGATGTGTTGTTTTGTGTCTGAGTATGTACATTTGGCAATCCAATAGGTTTATTACCTAATCAAGGTCTATACACCGGCGAGCTGGTGTGCATATGAGGGCATATGAGTGATACGATCTCTCAAAGGGATCATACAGGTTCACTTGTGAATTGGAAGGCATGATCTCACTCATGACGTATTGGGACCGATCAAATTCCATGCATGGTCATCATGCTTTGGAAGCATGATGAGAATTTACAGGTATGATATATTCTTTTGGAAAGCATATGATCAATACCAACTCCTAATGGCCGAATGACAAAATTAATAATAAAAACCTAAAGATGACAGCGTAAATTGACTTATGTCTTCAGGTTTAATATAGGTCTTACAATATGCAGGATGTACGGGTATTAGGAATACCTGAGGGTGATGTGATCATAAACGGTTGTATAACCATGATGCTTCCATTCTGATGGAGTGATGAAAGAGGTCTGGATTTTAGTTACTCCTCTCTGTAGAGAAGTGATCTAATCTTGGTCCAAATGTTAGGCATTGATCTGAATGTGATTCAGGTGCAACGAGAAGATTAGATTTATGGTCTTGATTTGATCAAGCATTTATGAGAGGTCCATGAGATCTGGATTTGAGATGTGATCTCAATATCCAGGTCACTATACGTGGAATGTACAATCGCCATGTCCTTATCTCAAAGTATCTGTGGAGAGAGTGCATTATTCTTGAAAGAGTTCAAGAATAATTTCATTGTTGAATTATATCCCAGCATTGAGAAATGGATAATTGAATGTGATTTAATTATCATGAATAATGAGAATCTGATTCATATTATTTAAATGCATGAGAATGATGATCCAGTATAATTAAATGTGATTTAATTATTATGGATAAGAGTAATATGGAAAGCATTATCCAAATTATTCATATATGTTATAAATATGATTTATATAATATTATAGAGAGCCAATTGTAATGTATATTTCTTAATTAAGTGTTAATGTGAATAAGATTCACATTGGACAATTACTTGAAAATATAATTACATTTTATTTTGGATTGTGAATGTGATTCACAAGTTTCCAATGGCATGATTATAATGTTCATAAAATAATTATGAATTATTTGTCAGAATAAATTTGTCACAAAAGTTGTTACAAATATTGGAGAAATCTATGGGATAATGTAATCTCATGGAATAAAGAGGCGATAGCCACCTTCCATGTAGAGATGGTGGACGGCCACCAAGTCATGTTTGGAACGGGTGGTCGTCCCGCCTCTTTATTGAAGGAGGCTAGCCTCCTTCCTATTATCTCTGTGGATGATTGATTTAATTTGAATTTAATTTATATTGATTATTGTTGAATACATATTTAATTTAATTAATTGTTGTTGTGTTTTTACAACACAATCATGGCCATTGAAAGAAACACAAATCAATCTAAACCATTGGATTTATTTTGTCCATGGATTGAGATCCATGGACTCCAAAATACTATAAAAGAAGAGGCAACCATTGATCTTCAATTAACAACAACTATTGATCTCTCTCTCATTCTCAAGCCCCACGCCACCCTTTCTCTCCATCTTGAGAGGCTGTCCACCCTAACCCTAGAGAGAAGGTCGTCGTCGTCGTCTCATCATCGTTGTGTTGCTTCCTCGACTACTTGTGGATCTCGGTCTTCTTCGTTGCTCCTCATTCGTAAAGAAATATATCTGATATCATGAGACGATATCAGGAGACTCACCACTTGGATCAACAACTCAGATTGCGAGAGGCATGTGATTCATCTCTGCGCTCACAAGAGTCTCCCCTGAGTGGTCGGACTTGAGATAAGAGGTCCCTTCCTTAGAGACTCAATCACAACCATGCTACAATAGGTATTACTTTATCTAGTGTGTGGTTTATATGAAACGGTCCGAGAAGTGTCCTTGGATCATGTGGTTTCATCGTTTAAAATTTTTGAATTATGTTGCATTGATCAACTAGTGTGACTAGTCACTCCCGATCGTATATGATGTAATCCCCATGCTTCCGTTATGTGCTTAAGGGTTCTTCCATATCCTTCAACATAATCCAAAGGGCATTCGCTTGAAAACATAGGTGTCAAACGGTCATGTGAAAGTAGTTTTCTCTTGATCCTCAGGAGCGATCACCACTTGGTTGTACCTGTACTACCCATCCAAGAAGTAACAGAACTCTTTCCTTGCCAACCTTTCAAGCACTTGATCAATAAAGGTAGAGGAAAGTGATCCTTCTTGGTTGATGAATTCAATCATCTGTAATCAACACAGGTGCACCATGAAGTAGGTACTCAAGTAGAGATCTCCTCTCCTTGGTTCCGGACTTCTTCAGAACTACTTGCAATGGGATAACTCATTTCGAGTCGAAGATGGGATAAATGAAGCCGGCCTCACACCATTTTGTTATCTCTTTCATGATTGCGTCCGCAGATTAGGGTTTAACCTTCTCTGGAATTTGTGGGATGGTTTGCAATCTTCCTCTAAGTAGATATGGTGTGAACATAAGGCTAGATTTATCGCTCTGAGATCAGAAACATTCCAACCAAGTGCCTTGCAGTTTTAATCTAGAATCTCTAGTAAGGGAGACTTTTGATCTGTGGTCAATCTGCTACTGATGATGATCAGATACATATTCAGCTCACTCATAAGGAAAGCATACTTGAGATCTACCGGAAGTGGCTTTAATTCTGGTAAATTTTTAGTTGGGTTCTTGGACACTTCAAAAACGAAATTGGTTGGCGAATGATTTGCGGATAAGAAGATGTTGCTCACCTCTATCATTCCTGGCTCAGACATTAAATTATTGATTATATTTGTAATGATTTCTTCTTATTTGATTTGGCATGAATCTTCTTCGAATATATCAGTCAATGCTTCAGAATTAACCTCCTTGTCGGCAAAGGTGCAAGAATAGACTGTGTTGTCTAGGTCCTTCTCGGGAAATAGGATTTCTTGTGTCAAGATGTCATGCAGTCAAATATACGATTCTTTGATCTGTTCAATAATGTCACAATCTTTTGTAGGTGACGTTGGCTCACTTCTCTCAGATGTGATCTCTAGGGATTTCTGCCATTTGATCACGTCCATTATGACTTATCACTACATGAGTGGAATGTGATCTTTCCAAACCCATAATCAAATATCGCTTTAATTGTTTGAAGGAACGATTAACCAAGAATAATATGGGTCTGGAGTAACAATGCGGAGGAATCCATGTCCAGGATAACGAAGTCCACTGGGAATTTCATGTCCTGCACACTTACTATAATGTATTCCAATAAACCTCTAGGCTGCTTAATGGATCAATTAACAAACTGAAGGATCATGCATGTGGGTTTAAGCGAACCCGGTCTTAATTCTTAAAATAATGATGAGGGCATGAGGTTAATGGAGGAACTTCTATAAAGCAAAGTTCTTTCAAAAATCTGATCAAAAATCTTACATATGATTAAAGGTTCTCCCTTGTCTTTCTTCTTTGTTGGGAGGTCACTGATCGTGTTATCGGTGGCCATGGTCAATATATGCTTCTCTAATCTGTTGTGCCAGTTTTTATGAGGCTGGAGCTTTGACGTACTTGACTCTTTCAATCCTTTCTTCATAGAAGGAATGTATTCCATGGCTTTCAGTAATGGAATTATGGGAAAGATGTTCTAAAAAATCTCAACGGTGGTTGGATCAAACAATGCATCAATTTTCTAATTTTTTTGGAAATTTCATTACATCAGGAAAATAAATATTTATAGAATTGAAATCATTATTCTTATTTACAACTAAATCATCATTGCAAATGACTGACTAGAAGGTATGTAGTCATTTAAAATAGGAGGAAAAGCAAAAGAAACAGGAGTTTCGACTTCTTCTATTGGCATGGGATCGGTTGCTGATGCGGCCTTCTCCTTGGCTAGATCAGTTTGGCCTCGAGTGTTATTCTATTTTTGGAGTTTTTCATTTTCTTTATTTTTTTCGTAATTTTTCATCTAATGTAGCTACTGCTCCTTCTTCACCTGACTCTATTGTTGGATCGATTGATGTAGAAGATATGATTTGCTAGTTGACACTTTATTGTTCCCCTTGGCTATGGTAGACAGTTGCAAGGTCATACCACTCCTAAGAGTCACTGTGTTAGATAACATAACAGAATCATTTATACCTGACTCATTGAGGTTGGAGGACACATCATGGACTACCTGCTCTTTACGCTTGAAATTTTTGGGGTTCACCATAACCTACACTGGAATTATTGTTTTGGTGGTAGTGAGGTCATCGAGTTTCTGACATCTCTGTTAGGCTCTTCACCATATGAGCCAAACAATCGAATGCAGGGTTTCCTGGGACTGCCTGTGAAGATTCAGTGTGCTGACCACATTGAGGCTTATAGTGTTATAGAGGTTGTGAGTGATAATTTGAAGAATATTGTTGAGGAGGAATTTGTTGATAATATTACGAAGGATGAGGATACTAGTTCTGAAATGAAGCAGTTGGGTAATGGTGATATGGTTGTTGCTAGCAGTACGTTGGTTGTTGATACGATTGCTTCCAAGTGTGAGCTTGGGGTAGAGACTGATGTGACTAAGGCTGACTCTAGACAAACTTTCCACCATAAGATTGGTGGTAGAGCCTGATGGCATTGGACTGACCCTGTTGATGTCTGTCAGGATGGGTCAGTTGTTGTTCATTACCTCCTGAATTTGGGGTGGAGGTGGGAACAACAGTACGATGAAAGAAGGTTGGGGCTCATGATGGTACACAATCATTTGTTGTTGTGGATGCGGTGATGGCAGTACATGATCATGCACTTCCACGTAATACACGTGTTGGACGGATGATGGTTGCCCTGGACTTTACAATTGTCCTGGTTCTCTTAGCTCGACAGGAGTCATGGCTGATGATCTCACAGACTGGCAAGTACTGATCGTGCTAACCAATAGCTCCAGATGCTTGTTGATCTAGTCGAGTTTGTCTAGACTCTTGGTTTTGTGTTCGATCACGCTAATTTCTCAAGGTCATGTTATCGTTTCTCGATGGTGTCCACTTTGGACAGGTGACTCCCTATGATGCTCTGGTTGGAGCTCTCATCTCTATCCTTTTCATGGGATGTCGTGCTGATGGTCTTGTGGTGGATATGTGGTTGCTTCTGATATATTCGAGATGAAGATAATCGGCCTCTCCTTTGGACATTTCCTCAAAAATATATCATACAACATCTTCATCTAGTTCAACTGGCCCAGGGGATAGAACTTTGGAGGAATGCTGATTTGATTTCCTCCCAAGTCTTCACTACCTTCCCTAAATGATTAATCTAGTATAGAGCCATCTTGTGAAGGCTAGAGGGAAAGGCAGTCATCCTGACTACACCTAACGGGATGTTAGGATAGTGAGTAGTGCCTGAGATACGACCAAACTTTTGTAGATTGATGTATGATTCCTTATTTGTGTTCTCGTGGAACGAGGCAAGAAGAGACAAGAGTTGCAGCTTCAGCTCAACGTATATGTGGATCGGTGGAATCTGGATCCACTTGTTCATATTGCCAACACCAACAATGTTTTCAAAGTAGGCTTTAGAGCATCTCTTCTTTCCTCATCTCCCCCCCCCCTCAGGGTCCATCTACATGTGCTTCTCCTCCTCCTCCTCCTCCTCTATTCTCTCCATCTCTTGTCAGTTCTAATAACATATCCCGGAAGGTGGCATGAGCTTTAGTTGTGTAGTCAGCTACGTTTGAATCTCTCGTATGGAGGTAAGCATATGAGCATTCACATAATTCTACTCAACTTGGTGTGCCTTCTCTTTGGGAGCCATCTATGAATCAGACTCAGAGGAAATGGATTCATGATCGGTCTGCAGACCGACATGATGAAATGAATCACTATTAGTCTGGAATTGTGCATCAGATGTAGAGAAGTATTTGGAATTAGGGTTAATTCCGAACTTTATTGAATCAGGAAATGTATATGGAGACATATCAATCTCCATACACAAAGAAGGAATTTCGGGACAAGAGGGATCATGGTTTATTTGAGATAAATAAGACGGGGAGTCTTGAGAGTGGTTTGCAAAATCCAAACGGGTCTCTCTAGTATTGCCTCAAATTATTGGAGGTGTCAGCAAAGAGGAATTGATGTTGGTGTCCGTGAAGTCCGGACTAAGCCATCCAAGACCTGACATATTGAGAAAAAGGAGTAGAAGTGAAAATACAAAGGCGCAAGTGCACAGGATTGTTATCTTTGACCTGACTAGATTCAAAACAAACACCAATACAATAGGTTCACCAACTCAACACATGTGAAGCCCTAAGAGTTCGACTATTTACGTTGGAGATTTTATTATTGTTTCAGGCAATCTTGTCAATTTAGTCCTTAGTGGCTAACCTTATAGGTGAATGAGTACTACCACACAAGCGTCTTGCACTTCCCACTTCTTTTATAACCAGTAGTCTGCATTTTTTGAAAGTCCTTGATATCGAATCTAGGTCAGCTACTCAGCCAAAGAAATAGAGAGAGGAAGCCGATGTGGAAATCAAATACTTCCC
Organism: Ottelia alismoides; assembly: GCA_037367405.1. Classification (NCBI taxonomy): domain Eukaryota; kingdom Viridiplantae; phylum Streptophyta; class Magnoliopsida; order Alismatales; family Hydrocharitaceae; genus Ottelia; species Ottelia alismoides. The sequence goes on from JAZKJV010006661.1 coordinate 221,053, forward strand.
CCTTGCTGGGTACTCGGACATGGAACAATGAGACAACAACCCACCATCGCAATTCCCTTATGCTCACGTAATTCAGACTAAGTCTACAAGCAGACCTAGCCCTACTCATCCACACATTAATAAAAGCTCTATTACTTCATAGACCCATGAGATAATTAAGGCAGACACAAACTGGGAATTGGGCTCTAATCCTTAGGGGTTGTGCCTCACTCGCTCTGGAGGATACTTGAAGACAATGCAGCTTTATGAACCCAATACAATGAAGTCCATTACATATTTTAATTGAGGTCAAAGTTTATTTAGCACTCCCGTTGTTTTAATTTTTGGGTTTTCACTTTTTTGACTATTTTTCAATAAATATTGCATAATGAATTTTCCAATTCTCTATTTATTTAAATCCAAGAAAATAGAGGGAGAAGTCTGAAAAGTTGATGTGGCTCTAATCATTGAATGCTCGCAGAGATAGAAATGTCTACCTTGATCCAACAGTCTACATGCAAAATGATCTGCACATTAATTAAAACTACTCTATATGTACATGCAACTATGAAATCATACTATGTATAGGAATTGCTATTAGTATGAAGAACCAGCGTGATTTGACTAAGTCCAAGCGCAAGAACTATAGGTATATGCAGTTAATTAGGCTTTAGACCTAGCTTACCGAACAAGCAACCCTAAATGTGTAAGGGCTCAATCAGCGAAGACATGAAATATAAAAAAGGTGAAAGATACAAATCACGAGAAATAAATAAAAACAGAGGGAAAATAGGGTGAAATAAAATGTAAGAATAGGAGAAAAATACGAGAAAATGCACAGGCCCCCAAGTAAACAAACACTTGGTAAAATAGTCCCAAGAAGTCTAAGTGTCCAGTGTCTTGTCTTATATTATTATAATTAATAAAATAGAGTCACTCTCTATAAAAAATAAAAATAAAATCCTAGATTATGCTAATGCTACACTGCTCTACTCATCCTCTTGCTTGGTTTATGGTCTCCTTTATTGCTCTCTCATATCGACTCCAAGGGAGAAAGCCGATCTCTACCTCACTTGGGTTCTCCAGCTCTCTTAGGAAAGCCACCATCGCTCCTCGGGCACTCGCAACTGATAAATCCATGATTTATCATCATATTTTATGATTATTATTCCTCTTACTTATATTATTAAATAAAACACTTAAGTAATTCAATGATATTAACATCTAACTCCTTGTAAATAATTAACCCTAATTTAAGTGTACATAAATCACCTTATTTGTATTTCTTTATTTATTTTATTTTCTTGATATTAGAAACACCATAAAAGTTAGTTTAACTTTGTATACATTTGTTTTGTAAATTTTTATAAATTAAAATACCAAAAATCACAAAAGAAAATAAAAAATAGTATTTTCAATGAGTTAAAAATACTTACAAATTCTGTAGCTTGTACATATTTCTTGTTTTCATTTCGAGTTTTACATCAAAGTTTTAGATCTCAAAAAGATCTACAGCTTTCTTGTTGAACAATTTTTCATCTAAGACCTGTAGATATTTTATTTATATTTAATTTATTAATTCTCTTTTATTTCATTGGACCACGTGGCACCTCCACAAGCAGCCACATGGTCGGTTCCTCTTTACACAGCACTGCATCTTTTAATCATTGATCTCCACCTGATCATTAGATCATGGCCCTCCATCATCGCTTCAATCTCCACCCTTTGATGTGATCCCCATATCGCATCAGGTACCTCAGTTCTCTCTAGATCCACAACTGTTTGATGAGCCCCATCAGACGATTGATCTCCATCATCTATCTCTGCCCTCTCTTTCTCCCACACACATCTAGCCAACTGTCGTTGTTCGACCCATTTCCCTCACGACTTTGACAATCCTCTCGCCTTCAGTCCACCTCCTATACCTAGAACTAGCTTCCACGTCCCACGTGTTCCACATATCTCACGTTTCCTTCCAACCACTAGTCATCGGGGAGCTGTTGAACATCAAGGCCCACGAACTTACACCTGCTCCCTCTTCTTATACTCCTCCTCAGACTGGATTTCGTTGAATCCGCCTTTATGAGAGAGAAGCCCTGGGCCTACCCTCCCTACCTATGACATAGATTGAGAGAGTGATTGAGCAAAGACGGGAAATTTCCTCCGACAAGATCCATGTCATCTTCGATGTGTAGCATCATCCCAACTGCTCGAGCTTCAGCCCTCTAACCTCGGGACCGTCAAGCGACGACCGGAGTCACCTTTGCTCCACACGACCAGATGTGTCTCCACCCCTCTGAGTCTCTCCCCGTGTCTCTTCTTCTTCTCTAGGTAAGCTTCTTCATCTTCGTTTCTCCGTTTTCTTTCATCTCTTATTTATCACAGCTTATCCTCGCACCTTCACTATACTGAGTACCTCATCACCATCACTATACTCTGAGTACCTCATCACCATCACCTATCTCCAGCAATCTTCCCACATCATCGTGTATCTCTCCTCTGCTTCTCCATTGCTAAGACAGCTCGAACTTTCTCAGCTTCTACATAGGGCTGGCAACTGATCAGGCTCTCCTTCTTCAACATTAGCAGAGCCTCCATCTTTCCACCCATGGCATCCCAATAGTTTGCCTTTGGTTTTTATATGCTGCTAAAACCTGCAAGAGGCCTGATCACGTTGATTGATCGGAATTTCTAAGTAGCTCTGACCTCAACATTCTTCATGGATGAACCCTCACTTCCAGGATGCTCTAGCCTTCCTCAACTCCGAAACTTACCTCCAGCATCTTCACAAGGAGGTGAGGAAGCTTCACCGATTACCAAACTTCATGTAGAAGCACGGGAGCAGCAATAGAGAGCCATCGGAGCTCTGCCCAGGCGCTATTGTGTGCGGAGGAAGGGGAGGAACGCAAGCAGCAGTTGATGTTGGATTGGATCTGTTTGATCTCTAATCTAAGAGCTGAGATCCCTCAGCAGCTCTAGCCCAAAGTACCGCTTCACCCCATAGGCTCAAGTGCCTGAACCAGTGCCGAAGTTCCTCAGCTTGCCACATCACCCGAGACTCGCCGCCCCCTCAAGCTTGTCCGCATGCGTGAGGCGTGTGGTTTTCTGACATTTTACAAGAGCACTCCAATCCTTCATGTATTTGCACTCCAATCCAGTTCATGTTGCGCACATGTCCATTGGGATTTTTACAAGATAAGCCTTGTCGACTTCTCATTATTCTATTTCTACTCCTAAACATGCGATTTTGTATTGTATACCCAGACGGATTTTGTATTTTGCATTTCAATACTTTTGGACCTTTTCATTATATTTTGTTACGTTTTATCACAAATATGCCCATTCCTTAATTGGTTAATATATTTTGCATATTTTAACCAAATTAAATGGAATTAGTGGCATTTTAAATGTCTTTTCACGCTCTGTGGTATGATGTATTCACATCCTTGAAATGCTTTGTTGAAATTGAATAAAAATCCTGAGAAGTATATTGCCTTAGACATTCATTAATTGAACCTTAATTCGTATGCTAGTGATTAAATGTGTCCTTAATCCACACATGATTTGCCTCGTATATTTAATGAATAATCAGGAACTTTGCATGATTCATGTGGTCCATTATATCCTGAATTTTTATGGTTATAGGGATCATGATGAGTTGAGTGATTAAGATCCCAATTAAGTGATACATTGATTAACTCTAAAACACTTGACTTGGTGAATAAGGTACCACTTGAACACTTAGATGTTTGAATAATTAAATTAGATCAATCATTAAATCGGGAGCTTTATTGTGAGCATTGTATATTTATGTATCTAGTGATGTAGTTGCATTCGTGCTCATTTTGTTGCATAAAATAATCTGCATTGGAAAAACCCTTAAAAAATCATGCATGCATTTGTGTTGTATATTGCATAGCTTAATTTAAGTAGCTTCTTAGAGTAGCCAATCACCCATATTAGGAACCAATTACATACCCTAATCGGTTGTGTCCATGTGTTCGACCATTGACTTATCCAGGAGAAATTAGACCGAGCCACTCCTCACGGAGATTCTTGCTCAGCTTCTCATAGATTCGTATTTGGTCGTATTACAATGAGACTATTTTAGAGTAGCCGATTACAGATTCACCAGATGGCATTGTTGTTGGAGAAACAGCTTGATTAGAGTATTTAATTAGGCTTGATTTAGGGGATTAAGTGAAATTTGAACCACTTAAGTTAAGCTTATTTTGTGCTTTTTTTCATTGTATTGTGTTGGTTAGTTATTTATTTTCATAGAAATATTTCCCTCGAAATTATCCGACCATCTTTTGTGTTGACTAGACCCCATGAAGCATCTCGACGAAGAGCGATGCGAAGGTTTAGGTTCGATGCTCGAGCTGAAAGGGGTTGACTCAACCGCTTAGAGAGAGATTTAGCTACTTATATAATTAGTTAAATTCATTACATTTAGTGTAAATATTTTTGCAATTATTTGTTTAATAATTTAGGTAATGCACTTTACAGCAACTCTTGTTTGAGAGTTCGTACTTGTAAAATAGACCGGACAATTATTTTTTCATTCATGTTGTGGTTGTGTCGAGAGTTGTTCAAGTGGAAAAATTAGGATAGGCACATGGCAGTGTAACTCAAACATGTATTTGCCATTCGTAATTTAGGCCACACTCCACCAAATAAAGATTCATTACATCCTTAAAGATTCACTAACTAGACACACTTAAATATGTACTACTTAAACAAATTGAAATTGAGTTCTTTCCCGCTAATAGTATCATGTTTAGTTGTGGTATTTATCAACTTGCAAGTATCTAGTGTAGATTTAAAAATTCTATCTTGCATAACACATGGAGAGAGCCGGGAATCACTGTGAATATAATTTATTCTAAGCATTCATCATAGTTTCTTTCTTGTATTTGGTTTTTGATTCCTCTCTAGGTTTTATAACCTAAGGCTTAACGGGAAAAGGGATTGAATGGTAGGCATGTATTTATGCTCACATTAATATCAAGTGATAACCCGAACTCTATTGGGATTGAATTGAGCAAGTCAATTAGAACAACTTGGAATAAAATGAACACTTGTTTTATGGGTGCATAAACCACTCGTTATACATAGGTACTTACCCCAGACAGAGGGGGTGAGGACGCACACATTAAGGTTAGAGACCAAATCCCTATACTTTCCCCCTAAGTCTCTATGTCCGACTATCGGGGGCTTGGGAGCTGCAAGGGCTTGACTTCGACCTGAGTGCGTTTCAGTTTTGTGAGCATGTGTGTCTCCTTTGGGGTGTGATACTGAATCCGGTAGCCCTGGCAGATCACCTCATTAATTAGGAGCGTATAGGAGCATGATGGGCGTAAGGAGACATTATATTAGTAATGGACTAAAAGATTGTATTACCACCAACTAAAATTGGCAAGATAATTCGGTTGAAACTTTACGACCTTCACATGTGAAGTTGGTGAATTAAAAGGGTTTGCATTATGTTCGAATTGTGTGTCTTCTCTGCACATTGAAGTATCCCATAGTTCATAGATTCTCCTTGCTACTTGTGTTTATATATGCTTCTTTCAACATCGAAGATGACTAGTTGGGGGATTTTGGTTTGAATTTTGAGAACTTATCATTGGGCCCTCCAAAAAGTGCATCTTCTGAGGTCACTACACTTCATGTACCTCCCTAGACTCATGACACTCTTGGTTCTAGGTTCACTCACTTTGGGAATGGCCACAACCCCTTCCTCTCTTGCCTACTCACTGAGGAAGACCTACACCTTGGTGAGGTTGATTTAATTTCAACAGCCTCTTCTAATTCGAACCCATTTGCTGATAAAGGTTTTATTCAAGATGTCTCCCAAGAAACAGAACGATGATGAGAAACAATGTGAGGATACCATGCATATGATATTAGTTAGGCTTGTCACATCTGAGCAGCAGAATGCGATATTTAGAGCTCAGATTGGATAGTTGAAAGTAGGGGTTAATGCACCCATGGATGCGGCCTACAACCTGGGACAGTTTAGAGTGCAAAATTACTTGAGTCATTTAGAACCAGAGGTTGAATTTGAGTTGAAGCCGTAATTTTTGAATTTGCTGCAGCACTAGAACAGGAATTCTAATGAGAAACCTTATGCATTCCTAAGGGACTTTCAGCTCGTCTATGCTAACCTCAGACACCCTAGGGTTAGCCAGGATTATATTAGTCTTATTGTCCTTTCGTTTGCCTTGGGCGATAAGATTACTAGCTCAAGAACCTAGGTGTAGTGTTAACCACATATGGTTAGTTCAAGGACATATTCTTAAAGAATTTCTACCCCTTGAGTAGAACTAATCCGATGAGGACACGTATCATGAATTTTTCCCAACTATCCAACAAACCATTCTGTGATACATGGAAAAGGTTTGAGGGCATACTGCAAAAGTGTCCATGTCAAGGCATGGATGACAACATCTTGGTCTAATCCCTTTACAGAGATCTCAACCATGAGGTGCACGGTTTAGTAAGCGTTGCAGTGGAGGTAGCTATACATCATGAGGAGAGGATACCGTCTAGAAGGTATTTGAGAAAATGGCTGAGACAAGCTGCTCACAGACCGCCGCCAGGGCATATCCTGAGTTTCATTCCTATCCGGGTGGAGAAGACTATGGTTGGTCTCACAGAGGACTTGATCCCTAGCATGGGGATCATAGCTGACAAGCTGACAGTTGGTGAGTGGATCGACAAGAGGATGAATGAGCCGGACAGTAGTCTTTCTAAGCTTCTGAAGCAGTTGGAGGAGTTGTCTGAGAAGGTATCCAAGATTAAGATACCCACGACGACCGCATGTGTTGCTTCCATTTTCTGGGTACACCATGTACAGGGGCAACTGATGTCAGAGCCACCTCAGTCTTGGGTAGAGGACTAGTCCTACACCCAATCTTGCTAGCAGTAGCCACCATCAGCCAAGACAAGTAAGGAGGAACCTCCCTAGGTGTGGGACGTGAACGGTGTATGGTATACCCATGACCCTGCTAGGCAGGAAAGTACTGGGGATCGACAGCCTTAACAGTGTCCCCTGACTTTCTACAACACCATAGTCACCTCCATACCTCATCCTGCACAGTCTAGCTTTGGACCTTATCAACCCTAGCAGTAGAGGCAGCAGCATCAACAGTACAGTAGCTAGGGACACTACCGGGTGGGCCAACAGGGCCCGAACTACCAGCATCACCTCTAGCGGCAGCAACAGTTGTATAGGGTCATCATGGCCATTCATCGTGGTATTCTTTATAGTAGCATCCCTCTTCATCCTGACCCATAGACTTCTAGCGCCAGATTCTCGAGGAGATGTGTTCCTATCAAAATGAAATTTAGTACATGCATGTGGACATCAATCGCTTGTCCTGATTGCAAGACAAGCAGTCGGCACCATCAACCTCCATTCTAGCACAGGTTCAAGCTAACCCCAATAGCCTGAACAAGTCTCATTCACAGCAGTAGTTTTGTCAGGTATACTACTCAGACACTTTTAGACCTGAGCATGAGCTTCTTTCGTGTGACGATGTTAATATTATGTCACTCGGAAGCGGAAGGGCTGTGGCCATACATGACCGGGCAAGGGACATGGAGAGGGTTGCCTCTGGAGCTCAACATGAGGAGACTTCAGAGGACACGGAGGAGAGGCATCACTTGTGAGAGCCCCGTCAACAGAGAATGAGGAGATCTATCCACGACACAGAGAGGAGGAGGAGCCCACATGCGTAGCAGCAGCAACACGGAGATACCATAGAGTTTATGGAGCACCTTGGACCTTTGATTCTGGAGGATATACCTTCAGTAGCTATCCCCTAACCTATAGTAGACAACTTAACTTTGTATTCCAAGTTTTATCATAATGATTCATGTATGAAGAACTCTATTTCTGTTAATGCTAAGAACGATGTTTCTATTTACAATTCGGATTCTTCATCGTCTATTTCCTTAGATTCAATCCCTTTCCCCTATACTCTTACGCCATAAAAGTGTAGCATGAAAAATATTCACAAGGACGACCCTGAAATGGCATGGTTTTGTTGGGAAAACATCTTGGTTAAGGTGTCATTTGAAGAGCATGTGGTTAATAATCCTGCCTTTCAGAAGTATCTTAAGGTGCTATGCACACCTACTAGGATTAGTAGGAAGAAACCAAACCAGTATGTGAAGACTCGCATCTTAACAGTATCCACTAACTATTGTCTCGAGAATCAACAACTATCAAGGAAAAAGAGAGACATAGGTTCTCACTATGTGGAGATTCACATCGATAACTTGCATTTGCACGCACTCTCCTAAATAACATTTTTCAATTAACCTCCTTCTCTTAGCACTTTATGAGACATTGGAGTTAGGACCACTTCGGAAATCATGAGCTTTACTCCAATTTGCAAAAAAGTCAGTAAAGACACCTGAGGAAGAAGTGAAGAATGTGATTATCTTGATTGAGGGACAAGACTATAAAATGGAATTTATAGTCCTTGACATGGAAATACCTAATCATTGGATAGAACCTCGGTCATTCTTGGATGGTCCTTCCTTAGGGTCGTCATTGCCGCATTTGATTATCATACGGGAATGATGAAGTTCCATTCTCTAGAAGGAGAAGTGTACTTAGAGATGAAGCAGACAAAGTGGCAGCGACCTGACTCCGAGTTCAGCACGGAGTACTCATCTTCAGAGGAAGATTGCAAGATGATTACCGTAGTTGGGATATGGAGACAGGCCCCGATAGAGCAGAACGAGACCCTCTTATCTGAAGAGGATTTAGTTAACGATGCAGTTTGCTAAGTGTTTCCCGATGTCTTGAGAGATGCATTCACCTATTCCCTTCATGACTCAGAACTCCCTTTATATCAATTAGTTCCACCTCCTTCGGAATGGTTAAGGGACATAGATGACGAGTCGGACGTGGCTTTGGTTGAACTACTGCATCTCTTAGATGATTCGACTCATTACGCAGAATAGTTGGTGGTGAGTACCGCATAGTTGGACCCAACATCATGCAGCACGCAATCTGATTCAGATGTGTCAGCCAGACTTGATCGTTGATGCAGCATTACTAAAGGTGAAATAGCTCCCTCCTATTATGAAGTACGCTTTTCTTGCAGGACCCAAAGAGAGATTTCCTGTCATCATTATTTTTGAGCTGACCTTAGAACAGGAGTTGAGACTCTTAGAAGATTTAGAGAGGAACCACAAAGCTATAGGTTGGACAGTGTTGGGTCTCGTGGGGATTAACCCTACTCTCTGTTCATGCAATATTTTTGTTGAGGACAATGTTAGACCTTCTTGTGAGTTCTAGAGGAGACTGAACCCTAATCTTCGGGAAGTATTAAAGAAACAAATTGAAAAGTTGTACAAAGCAGGTTTCAATTACCCCATTTTTTTACTCCAAGTGGGTGGCCCCACTTCATGTTGTCCCGAAGAAGTTGGTAATTATGATGGCCACTGATGAATTTGTGATTCAACACTCTAAAAGGTGAAAATAGATATTTGTTACCAATAGGTTAATTGCATTTAATCACTTATATTGTATTATTAGCATTCGTGCATGTGTAAATAATATTCATATGTTAGCACTCATAGTTGCATTAATGAGAATCCATAATTTCTGTGTATTAACTTCCCCTATTTTCCTTTATTTTTCACTAACTCCAAATTCAATAAAATTAACTCAATTGTGTACATATTACTAACCTTAATAAAGTAAAATTTCTGGAAAAATACTAGCTTGTTTATACATCAATTAAAGCCAAACCCAAGTTTTAACATAAAGAGGCGCCAAGTCTGATATCTCTCATATATAGTCTCTTATGAATCCCTACTCACTTTTCAATTAATGTACATTGAATTGCCTACAAAGCAAGAGCAAATTCAAAATAATCAGAGTTCATATATGAAACTTCAGCTTTGAGACCTAATTGTATATTATATATTTCGTCTGACTTTGACCTTATTATTTTATATACATAATTAACTCTTTTAAACTTATTCATTTTTCATTTACTTTATTGATATATGTTTTAATAAAATGTGTAAGAATCTAAATCTAAAATAAAGTAAAAAAAGAAAATCAATCAATTTGAGTTTGTATATAAAGTTTGCATATAAGTTCTTTTTATTAACTTCCTCTATTTTCTTAATTATTAAAAATTCTAAAAAATAGATTGAGATGTAAATATTTCTTTTATATTTTATATGATTTTATTTTGAATTTTACCCTACTTAAAAATCATTAAAAAATTCAAAATTTAAAAATTAGGTATTTTATGTACATAGAAGACCATCAAAAATTCACTTTGTACAAATGACATCTTTTAACTTTGGTTCCTTCACAAAAGTTGTAGATCTCATAGAGACCAACTTTCATGAAGGATTTTTTTATTTGAGGTCGTTCTCTATTTTATTTGGATTTTCTTTTTATTTTATTTTCGGATTTTGTGGGAGTGACACGTGGTTGCTCCTGGAGTCACCATGTGTCACCCCTTTAGTCATATTAGCTCATTTTGTTTGGGTTGTACCGTGAAGGGTTCTACATCCAATAGCCCAGATCTTTTCTTATTTATTTATTTATTATATTTTCTTTTCCTTTTAATAACTTCTCGTCACATGGCAAATTTTCGACACTTTTATCAAACAACGATCGGACGGAGGAGACTTCATTTTCCTCCTCCGTCTTCTCCGCCCATGCTTGAGCTTCGCGGTGGCTACACATTCATCGGCACGCCGCTCTGGACCATCTCCGGACTTGCACGTTGTCGCAACACCCTCTCGAAGGTGTCATCTTTCTTCTCCGACCTTCACTGCCTTCAGCAGCACGAGGAGGAGCCACAGAGCTTTCGGCAGAGCTCTGCCCGAACGTCACCGCCTGCAGCGGAGGGGGAAGAACTCGAGGTACAGGCACCGTTGGATCTAATCTCCCCAATCAGATCCAACAGCCAGGATCGCTCCCTAGCCTCTCACCGAAGCGACGTTTCATACCCCACACTGAGCCGAGCACTGAGCCTCTATCCCCTCATGTGTTGCGTGTACGTGACCTAGGGAAATTTGCACTGGGACCACTGGAAGCCTTGGATATTGCAATTAGGTCCCTGATTACGCGTGTGCAAAGCGTGTGCCGTGTGAAAATTGCAAGATAAGACCTGTATTTTATTTTATTGCATTTTAGTCCTTCCGCATATTGTGAATATTGCATACAACCCCTTAAGGCTTTTCGTAATTACATATAAGCCCCTATTTGGACCTTTTTGAAGTAAAAAAGTTCATGTTTTCTTTCATTTAGGTCCCACGATTGATTTGTGAATAACTTGAGCACTTTTTATCCAAATTGCATGAAATTGGTCTTGTTTTGAAGCTAATTTAATGCTCTTTAATGTGGACTAATTAGAATCTATCTGTAACCAATTATGCTTGAATGAAAATTCAGAGAACATAGGTTATTAGTTAAGCTTAATTGGTCTCTTTAATTGGCTTGATAAATGGATTAAGTGCGCCGCTTAGCTCCCTGATTTGATTGAACTTTAATTTAATTTCCAAGACTTGAATTTGAAATTTATTTAACTTTTAATTCATGAATTAATGTGACTTTCGTAACTTAATTGATCATTCCTTGAAGTTGCCTTTAAATGTGATGCATATTATACCTAGGCAATTTCTTGAGTTTGATTCGTGATAAAATTTGGATTAAGGGGTCTGATTAGATCCCAGATTGAGAATTTTCAAGGGCTTAATTTAATTAAAATATTTGTCACTTATGCATCCTCTTTCTTCACATGTTTCCCTCGCACGACTCTCTAGGGATTTTCAGAGGTTTTTTGTTGCCTTATCAGTTGTGCAGATACCGCAATCCTATCAGGAGGCTTTGCAGTGGTCCGTGGCATCTGGCTATGGAAGAAGGCCGCTTTTACAATCTAGTGGTACGTGGAGTGTCGTCTCCGCTCCCCCTGGTGCTTCTATTGTTGGCAGTAAATGGGTGTTTACAACAAAACATCATGCAGACGGTTCTGTGGATAGATACAAGGCAAGGTTGGTTGCTCGTGGGTTCACCCAAACCTATGGGGTGGATTATCAGGACACCTTTTCTCCCGTGGTGCGTCACTCTACATTGTACATTCTTATTGTCGTTGCTGCGGTACACGACTGGCCATTTTTCCTATTAGATGTCAAGAATGCTTTCTTGTATGTGGATTTGCAGGAAGAAGTGTATATTCAGTAGCCACCAGGGTTTGCTGCTAGGGGGAGTCTGGTATGGTGTGTAAGCTCCACAAGGTCATATATGGCCTTACGCAAAGCCCGAGGGTTTGGTTCCAGAAGCTCTCGGAGTTGATTGAACAACAGAGTTTTGTCGGATCTATTACAGATCATTCTCTTTTTGTTAAGAGAACCCAGAGAGGTACTATTGTTGTTTTGGTCTATGTGGATGATATTATTGTTACAGGCAGTGATAACCAGGGTATTCAGGCAACTAAGGATTTCCTTGGACAACAATTTGTAACCAAGGATCTTGGCAAACTGCAGTATTTTCTTGGCCTAGAATTTGCAAGAAATCAGCAGGGGTGGTAATAACGTAAAGGAAATATGTCATTGATCTTCTATCTGAGACGGGCATGACAGGATGTAGACCTGCTACTACTCCAATGGATTCCAATGCTAGGTTATATGATGATGACTTTGCGGAGGTGGATAAGAGACAGTACAGAGAGATGGTCGGGAAGCTATTTTATGTCACTATTACCATATCCGATATATCATTTGTTGTCATCAGGGCCAGTCAGTTTATGGAGCAGCTTAGGCAGGTTCACATGCATGCAGTCAACATGATCTTGAGGTATCTCAAGTCTTCTCCAGGTACAGGGCTTCTATTCAGGAGAGATACGTCTCTTGCAGTTTCAGGATGTGTGGATGCAGACTATACTGGGTGTCCCAAGGACAGGAACTCTACTTTAGGCTTCATTGTGCTTGTGGCCAGTTCATTGGTTTCATAGAAGAGCAAGAAATAGACGGTTGTGGCCAGATCCAGCATTGAATCAGAGTATAGGGCCAAGGTCCAGGGAAGCACAGAAATGATGTGGATCAAGTCCGTTCTGACTGACCTAATTATTGAGGTGCCTCTTCCTATCCATCTTAAATGTCATAATCAAGCAGCTCTATTCATAGCTAATAATCCAGCTTTCTATGAAAGAACAAAGCATATTGAGGTTGAGTGCCACTATACCCATGATTAGATTCAAAAGGGGTTTATATCCACTTTTCATGTTGCTTCAGGCGATCAAGATTGCCGACATGTTTACCAAAGCTCTTGCAAAGGGGCCCTTTCATCGCCGTTGTTCTAAGTTGAGCGTGATAGATATATATGCTCAAGCTTGAGGGGGAGTGTTGAGATATTTATATCTCTTTATTGTTATCTTGTACGTTTCTATTTCTTTTGTCTCTTTATGTATTTTTTCCTTGGAGCTTTTCTCCTATATAAGAGAGCTCTAGGGCTACGGTGAATGCATCTCTTTCATTTCAATCCTTTCCACATTAATTGCATAGTAATCGTATTATTTTTTTATGATAATAAATTTTGTGAGTAACAGATAGTACTATAGATTTCATGACAAATTCATTCCAAGTATGAGGCACAAAAGATCAACTTAATAGAGAATTTATAAGAACGATAAAGCCATACTCGATGGACACACTGAAAGCTGTGGACAAAGCAAAGAAGAAGAAAGAAGACTTTTATAGTAGGCATATGTAGCTCTCAAATATATATGCATGTGTATCATATATGCCTATTAGGTCCAAACCATCATGATCAAGGTTTGAAAAAATGAAAGGCGTAACGAGGCGGTCTCCTTGGAATCGAGGCGAGGCGTAGCCTCGAGGCGGTCGAGGTGTAAGCCTCAGTTTATATAGAAAAATATGTATAAAACTACAATTATATATATATATCTATCTATGTAATTATATGCTCTCTGCCCAATATATAATAATTTACACTACAAGATATGATGAAATAATAAAGATAAGAACCTCAAAATAGAAGATTAAACAACATCATATACATTTCTACACATTTTCATCCAATCAAAGAAGAATTCATTGACTATAGATATTTTGAAAGAATTAAACAACACATATATGTCTATAAAATATTGTTGTAATTAAAAGTATGACTAAATATACATCGAAGAAATTTATGTTATGTGTCTAACATATAATATATGATCGCACGAGAAACCATGAATCGTATCCATTTCGAGCAAATCTTTGAAATATCGTTGTAATTAAAAGTTCGATTAAATATATGTCGAAGAAATTTATGTTGTGTCTGATATATAATATAAGGCAACATGAGAAACCATGAACCTTATCCATTTTGTTTTGCTTGATATATTGCAAATCTTGTTAAGTTACAAGTATTGTTTAATTTAATATTTATGAATTCATTCATTAAGAGTGAAATAGTAATAGTTTGCTAAAATAGGTGGATACATTAATTGTAAATATGAAGTTATGGAGATGAAATAAACATCATATTTAGGCATTCATCTTATATAATCATTATCCTAAATAAACAGATATTGATAAGCTTCTCAAACTACTAAGGAAACCATTAAAATAATAAAAAAATACTTCAAAAAAAGCAAAAACGCCTCACAAAACGCCTCGACCGCCTCGAGGCTACGCCTCGACCACTCAAGGCGCACGCCTCACAGGACTGGTCTCAAGCGTAAGCCTCGAGGCTAAAAGGGACCGCCTCGCCTCGAGGCGTAAGTCAACTGCCTATGTTCAATTGCCCTAATTAACATGATCGACCATCACTGATCAACGAACCTACTTGACCTAATTGATCACCATTGATCGACCAACCACTTTCCACAAAATCATAATTTGAATTCAGACAACCCAATGACAATCAGATGATCTATCACCTTAATCTACCTGATCAATCAACTTGAGATAATCGATCACCTTATATGATCTATCATATTTGCAAAATATTATTGATTCATTTCTGGATTTGTTTCCAACGACAATATTTTTGGATGATTGTCCCCCACCACTATAAATAGGAACTTAGACCCTTTAGTGGGAACAAACATTCCAAGGCTAAACATTCTTCAAGCCTCCTCTTTCTCAAAGCTCAATGCAGTCTCTCACGCATTCTACTTTGCAAATGCATCTTGAGAGCCAGTCGTCTACACGTTCAGTTTGCATTTCTTTATTTAATTATAGTCTGCATCTATTCGCTTCATTATTCTCATTGCATAATTATATTTGAGGTGTTATAGTTTGTTGTAATCATTACTTTACTATTGTATTGAAACACTTGGTGTTTGACCCAAGGTATACAAAGAACTTGATGTTTGATCTAGGTTGTGTGAAAGGCTTTGATGTGTGATCTAAAGCACCTGTAAACGGTTAAGTTATCGGTAGGGAAATAAATCGAGATAGTGGAATAGTTGATTGACTTGGTCAATTAGAAATCCTAAGGTAGGAGACTTGAGTGGTGGTTTTTACTCAGTGAGGTTTCCATGCTAAATTTCTTGTCTCTTTGGTTGTTCTTATTCTGTGATTTGCTTGTTATATATGTGGCGGTTATTATCTGCATTAATTATTTGTTGGCTATAATATTTTGTTTAGTGATACAGAGGAACTCGCATTTTGTTAAACTTATCTTATGATGACTTATTTATAGCTTCTCAAGAATTGCATTGCATTAGTTGCCTGGAGAATTGTTTCGACCTTACCTCATACCTTCTATCATCCTTCACTGCCATTTTGATGGGGCAGCCTTTCCTTCGTCTTGTCAACCATAAGATTTTTGGAATCCTCACAATTGTCCAATGGATCAATCCCTACCTACACTAGTGAGCTTCGTTCCCACTCATGCCAAACATTCCTCCTATAGTCTAGAGATGTTTCTTCATCACTGGGAGCACGATGTTACCCCCACCATCTATCTCATCAAGAAGTTTGCCACCATCTCCCTAAAATCCCCACCACCACCACCACATCTTAGCCTGCATAAATTTGAAGTAGGAAAAAGGGTGCACCCCTTCACTTAACTCCCAAGCAACTATGTGCAATTTGATAGGGGCCTCAACACACCCTTCATTGATAATTAAAGGTGTTGCATTATCTTCGGCAAGATAAGAAATCTATCAAGTCAAGATCTTGAAAATGAACTTCACCGAGTATACATGTAATTTCATGCATCGAAAATCTCCAAATGTTAATCTCTTCTCAAGTCCCAAAACGCCAAAGACCCGTGTCGTGGCCGTCGAACTTTCACACCAATCCACTGCTCCAATTGACACAACTCTCCACCAATTACCCACATGCAATGCTACATCATTTGTATACAACCAATCCATATGCAAAATGTTTTCAGTAGAATCCCATTAAATTTTTTATTTAAGAGCAGAAACCCATCAGTTTTTGACAATGTCTAAAATATGAGAGAGAACTGGAGGTGGGGAGAGAAGAAAATGAAAATAAGAATTAAACTTGTGCGGCATTCGAGAAGGTAATGCGGAGATGAGCAAGATGAGGAGCACAACCCACCTAGTTATAAGAGGGAGAAGAAAAGGGGTGGGAATAGGAATGGAGGATCGGAGAAGAGAAAGAACTAAAGAGATAATGAATATAAAGCCGGAGGTTCCACAGCAACAACAAAGCCTTTTTCCCACATTAAGTAGGGTCGGCTACATAGATTCTTTGCCTCCATTTAGATCTATCTTAGGTCATTCTCAGGCTTAGATCCAAAAAACTAAGATCCCTTCGCATAGTCTCATTCCAACACTTCTTGGACCTTCATCGCCCTCTCATAGCCAGCTCAACATCCCAAAACTAGCATCTCCTAACTGGTGCATCAGCTGACCTCCTTTGCAAATGGCCAAACCACTATAAGCAGTTTTCTCGCATCTTATCCTCGATCGAAGCTACACCAACTTTTCTTCTGATTACATCATTCTGAATCAGATCTTTATATGTGTGTCCACATATCCACCTTAGCATTTTCATTTCTGCTATTGTCATTCTCTGTACATGTCTATGGTTCATAGACCAACATTCAGATCCATATAGCATAGCAGGTCTCGTGGCTGCTTTGTAAACCTTTCTTTTGATTTCCAAAGGAATTTCTTATCATAGAGAGCAGTAGACGTTCCTTTTCACTTTAGCCAACCTGCATTTATTTTATTAGTAACATCTCCATCAATTTCCCCATCATGTTACAAAATAGATCCCATGTATCTAAAAGAATCTCTCTTTTGAATGATATCGTCGTCAATCTTCACCTTGATTCCTTCACCATTGCATCCATCAAAAGTGCACTCTCCATATATTCAGTCTTAGCCCTACTTATACGAAATCCTTTAGTCTCCAATGCATGTCTCCAGACTTCAAGCTTCTCATTTACTCCATCTCTAGTCTCATCAATCAACACAATATCATCAGCGAATAACATACACCAAGGTTTCTCATCCTGAATGTGACTTGTTAACTCGTCCATAACCAAAATAAAAAGGAATGGACTCAAAGTTGAACTTTAATGCAAACCAATGTTGATGTAAAAATAGTCAGTTTTACCAGACAGGATCCTTACACAAGATGAAGCCTTATCATACATATCCTTTATGAGGTTAATGTATATGACATGTACTTGTCTCTTCTCCAAAACTCTCCACAATATCTTCGTGGGACGGAATCATAAGCCTTCTCCAAAAAAATAAAAATCACATGGAGGCTCCAAACAAATTTTAATATGATTCATTCATACTCTAGCTATTATAAAAGGATATTTTGCTTTAGATTCAATCCATTAAAAGAAATAATCCTTCATCTATAAAACATCCAAAGATCACAACCTTTGGATTGTAAAAGAAGAGAAAAACTACAATATAAAAACATAATACAAGATAAATTATATAAAATTGCTGCATCAATCCCGAGGAGAAGAAAGCTATTTTTACCACCAAAAGAGCATACAATGCCTCATATCGCATATTATATGTCAAAATCACAAATTGTGCAGTTCCCCAAAGTTTATATATGCAGCAAATGTGAACGCAAAGGTATAATCTCCTTATCATGTTGAGATCATCAGCTTGTCCATAACCAGAATTCAAGGTATACCAAAGATGCGAAGAAAGAGAATAGATAACCAAAAGAGAATATGCCCTTTACAAGGTCTAGAAGCTTGCAGCCTGCAGTTTGTATCAACTACCACTATCCTCGCAAGGTCTAGAAACTTGCACCCTGCAAATTGTTTCAGTTAGAGATACCCTTGTAAGGTCTAGAAGCTTACAAGGAGCAGTTTGTATCACTTACTAGTATCCATGTTAGAGTATATGTGTCATGTGTAGATGGGTAATTGGATCCCTTCAGGATCCAATTGCCACATCCAGTGGTTTAGTCCACATCTACTAGTTGTGGGACTTGAAAACACTGTGGAGGCTATATAAGAAGCCCCACACTCATTGTATCAGATGAGAGAAAGTTGAATACAACACCATCCCTTTGAGGCGTTCTCCCGTGGTTTCATCCCGCTCCTTAGGGAGTAGGGTTCCACGTAAAATCATGTTGTTCTTCATTATTTTTATTCTATTTCTCTAATTACGCTTCCGCATTCTTGATTTCTAACATGGTATCAGAAGGGGGGGTTTAAGGCCCAATTGGGGCCAAAATCTACTACAGTAAAAAAGGGGGGATAGCTTCTATTTCTTTGAGGCAAATGAGCCCAGTTCCTAAAAAAAGTGTTTATTTGGGCCTCTGCAATAGTTGGGCAGCTGTAAATTTAAAAAAAAGAGATGCATTTTTGGGTCTAATTGGGCCATGAGTTTAAAAAAAAGAAAGAAAGAGAGAGGGGTGCGTACAAAAAAACCGTACGTGAGAAAAAAAGGGGGGAGATGGCTATAAAAAAGAGAAGAAATAGCCGGAAAAAATGGTCAGAAAAAAAAGGAAGAAGACGGGAGAAAAAAATTGTAGCGTCTTGTTCATTTTTTCCCATTTTCATGTCTTCTTCCAACATTGTCGATGCCAAAGTTTTCCAACATGAGTATTGTGTAGAGTTCTATGGCTCGGTTTCAGATTTAGATTCTCCAAGCAAGATTTCAGACTCTCATATTCATATTCGATGTTCAGATTGGTTCCGAGTCTTACGATGTGCACGTGTATGCGCTCATTATTTGTGGGGTCTCCATCTTTGGTTTTGGTCTCAAAATTTTCATGTGATCCGCAAAGACTCCAGAGTAGAGATTGCATTCTCTATGTCATTGTGGGCTAGGATTTTCATGTGATTTCATGGGACTCCAGAGTAGAGATCCCATTCTCTGAGCCAGTATGGGAGAGACACAATTCTCCGACGAAGAGACTTTCAGACTCCATTCTCCAGCGATTGTGGACTCCGACGAGGATGTTTCCATGGCTACCTGGAGTAGTCGCCCACATGATGCACAATCTTCTACATATGGCGGGCCAGAGTAGTCTGACGAGGAGACTCGTTCCAGTTTCAGTGACTCTGAAAGGTGCAGTACAGAGCGTATACTCTTTGACAAGGAGACCCAGTTCAACTCACACTCCATCCATGTTGTTCCTCCTTACCTGCTGATGAATATGCATTTCATCATCTTTATTCATTTATTTTAGCTTAAAATCTCTTATAAAATACATGTATATATTAATAAATACATATTCTTACTAACCTGCATCTTTGTGTAAATATTGTACATTTATTACTGTTTTAATCTAAAATAAATAAATAAAGGAAAAATAAAGAAAATAAAAGACTGTATATATGTAATAGATACAAGCTGAATCAAACCCCGAGAGAAGGTCAAGACCTGGCATGATCGACAAGGAATAAAGTAGGGGGAGATAAGGCCAAAAACAACTAAAATACACTTGATACCCGTATATATTCCTCACTTGTATAATATTGTCTATAATACACAATTCTTTAATTATTTTATTTTATCACCTAACCTTTCGTAAATAATTATTATTTCTTCTAGAAATGTGAATAAAACTCTCTTATAAATAACAAAAATAATTGCAATTAAAATGTATATATTGTGTAAAATACATCACTCTCCAAACGCCACGTAGCTCAACTTTCAAGATCAATACATTCTCCACCTGAAATCTAACATCATCAAACTCACTTTCATTGTACTCCAAATTAAACTATCTGTAAAATGGAGGTGATTTCATAAAATTCAGAGTTAAGGTGTGAAATGTGTCCAATTGGGGTATTATCATATATTATAGATATAAATACGCACTATTTTTATATATTATTTTCTTGTGCATAATTTTGAATATTGTATTTTTCATTACTTGTAAATATTGTTTAACTCATAAAATACAAATAAAAATTACAAAATCAAAAATCAACAAAAATAAAATCCAGTATATATTGTATATGTATCACCATGTATATAGTGTACTTAAGCCCATTTAATTAACCCAATAAATTAACTCATAAAAATCAAATAGAAATACCATTAAAAACCTTGTAAAATTTTGTGAATAAATAAAAAATTAAATTATGTATATATGTATAAAATTAATTAACTAAAAAATAAAATACTCTGTATATATGTATGCATACCTGTAAATGACACCTTGTATTTATTTTAACCCTAGGAATTATATTATTTAATTAATTAAAAATCATCAAGATTAAATTTAAATTATTCTTAACATTTATTAATTACATTATATAATTAAATAATATCATTTTTTATTTTTTATTGATTTATTTAACATTTTTTACATTGTTTTGTCGTGTAACCTATTTTGGTCTTATTCTAGGCGCCTTCTGATTGGCCAATTCCGGGTCTGTTGACCAGGGTCAACTCCTCAATTGCACCCTCTTACTCCGATGATCTCGCATCGACTGTTACTTCTCGAAGTTTTCTCCGCGTGCTCGATCATTAATGACCCACGCTCCTTTCTCCGATTCCCTCGCTCATTCACTCTCCTTCCACACCCACGTGTTAGCTCCACCGATCACTCCGCAGATAGCTCCCATTTCGAATTTTAAAAACCGCCAGAGCCTCGTCTATAAATAAACCCCATCCACCTCTGGTGAGGGATTAATCTGTCTTCAGCCCATTTCTTGACCCACGATCGATCCCTAGAGACAACAGTTGTGACAGAGTCGTTGTCCTACGATATGGAGTGCTAGATTTCGGGTGAAAGACGTGATTCACCCACGTCGTCGGCGATGCTAAGCCGCACGTTTCTGCCTCTCTGCCCAGCCGCAGATCGAGGCATCTTCATTCCCGTTTCTTATCTGTAGGTATCCTAGATAGTTCAATTCTAATTTAGAGCTTGTTTTGTGCTTTGATTTCATTAGAATCACTCTGATCTATAAATCGTTTTCAACCTCTGATCTGCACGATCGGAGGATCTCCGATCATCTAAACCAAATTCCGACCACACCATCACTTTCACCAGACTCCTCTCCACCTTCTCCACCCTCTTCCCATCTCCAGATCGCTTCAGATCAGGGGCCTGGTCTCCACTACGACCACCTACGCCGGAGACCCTCCTCCATCCACTATTTCATACACCTTTGACCTAATATTTGGCCGGTTGAACCCTCCGAGCATGAGCTTTCAATTGCAGGTCTTAGGAGCTCCAGGGAACGCATGAAGAGCAGCGAGCAGATCAAGAACAGGTTCCTGGAGAAGCATAGCTTGATCATCTTCCAGATCCTTGGTCTGGTGTTATCTCGCCTATCCAAGGTGTTCATCAAAAGCGGAACAACTTGGGCCATCTTCTGAGGTTGATTTGAAAATATCCATTGACGGACGAGGGAGATCCACGCCATTCAAGTTCGATGGAGAGTCGTTGCTTCCCAGTTCATCCAGATCCTTTCAGCACCCTCCGATCAAGAACAACTCCCCCAGATTCAATTTCAACCATCTGTGAGCCCCAATTCTGAGCCGTTAATCGTGGATCAAGATCTTATCGTGACCTTCCACGCATGCTTCAATCTTCACAGTCCAATCAGACTTCCAGAGCATATAAATCGCTCGTACCTCCACGTCACGTTAAGGGTAAAATTGCATCAGTACCCTCTGTATTTATTTTATTCGCAAATAAGTCCCTAGTGGTCATGTGTCAGTTTGTCTTGGATTGAACAATTGCACTTTTATGCCTTGCATTTATTTTAATTGTGAATAAGTACAGTCTGAACTGTGCGTGTGTGTCATGTGAGATTTTGGAAAATTTGCAATAAATACATAGAAGTTATGTGTTACTCTTTGGACCCTTGAAATATTTTATTAACATTTTAGTCCTGTCCGACGGGGCACACGTGCCCAGGCGCATGGGATTTTGGGAATTTTACATTCACCCCGTAATTTAATTATTTGTTATCACTTAGTCAGTAAACAATGTTTCTTTGCATTTATACCCATGTTTGTCTGCATTAATTTGCATGTTTGAAATCAAATAAAAATCAAGCTTGCAAAAGTCGACCAACTAGGCCGACTAGTCGAGTCGGGGGGTAGCCGGCTCGACTAGGTCTAGTCGGCCATTAGTCGATCAGCTCGACTAGTCGGCCTAGTCTGCCGACTAATCGGCCGACTTTTACATCAGGGCTTTATATTTTTTAGTATTTTGCTTTTTTTAAAAGCAAACTTGTTCTAATATGCTTCATGTTATATTTAAAGTCAATTATTTCTTTTGTTTCATTATGAATGTATATAAAATGTACAAATCTATGTTAATGTGTAAGCAAACTTATTCTAATATGCAATAATGTTATATTTAATATCAATTACTTCTTTTGTTTCATTGTAGAAATTGTACAAATCTATGTATATAAATGATTTATATATTTAAATAATTAAAAAATTCAAGACGGACTAATGGCCGACTAAATCCGATTAGTTGCCTGACTGCCGACTAATGCTTAGTCATTGACCCCGCTGACCGAGTACCGACTACCGATTTCTGCAACCATGATAAAAATTAGCAAAAGATCTCTAAAAATTCCATGAAAATTCACATAGACTCCTGTGACATCCACTTGCATCCATATTTTTTATATTGCATTTCCATCATTTTTCTTAACTCAGCCATGATCGGTCCCAAGCCCGGATAAATGAGGAGGGTTGCGTTAGGTAGCTGACAACTAGCGTAAAACAGTCGAAGACAACTTCCTAAATATTATTTTAAAAAGAATACTATTTAGGAAGTTGCCTCATGACAGTCGGATCTTTTCAACATAGATTTAAGCAAACATACAGATTTCATTGGGGCGTTCCCTACTTGAGACGCGTTGCATTGCTCGAATGCAATGAAAAATTGGCAAGGGTCGCTACATCGCAGCCTGGATGTAGTTCAAAATTTGCAAGGGTTCTCGCATGAGGAACGCATGCGAGTAATTAAGTTAGTTCTGCTGCATCACCGCTCGGATGCAGTCCAAAATTTACAAGGGTTCTCGTGTAATGGACGCATGCGAGTAAAGAAGTTAGTCCAAAAGAGATTGCAAAGGAAGTTGTGGATTGGTAGTTGGGATGTTGGCACT
Organism: Ottelia alismoides; assembly: GCA_037367405.1. Taxonomy (NCBI): domain Eukaryota; kingdom Viridiplantae; phylum Streptophyta; class Magnoliopsida; order Alismatales; family Hydrocharitaceae; genus Ottelia; species Ottelia alismoides. Next base: position 244,586 of record JAZKJV010006661.1, read on the forward strand.
TTAATTAGAAAATTGATGGAGATAGTGGATACGATGGAAAGAATGAAGATTCATATACTATGTCTTCGAGAGACTAAATGGGTTGGAGAGAAAGCAAGGGAGATCGAGAAGACATGCTTTAAACTTTGGTATTCATGTACAGATAAGGGTAGAAACGATGTTGGAGTGGTTGTTCATAAGGATTTGAAGGATTGTGTGGTTGAGGTGCAAAGATTCGGGGATCGGATTATTTTGCTAAAATTGGTACTTGAAGAAGAAATTTTGAATATCATCTCAGTTTATGCACCACATTTAGATGAAAGGACTAAACAAGCTTTTTGGGGGGATCTGGATAAGATTTTACAAGGAATCCCACAAAGAGAGATGATTTGCATAGGTGGAGATCTTAATAGACATGTGGGAAAAGATGCTTCGGGGTATGTAAGTGTTCAAGGAGGACATGGTTTTGGAGATTGAAATGAAGAGGGAAAAGTCATTCTGAATTTTGTAACGGTATATGATCTTTTCATAGTAAACACTTTCTTCAAGAAGAGGGAGGAGCATTTAATTACTTATAAGAGTGGTCCAACTAGAACACAGATAGATTACTTTGCGTTGAGGAGAAGAGATCGGTTGTGTTGTAAAGACTGCAAAGTAATCTCGGGAGAGAATTTGACAATTCAACATCGCTTGTTAGTATTGGATGTGCAAATAAAAGGCCTGGTAAAGAAAAGGAGGGTTCCTAAGATCACTAGAACTAGATGGTGGAATCTTCCACTGAAGCAATCGAGCTTCAAGGAGAAGGTTTTAGAAGACTTATCTTGGGATTGTAGCGGAAGTGCATACGAGATGTGGGAGGCAGTAGCATCATGTATCTGAAATGTAGCCAAATAGATACTAGGCGAGTCGAAGGGAGGAGCTCCAGGTCAAAAGGAGGCTTGGTGGTGGAGTGAAGGAGTGCAAGAGAAACTAAAAATTAAAAGAGCATGCTTTAAAGCAAAGTCTAAGGATAGAACAATGGAAACTGCCACAAACTACAAAATAGCGAAGGAAACAAAGAAGGCTTGTAAGCGAAGCTAAGTCAAAAGCTTATGAAGTTTTTTATAAAAATCTCGACTCTAAGGAGGGCCAGAAGGATATATTCAGGTTGGCCAAAGCAAGAGAAAAAAATCAAAGACCTTTCTCAAGTGAGATGCATTAAGGACGAGGAAGGTCATGTGCTTGTTACTCGGAAGGACATAGAGACTGGATGGGAGCAGTACTTCCATAAACTTTTCATTTGGAAAGGAAATAGAGAGATCACTTTAGGTGATCTAGCTAGTAGTGAAAGTTACTTGAACCGTGCAAGCTATAGACGAATACAAAGAAAGAAAGTAGAGGAGGTTTTGAAAGTTATGAGACCTGGGAAAGGTGTAGGACCGGATGACATCCTTGTAGAAGTATGGAGAGTTTTAGGTAAGTGTGGCTTGATTTGGCTTACGAATCTATTTAATGTTATTTAGCGAAGCAAGAAAATGCCTGAAGATTGTAGGAGTATCGTGGTGCCTTTTTATAAGAATAAAGGAGACATTCAAAATTGTTCAAATTACAAAGACATCAAGCTGATTAGTCACACTATGAAAATTTGGGAACGTGTGATCGAAAGAAGGCTGAGGAAAGTTTCCAACGTAAAAGAAAATCAATTCGGATTCATGCCAGGTCGCTCAACTATTGAAGCCACCCATTTGCTGAGGAGAACAATGGAGATTTATAGAGCTAAAAGGAAGAACCTCCATATGATCTTTATTGATTTGGAGAAGGCTTATGACTCTGTCCCACGAGAGATATTGTGGAGAGTTTTGGAGAAGAGACAAGTACATGTCCTATACATTAACCTCATAAAGGGCATGTATGATAGGTCTTTATCTTGTGTAAGGACCATGTCTGGGAAGACTGACTACTTTGACATCAATACTGGTTTACATCAAGGTTCAGCTTTGAGTCCATTTCTTTTTACTTTGATTATGGACGAGTTGACAAGTCACATTCAGGATTAGCTACCTTGATGTAGGTTATTTGATAAAGATATTGTGTTGATTGACGAGACTAGAGATGGAGTAAATGAGAAGCTTGAGGTCTGGAGACATGAATTGGAGACTAAAGGATTTCGTATAAGTAGGGCTAAAACGGAATATATGGAGTGCACCTTTGATGGAAGCAACGGTGAAGGGATTGAGGTGAAGATTGGTGACAATAACATTCGGAAGAGAGATTCTTTTAGATATCTAGAATCTATTTTGCAACAGGATGGGAAAATTTATGAAGATATTGCTAATAGAATAAATGCAGGCTGGCTAAAGTGGAGAGGAGCCTCTGTTGTTCTCTGTAATAAGAATATTCCTTTAAAAATTAAAGGAAAGTTTTACAAAGCAGCCGTGAGACCTGCTATGCTCTATGGATCTGAATGTTGGCCTGTGAACCGTAGAGATGTGCAGAGAATGGTTGTAGCAGAAATGAAAACGCTAAGGTGGATGTGTGGACACACACGTAAAGATCGGATTAGGAATGATGCAATCAGAAAGAAAGTTGGTGTAGCTCCGATCGAGGATAAGACGCGAGAAAACCGCTTAAGATGGTTTGGTCATTCGCAAAGAAGATCAACGGATGCACCAGTTAGAAGATGCGAGTGTTGGGATGTTGAGCCAGCTAAGAGAAGACGAGGACGGCCCAAGAAGTGTTGGAAAGAGACTATACGAAGGGATTTTAGTTTTTTGGACATAAGCCCAGGATTGACCCAAGATAGATCTGAATGGAGGCGAAGAATCCACGTAGCCGACCCTACTTAATTGTGGGAAAAGGCTTTGTTGTTGTTGTATTTCCATCATTTTTCTTATTTATAAAAATTCAAAAACAACCTCAAAACGATCTGTTTGCACTTAAAAATTATTAAAAATTATAAAAACTTCTCCAAAAATTCTAAAAAAATCATGTTTGCACATTTTTGTGCTGACCAATTTTCATATTTGATCATCTATAAAAACCATAAAAATTGCATAACAATCAAAAACCATAAAAATTCATATATAATCAAGTAAAAATAAAAAAATCACAGATTTGCTTTCAAGAAAATACAAAAAAATATCTTTTATTACGTATCTATTCCATCCATTTTTTCCTTTGTTCGTTATTTTAAAAATCCAAAAACATTCAGTTTGTCCCTGTGTACTTAATTCCATGTTTTAGAGTTATTTAAAAATTGTGAAAATTTCTGGAAAAATAAAAAAAACATTAGAAAATTATTCAAAACCCAAAAGGAATTTTTGCCTAATTTTCTACATATATTTGCTATTTTAAAAAAATCAAAAAAAGTGATTTGTCTTAAAATTGTTCTTTTCTTTTTCTTCAATCATTTTATTGATTCTAAAAAAAATATAAAAATATAAAAATAGAAAACTAAAAAATATAAAACAAAAAAACATAAAAAAAATATTGAAATTTTTCATAAAAAAATACAAAAAGCCAAGCATAGTGAGCATAAAGATTCTTTTATTCTTTCATTGATTCTTTTTTGCATAGAATAACCCTCGAGATTTTTGTATCCTCCCTGAGTTCGATCTTGTTGCCATACAGGTAAATTAAATAGCATTTTCTCGAGCTACATTTTTTATTTAATTTTAGCTTGAGAAAAAGATTAAATTTTTGTTGAGGGATTTTTAGGGTTGCAGCGACATTGCGCATAACCCCGAAGATTCCTTGCTCAACACTTGCACAGCATGAGAAACAACGTCCTCGACAACAACCAACAGTAAAACATGCGTTGAGTTAATATTGTCTGTGGTGCCTTGTATTGTGAGTTTGAGATTTCTTTCTATGTGTCGAAGTTGAGCATTGCATGCTCCAGCTTGAGAGGGAGTGTTGGAGTATATGTGTCATGTGTATATGGGTAATCGGATCCCTCCAGTGTTTCAATTTCCACATCTAGAGGTTTAGTCCCACATCTACTAGTTGTGGGACTTGGATATTCGGTTGGGGCTATATAAGCTCCACATCCATTGTATCGGATTAGAGAAAGTTGAATACAACATAAGCCCTTTGAGACGTTCTCCCGTGATTTTATCCCGCTCCATAGGGAGTCTTCATTATTTTTATTCTATTTCTATGATTACGCTTCCGCATTCTCGATTTCTAACAATCCCAAAATAATTCAGGAAAATACCAACTGTTGGTTGGCAAGGTAGATGCCATGTGCAGGTTGGCAGATTTTGAGCTTCTCAAAATCCTGTATGCGGGGAAAATGTCGGTCAGATGTAAAGGCGCACTGATCTAGTGTATAAGCATGTGAAAGGATAATAAGTTAACACACGAGTGGATTATTCAAGTAGTTATACACATTCACAGATCCTGAAAATTATGGTAACTTGAACAGGATCGCCCAATGTAGACAAGACAAATGGCAACTAACAGCGGAGAAGCTCACTCATCACATATTGTTTTTTGTCAGAGTGAATGCATTTATGAGGTAAGCTCCATTCATAGTTTAGATTGATCTGAATCTGAATGGACAGGTGGTTAAGTCATGAGCTATCATCTGAATGACTAGAATTTAAGTATAATCTAAATCTAAAAATGCAAAAGGGGGGTTAAGTATTCGAGGCAGAATACAGGGGTTTCAAAGCAATCTGAAAGTTGATGCAAGATTTCCAATTGCTTCACTGCATTTGAAGAGCATCAACGAGGTAACTTGGTATTTGACAAAGATACAAATTAAGCCCCATAGAGAATGCCTCCAGAAACGCCCGTCATCATGCAAGAACGAAATTTATTAATAACCTCGACTATGCATATTTAAGAAGGATCCACCTTCCCTTAGGTCACTCGTTCTCCACATGAAAATTTAAAGTCATTTTCGATTGGGCATTCGTCAAATACATTCTTTGCGCATGCATATAATTGCTGAAAATCATGACTGGAAATGTGGAAATGGCATGTCTGAAATGATGATGTGTTCAAAAAGTATTAGGAACATGATTTATTGTATTTTATTCACAATAGTTTGATGTAAAGCTGTCGAGGAAAACACACATGGAGCACATGAATTTACATGGAAAATCTTTTTAATATAAAGAGAAGAATATGAGAGGAGATGGCCTAGCGCACACAACAGATAGGTTTTTCTTCTATTTCACGTATTGAATAACAGTGGTGTGTGCACAGCTTTTTACAGGAAAATGGGGAAACATGCCCACATCCAAGATCACTTTACACGTGCATCCTTTCAACAAGTACAATCACCCATTCACTCCCCCTCAAGTTTAGTACAAATATCAATCACACCCAACTTGTCCACATTCTCATTATGTTGCACTGTGGGATGTCCTTTGTGAATACATAGGGCCAACTGATCGTCCAACTAGAAGAATGGCGGGGAGAGCTGGATAGCATCAATGTTGCCTCAAATAAAATGTCAATCCACCTCAACATGCTAAGCGTGATCGAGTCGAACTGGCTTGTTTGCAAGGTTTTTCCGTTTTGTTTTTTTAGTCAATTAATTTCAGTTTTCTTGTCATAGGAGAGCTTCATTAAGAGGTCTACTTCCCTTCACTAGTTCAGGGTCATATCCTAGCTAGGTACATGACCATGGTTTTCTTGCTTTCTCTGGCTTAGCAGAACTGGATCCATGAGGGAAGTCACATTCAGACGGGCTAATGTTTTTCAGTCCTCCACATTGTTTGCTGCTAGTGGTGACGCTTTCTAGCTTCTATTCCACACAAGATGATCAGTTTCTCACCCACTTATAGAGAGTCATCTCCTTCATGTCAAACTCTAAGCAACCAGTGACCGCAAGATCCAGTCCACCAGGGTGAGAGAAAAAGGAAACCAGCAAAGGAGGGAGGATGCCCTGCAAAAAAACAGGAGGAAAGATCTACGAAGTGGAGGTTTCCTCTTCTATTCAAATAACTCTAACCTGTAGCTCAACAATAGCTTTATCTGACCATATGCACTATCCTAGCTTGAGGTGGGAACAAGGTTCGAAAAATGAAAAGTAGAACAAGGCATTTTCCCTATAAGGCGAGGCATAGCCTCGAGGCGTAAGCCTCGATTTATAAAGGAAAATACGAACAAAATATATACTAACGAGATTAAATATTACATGACTAACATATAATATAAGAGGTTGGGGAATATGCACCAAGTCTACATGCACCGTGCCATAAACATCTTATTTTTTTGATTTTTTTTAAGTGAAACCTTAGGGGATATTTCGAGACTTCCAACTTATCCATCAAGACAATCAAAATATAACGGTTTCAGAATTGCTGAAATCGGCCTCTTTAGATGGACATGTTAGGAATGTCTGTTTTACACGAAATTTGAAACACATTATCCACTTAATATTCTAAGTAAATCCCTAAGGGCCCGTTCGGTAGGAGAATAAGCAGGAATAAGGATGGAGAATAAGGGGAATAAGGGTCTATTCTCCGTTCGGCTGGAGGATAGGAATAACGAGAATAAGGTGAAATAAAAGTAGGTAAGGTGGGATAAAGATAGGAATAAGAGTGAAATAAGATGGAATAATGGGGAATAGTCGTACCACTGGGAACTGTGTCGGGAGGAGAATTGCCCCCTTATTCCAGGGACTATTCTCCAACCAAACAGGGCCTAAAGGTTCCTTTCAAAAAAATCAAAAAAATGGGCGTTTTTAGCACCGGTACATGTAAACTTACATGCACCTTGGTGCATACTCCTCAACCCCAAATATAAATGGTTTTAACAGGTGTGCCCTCCTTAGATATTGCAATATCATTTATGCCCCTCTCCTTTTTTGGAATATCAATTCTGCCCCCGACTTCTTCCACAATGATCACTTGTGCCCCTCGGGTAAGTTGTCGTTCATCCCCCATCTCAAGCGGACGTTAACTTTGGGGATACAATGATAATTAGATAAAAAATAATGCGTAGAAATCTCTTTTCCTTCTTCTTCCTTCCACTCTCCCGCCCTTATCCTCCCCCTCCAACCCATCCTCCTCCTCCGGCCACCTCCTCCATCCCTCCCCCTCTAGCCCCTCCTCCGACAACCTCATCCTCTGCCCCTCCCCCTCATGCCCCTCTTCCGACCACCTCCTCTGCCCTCTCCCCTTCCAGCCCCTCCTCATCCTTCAACCATCTCCTCCTCTACCTCCTCCCCATCCAACCCCTCATGCTCCTCCTCCACCCCTCCCCCTCCAGCCCCTCCTCTGATTCTTCAGTTTCAGCTATGAGACCAGCAAATAAACCATGATCATCCTTCTTCAATTTCAACACTGTGACAAGCTGAGCTACAGGAGGTAGGTCTACCCCGATCCTATGCCGGCAAGTCGTGCTTCGATCAAGTGCTATCGTCTCTCAAGAAACGAGAAGAGCAACTTCCAAACTCCAGGTCAAACCATGGGATTGTGCAGAGGATAGAGGGGGTTTGTTTTGACACTTAAGCCCATGTTAATTGAACCATGGTTTAGATCAATTCATTGATGGTAAACTAACGAAAGGGCAAAGGTAATAACAGTGCAAGAAGTCAGAGGCACATCAGACATTCCATACAAAGGAGGGGCATAAATAATATTGCAATATCTAAGGAGGGCACAACTGATAAAACCCTATATAATAGAAACACCAAAAGAAAAGATATACAACTCTATATACCTTTTTACTGAATTTCCATCCAATCAAAAAGTGAGTCATTCGCTATAATTGTCAATAAAGTATCCGAGATTACATAGTTGTCACTAAAAAATAGTTGTCAAAGAGGGAGTCATTGGTTATAGTTTTCATTAGAATATCCGAGATGTTGATATGTCTTGAATCCTAACCTTCTACTCTGCAGAATCCAGTTGAAAAACAGCCTGATATCCCCCATGCCATCATACTCTACCAGTCTGATGAACCAAAAAAATTCATATACGGGTATTCGGATCAGCATGCATCAAAGTGTAAAATTAAGAGTTTACTAAAATAATTGGACATGTTAATATTAAATAGGTATATGAAAGATACCAATTTTAAGCATTCATTTTGTATGAATATATCCTAAACAACTAGACCTTTATGAACATCTGAAACTGCCAACATGATAAATTATTTTCTTAAGAAAATGCTCTGAAAATCCTTGTAGCCTTAAGGATCACCTCGCCTTACTGCCTCATCTCGCATGCTTCTATCATATGATGTGCTTGCCTCAACCAGAAGATCTAAGGTAGTCGTCTTGGGGATCTTTGGCCCCGCCTCGCCTCAACCGCCTTTGCATCTCGAGGCACGCTTCATACGAAGGGTGGGATCAGCATTACAATCCTTGCAATGTGGGTCATTGAGGTAGGTTAGTTTTGATAAGTTTTACAGGATATCAAAGACGAAGTAGCTAGATAGTCACATATATCAGAATACTTTACGATGTCATAGAGGAGAAGAGATTAGGACAATTTTTGAATTTTTTTCAACTTCGACTAGCAGCATGAGCTATGGGCCATTTTGACACTTTTTCATCAAAAGTAAGTTTGGAACATTTGAATCAATTTAGGTCTAAGTTTAGGCATGCTTTACTCAAGTCCAATATGTGTCAAAAGAAGCATAGAAATGTAGGCTAGCAGAGATTGTAACACATGGGTGCAATTTCACTTTATGGATCGAATCAAGGCCTCTTCATCAATGAAGTGTTCAAATCCAAGGTGGTCTATCAGAAAAATGATTGCATAAACTATTATGAAATGGCAAATCAAGATCTCTAAATTCTTTGAAATTTGCATGCAATTGTTATGCAGTTGATGCTATATTCTTCAGTTGAGGGGATGAACATCTTTAAAGACCTCTTGGGACTTAAGGTTAATCGTGAGAAGTATGCTTCTTTGTTTTTTGGTCTTTCCAAGGAGGCAATTAGTCGTAATCATGTTCTGGTTACTCTGCATGCTACTCTTGCATATTTAGGACGACCTTTTTCCTTTGGTGGAGAAACTTGAGAGCAAGCTCGAGAACTAAAAAGCATCTTGCTTATCACATGTTGGTTGCCTTATCCTTCCTAAGAGGGTTCTTCCAGCTATATTTATGCTTATTCAGTTCACATACATGATTCCAGTTGGGGTGTGCCAATGCTTCAAGTCAATTATGAGACATTTCTTCCAGTCCAGCTCTACTGGTGAAAGCAAGGGGATGTTGGATATTGTCGATAGACTAGGATACAGTGACTAGCTCATTTAAGGATGGTGGTCTTGGAGTAAAGAAACATGACGTGATGACCTATGCGCTCCTTATAAAGTGGATCACGAGGTTATGGCAGAGGACTGACAATATGCAATGTTGCCTGGCGCGGAATATCTGTCGGATTTCTTCTAGTGTCTTCGTCGATGCAAAATGTGTTCATTCTCTACCGAATTTCTGGAGGGGCATTTGTGCAACATTGCATGCTCATGAGGCTGGTTCCGAGAGACAGGCACAAGTTCAAGTCCTAGATGAATGATTAGTCCAAAGATGGGACTTTATATGATTAATTCTTGCACATATATGCATTAGCTATTGGCTATGGCGTATGTGGTCTAGATGCTTAGTCAGATGGATCATGGGCCCCATTTTTACATCTGTTCACATATTTGATATTGCAAGAGTTTCTAAGTGTTTGGGACTCCATGGGCGATGTGGAGGGGTTGACGGATGGTCATGTAGGAGTGGGTATGATGGTGAGTTCTCTGTCACAAAGGTATGCGATGCATTAGCACCAACTATGGCCATCAAGTCGGGTGATTGCATGCGTTACTATCGTCTTATCTAAAGCTCAAAGGTCTAATTGAAGGTGAAGACCTTCCTATGGCTTTAGAGAAATGGACACATGATAATGAAGGTCCACAGGGCCATGATCTTTAGGGAGGATTGCCCCATTTGTGGGAATGATTCAGAGACCGTAGAACATATTTACTTCTCCTATGCTAAAATCAACGATCTATGGTGCAACATTATACAAGAATTGATTGGCTTGTGCATCATCAAGATAGGATAGAAAAGGCCCTAAGTAATAGTCTGATCAGTTTCTAGCATTCAAAGAAAGGGGGAGGTTAAGAGAGCTATTGGTCTAAAAGATTTAGTAGTACTTAGTTAACGTGAGGGCCTCTTCTTTGCCTATCTTGCATGTGGAAGTGAGTTTATAGTCTGGTTGAGATGAAGAAAGGTCTATAACGGATGAAATTTTTGAGAAGATTCTTAGGAGCTCAAAATGGCTTTATACCATCAATACATGCATAATATGGCATAGGACGAATAGTGCGAGATTGCATAAATTTGCTTAAAGAAATTGACCGATCATTAACGATAAACCCACTTATGGATAAAGGAGCATCCAGAGCAATCTCCAGTGATGGGTTAGTAAGAAAAATGAAAAACATCCTGATCATCAACTTGTACATCACTAGAAACAATGGGAAAAGGAATGGGAGCAGCTTCTCATTTATTCAATGATAAACATGCAAAGATGGGTGGTCAATCTAAATAAAATCTCACCCATAAGTGAAAAAGCTATCTTTTTCAAAGAAGGTGACATCTTCACTCGTATTATATCTCTTAGATGACATATCAAAGTACAATACGCTTTTTAGGTGAAGAAATAGCCAAGGAAAATACACTTAACAACCCTTGCTAATATCTTGTCATAATGAACATAACAAACACATCCAAAAGTTCGCTATGGAAGAGGAAAGACATCAACAGTAAAATGTACAAGTTTCAAAGAAGGTGACATCTTGACTAGTACTATATCTCTTAGATACTATATCAAAGTACCAGTACGCTTTTTACGTGACGAAGTAGTCAAGGAAAACACACTTAACAACCCTTGGTAATAGCTTGTCATTCACACCAAAAATGGACAAACAGACACATCAACAGTAAAATGTACAAGTTTCAAAGAAGGTGACATCTTGACTAGTACTATATCTCTTGGATACTATATCAAAGTACCAGTACGCTTTTTACGTGACGAAGTAGTCAAGGAAAACACACTTAACAACCCTTGGTAATAGCTTGTCATTCACACCAAAAATGGACAAACAGACACATCCAAAAGTTCCCGATGGAAAAGGAAAGACATCAATGGTAAAATGTACAAGTTTGTAAGGAATATCCCTTAAATGGATGATGAGGCAGGATTGATGAGATTAGTTACATTGAGAACGGTATATCCCATCGTAAATGCATAGGGACCTTCATAAGAAGAAGAAGAGCCTAGCAACATCAAGAACATGTATAAGCCTCCTCTCAGCAATACCATCATGTTAAGATGTGCAAGTACAAGATGTTTAACAGCGTTAGTTCTTTGTTTACTCTCTCTTATAATATCTGTTAATTTTAAAGATGACACACATAGATCACAGTTGCCCGCATGTATATTTTGGTGCACGACTGCAGGATATTTCAGCAAATAAGGACTACAAATTATCAAGATAACAAGCTCAAATTTTCTGTATTTCTTGTCGAATTGAAGTTGTAGCATTGTATATTTAATATGAAGGCAAAGAATGTAACAGAAAGAGCTATGCTATTGACTTTCCAAATCATGACAGATCAGAATTCTCAGATCAACCAACATTCTTGACCTGATTGATCACCCTTGAAGAATGTAACAGAAAGAGCTATGCTATTGACTTTCCAAATCATGACAGATCAGAATTCTCAGATGATCAACTAACATTCTTGACCTGATTGATCACCCTTCATTAACCACTGCTTCAAACATGATCGAGCAGTACTAATCGACCAGCTACTTTTTATGGTCGATTACTTTTTGAATTCAAACCCTCCAAAAGTTCTTAAATGATGATTAGCTTGATCAACATGATTGATCAACTTGAAATGATAAATCACCTTAGCTACATGATCATCATATGTATTACATCTTGGTGATTTATTTACCATTTTGTTTCCAATGGTCATACTTTCTTAGACCCTTATATAAGAGACCACATACCCAATGTAGGAAGACACAAGCTCTCCTCTGCTCTCTGCATCAAAGGAATTTATTCGAAGAACTTTTTCATATTTTCTCTCTCTAGTCCTTCAAGTTCTTTGATCATCCTAAGAGAAAATTTCAATAGATATCTTCATCAAAAAAACTATCAAGAAGAAGCTTTTCGATCGCCTCCCAATCTTCTAGTTATTCTGACAACAGTTAGAATGCTTTTGGCAGGTGATAGCATATGATGATATTATTCTTCTGATACTTTAACTTATTCACATATGCTCATTAATAGAGATATTATTCCTTGTGCATGTATTCGGATATTCTCTAATTATATCTCTGCTACAAATATTTTGAAGATATTATTTCTATATTCTTTCTATAACACTCTTTACATGAGCTTTTGGTGTTAGATCTGAAAGTTTGCAGATTGATCTACTCAAATAAGTACCTCTATACTTTTAATCTTGAGATTTATAAAGACGTTTTAGGCTCTCGTCCTTTACGGTGATCGGACTTTTTCCTTTCAAAACAAAAGTTTACATATTGATCTTGGATCCTCTGACTCATCCAAGGAAGTCAGAGGGCTGCCAATGTTTGACCACCCTTATGTTGTTGCACTATCAAATATGTAGTGTTGACTTTGGTGTCAGATCCAGAGTTTCAGAGTTTGTGGCTTTATAAACGGTTGAGATATCCACATAAATATCTCAGGCTATTTCGATAAATTATTTGAACTTAGTAATGAAATTGTAATACATAACAAATTCTACTTTTTCATTGAAAAAAATCTATTTTAATCTTTTTTTATTTTCGAAACTATATTACCTTAAATATGGACGATTCAAGCTCCATGAACTATTATTTCAAGCAAGTTGCCATTGTAAAATTGGTAGACACATTAGGAAGTAGTGTAGAACATCTCGGTTCGAGTTCGAGTGGCAGCATGCTCTAATACCAAGTTATGGATATATAATAAATCAGTTGATTGGATCAGCTAATCGAAAATCATGAGTCATGAGGACTTAGGCCATGGTTTTCACCGTTGGTTTTCCACGGTAACATTCTGTGTAGTGTGCATGATTGGTTGGTTGTTTATGATGTGCTAAAGATTATTCGATAAAAATTTTATTTTAGCATTGATTATGTTATTCACCCCTCCCCCCTCTAGTAGCATCGCGATCCTCATGAACTCACAATGGATGGTACCTTTTGTGGACTATGAGTCATAATGCATTAACTCTAAGGTAATGACAATGGGAAAAATAAATATTAGTAGAATAAGAATTTAGGACTTGCATAAAAAATGCTTAGCAATGCTCAAAATTTCAATCAATAATTTATTAAGAAGAATCCAAGATAAACATCTATAGTCATCAACAATCACATCAGGTATAAAAAACAATCACATCAAAATATCAAAGACCTTTTACACTTATAATCGAACAAGATCACAAGACATCACAATGAACTAAGTCAAAGAATATGTGCTTCGTGGATCGAAACAAGCATAATAAAAAGCATGATAATGCTTCACAAATTGAAAGCCTACACAATTCAACACCTGATGGGCGGGAACAACCCACGATGCTATAAAGAAGGGCCAATGGAAATAGAGGCAGCATCAGCAGACAAAGTAGGACTAACTAAGTAACTATATAACAAAGTACATTCTTCTGATAGCCCCCACTAATAACCTATGTCATTTGGATGACTTTAAAATAACAATAAACTCATCAAAAATAATCTTGAACTTAAGTTATTTGCATTACTTACATACAATAAGCTCATGGGAAATTCAAGAGCATAGTAAAAATTATTAAGCTCCAATGTAGGCGAGAAAACAACAAATCAAACTGAAATACTCGACATTGAACTCTCATTGGCAAGACAAACATATTGAATAATGCTCGAAAAGTGAAATGTATTTAGTATTCTCAAGGTGATTTAATGCAACAGAGTCGATCATTAATGCACCAAGAGTCAATCACCTACAGAATCAATCATAAATGCATGAAGAGTGAATCACCTGAAATGATTAGTTTTTTTTAGGCTCAAAAAAAGGGGGAGACACTCAACGGTGTTCGCCCCAATATATTATATAAAAAAGAAGAAGAAAAGAATATTACATAGAAGGGGAAGAAGGAGAAAAAAATAGTACTACACCCGTCAGAGAAATCGAATAAACAACAGTACACCACCACCCCCCAAAAAAACAAAACCCGCAGCCTACACCGCACACCAGTCATCCAGAAGGTGCGAACAATGGATAAGAACATTATCCCGGTAGAACCGTTGGCCTGAGAAAAGGGCATCATTCCTTCCCAGCCATATGCACCACAGCCTTGCAATCGGGGCCAAGATGTCCCCCTACCCCTATTCCTGTTGCACAACAATATCTCACAAAAAGCAGACAGGTCATCCGATCTCGCCCAAGCCAGATCATCCCAGATCCCTCGGACCATGTGGCAGCCGAAGAATAAGTGATCAATAGTTTCCACCTCCGAATCACAAAGGACACAATTAGTATCGACGTTAACCAAGAATCTAGCACAACGATCACGCGTCAACAATCTCCTTCTGCGAAGAAGCCATAGGAAGAAGCCAATGCGCTCAGGAAGCCTCAGACTCCAAAAAAACCAACAATCACGCACAAGGAGATCGGCCCCGGCCGGAGAGGGCGGAGCCAACGCTCGATACGTCTTTCTCGTGGAAAAAGTGTCGTCCTTCCAAGTCTAGTGATCCATGCCCTCATTCGGCCGTTCTGAGTCACAGATGGCGTCCATAAAAGAAACAAAATCATCAAGCCGTTGGTCCGAGAAATTCGCGAGAAAACGCGGACACCAGCAACCATCCAACCAGCGTGATGCAACCGAAGCATCTTTGTCAGCCGCCAGTGCAAACAATCGGGGAAAGCGCTCCATCAAAGAACCCCTTCCCGACCAATCGTCAATCCAAAATTTAAAAGAATCCCCCTTCCCCAGCACCGGCCTAAAGAGCGAAATATTCCTAGCAAAGGCATCCAGCACATTACGCCAAAACGGAGAATGTCGACCGATCTCACCCCCCCCCCCCGCACCATCCCTAACCTCGCTTCACCCAGGAACTCCCTAAGAACTATAATGAAGAAGTTATCACCCTGACCCCAAATTCTACTCACCCATTTGAGTAAGAGAGCATCATTAACAACCTCCAGCCTCCGCACACCCAGGCCACCTTCCCGCTTGGCCTTAGTAACCTCATCCCAAGCCACAAGATGCAACCCCCTACCCCCCTCCCCCTTCCTTCCCCACAAGAAACGGCGCATACAACGCTCAAGTCGCAAACGAATCCCCATCAGCATGCGACGAATCGAGAGGAAGTAAATCGGAATAGAGGAAAGCACCGCCTTGAGAAGAACAAGACGACCCCCTCTAGAAAGCAGCGCTGCGCGCCAACCAGCAAGGCGCAATTCCACTCGCTCAACAATCAAGCGCCAATCCCGAAGCCTGACCCGGCCTACCACCAGAGGCAAGACAAGGTAATCAATAGGAAGCTCACCTGGAGGAGACCCCAACAACCCGCCGCACTCTGCCGCCTCCTCCTGCGACATCCCGAAGGGGAGCACCTTGGATTTAGTGCCATTAATCAACAGCCTCGATAATTCGCTGAACAAGTCAAGAGTGATCGCCATACCGAAGACCTCAGAAGGGCCGCCCTCAATGAAGCAAATAGTATCATCCGCGAATTGGATTAAGGGCACACGCAGGGCACCCTTGGAAAACCCGTTTGACAGCCCAGCCTCGATGACACGGTCCACCATACGCGCCAGGACATCCAAAGCCAACACAAAGAGGAGTGGAGCGAGGGGACACCCCTGACGCACCCCCCTTCTCGGCTGGAAGAAGCCCCCGACAGTCCGCCCATTGATCAACACAGAGAGGGATACGGTGGTCACACACCGACGCATCCACGCAATCCAGACCTCAGGGAATCCCCGCCTCTTCAAAACTGACCACAAAAACCGCCTCTTGAGGCAGTCGTACGCCTTCGCAAAGTCGATCTTCCAAAGAACCCCCTTCTTGTGATCGTTCTTCCAATCAGCGACCAGCTCAGATGCCACCGCGATGCAATCCAAAATCTGCTTGCCCCTAATGAAAGCAGCCTGGGCCGGAGAGACGAGTGAGTCCAAAACACGAGCAAGCCGTCTGGCGAGGACTTTAGCAACGATGAGATAAATACCATTAGAGATGGAGATAGGACGGTATTCCTCGATACGTTGCGCCGCCGTGGATTTAGGGATCAAGACAATGTTGGCCCTTTTAATCCTATCAAACCTAGAGTTCCCAACGCAAAATTCGGACACCACCTCCATAACATCATTGGCCACCACCTCCCAAAAATCACGATAAAACGCCACCGAAAAGCCATCCGGGCCCAGGGAGGCATCAGCATTTAAGTCCCACACAGCATCCTTAACCTCCTCCAAAGAAATTGGTCGAGTCAAGACCCCTGAGTCCGAGGCCGACAAGGAAGGCGCCCAAAGACCCAGCCAACGCCACCTGCGCGGGGAGCGACTCGCCGAGAAGCGCTTGAAGTGATCAACAATGGCGGTCCCGAGCTCCCTCTCCCCACAAACATGATCACCATCAATAGAGATAGAACGAATCGTGTTAGCGCGCTTTCTACTGCTGGCCACACGGTGAAAAAAAGCCATATTGGCATCACCTTCTTTGATCCATTTCATACGCGACCGCTGACGCCACTCAATGTTCCTTTTCTTGTCCTCCGCCGCAACCTGATTTTGTGCAGCGAGTCGCTCATGAAGTTCCTCTGGCAACAGGTCCCTATCATTCTCCGCCCGATCAAGAAGCGCAATGACTTCCTCCGCCGCCGCCCTGGCGGCACCACGCGCCAACCTCGACTCCTTGAATACCGCAAGAACTTTCCGCAACGACGCAAGCTTCTGATCAAGTCTATGAGCCGCAGACCCCACAAAAGATGCTTGGGCCCAGTGCTCCATCACCATCTTCTTGAAATTAGCCTCATGAAGCCAGCACTTCTCGTAGCGAAAGAGGCCCCGCGCCCGATGGCCCTCACCAGACTCCCACATAATAGGAGTGTGGTCAGAGAAGGAGCGGGGGCGAGAAGACACCGAGCAGAGAGGGAAGGCCTCCAAGAGCTTCCATGAGGCCAAGAACCGATCGATCCTAGAACGTGTAGAATTATTCCTCCAAGTGTAGGATATATCATGAGGCACCAAGCCCTCCAGAGCAAGCTCATCCAGAATCTCAACAAAATCAAGCGACCCCGGGTCCTGGCCACCCCTGCCCCGGGGGTGATCCGAAAAGTGAAGCGTAACATTGAAATCTCCACCCAAGAGCCAGGGAAGCCCCACGAACGCAGTAGCCGCATCGCGAAGATCCTCCCATAGATCCTTCCTCAAAATGTGACAAGTTGGGGGCATATATACAGGAGAAAACAAAAGGCACAAATGAATCAGCCCGGGTCAACACCACCGAAAGCATATGTCTTCCCACCAGAAAAGAGGTGAAAGAGAACACCGCAGAACGCCAAGCAATCAAGAATCCCCCCGCCGACCCAACCGCACCAACCGCCCGGAACTCGTCCAGAGGACCCGCACCAAAAGAGCGCCAAAGAGTATCGTCCACCCCCCTCAATTTCGTTTCTTGAATAAAAGCAATATCACAACCCCAGTCGGAGAGTGGCGATCCCAAAGTGCGTCGCTTGTCGGCCTCCCCAAGGCCCCTAACGTTCCAGGAGAGAACCTTCATTAAAGACCATCAGAGCTACCCCGAAGGACACTGAGACCAGCCGCCTCCGCCACGAATTCCCGCAGAGTCGCACAGGAATGCTTCACCAATGTACCCGGCCGAGAGCGGTTACGCCTCCGATATCTTTTCCCCGACCGCCTGTCTGAGAGGCCCCCCACATCAGTAGATGTGGCCTCGTCCGAAAAAGCCCCCAAGGGGCAACCAGAAGGAATCATCACCGACGAACCCCCCTGTTCCACAATAGTAGGGGGGGAAGGGGGATCGGTCATCTGACGAAGCCAGCGGAGTCGAGCAAAGCACCTCCATGTTCGATTGTGACCCCAATTCCTCCATCTGAATCCGGTGGGCCAAATCCGAATGTGACTCGGGTAGGGTAATCGGGGCACTAGGCAACCACGTCCTCGGCCATGATCCGAAATTGAGAGACCCGCCAACGCCCAGCGCTCCGCGACCCGACACTGGACCCGAGAAGCGAAAATGCAAAGCACTAGCCGACAAAACCGGTCGAGAATGAGGAAGCGAATCCTCCTCGGACGCCCCCAAATCAAAGAAACCATCTCTTGCAGACGATAGGCACAATAACCGATGATGCACCTCGAAGGAACAAGAAGAGTCGAGCACGGAGGGCGACGCTTCGGAATATCCTCCGAAACGCGCCACCTGGCAGCCAGAATACGAGGCGACATCCCCAGCCCCCGAGCCCACCGGACCGACCACCAAAGCCGCCCGATCAGGATCAACCACTGGTGCCGGCGACGGGGCGACGACCGAAAGCTCCACCTTAAAGCGCCACCGGCCAACTTTCAAGGACCCGAATAAAAGCTTGCCAATCGCATCGCGGAGGAAGCCCCTGCTGCACTCCATGAGAACCCGAGTAACCCTCCAGTCCGCAGCCAGCGAGAGACCATCATCCATGATCGCCAAAACTTCCCCCCACCGTCAGAATGTCTTGCAAAGGCAGGGGACAGTCCTAGAGAGGAAGGGAACACCACGAAGCTCCGCAACACAGACCTCAGTGTCTGAGAAAGCACCATCCGCAACGCGAACCAATCTCCAAACAACATCTTCGGTAGCACCATTCTGAATAAGCCTTTCCCGTTGCTCCGGAGATAGGCCACGAACACAGCAGCGAGACGAATCTAAAACTTGAATATCCCCATTGAATAGGGGGCCCAAGCCAAGAAGGTGAGATCTGACAGCAGCCCAATCCACGCAACTCCGACGGGCAAGCCCCACAGCCGCTGTTGAGAAAAAGAGTCTTCGATATATTCAGGGATAAACCCTAGGCTCTCTTATATAGGGAGAGAGGGTAAATTACATAGGCGTCTAAATAAGAAAAGGAAATAGCAACAAGGTACATAAACTAATATATCTCAAAACTATCTCTACACTCCCCCTCAAGGTGGAGCATAGATGTCTATCATGCTCAGCTTGGATGAACATCTCTGAAAAGGTCCTCTGAGCAGTGGCTTGGTGAACACATCTGCAGTTTGATCACCTGAGCTAACATGTGCAGCAGATATCAATCCTCTCTGGATCAGGTCCCTGGTGTAATGGCAGTCAACTTCAATATGCTTGGTCCTCTCATGGAAAGCTGGGTTGTTGGCAATGAACAATGTTGCCTGATTGTCACACTGAAGCTTCATAGGTAGAGGTAAAACGACATGTAAATCTTCTAATACGGAGCGAATCCACATCATTTCCGTGCTGGCTTGAGCCATGGCCCTATATTCTGATTCCGCACTGGACCTTGCCACCACAGTTTGTTTCTTGCTTTTCCAGGACACCAGAGAGCCTCCAACAAACATTGCGAACCCTGAGGTTGATTTTCTATCCTTAGGACACCCTGCATAATCTGCGTCTGCACACGCTGAGATAGATAAGTCTGTGCCCTTTCTGAATAGCAGCCCTGACCCTGGAGAAGACTTCAAGTACCTCAGTATCATGTGTATAGCATCCATGTGAACCTGTCTTGGCTGCTCCATAAACTGACTTACCCGGCTAACTGCAAATGCAATGTCAGGACGAGTTATGGTAATGTAGAGGAGTTTTCCCACCATTTCTCTATACCTCCTCTTATCTACTTCATCAGTATCACCATCATACAACTTCATGCTGGGGTCCATGGGGATGCTTGATGGTTTGCACCCATCCATGCCAGTCTCAATCAGGAAGTCTGTAATGTACTTCCGTTGTGTCATCACCAAGCCATGTGCATTCCTTGCAAATTCCAACCCCAGAAAATATCTTAGGGTTCCAAGATCCTTTGTAACAAACTGACGGCCTAGGAATGCCTTTGCCCTCTCTATGCCCTGAACATCATCTCCTGTAACAAGAATATCATCCACATAGACCATAATGACAACCGTACCTGCCGAGGACTTCCGGACAAACAATAAGTGATCGGCATTTGACCTCTTGAATCCCTGGTGCTCAATAAGGTTGGACAGCTTCTGGAACCATGCTCGCGGACTCTGTTTGAGGCCATATATCGCCTTGTGAAGTCTACAGACCATATGCTTCTCCCCCTCAGCAGTAAACCCAGGTGGCTGCTGCATGTAGACTTCCTCTTGTAAGTCCCCGTATAGAAATGCGTTCTTGATATCCAGCTGAGAAATGCTCCAATCACGAACCACAGCAACAGATAGTAGAATACGGAGAGTCGAATGTCTCGCCACTGGAGAAAATGTATCCATGTAGTCCACGCCATAGGTTTGTGTAAATCCACGGGCGACCAAGCGTGCTTTGTATCTATCCAACGTGCCATCTGCATGATATTTGACTGTGAAGACCCATTTGCAGCTCACAACGGATGCACCAGGGGGTGGAGGAACCAAAGACCATGTGCCACGGGACTGCAAGGCCCTCATCTCTTCTTCCATAGCAAGTTTCCAGCACTCACTCTTCAAGGCTTCCTGGTATGTCCGTGGTATATCCACGGAAGACAATGCTGTGGCAAACTTCTGAAAATCACCTGTAAGCCGGTGGAAGGAAACCTGAGAAGCAAATGGATAGGAGGCACATTGCCTTATCTGCTTCCTAATAGCAATCGGAACATCAAGATCATCATCTGCCTCTTCCTGTATGGAGGAATCCTGCATATGCACTGGATCTGACCCGTCAGAAGTAACATCATCTGAACATACCTGAGGCGCAGTGAGTGGCTGATCTGACGTCTGAGCAGGACCTGACCGACGCGTGTAATGTCTAGGAAACGGTGATATGATTGGCTGTGGTACTGGTGGAGGTGGTGGTGGTGGTGGTGGTGCTGGCGTAGGGACTGACACAGGGGATGACTCAGGTGAACTCAATGTAGGTGGTGGTGGAACATAAATATCATCAGTGGAAGAGGAAGGTACCATTCTGTCCCCAGCTGGCGAGAAATACATCACTGACTCGAAGAAAGTGACATCAGCACTGACGAAGTACCTGTTGGTTGTAGGATCATAACACCGGTATCCCTTCTGGGTTCTGGAATAACCAACAAAGACACACTTGACTGCTCTAGGAGAGAGCTTGTCAAGTCCAGGAGATAGACGATGAACGAACGCCACCGCACCAAAGACACGTGGAGGCAGTGAGAATAGTTCCTTGTCAGGAAAAATAAGAGAGATGGGTATCTTCTCACCAAGGACAGATAATGGCATCCAGATAACATGCAGTAAGGACGGCATCCCCCCAGAAAGAAATAGGAGCACAACTCTGAATCAACAGGGTCCGAGTAATATCCAAGAGATGGCGATGCTTTCTTTCCGCCACACCATTTTGTTGGGATGTATATGCACAGGTGGTTTGGTGAATAATACCTTTTGATAAAAGAAATTGAGAAAGAGAACGTGTACAAATTCGAGAGCATTATCCGTCCGAACATATTTGACCGAGGAGGAGAAAACATTCTGCACTTCATTAATTAAATTTTTGACCACATCTCCTGCTTCAGATTTATTCTTCAAAAGAAATACCCATGAGACACGAGAAAAATCGTCTACAACCACAAGATAAAACCTGTGTCCCTGGTGATCGGGAACACGACTCGGACCCCATATATCTATATGTAACAACTCAAATGGGGAGCTACTGCTCCGACCCTGACGACCTGGAAAGCTCGACCTATAATGCTTTCCCAACTGACATGTTTCACACCGAAACGACGAACTTGGAGAGAGCTGGGGCAGAAGATGACGCATTTTTTGGAGCGGAAGGTGACCAAAACGAAGATGCCAAATGTAAGGAGAGACTGGTCCAGCGGATTGAGAGGAGACGCCAGCATAGGATTCCCGAACCAGTCGATATAAACCATTCTGCTCAGAGCCACAACCAATCACCTTGCCCGTGAGTATGTCCTGAAAAATGAGAGAAGACGGGTCAAATATAGCACGACAATTCAAATCTTTTGTAATCTGACTAATAGACAGCAAATTCATTGAGAACTCAGGGGCATGTAGGACGTTCTGTAGTTGCATCGTGGAGGATAGGAAAACCTCCCCCTGGCCAACAAGGGGTGAGTAGGTACCGTCCGCAATCTGCACTGAACGGCCAGGAGGAATATCCCTGTAGGCCTGTAGTCTACTTCTATCTCTACAGAGATGATGTGTTGCTCCGGAATCTATAACCCAGTCAGATATATCATGAGATGGTATGGGTGCTGATGTTCTACCTGAGCTACTAGCAGCGGCGGATGAACTGGCAGAGGCTGTGGCCGCAATATCTGAAGAACCACCAGAGGAGTCACCAGATGAATGTGGCATAATATCACGGAGACGAGCCACGAGTTCCTCAAATCTATGATCTGCAGTAGACGGTAATGTAGACTGTGAGTGCTCTGCAACCCGTGCTGATGCTGGGAACCCATGCTTAGAGTAGCATGTCTCCTCTGAGTGTCCAGTTCGGTGACAATACGAGCACATCTGACTGAAACGACCACCCCTTCCTTGAGGTCCACGGCCACGTCCACGACCACGTCCGGAAGGCTGTCCACCTCTCCCACGCGAGGTTGCCATCGCTGATGGGGGTGGAGTAGAAGAGCTGGAGGGGACTGGAATGCGACTGAGCCTTCTGTAGACATCCTCCACCGGAGGAATTACTGCATCTGCTAGACTTTGTGACCTGGCGGCATCGTACTCAGGATCGAGAGCAGCAAGTAGAACACCCACCATGGTGGCGTTCCGAAACGTCTTCTGCTGTTCCGGAGTTGCATTGAGAGGAATAGTATTGTATAACTTCTCGAACATCCCTCTTAGGGATGTGTATAAAGAGTGGAGAGGTCTGCCGGCCTGCTTCATCATGAAAATGTCAAGTTGAAGCTGCAACATCTTTGTCTCATTTCGCACCTGCGAATACGTAGCAGCAAGGATATTCCACATTGCCTTAGCAGTGGGTTGATGGAGTACGTCGTTAGCTATCTCCATCGTCAACGTACCAGACAACCAGACTTTCGCGTAGGCGTCATCAGCCTCCCATGAGGCATAGATCCCTGTCTTCTCCGCTGGCTCATCCTCGGTAAGAATGTGCTTCTTACCGTTAGATTTCATGAGGCTCATGAACTGCATAGCCCATAGCTCATAGTTAGACCCATCCATCTTCACCATTGGCGCCGGTCCTTTGAAAGCGCCGGTGGAGGGCAAATCGACTTTTGATTCTGACATACTGCTGCTTGGAGAAGACGAAGGATATATAGACACTTTGATGAATGTCTACACAGACTGCATCGGATTTGAGTACGTGGGTAGACTTTCACGCACTCAAACCCATAAAGCGGAGAACGAGGGGTCTAGGGCACGCCTCAACGGAAGCAAATAGCCCCTGAGTCGGCTAGGGAATGCCGCCTGAGACCCGCTGGGGGCTGCTGGGACCACCACGGTGGACTGGTGACGAAGAGGGGCCGGAAGAGGGGCCGCCG
Organism: Ottelia alismoides; assembly: GCA_037367405.1. Classification (NCBI taxonomy): domain Eukaryota; kingdom Viridiplantae; phylum Streptophyta; class Magnoliopsida; order Alismatales; family Hydrocharitaceae; genus Ottelia; species Ottelia alismoides. The sequence goes on from JAZKJV010006661.1 coordinate 268,185, forward strand.
AGAGAAGATGGGGCTGGCTGGGGGCCTACAGCGGCAGAAGGAGGTGCCGCCGGGTCTACAGCGGCAGGAGGAGGCGCCGCCTGGCGCAGAAGGAGGCGGCTGGGGGCTTAGGGCGGCGAAAGAAGGGGTCGCCGGGTGTTGGAGAAGGCCGCTAGGGGGCTTGAGCGGCTGAAGAGGGCGTTGCCGGGGCCTTGGTGGAGGCTTCGGCGTCGACAGGAGCCGCTGGCAGCGGCTAGAGGAGAGGGGCGGCGGGTGGGGAAGGGAGGGGCGGGTGGAGAGCCCTAAGGCGGCTCTGATACCATGTTGAGAAAAAGAGTCTTCGATATATTCAGGGATAAACCCTAGGCTCTCTTATATAGGGAGAGACCCTAAGGGTAAATTACATAGGCGTCTAAATAAGAAAAGGAAATAGCAACAAGGTACATAAACTAATATATCTCAAAACTATCTCTACAGCCGCAACGCACCTGCCCTCGCCATGCACCCCCTTCCCATGCACCGCCTTTCCATGCACACCCTCTCCATGCATGCCAACAACCAAAGGCATATCTTCCCCCACTACGTCCACACTTGCCGTGGCAACATCGCCACCCGCACCACGAAGACCATCGCCAGACGAAACGCGAGGCTCCACCACCTGAGCGAATGATCGCACCCCCTCCTAGCAACAGGACCGGAGCAAGCCGACCGCGAGGCCATCATGGTCCTCGGTTTCCCCGAGAGGGATTTCATCCCGGAAGGTTAAGTGCCGCGACCAAGAGCGAACCAGCACGATGCTTGCCGATGACCCGGCTTCCCACAAGCATAACAACGAGCGGGTAGACGATAGAACGAAGCAACATGACCAAGTTCACCGCACCGAAAGCACCTCTTCCCAGGCTTCTTGTGAGAGACCTGCACCCACTCGTCCTCCACCTCCCTCCGCTCGTCGCCACCTTCCCCACACAGCGGAAACCCAGCAGCGACCCCGGAAACCACCACCTTCCCCTTCGCATCAACCCCACCATGGAGAACACCACCAGCTGCACCCGACCTTTCGGACATCTCCCCGCCTTTCGCCTTCGCTCTCCACCAACGCTCCATCCTCCCTGAAATGATTAGTTCCAAGTAGTAGTTGATTTATCAACAAGATCAGTACTGTATTCAGTAGCAGAATATGAAGCAGCCTAATAGTGCATGCCCATCAAACGAGCATAATCATGTTTGGACAATTGAATCCCATGAGTCACTACATAAATAGGAGTAGAAATAATCTCAAGTCAAACTTATATCCATATGAAGAAGTTTGGTTAGCCCAAACAAGCTTATCAGAAATTTTTCCACAAGTCAAAAGAGTGATCATGTGCTTACAATGTACACAAGGCTAATTAGGATTGCAAGGACGAGGACAACAACCACCATCACATCCATTGTTAGCCATGTGAGCTCGAGGTGAACCATTCTGAATGTTATTGTAATCTTTGATATATCAATAAAGGTTATCGGTTCCTTTCACTCATTATCTGAGATTAAATGAATGAATGCACTTATAAGGTCCCTTAGTAAAATTAGGGTTATATACCATGACCATCTTAATAATCATACAGGTGTTGATTTAATGGTTGAATCATAAAGGATGGTGCTTGGACGATATCTAAAGAATTAGATTGAGGACTCATCAAACACGATCAAATGATTGTTAAGAGATGATCTTTAGCCTGAGAAGGAGATTGCAATCCTTCTCTAAAAGTTGATATCTGATTGACCTCTTGATACAGGTCCTCTGCATAGAAATAGAGATTCGGAGGTGTCAGATAAGTTAGGTCAAAGAGTTGACTCAACACGGTCGAGATAACTAAGACCTAATGTCGTATGTAGTCACGATATAGGCATGCATCCTCTGACCGGAGACAGGTGTATTACTATATGTCTAAGCATGTACATTAGGTAGACCATTAGGTTGATGACCTAATCAAGATCTATATACCGACGAGCTAGTATGCATACAAGGGCATTTGAGTAATACGATCTCTCAAAGGGATCATGCAGGTTCACTATTAAATCGGAATACATGAGCTCACTCATGAGGTATTGGGACCAATCAAATTCCGCGTATGGTCGTCTTACTTTGGAAACATTACAAGAATTTGTAGGTATGTATATGCTTTTGGAAAGCATGTGATCGATACCAACTCTCTATGACCAAATAAAAAACTTAATGCTAAAATCTTGAAGAAGATGGTCTGAATATGATCTGAAACTTCGGGTTTATTCTAGGTCTTCCATTATGTAGGATGTACAGATATTAGGAATAGTCGAGGGTGATGTGATCGTAAAATATTGTATAACCATGACACTTCCATTCTGAGGGAATGATAAAACAGGTTTGGATTTCAGTAACTCCTCTCAGTAGATTAGTAATCCAATCTTAGTCTAAATTTTGAACATTGATCTGAAAGTGATTTGGATGCAATGAGAAGATTAGATTTACAATTTGATTTAATCAAACATCTTTGAGAGGTCCCTGAGGGATTTGAGATAAGATCTCAATATCCAAGTCACTATGCATGGAATGTACAATCACCATGTCCTTGTTTCCAAGTATCCACAGAGAAAGCACATTGTTCTTGAAAGAGTTCAAGAATAATTCAATTGTTGATAATGTATCTGAGCATTGGAAAATGTATAATTAAATATGATTTAATTATCATAAAATAATGTGAATATGGTTCATATTATTTGGACACATGATAATAGTCGTCTAAAATAATTAAATATGATTTAATTATCAAGGATATGATTAATGTAGATATCACTATCCATAATAATCATAAATATTATAAATGTGATTTATAATATGTTTACGAATTAAATGTTGATGTCAATTGGATTCACAATGAACAATTAATTGAAAATACAATTTACATTTTATATTGGATGTGTGAATATGATTCATAATTGTCAATGGCATGGTTGAAATTACACAAAATACTTTGGAATTATTTTGGTGAATAATTATGCAATAAAAGTTGTTGCATATGTGGAATATTTTGTTGAGATATGAGATCTCACATAATTGGAATGAGAGAGCCACCTTCCATACATAGAGGGTGGAAGGCCACATTGAGTCATATTTCAATGAGGTTGTCCACTCTACGAAAGGAAGGGGGCTTGCTCTCCTTCCATTCATTCCACATTTTGATTGATTTAATTCAAATTAAATTATATTGATGACTATTCAATATATTTAATTTATTTCAAATTGAGCATTTGTTATTGAAAATTTTATGCAATAAAATCATGACCATTGATTGAAAGCACAAAATTAGCTACACCATTGATTATATGTGCACATGGATTAAGATCCATGAACATCCAATATGTTATATAAGAAAGGCTAGACCTAGCTCTTTCTTTACAACAATTGCAAGAGCAATAACTCTCTCTCTCTATTCTCATACACACCCTCTCTCTCTCAATATTGTGACCGTCCACCATATTGACCTAGAGAGCCTCGTAGTCGTCGCGACGCCATTGTGTTGCTGGATCGACTGCTCATGGATCTCCGCCTTCTTTGGTGCATCTTGCTCGTGAGGAAGGCTATCGATTTCGTGGGACAAAATCAGTAGACTGTGCGCTTGGATCTTCAACTCGAATTGCGGGAAGCAGGCGTCTCATCCACGTGTCTGTAAGTGTATCCATCGGTAGATCGGACTTGAGACAAGAGGTCTCTTCGTTTAGAGACATACGCGATCGCAAACACGCTTCAAAAGGTAATTCTATTACTCGTTTGTGATTTTGATGAAATGATATGAGAAGTGTTCTCGTATCATGTGGTTTCGTCTATTTAAATTTTTTAAATTCCGCAGCCCGAGCAACTAGTATGACTAGTCGCTCTTGATCGCATGTGTTGTGATCTTCAAGCTTCTGTGATGCGCTAAGGCCCAAACCCTAAACTTCATCCATGTCCCCAACCATATTAGTGACCCCTCGATAAAATGAGTCATCACCTTGATCAAAAGCAACAAGAACAGTATCATCCATAGATACAGTAGAGGGTTGAACATTCTATTTAGGGGTCATAATTATCTTCAAGATATGTGTGTAATTCGTTCTCAGATAAAAACGTAATCATGTGTTAATATATGATTGTGTATATCAAAATATGAGGGTTGAGACTAACCAAAAACTTAAATATATTCCACTTAACCCTTCCGAGTAGTTTGCTTATCATAGCATGAGGGTTCGAAAATTATCATTATGCAAATAAAAGCTGCATTGCAGCCCAGTAATCAACCAAGGACAAGGCTTTCTATATAGTAAACCATATTCATTGATAAATATATTCCAATCTCACCTCACTAGAGTTCAATGAGCCATCTCTTCTAGCTCAACCAAATTTCCATGATGTTTTTCTTGTATAGTAGGTTATCTTCAATATTCTGCATAATATTATTCACAAGCCAACTCATTAACGGCTAATGTCCTACTCATATTTCTTGAAGCCCTCATTGGACTTTAGAGCATTACTCGGCAAGATGTAGAGTTTTTCCTAGCCTCCTATAACAATTCTAAAATCTTGTGACCAAAAAGTGTAGTTAAGGAAACCATTCAACAGTAACCTACATCAAGTAAGGAGAGGTAAAGATCCATGGTTTGGTCTTAAATATATATAAATATAACACAAGTTGATAGCATAATCAATGTTAGCAAGAAATAAATCACGCCCAACAGAGTCATTGAAGAACACCATGATGGGTGTAAGATGTCATAATCACGTTAAGCATCTGCTTTCTACATAATCACATTAAACATATGCTTTCTAGAAGGGCATATGCGCCTTGATGCCGCAGTTTCTTGCCCTCTTCCGGTTGATTCTTGAAGATGGTTGATCATTTGCATTGAAATGGTGAAGCCTTCTCCCACTATAAGTAGGGTCGGCTACATGGATTCTTGCTCAAATCCATGTTGAAAGATTCGACTATTCTTTATGCAGGTTGTCGGCTACCTAACGCAACCCCCACAAGGGAGGATTTGAACCATGCTCATTTGCAGTCTAAACAAATAATTGGACTGATGAAGGAGTGTTGGCATCTCGCTTCCCGTGCATGTTTGTCTTGTCCTCTGCTCATGATGCACTAGTGGAAGAGTGCTCGGTGGGTGAAACCTGAGTGCCAACCTACCATTCTAATTTTTCAAATAAACGCTTGGAGATTTCATGGAGCTTCGAGATGTTGTCAGCTCTCTTAATGGTCATGGTAAAGGAAGAGACCAGTTGGTTTGGAGATATGGTGCATTCTAAGTGGGACGAGCTTACAAATGCATTGATATACTTCCCGATCTGAAACATGAGAATCTTGTTTGAGACTGCAGATTTATTGGTGTCATGAAGGTGTCATCTCGTGTTAGAGTCTTCCTCTGGTAGATGTGTAAAGGGTGTATCCTAACGAGAGATTGTTGGTCTAGGCTATTCGTGGATGGCCATGACAAATGCCCACTTTATGATGAGAGATCATTGGTGATCTTTTCGTTGCTTGTGATGAGATAAAGGCTATCTGGCAGGAGTTGGAGATCGGATGGGTCAATACAAGTGACCTTGACAGTTTATGGGACTCGATTTTCAATGTAAAATTCAGTGCCAATAGAATGATGCTAAACACTATTATCGCTATTTGGATGATTTGGCTCTACTAAAATAGTATTATCTTTGCTTCTGACAATTTCTATGTTGAGAACGTAATCTATCATGCGAAGACTCTCCGCGAGCCATTGCTCTTGTAAGGTAACTTTGGTATTTTTCCAATGGTTTAGTACTCGGGGCAGACACCTTTGCATGTTTCACCTTTTTGTCTCAAAGAAAAAAAAGATGCCATAATCGATGGTGTAGGCCTCCAAGACACTAGCATAGGCCTCCAGAGTCAGTAAGAGCATAGATGTGGTATTTAAAGACCATAAAATCCATCGCAATATGGTTAAAGCATTGTAGGACTTCGTAAACAACATAAGGGACGCAACCGAGTTGGACCTCAAAGCTGAGGCTGCTAGTAGTAGCATGGCCTAGTGGTTGGGAGGGACCACTGAATGAGGGCAAGCATAAGATCGAGGAGGGTCATTTGATAACTTGACCTAGCGACTAAGGCACACCAGTGGAAGACACTGCCTAAATCGAAGGATTTTGTGGGTTACACGATTTAGAGGGGAGTAATGGAGAAAGGAGGACAAGTAAGATAAAATGTTGACCAAGGATTGTCACTCTGATACCATGTTAGGGTAGATTTTACCTCTTATTGATCAATGAAATCCTAACTATTCTTTTATAAAAGAAAGAAGTTGGGTAAATTACTAGAAGCATCCAAATATAAAATAAATTATAGAAAAGAGTGTTGAATCATGACTTCTGTTGAAGCAAGAGGATAGTATGAGGTTGCTCAAATGCATCCTTCCTTGTTGTCTAACCCTACACCATTCTTCGTGTCCTTATTCGACTAAGATGAACTGAACATCGACACAAATACAACCGAATCAGAGGCATGCCTCAAGAAAAAGGATCAGTTCTCATCTCATAATGCATACAAGAATTCCATTGAGACCCAGACTAATTCAGAGCCTATTGAAGCATCATTGTGAAGCTTCGACTAAAATAGACAAAAAGGAAAGCATAGCAAGAATGTCATAGTGTAGCGACCAAAATCCTAGGATCATCAACCTCTACAGTCCACATCAAATAAATCAAACATATGTTACTTCCCTCAGGATAGGCCTCTCCAAGCAAAATGTCTGTGCTCATATGGGTCTTAGGTTGTTCTAGGAGATCAAACATTCGGATGGCAAAATCAAGGCAATCAAGTTTCCAACAAGTGAGATGGGAAAAAATTTAATGACTCCATGGAGACAATTGGTTACCCTAACACTACAATATTTGTAAAAGTGAGAAAATCAAATAATTTAGAGATCAAACAATCAGACGGCAAAAGCAAGCTGATCAAGCTTCCAAGGAGAGAAGGGGGAAAAGTGAGTGGCTCCAAGGAGACAACTACTAGTTACCCTTAAGACGCACACTCTATAATGTTTAAAAAGGTGCTTCTATCGTCATGGAAGATGGAACTCAGAAATGGTTGTTTCATATTAGCCCAAGTTATATGAGAGAAGATAAGCTAGGAGTCTGGTGTATACTTGTGTCAGTCAACTTCTAGGCAGATCCCACGCACCCACCCCAAACACATTGTGATAATAACAAATAACAATTATTAAATGGGAGAAGTAAGCTAGGTGTCTCATGTACATTATACATGTGTCAGTAATCCCCCACCTACCCAGTGTGATAATAAAAAATAACAGTTATTTAAATGGTTATAAAAAACTTAAAAATAGTTATAAAAAATACAAGAAGCTTAACCATTTTCAAACCAACTGTTGTTATTTTATCCCTTTATAATTTTCGGAAAGAGAACCCACATAAATTGTCTGCTAGTAGTGCAGTATGCTCACCACCCAAAAGACTAGGGATCAAATCCCCCCCTTGTGGGGGTTGCGTTAGGTAGTCGACAGCCAACATAAAAAATAGGCGAATCTTTCAACATGGATTTGAGCTAGAATCCATGTAGCCGACCTTACTTATAGTGGGAGAAGGCTTTGCCTTTTCTTTCATAATTTTGGAAAGAAACTTCTTCTAGATTTTGCATTGAGGTATTATAAGGAGCTTGTACAGAGCTTGAGAACCAGCAATGTGAAATTTTAGTGTTTGTATTTAGTGGGAATGGCTGAATTTAAATTTGATATTACAATTCTTTATCAGGTTAAGTAACTGAGATTTCACATGCATTCCTTCTGGTATGGAAATAGCTGTGTAATTAAGCAATTTCAGGAAATAACTGGTGACATAATATATCATCAACAATCATAGGGAATGGTGTTAGCAAAGTCAAAAAAAGTACAAACAGATAGATGGAAAATTTAGAAAAATAATATGAAGTATGAATGAAGCATTTAGCACACCAAAAAAGTAGAAACATTTAAAAGATATATAGCAAACTATGCAGTATCAGTTGTCTCTATTAGGAAGAAGTTGAAGTGAGCTTTAAATTTTCAAAGGAACCAGATGTCTCAGATGGAAAAGAGGCAGCTGATTGAAATAACCTTCTGTGCAATGAGGAATTTGACATAATACCTCAAAATCTCTACTAGTGATCACACCGACTCTGGCATCAAAGCCATTTATACAGGTGATCTCACCTACCAATGTTGTTCACCCTTCAGTTATGAGGAACATCTGTTCCAACTTCCGTTCTTTGTCCTTTTTTGCAGTGGCATTCTCGTTGAGGTAGTTATGCAGTGAATTTCGGTATGTTCTCTTGTTTGTTATATAAACTATTTTAGGTATATCTTTGATGATCTTATGGACATTTTTCTGCACCATCAACCTGTAAACACTTTCAAATTTGTTTAATGACATTAATAGGATCTTACTAGTTCGTTATCTTTCTCTCTTTCTACCAGTCTACAGAATGTTCACTAAACCTTAAGAAAAAGTTATTTAGATAGCAATTAAATGATATTTAAAACTAACTATTTCTCACTATAATAATGGTAAGAAACACACATGAAATGTAAGGTGCACATTATATACTAGTAGAAAGTACAATCAGAAGCTTTCTTCTTCATGACAAGGAAAAGAAGCAAAGGAGGGTCTGTTCACAGTCTAGAGAACAAGGCTTGGCAACTGAGATCCGTCTTGACAATTGTTATAGTAACAGATTAAGAAAAGAAAGAAGATCACCTGAAAACAGTTACTACTGATCATTCCTTGACTGTTGTTGAATCTGTTGAAGAAGGGCTGCAGCTAGTTGCAATGTGGCCTGGAGGCGTTTTTGAGGATCGGTTTCAGTCTCCTCTTTTAGATTAGTCTGAACTTGCTGATTATCATAACTTTCCAGATTAACTGCCTGATTGGTGATTGGCGCACTTGGAAGTTGTTGCAACTGCTGTGTTTTGTTAAACTGAGGCACAGAAGAATCAGGCAAAGAAAATTGAGTATGCACACCTGCCATGCCCAAAGAAATTGACTGTTGATGATCACCATCAGAAACGAGAGCTGGTTCCTTTCCCAGCCGCTTCTGCTGTTCAAGAAGTGCGGCCAGTTGTGCAAGCTGCTCGGGCTGCAGAGTGGGGATGGGGGCTGATTGAGTGATCTGAGTTCTAGGTTCAAGAGGTGAAGGAATAATGCCAGCACCAGGAATCGTATCTGGTTTTACAGTCATGGAATGACTTGAACCCACTCCCTGTTCAAGGTGTGGTTTCACCGGTGGATAATTGTCTGGAGGGCGAGAGGAGGCATTGGTAGTGGCAGAAGAGATGGCTCCAATGTGTGTACCTGAGACACGCACATCCTGCGGTGGCCAGTTTGATGGAAAATTGAGATTTTGATGCTTCAGTTGGTCATATTTTCCCTCCCTTGCAGAACTAGGCATTTGTCCTGTGGGAGAATCATGACTGGAAAACAAAATGGTTCCATCAGGTTTTTTCAGTGTTGGAAATCCTGCAGGTGATACCATGTTCCCTGATGACGGCATATAATAATTTTCTTCTTGAGACCTAAAATCAGGCGAAATTCTCTTTGATTGTAAGGCATCTTTATGGAAATCCATTCTATTAGGGGTTTGATTGGGATACGACGGACCATTTGTTTGTGCTAATGCGGCAGGGAAAGGAGGTGCTCCAATATTAGAAGTGTTCTGCTGAAACCTCAATATGACACCAGATATGCTCATCTTCCCCGGTACCTTTAAAACATGTTCAGAGAATTCGGAGGGTGGAACAAGGAATAAAGTTGTTTTCTCGCCCAATTTGGCAACAGCTGCACGTTGCTTTTCTCCAAGATAATTCATGAACTCATTATAAAATGTAATATCTGCATCAGTTCCTGGAACAAAGAAAACCACCCAAGAACTTGCAGCTTGATAGAAATGTTTTGCAAGCATATCAAGGCCTGTCCTCGCCGTGCAATCTAAAAACTCAGGCCTGTTACATTAGAATTAGAACCCAAAGTTAGTCTCTAAAATTCATCTAAGCATAATATTAATCTTGATTATTGAAAGACCTTGTGGTTCCAAAGAAAACATCAACCCTAAAATAATAGTACAATAATGGTAATAATAATACAGTAAATTCATTACTCACAACATCATATCTAAAACTTTTCCCACAGGGAAGCAACGAGCTCGGCAGACGGGGGTTCCACCCTTCGCTATCGTTCCCTCCCACTTCCATTCTTCCTTCAAAGGTTGGCGAGATTCAAGACCAGTCCCTTGCAGTTTGTTGACAGCTGTTTGCAGTGAGCCCGGATCTGCAACAAGAGCATCAGATGGTCTCCAAAAATCATCACTTTCATGAGTATGGAATTTGTTCTTTTGATTATCTGGATATCCTTTATGTCCAAGTGGTTCAGGATCAAAACGGCTCTTGTTTAGATGGAATTCTGGCAAATCAGAGTACGTAGTTAAGCCAGGGCGTTCAATCCCCTTCTCAAAGTCAGAAAACGGATACTCTGGAAGTTCTCTATCAGGAAACGTATCAAATCTTATTTTCTTTGCCAAAGGGAAGTTGGCATCTTCCGAGGTCCACAAATCTTCAAAATGCAGGCCTCTATGGGATTGTTCAACAGGAAGATCGTGATGAATGGCATCTCTGTCTGCTGAAGGACCGCGCCTGAACTGATCATAAGGATTATCAGGTACCCTCCTTTCAGGTCCCAACCCCTGAAACCTTGAACTCTCAAATGTACCACCTCGATTGGATCTAGATGAAGCATCCATACTTACTAATCTGCTTCGACCAGTACCTGTTAGACCTGTATCTCTTGGAAGATTTTCCATATCTGAGAAAAACCTAGGAGATGGCATATGGGGCTCTTCCATTGAATTCTCGAAATTTCGATCATGCTGAGAATTTTCACCAAATCGCCCACCCAATAAAGGAGGCAAATTGGGCTTCAGATTTGATCGAGAAGAAGAATTGGCAGAATATCTTGCATGATCAGGTGAAAGATCACTACGGGCAAAACATATACTTACACGTGGATTATTAAAAAGTTTGCCCTGCAATGCTTCTTTAGCTCTGCATGCTGCCACTACACTTCTATATCGCACAAAGGCATATGAGCGACCTGGAAATGTTGTGATTTTATCTATTTCACCAAATGGAGCAAAAGCCCTTCCAAGAAGCATTTCGTCAATATGCAAAGATGCAGGAAACCAAATCCACAACACTTCACTTGGTTCTGTATTCTTATCACCCTCATGTGGTTCATATACGGCGTGTTGTAGACCAGACTCTTTACGCGGAATACTATCTCCTCTCTCAATCGAATATCTTTCATCTCTTGGGTGTATGTAGCCACTATCAGGAGAAAAGGGTTTATCCTGAGATTTAAATACTATTCAAATAAATCAGATGTTCAAATGAAATTCAAATAAGTCAGAGATATATATGTTTTGGTTGAAACTTTTAATCTAAAACAGTATTGTCTCGCAAATAAGAAATTCATTTTTACTTTAAAATACCAGAATCCTCAATATTCGCGTTTTGTGAGCTTAGTAAACCAAATAAGGGAAAGAGCTAAAGAATAACAGTTTCCCAAGTTTGACAAACTGGGAATTTGAAAATCCATTGGCAAAAAATTCAACAGCATGCAATTGCATGCTAGGATGCATCTACAGAAATCTATGTTCACCAACTGATATAATCTGCAAATCAAAGCAAACACAAAATAAAATCATCTGATTAACATTTGACAATTTCTCAGCCTCTATAAGTCATGAATAGTAAGAATCTGAACCTCCACCTCGAATTTTAAATTAAGTACCCACTTAAATGTTTTGGTGTGCCTACCACCCAAAAGATCAGGGTTCAAATCCTCCCTTGTGGGGGTTGCATTAGGTAGTCGACAGCCAGCGTAAAAAATAGTCGAATCTTTCAATATGGATTTGAGCAAGAATCCATATATCTGACCCTACTTATAGTGGGAGAAGGCTTTGTCATTTTTTTATTAAAACAGCAGGCAATTTTTGTATAAGCTTTTCCGTATTTTTCACAAGCAATCCACAATTCCACCCTAATCCATTGCAGACTTCATGAGTGAAAAGTTAGAAAGGAATGATCAGAAGCCACATGCCCACTGCTAAGGGTGGAACATCCATTGAGAAAAAAGGACAGGGAAAAGCAAAATATAATATTGTGGCATGTTATAATCTACCAAAAATCTTCAAACTAAATCCTGAGCATGGAAAGAAAACTAGCTAAAAATAAAACATAAACAATAAAACATAAGTTTGTGTACCTTTTCATTATTCAAAACTACTTACCCCACTACTAGTTAAAGTCAACACATCTTATGGATGTGTGCTACATTAAGTAATAGAAACTTAAAGACTAAGCTGAAGAAACTTAAAGAAAACTGAGATATAACATTTAGAATACTGAACTAAATCCAATAATCAAAAACAAAATCAGCTTATAGCTAAATCTTATAATAACATGACAATTTTTACTATGTTCGAAAAGACAAATTTTCCTCCAGTATCATGTATTCCGAAAAAATGGAACATAGAACGGATAGAACAGGTATCCTAAGTTGAACCAAACCTCTAGTTTAGCTTTCCTTGCTCTTTCTGCCTCACTCTTTCAAAGATATAAAACCTATTCCAGAATAGCTAATGATGGGCTATTAATTCATGTACTCATTAGTTATCCTTTTTTCGTCTTTATAGTACCCCACTCTGGACAAGAATAAAATACATTCTTTCCTTCTATAAAGTTCTTGTTAGTGATGTGCTTATATTTATCTTATTTCATTGTAACCCCTCTAGGGATATTTATGTATTTTCCCAGTTATGAGCTATCTAGGGTTTCATCCTATATAAGGACCATTAGACCTCCTAAATAAAATGGTTCTTTGTGTTCTCTCATCGCTTTCCGCACGGTATCAGAGCAGCGGTCCTAGATCGGTATTCTAACCTAGATCTCACAACCACCAGCAAGCCTATCGTTCCTCTATGTGGCCCGTGCAAGGTGCTCGAATCATTATGGTGCCCTAGCACCATCGCAGGCCCCATCCACGAGAATCGACACCGTCGCCTAGCGGCTACGTGGCTCTGTGAGCCATCGCCAGGAGCCATTACTCCTTCGCCTGGTGATGGGCTTCACTGTGAAGCAGTCTGTGTGTTCAAGCCATGCCACAAACCTCTGCAGGAGGTCCAGGATCGTCACCATGCGGTCATGTGGCTCTGATCGGCACGGCCAGAAATCGTTGCTCCTCCGATAGGGGTTGATACTCCGCCATGAAGCCCCATACAGGTGCCCTAACATTACTGCAAACCTCCATCGGGAGGCTCTGTACACCCAGGAGGTATTGCACCTCCACTAGGGTTGTTGAGTGCCTTAGGAATCTCTGCCAAGGCTTGCTGGTGCTCGCGGCTGCCTACTCGTGTTGCCTTATGCCCATACAAAGGCATTATACGTCTTCTGTGGCGTTGATGTGCGGCATCACAGCCACAATTCACTGCCACGAAGTCTGATATGGGTTGAAACGGTGACCAAGGTCACCCCTATGCTTGATTAAAGCCATTGATCTTCTTCTAGGTCACTTCTTCTTGACTTATGCGACCACAATGACGTCCACCGAGAGCAAACTCGTGTACTTTACTTCTTCTATAATGGTATAGGACACTTCTATCAAATTGAAAGGTTCAAAGAACTATGTATTGTGGTCCCGATCCTTCAAAGTGTTCATCAGTGGTCAACGCAAGAACTATGTTCTTACCAAGGTATCACCAAGGAGATGGGCCAGGATTATGACACCTGGTTTGTTGACAACTGCTAGGTAATCACTTGGATGACCAACAGCATCGATCCAAATATTGCGGCAAATCTCCTCTACAAGGATACTGCAAAGGCAATGTGGGAGAATCTTGAGCGTATATACTCCCAAAAGACAATCAAGTCCTGACTTTCTGATATATACGTGCGGATCCGGTCCACTACTCAAGGAGATTCAAGTCTTGTCGAGTACTACAGGTTGCTCACTGGCCTGTTTGAGGAGCTCCTCATTTTTCAGTCATCATGTTGTGATCAGTATGAGGGAGAGCATGCTGAATGGCAGGTTTATCAATTTCTTTATGGACTACATCCACGATACAAGCTTGTGAAGGACCAGTTTCTGACGGTTGATACACTGCCCACAATTGAGACAATCTTTGATTGTCTGAGTAACTTGAGACACATGTTGAGCATCCTCCCACCATACCATCTGCGGAGACTATAGCCCACTATGCATCGTCGGGGAACAGAGGATGATAGAATTACCAGGGAGGACGAGGTCGTGACTTTGGTCGTGGCTGTGACTTTGGTCACAAATCGATACAAATATTGCGGCAAATCTCCTCTACAAGGATACTGCAAAGGCGATATGGGAGAATCTTGAGCGTACATACTCCCAAAATACAATCAAGTCCCGACTTTCTGATATATATGCGCGGATCTGGTCCGCTACTCAGGGAGATACGAGTCTTGTCGAATACTACAGGCTGCTCACTAGCATGTTTGAGGAGCTCCTCATTTTTCAGTCATCATGTTGTGATCAGCATGTGGGAGAGCATGATGAATGGTAGGTTTACCAATTTCTTTTTGGACTACATCCATGATACAAGCTTGTGAAGGACCAGTTTATGACGGTTGATACACTGCCCACAATTGAGACCATCTTTGGTCGTCTACTGGAACTTGAGACACATGTTGAGTGTCCTCCCACCAAACCATCTGCGGAGACTACAGCACACTACGCATCGTCGAGGAACAGAGGATGATAGAATTACCAAGGAGGACGAGATCGTGACTTTGGTTGTGGTTGTGACTTTGGTTATAAACGGGGACGTGATCCTACTATTACTCGTTATCCAGCGCGCATACATTGTGGATGCTGGAACCATTCGTCTAAACTGTGTTGGGTGAAGTTTGGCATACAACCTAATGCCAACAGTGCCTATGAGACAGCTTCATATGAGGCATCATATGATACCACTGAGGGCATCTCTGATTAGCACTCATGTGAAGCACGCACAATTTACGACTTCTGAATATGTCTGTCTTAGGCAGCTACTACAGAACTCCAGCACATTCGCCAATGACAGTACTACCTCTGCTCCCACAGCTAGTCTTGCTACTACCTCATGTATCATAGCCTACTTTATCTTTACCTCCAGTCCTGCTTAGATTATTGGCTCAGGCGCATCTACACATCTGACAGGAGAAGGTAGTCTGCTTACCTTTTCACAAGCATCTTCCTCTGTGAAGACTGTTTGGGTTGTCAATGGGGCACATTCCCATGTTACTGTTGTTGGCACTATAGAGCTTCCTCCGAACTCCGACTGGCTGGAGTTCATTGTACTCATGTTTTCCTTCTTAGTCTATTATCCATTCATAAGCTATGCACCGAGCTTAATTGCAGGGTTATTTTTGACGAGTTCTGTTGTTATTTTCAGGACATCCGGATGAGGCAAATTTTTGGTAGGGGCATGAGAACGGCCTATTATCTCGACATCCCATCTGATTCCAGTTTTGTTGGCGCATCATCTATCTTCGACGATCCTCTACTCTTGCACCTTCGCCTTGGTCACCATTCTGCCAAGGTAATCTCCATGATGTTCCCTGAACTCTCTACACTCAAGCCTTTTGAATGCGAGGCATGCCAATTCAAGAAACATCATCGCGTGTCTTTTCCGGCACATACTGAGCCTCGTCGTGAAGTTCCTTTCTCTATAGTCCACTGCGACATATGGGGACCATGTTCGATCGATACTCTGAATGGACATAAGAAATTTTTGTTTTTGACATTTTGTTGACGATTACAGTCAATCCTCTTGGGTCTATTTGTTAAAGGAATGTTCTGAGATTAATATTATTGTCAAAAATTTCTTTTAGTATATCAAAAATATTTTCTCCGTTGGTGTTCGAATTTTTCGTTCTGATAATGCCTTGGAATTCACTCAACAGGACTTGACAACCTTCTTTGTTTCCCAGGGTACTATCCATCAAACCTCTTGTCAGTATACCTCTTAGCAAAATGGGATAGCGGAATGGAAACTCAGGCACCTTCTTAATATTGCATGCTCGCTACTCACTAACATGAAAGTTCCTAAAACCTACTGGGGAGATGCGGTACTTAATGTTGTCCATCTTATCAACACGGTCCCCTCTACGCCTCTGAATGGATCCACCTCTTTTGCATTACTATATCCCAATGAGTCACCCTTTCCCCTACCTCTGAGAATTTTTAGGTGTATAGCGCTCGTCCATAATTTTCACGCTGCTGACAAACTGTTTCCTTGTGAGATCAAATATGTCTTTCTTGGTTATTCTCATAAGCAGAATGGTTACAGGTGCTATGATCATGTTGGGCATCGATACTATGTCTCTGCTGATGTGATCTTTTTTTAACAGACTAGCTTCTTTACTCAGTCTGTCACGGATATATCTTTGGATCTTCCTCCACCCATTGTGTATAAGTGCAAACATACTTATACACCAGCACATGTTCCTTTACATGTCTCTTTGTTGCAGGATGATATGCCATCTTCAAGTGCCCCCTCCACTACTATCCCGGATGATCCTTAGGAGCTTCACATCGCTCTTCGCAGAACAAAGAGGCAATGTACTTCATCCCATGTATCATTTTACTTCTACTGCTAGCTTATTATGATCTGACAGGAGATATGCAGATGCTCTCATGACTATTTATGTTCCCAGATACCATCATAGTGCATTGTAGGATTATGGTTGGTGACGGGCAACGAATGAGGAGATGGATGCTCTCACTTCTAGAGGGACATGGGATCTTGTACAGTGTCCCAGGACTAGACCTATGGCTTGCGGATGGATCTTCACGACTAAGCAGTCACCAGACAGGTCCATTGACTGACTGAAAGCAAGGCTTGTGGCTAAAGGCTTTACACAAACATATGGGGTTCATTACTTCGAGACATTTTCTCATGTTATACGGATGGGCTCTATATGGACTATTCTTTCAGTAACATCAAATAAGAGCTGGCATATCTTTCAGCTTGATGTGAAGAATGCGTTCCTGTGCGGCGATCTCGAGGAGAAGGTTTACATGATGCAGCCTCTCAGTTACGAAGACAAGGGGGAGTATGTATGCCGACTTCGCAAGGCAATCTATGGCATAAAGCAAAGCCCGAGGGTATGGTTTGACAGACTTACTACCGAGATCAACACTTTTGGATTACAGAGAACAACCTCACTGAGAGGATGTTCTTCATATCCTATGTTACTTGAAGGAATTACAAGGACGTCGCCTCTTCTATGGGGCAAATGGCTACACTTATGTTATTGTACATGTTGATGCAGATTATGCGATTTCACTTGAGGATCGTCGCTCCACTACAGGTTAAGCTATGATGGTTGAAGGAAATCTTGTTACTTGGAGGAGTAAGAAGCAGACTGTAGTCTCCAGATCCGATGTAAAGGAAGAATACTGGGCAATGGCTCAAGCTACAAGCGAGATTACTTGGCTACTGACCTTCCTACAGGAACTTGATATTGTTGTTACTTCTCTGATTCATCTATACTGTGACAACAAATCCATTATATGCATTTCTACAAATCATGTTTTTCATGAGCAGACCAAGCACATAGAGATTGACTGCCATTTTGTTCGTTATGTCATACAATGAGGGAAGATTATTATTCCACATATCACAATGAATCTTCAACTTGTAGATGTATTCATGAAGGCCTTACCAAAGAAGCGCCTCTCATGGATAACTTCCAAGTTGGGAATGATCGATAGATATGCTCCAACTTGAGGGGGGTGTTAGTGATAAGTTTATATTTATCTTATTTCATTGTAACCCCTCAGAGGGTATTTATGTATTTTCCTAGTTTATGTGCTCTCTAGGGTTTCATCCTATATAAGGACACCTAGGCCTCCTTAATAAAATGGTTCATTGTGTTCTCTCATCATTTTCCACGGTTCTAACACCATACCAATCCATGATCCGTAACCAGGGTTCGATGGCATACCATATAACAATCCATGGCAGTTTCCATCATCTTCACCATGGCCCCTTGCCCCATGCCGTTGGCCTAACATTCATCACTACAACTAACTAATGATGAATAAGGAGTCCAATAACAATTAAGATTACAAGCATAATTAAAAAATATAATCATGATTAATGCAGGTTAATCACAATTAAGAAATCCCCATCACGATTAGCACTAATTAGTCTTCATTAAACAAAACCATATGCAATAGATACGTATGAAAAAAAATCATATGCTGAGATATGCATGGGGCAAAACTATAGATGGTGGTAGCCCATAATTATAAGGATGACATGGCTACTGATACAGTTGGCTATTTAGAATTTGTCTATCTCGTTGACTAGGATGTCACCTAAGGTAGTGGTTGGATATAATACCCCAACTCCCTTTCATTTCTACCCATCCATTCTATACTCCACCCTAGCGCAAAGGCTAGAAGCTAAGAGGAAAGAGTAAAAGGTAAAACATTAGTGCAAGATGAGCGCAGTCAGAAAGCATATATGAGAAGAAGCAAGATGAGAAGGGCCATTTAGACAACATCGGATAGGCAAATAGGGAAATCTAACTTGATCTCTCTCTTAATTAGAAGTTATCATTCTTTAATTTATTATGCTCAGCATAAAATGAAGAAAAATATGTAAAGCCTACTAAGATGCGAGGGGCTAGGTCATTTGTAAACGTCTACTAAGACATGCACAGTATAACTTGTATCCTTAAAGAGCATTACAGCATTCTTTTCACATCGTTCACCTACATATAATGTGAGGCATTATTTTCTTCACCATATACTAACGAAAAAGTTTCTATGATGAGGGGACCAATTAAACCACTTATGTAAATGTTACAGTTAAGTCGTTGGAGAAATCATGTTAGGACATTTTCCACATAATCTATTACCTCATATCATAAATCATAGGCATGATTTCACCAACGTGTGATGCAGCGTCTAGCTAAATTCCATATCATAATGATATACATCAAAGCCATTTCTATTTTGTCCTTTGTTAGTATAAATACTTCACTTTCTTGTATCCTAAGATGCAGTCAAAACATTCTGCTAAAATATCACTTCATATAAGGAAAAACTCTACCAAATTTCCAAAAATTCAAATTTAATGTTCAACCATGTTCTTTTCTTTTTTAGACCTCTTAATGGCTTTCTACGGCTGATTCCGGGGATCTGAAACTGAAAGCACTCTCAAAGCTCGTAGACAATTAGAAAATAAAATTATTACTTGTTGAGTGATCTACAATTCTCAGATTATATCATTTTCAAAATGTTAGATTTGTGAAAGTTGTTCTTTGTAACAGCCAATACTAAATGAGATGATTTTGATTTTAAGTCCAGAAAGTGAATCAATAGGTTCGTGTCCATATGTAAATACTATGATCTACACTAATTTCAAGTATTATTGTCATTATGCTATGAGTTGACGACATTACTATTACAGGTGATAATTTACAGGGGATAAGCGAGTCCAAGGAATTTCTTGGACAACAATTTGTCACCAAGGACCTTGCCGAACTATGATATTTTCTTGGGCTTGAATTTGCCAAAAAATCAGAGAGGACTTGTGATTACTCAGAGGAATTATGTGACCGACCTTCTAGAGAGTGGGGTGGTAGACTGCAAACCTGCCACTACTCCTATAGATCCCAACGTGAAGCTCTATGATAATGTTACAGAGAAGGTAACAAGAGGAGATACAAGGAGCTCATTGAAAAGCCACTATATGTGATGATCATCGGGGTTTCTAGAGAGAAAAAGTCAACCAGATTATGAAGCAACATTGCAGCAATGCCAAACTCATATTGACATTGTCTCCATGATCCTAAGGTACTTAAAGTTTACATTAGGTACAAGGTTACTCTTCAGCAAAGGGACATCTCTTGAGATCACGGTCTGTGCAAATCCAAAATATATAGGATGCCCAAAAGATAGGAAGTCAACCTCTAGATTTATAGTATTTATTGGAAGTTCGCTCGTCTTATGGAAAATTAAGAAGCAAACAATTGTTGCTAGAACCAGTATTGAAAACGAATACATGGCCAAGGTGCAAAGAAGCATTGAGATTATGTGGGTCAATTCTGTTCTGACCGACCTAGCTATCGTCGCACCTCTCTCCATACAGCTATTATGTGACCATCAGGTTGCACTTTTCATTGCCAACAACCCAGCAGTCCATGAGAGGAGCAAAAACATTGAGATGGATTGCCACTACACTAGAGACGTGATACAAAAGGGCTTCATCTCTACATCACATGTCAGTGCAGGCTCTAGCAAGGGGGCTTTCCAGAAGTGTTCTCCCAAACTCGGCATGATAGATATCTATATTCCAGCTTGAGGGGGCAAGAAATAGTATTTATACTTTTCTTATTTCCTTTTTATGTAATTTTCACATTGGTTATTTCCCCTTAGGGTTTCTCCTCTATAAAAGGAACCTATAGCCACAGATTAAACAAGTCAATCATTTATTTATGCATTGGTGTTATTCGAAATAGATTCATTCCTTGTTGAGAATATGCAAATTTACCATTCTAATATTTGAAGGTATATTGGTACAAGGAGAATAACTAATGGAAATCAATTATTCACATTGTTCACAAAAAATCCTAATAGGAGGAGGAGAATCTCCTCTCTCCACCCACCATGTGGTCGTCACCCTCTCTTATATAAAGAGGGGTGGGGCTCTTCCCACCATGCACAATAAACTCTAGAGAAAGAGAGCAAGCCTCCCCCTTTCTCCAAATCCTAGTCGGCCCTCTCCTCTACGATCTCCTTCTCCCTCCAACACTCTAGAGAGGGTTGCCCCTTTCCTTTTCCTCTCTCTATTGTGTCGTCCACATTGAGAGGAGAACAAGACCATCTCCTTTGTGATGTCCGTTTGCAAAGAAAAACGTGATCCACGTAGGACATGGAGATCATAAACGATGATGTAGCCAAGGGGCTTTCCAGAAGTGTTCTTCCAAGCTCGACATGATAGATATCTATATTCCAACTTGAGGGGGCAAGAAATAGTATTTATGTTTTTCTTATTTTCTTTTTATTTAACTTTCACATTGGTTATTTCCCCTTTAAGGTTTCTCCTCTATAAAAGAAACCCTTGGCCACAGATTAAACAAGTCATTCATTTATTTATACATTGGTGTTATTTGAATTAGATTCATTCCTTGTCGAAAATATGCAAATTTACCATTCAAATATTTGAAGGTATAATCGTACAAGGAGAATGACTAATGAAAATCAATTATTCACATTATTCACAAAAATTCCTAATAGGAGGAGAATCTCCTCTCTCCACCCACCATGTGGTCGTTACCCTCTCTTATATAAGGAGAGGTGGGACTCTTCCCACCATGCACAATAAATTCTAGAGAAAGAGAGCAAGCCACTTCCTTTCTCCAAACCCTAATTGGTCCTCTCCTCTACGATCTCCTTCTCCCTCCAAAACTCAGGAGAGGGTTGCCCCTTTCCTTTTCCTCTCCATTGTGTCATCCACATTAAGAGGAGAACAAGACGATCTCCTTCGTGGTGTCCACTTGCAAAGAAAAAGGAGATACACGTACGACATGGAGATCGTAAACGACGATGTAGAGATATTTTTATGTTATAGTACAACTTTTACATTCTCTGTTTCTTTCTTCTACATTATGTAATTTTACCTTTTGGGTCTCTCCTTGTATAAGAGAGCCCTAGGGTTCCCTTGCACGATAAATTATATGTTTCTCTCAGCATGGTATCAGAGCGGCAATCCTAGACCGGAGCTCTCGTGCCCAAAATCCTACCCCAACCACCACCCTCTCTCTCGCTCATTACGATGCAGTGCATCACCCTTGGCCGCTTTAGCGGATGCCATCGCCCTCCTGACGACACTTTGGTCATTCCACGCGGTTGCTGCCACCCGCAGCAGCAATCCAGGTTGCTACAACGGCTATTGCCGCCTACCAACGGCCTCCTCTCCCGCCGCAAGTGGCTGGTGCCATCATAAGAAGCCCCCCAACGGTTGTTGCTGCTACGTAGGGTGCACCATCAGCCCGTTCGCCCTCTCGCGTGATCACGACGGTCTGATTTTGGTGTATTGGGGTGATTTTCAGATTCGTAAATCACATGTTTGTACGAGGCACCTTATAAAGAGAATGGGAATGGTTGCATCTTGAGTCTACGCATGCAACCACTTCCCTACATGTCGGTGTAGACAAAATTCTTTGGTCTACAAACCTCAGTCTTTGGATCCGATAATATGTCAAAAAGCAAAGTCGATGTCCCCACCACATGCATTTTTCGAGGTCCAGCGCCAATACTGAAGATGGACAAGATGAATTATGAACTATGGGCCATGCAGTTCATGAGCATAATGCAGTCTAAGGGTAAGAAACATATTTGTTAGAATACTCAGATGATTTATTCTATAGAGCCCTCGGGTCTCTTATATAGGGAGAGAGCCCTTGGGTAAATTACATGAGAGGCACATAAAGAAACTGAAATAACATGAAATAACATAAGAGACGAACAACTATCTCTACACTCCCCCTCAAGATGGAGCATAGATATCTATCATGCTCAGCTTGGAAGAACATCTCTGGAAGGGTCCTCTGAGCAATGGCTTAGTGAATATGTCCGCTGTCTGATCCTCTGAACTGACATGAGACGTGGAGATGAAGCCCTTCTGAATCATGTCCCTAGTGTAATGACAATCCACCTCTATGTGTTTGGTTCTCTCATGGAAGGCTGGATTGTTGGCAATAAATAATGCTGCCTGATTATCACATTGAAGGTTCATAGGCAAGGGAACATCAACATTCAGATCTTCTAAGACTGCTTTAACCCACATCATTTCTGTGCTTGCCTGTGCCATGGCTCTATACTCGGACTCGGCACTGGATCTCGCCACAACAGTTTGCTTCTTGCTTTTCCAAGAGACTAAAGAGCTTCCTATGAAGATAGCAAATCCAGAAGTAGACTTACGGTCCCTTGGACATCCTGCATAATCTGCATCTGCACAGGCTGAAATAGACAGATCTGTACCTCTTTTGAATAGCAACCCTGTGCCTGGGGAAGACTTCAGATATCTCAATATCATGTATACGGCACCCATATGTACTTGCCTCGGCTGCTCCATGAACTGACTCACCCGGTTTACTGCAAGGGCAATATCCGGTCGAGTTATAGTGATGTATAAGAGCTTACCCACCATTTCTCTGTACCTTCTCTTGTCCACCTCCTCGGTATCATCATCGTACAGCTTCATAC
Organism: Ottelia alismoides; assembly: GCA_037367405.1. Taxonomy (NCBI): domain Eukaryota; kingdom Viridiplantae; phylum Streptophyta; class Magnoliopsida; order Alismatales; family Hydrocharitaceae; genus Ottelia; species Ottelia alismoides. Next base: position 291,529 of record JAZKJV010006661.1, read on the forward strand.
TCGGGTCCATAGGTGTACTTGAAGGTCTGCATCCAGTCATTCCTGTTTCGACTAGCAAATCTGTGACATATTTTCTTTGAGTCATCACCATTCCTTGTGCATTTCTTGCAAATTCTATCCCCAGAAAATATCGTAATGTGCCTAGATCCTTTGTAATGAACTGGCTGCCCAACATAGACTTGGTGATCTCAACTCCCTGTGCATCATCTCCTGTAACCAATATGTCATCAACATATACCATAACAACAATGGTACCTCTAGGGGTCTTCCGGACGAACAGTGAGTGGTCCGCATTAGATCTTTTGAACCCCTGTCGTTCAATAAGCTGAGAGAGCTTCTGGAACCATGCACGGGGACTCTGTTTAAGGCCATAGATAGCCTTATGAAGTCTGCACACCTTCTGAGTCTCCCCCTCAGTAGCAAACCCGGGTGGTTGCTGCATGTAGACTTCCTCCTGTAGATCACCATACAAGAAAGCATTCTTAACATCAAGCTGGAATATGGTCCAGTCACGTACCACTGCAACTGATAGGAGGATGCGAAGGGTAGAGTGTCTCGCCACCGGTAAGAAGGTATCCAAATAATCGACACCATATGTCTGTGTAAATCCCCGTGCCACAAGCCTGGCCTTGTACCTGTCTAGACGGCCATCCGCATGGTATTTCACCGTAAAAACCCACTTGCAACTTACTACTGAGGCACCTGGAGGAATGGGGACAAGAGACCAAGTTCCCCTAGACTGCAAAGCACGCATTTCCTCTTCCATTGCAAGTCGCCAGCAGTCAATCTTCATTGCATCCTGATATGTCCGTGGAATCTCAACTGACGATAAAGCAGCTGCAAACTTCTGGAAATCCCCAGTAAGTCTATGGAAGGAGACCTGAGAGGCTAGGGGATACGTAGCACACTGTCTGCGCTGCTTCCTAAGAGCAATGGGCCTGTCCAAATCATCCAAGACCGTGCTGACCGGTTGCTCCTCCTCCTGTAGTAAAGGTTCCTGCACAGGTGCATTATCTAAGCCATCGTTAGTGTTAATTTCAGAACAAACCTGAGGCGTATCGGATGGTTGAGTTGTATCCTGAGCATGGCCTGTCCGCCTCGTATAGAACTTAGTGAAAGGAACAACAGGAGGAGGTGGTGGTGGTGGTGGTGGTGTTGGTGGAGTAGAGGATTGACCCAGGCTTGGCGGTGGTGGTACAAGGACATTGGAATCTGGTGAAAGGGAGGAGGCCAATCTGTCACCCGCAGGTGAGAAATACATGACAGGTTCGAAAAAGGTAACATCTGCACTCACATAGTATTTGTCATGGACAGGATCATAGCAACGGTATCCTTTCTGTGTCCTGGAGTAACCCACAAAGACGCACTTGATAGCCCTAGGAGAGAGCTTATCAAGTCCTGGAGATAAGCGGAGGACAAACGCAACAGTGCCGAAGACACGAGGTGTAAGTGTAAACAAGTCTCTGTCTGGAAAAAGAACAGAGATTGGAGACTTTTCCCCAAGAACAGTTGTAGGCATTCGGTTGACTAGATAACATGCTGTAAGGATAGCATCTCCCCAAAAAGATAATGGAGCACAACTTTGAATGAGTAATGTGCGAGCAATATCAAGAAAATGTCGATGCTTACGTTCTGCAACCCCATTTTGTTGTGAGGTGTAAGCACATGTGGTTTGATGAACAATGCCTTTTGAAGAAAGAAAGGTAGCAAGGGAGCGAGTGCAGAACTCCAATGCATTATCAGTTCGCACAGACTTAACAGTAGAAGAGAAAACATTCTGGATTTCATTAATAAGATTTTGAATGACACTTCCTGCTTCAGATTTATTTTTATGAAGAAACGTCCAGGACACTCTAGAGAAATCATCAACCACTACTAAATAGAACCTGTGCCCCTGATGATCTGGGACACGACTTGGACCCCAAATGTCTACATGAAGTAATTCAAACGAGGAGTGACTGCTCCGACTCTGACGACCTGGGAAGCTAGATCGATGGTGCTTCCCTAACTGACATGCTTCACAACGAAAGGAGGAACTCGGAGAGATCTGAGGCAGTAGGTGACGCATCTTTTGCAGGGGCAGATGACCGAACCGAAGATGCCAGGTGTACGGAGATACGGCTCCTTGGGAATGCAGAGAGACGCCAGCGTAGGAGTTACGGACTAGACGATAAAGGCCATTATGCTCAGAACCACAGCCAATCACCCTGCCCGTCAGTATGTCCTGAAAAATAACAGACGATGGATCAAAAATAGCACGACAGTGCAAATCACGTGTAATCTGACTAATGGATAAGAGATTCATAGAGAATTCTGGAGCATGTAGGACGTTCTGTAAGTGCATAGAGGGTAGCAAAGCCGTCTCCCCCTGACCGATGATAGGAGAATGAGTTCCATCAGCTATGAGTACAGATCGACCAGGCTGTACAGCTCTGTAGGACTGAAGAATATCTTTCTCACGGCATAGATGATGGGTAGCTCCAGAGTCGACAATCCATCCTGTGAGGTCATGACAATGAGATGAGACTGAAGGACTACCTGAGGCACTGGCAGAGGCTGATGTACTAGCAGACGCCGAGGCTGCAACATCAGAAACTTCAGCACCCTCTGGCGACGATTGTGGCATGATATCACGAGGTCGTGCCACTAACTCTTCGAACCTGTGATCTGTGGCAGGAGCTGAACGACCCTGAACATGATCCGCGACAGGTGCAGAAGGGGGAAACCCGTGCTTGGAATAGCACGTATCCTCCGAATGACCAGTACGGCGGCAGAAAGAACACGTGGACCGTATGCGACCTCCACGTCCACGTCCACCAATTCCTCTGCCACGAAACGAGGACGAACCACCACGTCCCCTGGAAACTGCCATTGCAGACGGAGGTGCATTCACTGTAGCGGATGGAACAGATACACGACTGAGTCTCCTGTATACCTCTTCCATCGGCGGGATAGTGGCATCTGCTAGGATCTGAGAGCGTGCTGCCTCGTACTCCGGGTCTAGGGCAGCGAGTAATACGCCAACCATAGTGGCGTTGCGGAACGTCTTCTGCTGTTCCGGTGTGGCTGTAAGCGGAATGGTGCTATAGAGCTTCTCGAACATGCCACGAAGCGACGTGTACAGTGAATGAAGAGGCCTCCCATTCTGCTTCGTGGTAAATATGTCATGCTGCAACTGGAGCATCTTCGTCTCGTTGCGTACCTGAGAGTACGTCATAGCCAAAATATCCCACATCGCCTTAGCGGTGGGCTGGTGAAGGACATCATTCGCTATCTCCGTCGTAAGCGTACCTGAGAGCCACACCTTGGCGTACGCGTCGTCAGCCTCCCATGAGGCATAAATCCCTGTCTTCTCCGGCGGTTCATCCTCGGTAAGAATATGCTTCTTACCACACGACTTCATAAGACTGAGGAACTGCATCGCCCACAGCTCGTAGTTAGTCCCGTCCATTTTGACGATTGGTGCCGAACCTTTGAAGGCACCTATGGCGGGCATATCGAGCTTCTGTTCTGACATAATGCCGGAGAAGAACAAGTACTGATAGACCAAGAAAGTATTGTCTACCGAGACCTTGTAGGATTCAAGTGCATAGGTAGACGATTATGCACTTGAATCGACCATCACGCCGAGTCCTAGCGAGGATGCGGTATCCCGGCCACGATTAGAGGCTCTGGGAGCCCCTACTACAGGAAGACGGCGGCTGGAGGGCTGTTGGCGGCGAGCAGGAGGCCGGGGGCTGGAGACCGGGGGGGTCGGGCGGCGGTGTATGGGGCTGGGCGGCGTTGATCGGAGGGCCGCAAGGGGCTGGGGAGCCCGCTGGGGGGCTGGGGAGGCCGGTGGAGGGCTGGGGAGGCCGCTGGGGAGGGGCGGCGGGCGCTGGGGAGCCCGCTGGGGAGGCGGCGAGCCCGGGGAGGGAGGGGTCGAAACCCTAGAGTCGGCGGCGGCGGCGGGAGAGGGGGGGGCGGCGGTGGAGAACCCTAGGTTAGGGTTATGGCTCTGATACCATGTTAGAATACTCATATGATTTATTCTATAGAGCCCTCGGGTCTCTTATATAGGGAGAGAGCCCTTGGGTAAATTACATGAGAGGTACATAAAGAAACTGAAATAACATGAAATAACATAAGAGACGAACAACTATCTCTACAATATTCTTATCAGCAAGGAGCCGGCTAATAAGCATAGGGTGAACGCTTCATGGGAGGTTGATGATGTTTATGCACTTGTATGGTTGTCGGGCAATCTGACAATAAAAATCTCCAATGATGTTCTGCACCATCCCACCGCCACGACGATGTGGGACATTCTCGTCGCTACATACTCTCAAGCGAGAATGAGACGAAGATTCTGCAGTTACAGCATGACATTCACGGTCAAGCAGAATGGCTACCCCTTGCACTCTTTGTACACGTCTCTTCGTGGAATGTTCGTGAAGCTTAACAGCTTCATGCCTCTCGCAACCACCCTTGAGCAGCAGAAGTCATACAGGAACGCCACCATGGTTGCGTGTTTTTGGCAGCACTTGACCTGGAATATGATGTTGCTCATTTACAGATACTTGCGGATGACACCATCCCTCCTATGGAGGAGGCATATCACAGGCTTAGCAGGATCATCGTTCCATCGTCTGTCTCTACTCAGACCTCCTCTGTGATGGTCGCATCTCACAAAAGGGGAGGCGCTTCACAGTTCTGCGAATGTGGTCCTTAAGGTAGGGGAGGTCGTGTTCATCAACCATGCACATATTGCCGCCATCCTGGTTGCGCTTCACAGTTCCGCAGATGTGGTCCTCGAAGTAGGGGAGGTCGTGTTCATCAACCATGCACATATTGCCAACATCCTGGTTACTCGAAGGATACATGTTACTCCAAGCATGATTTTCCAGCTTATGCTCATGCGGCTGAACAGGTTGAGCTTCTTGCAGCTTCCGCGCCGCTCGCTTGAGGGAGGTTATTCCTCCTGCATGTTCTCATGCATCGTCGACTACTCAGGGAAGCCATTCAGATGTTGCAGCATATGTGTCTACCAGTACCTCAAGTAGTACCTATGCTCTTACTTGTCATAAAACTGACATGACAGTGTGGATTATTGACTCTGGTGCGTTCCATTATGTAGAGACATAAGTTAGTTTGCAGTATACAGACAACTACCCCTTGGGAGATCAGTTATCATAGCTGATGGGACTCACTCTCCAGTTGCCTGACATGGGGAGATCAGCCTGATGCCATCTATGCATCTACAGAATGTGCTTCATGCTCCTGATTTTTCAATGAAGTTATTCTCTATTGGTGAGATTACTAAGGACATGCATTGTCGTGCTATTTTTAACCCATCTTCACTTGTATTTCAGGGCATTCTTACGGGCAGGGTGATCAGATGTGATTGTAAGCAAGACGACCTCTATCGATTGATCCAAACTCCGTATACTGGTGTCTCATCTAGTCTCACAGGATCAGTCTTCCCGTTTAAGTGGCATATGTGCTTTGGTCATCTTCTTCTTCAGAAGATGTGTCACGTGCTCCCTTAGATTTCTCCTCGCTCCTCCTTCCAGTGCGAGGCTTGTTAGTTAGAAAAGCATCACCGATCTTCCTTTCTAAGTCGTCTGGGTCAGAGCAGTAGCTCCCTTTTTTAGTTGATTCATATAGATATTTGGGGTCCGAGTCGTGTTCCTGATCACCAGGGACACAAGTTTTATCTTGTGGCTGTAGATGATTTCTCTAGATTACCTTGGGTTTTTTTGTTAAAAAAATTTCAGAGGCTGGGACCATGACAAAATCTGTTATAAATGAAGTTAAGAATTTTTTCCCTCTACTGTTAAATTTGTGTGAATCGACAATGCCTTGGAATTTTGCACTCTTGAGCTTTCACAGTTCTTCTCATCACTTGGCATTGTTCATCAAACTCCAAGTACTTATGTCCCAACAAATCGTGTCGTTGAACGTAAGCATCGCCACTTGCTTGATATGACTCATACTCTTCTCATTCAGAGTCGTGCTCCACATTCATTTTTGGGAGATGTGATTCTTATTGCTTGCTATTTAGTGAACCGCAAGCCCTCTTCCATTTTGAGTGAGAAAATTACATTCTCTTTTGCCTTTCTCGAGAAGGATTTGTTCTCACTCACTCCTCGTGTGTTTGGTTCAGTTGCTTTTGTGCATCAGTTGTCATATGATCATGATAAGATCTCTCCTAGAGCTGTCAAATGCATTTTTTTCGGGTATTCCAGGACACAAAAGGTATACAAATGTTATGATCCCCTTCGCAGGACGTACGATATCAGCACGGATGCCACCTTTTTGAGTCTGTAATGTATTTTTCTCCTACAAGTGATATATTAACTCCAGTTGCTCTGGAGAAGAGGTCTACATGCCACCACCTCCTACTACCATAACCACATCACCAGCACCACCTCCTCCTCCCGTACCACCTCCTCACCACCACCACCTAGTAACCTGGCTCTGTTTTTACCATAATTCTACATTCATAGGCATTCCTCGCTCATGGGCCTCCCCAGTCATCCAGCACGCCTCAGGTATGTTATGAGCATATTATTTCTACCGATGGCCATCAAGATTTGTCATTACAATCATCTACTATACAGTTTTACTAGGTGCCTTTGCAGGATGCTGGTATACAGTTTGAGGAGATTCCCAATGACTTGGATGTGCCTATTGCTGTTAGGAAGCAGAGACGTACATGTGCATCATATCCTCTTGCTTCCCATGTTTCTTTGGATCGCTTGATTGTGGACTTCAGGAGGTATGTTGTTGGACTTTCAGTCGTGGAAATTCCATGGAATTATCAGGAGGCTTTGCGAGACAGTCTATGGTGTCTTTCCATGGAAAAAGAGATGGTCGCGTTGCAGTCGTGTGGCACCTGGAGTCTAGTTCTAGCTCCTTCAGGGGCCTCTATTGTCAGTTGCAAGTGGGTATTCACCGTGAAACACCGTGCAGATGGCACTATTAATCACTACAAGGCCAGACCGGCTGCACGCGGGTTCATCCAGACGGATAGGGTGGATTATCTGAATACATTCTCTCCAGTTGCTCACCACTCCACTATTCAAGTTCTTCTTACCATTGTTCTGGTATGTAATTGGTCTATGTTTCAGCTTGATGTTAAGAATGTATTTCTATATGGTTATCTTCATGAGGAAGTCTACATGCAGCAGCCACCTAGGTTTGCTGATGAGGGGGAGTGCCAGCAGGTTTGCAGACTTCACAAGGTCATTTATGGTCTCAAGCCAAGTCCAAGAGCGTGGTTCTAGAAGCTCTCGAACTTGACTGAGAAGCACGGATTCACGAGGGCAGAGGTATTGTTGTTATTATGGTATACGTTGATGATATCATTGTTACAAGAGATGGTGTGCAGGGGTCAGCAAGGCAAAAGGGTTTCTTGGACAACATTTTGTCACCAATAACATTGGCACCCTAAGGTACTTTCCAAGATTAGAGTTCGCCAGGAACTAGCAGGGTCTGTACATGGAAGGTCGTATCCCGATATATCGGCGATATATCGGCGATATATCGGTATCGACAGGTCACCGATATATCGCCGATATGTCCGATATCGGGTATCGACAGGCAAAAAAGGCGAGCCGAATCTCGGTGTCGGCAATATGTCGTCGATATATCGCCGATATATCGGCGATATATCGGTATCGACATGGTACCGATATCGATAGCGATATCGATATGTCCTTCCATGGTCTTGTACCAAAGAAAGTATGTCACAGATCTTCTAGCTGAAACAAGTATGATTACGTGCAGACCTGCTACTACTCAAATGGATCCAAGCATGAGGCTTTACAATGATGATACAGAAGAAGTTGACAAGAAAAGATACAGGGAGCTTGTGGGAAAGTTGCTTTATGTTACCATCACTAGGCCGAGCATTTCATTTGCTATTAGTCGGGTAAGTCAGTTCATGGAACAACTTAGACAGCAGCATATGGATGCGGTCCACATGATTTTGAGGTACTTGAAGTCATCTCCAGGGGCAGGATTATTGTTCAGAAAAGGGACATCTCTTACTATTACAGCTTATACAAATGCAGACTATGCAGGATGCCCTAAGGATAGGAAATCCACTTCAGGTTTTTGTTGTATTCGTTGGTGGCTCTTTAGTATCCTGGAAGAGCAAGAAGCAGACTACTATTGCTAGATCTAGTGTTGAATCGAAGTATAGAGCTATGGCACAAGGGAGCACAGAGATGATGTGGGTCAGGTATGTTCTAGTTAACCTTGGCATTGATGTACCACTTCCTATGCAATTACAGTGTGACAATCAGGCAGCTTTATTCATTGCTAATAACCCTGTTTTTCACGAGAGAACGAAGCACATTGAGGTTGATTGTCACTATACACATGAGATGGTCGAGAAAGGCTTCATTTCCACTTCCCATGTAAGCTAGGGGGAGCAAATTGGTGACATCTTCACCAAGGCATTGACTAGAGGATCGTTTCAAAAGTGTTCATTCAAGCTAAGCATGATCAACATCCATGCTCGATCTTGAGGGTGGGTGTAGAGATATTTTTATGTTATAGTATTATTTTTACACTCTTTGTTTCTTTCTTCTACATTATGTAATTTACCCTTTGTGTCTCTTCCAATATAAGAGAGCCCTAAGGATCCCTTGAGCAATAGATTATTTGTTTCTCTCAGCAGAAGATGAGGTGATCAAGGTGTGACCACCTCTCATGTGGAGAAGAAACCAAGAAAGAGGACTCTCTCTTGCTAACAAGGGACTCGTGCGACTCACCCTTGCCCTCGCATGTGCATAGCATGCAGATTGGATTTGATTCGGCAGGTCTCTTCACAGAGAGGTTGTTCGCATCATACAAGATATATTCTATAAATTGCTGTGGTGTTTGAAACGGAGAAGGAATCGCTCATGCATCCACGTGTTTCCTCTTTACGTAAACAATTTCATTGTGATTTCATCACCGCTCATACGATGAGCACGTCTTCCGTGAGACCCGAAGACTTATATATGGGTTAAAATACAAGATACGGTACGGGTATCGGACACCCATACAAATCTGAGTCTCAATAGGGTCCGAGATATGGGTTTTTTTCATACTCTCATACATTTTCGCTCACTTCTTTTTAAAATTCAGACCTATATGATTCCAACTTCAGTAAATGAAAGTCTATTTTGTAGTACTCGTCGAGACCTTTCCAACGGTACCAAGAATGTCGAAATCCGACATCAGACGAGGGAGATACGGTCATTTTACGGTCATGGGTCGTTAACAGATCTGAAATCAAACTGAATCCGGATCTGGTTAACCAAACCCACGTACAAAAAGGCTTGGACATGAGTGAGATGCACCAAACCCCATTTTTCAAGCTTGGCTCACCGAAGCTCAGCCACAGAGCTTATCGGAGAGCTGTCGGAGTCGTCGGTGCGATCGACCGCAAAGTCGCGTACATCCACGCGAGCCAAGATTTCTTGTGTTTACGAGGTACGGATCTCCCCTCCTTGCTGTCGTTTTTTGCATTTTGTTCTTCTACGGGTTGATCTTCTGGCAGATAAAACTAGCGATGCAGTAGTTTGCTCTTCTTTTGTTTTGTTTTTTTGACATGTTCTTGAGAGACGTGATGTATATGTACATGTTGCATTATTTTTTTGTATTGTACATTTTTTGTGGACATTGAATATGAATGAAATTGAAAAAAAATGCAGTACTTCCTTCTTACTTTTCTCATGCATATATTATACAGCTTGGTATTTCTAAATGTAGAACTGTATGTTGTGGATGTGTATTGTTGAGTATCTCGATCCTGGGGGCATCACATCTTTTACATGGATATGATCTATTTATTTTTGTACCCACTTAAATGGTCTAGTGGTAGCATAGTGTGCCTACCACCTAAAAGACCAAAGTTCAAATTCCCCCTTGTGGGAGTTGGGTTATGTAGAGGGAAAAGAATTAATTGATTAATGAGAGGTCCCAGGGTTCTCTTATATAGAAGAGGAACCTATTGAGCAAATTACAAGAAGAAAACAAAAGAAATAGAAAATAAAAAAATAAGAAAGATAACAAATATCTCAAGACTCCCCCTCAAGCTGAAGCGTAGATATTGATCAGGCTCAGCTTGGAACATCTCTGATAAGGCCCTCTGGTTAGGTCCTTAGTAAGAACATATGTTGTCTGGTCTTCAGAGCTGACATGTGTAGTGGTGATAAGACCCTTTTGTATCATGCAACATGTGTAGTGACAGTCCACCTCTATATGCTTCGTCCTCTCATGAAAGGCTGGGTTGTTGGCAATGAAAATAGCAGCCTAATTGTCACATGGAGGTGTATGGAAAGAGGCACCTCTATAGACAGGTCAGTAAGAACAGATCTGACCCACATCATCTCTGCGCCATGGCCCTACATTCTGACTCAGCACTCGATCTGGCAACCACAGTCTGCTTCTTGCTCTTCCATGAAACCATGAAATTCCCTATTAACACAACGAAGCCTGAGGTAGACTTCCTATCCTCCGGACACCCAGCATAATCTGCATCTGCACATGCTGTAAATGAAAGAGATGTGCCTCTGCTGAAAAGAAGTCGCGTACCTGGTGATGTCTTCAGATACCTCAGAATCATATGGACTACATCCATATGTGCATGTATGGGCTGCTCCATAAACTGACTCACTTTGCTCATGACAAAGGATATGTCGAGCCTGGTAATAGTCACATATAGTAGCTTGCCAACAAGCTCCTTGTACCTCCTCTTTTCCACCTCCTCAGTGTCGTCATCATCATAGAGCTTCATACGCGGGTCAATAGGAGAAGTGGGTGGTCTGCAATCTGCCATGCATGTCTCTGAAAGAAGATCTGTAACGTACTTCCTCCGGGTCATCACAAGACCTTGTTGGTTCCTGGCAAACTCCAATCCAAGGAAGTAACATAAATGTCCAAGGTCATTGGTCACAAACTGCTAACCTAGGAAGTCCTTGGCACCCTGATTGCCATGCTTGTCATCCCCTGTAACAATAATGTCATCAACGTAAACAAGAATGACAATAGTACCTCTCTGGGTCTTGTGCAAAGACAAGGAGTGATCGACAGTCGATCGCACAAACCCTTACTGCTCTATCAAGTCCGAGAGCTTCTGGAATCATGCTCTTAGACTCTGCTTTAGGCTATAGATAGCCTTGTGTAGCCTGCAAACCTTTTGACACTCCCTCTCAATAGCAAACCCAAGTGGTGCAGGAGTAGAGGGAGGTTGTGGTATGACAGCAGGAGATGGAGGCATGTAGATCTCAACAACAGAGTCGGACGAAGCTAGTATGTCCCATGTAGGAGAAAAATAATGACCGACTCAAAGAAAGTAACGTCAGCACTGACAAAGTACTTCCGCCTGAGCGGATCAAAGTAGCGGTACCCCTTTCGGGTACGAGAGTAGCCGACAAAAACGCACTTGATAGCTCTGAGAGAGAGCTTGTCACGACCTGGTGAGACATCATGAAAAATGCAACAGAACCAAACACACGAGGTGTAAGGGAGAAAAGATCCTTCTCGGGAAACGCAATCGAGAAAGGAGTCTGCTCTCCCAATACAAACAAGGACATGTGGTTCACCAGATAGCATGCAGTGAGGACAACATCGCCCCAGTAAGCATGAGGAGCACGACTTTGTATCAACAAGGTTCTCGTCACATCAAGTAAGTGACGGTATTTGCGCTCGGCAACAACGTTCTGTTAGGAAGTATAAGCACATGCGATATGATAAACAATGCCAAGAGATCAAGAAACTCATAAAGCTGTAAAGTGCAGAACTCTAAGGGCCCGTTCAGTTCGAGAATAAGCAGGAATAAGGATGGGGAATAAGGAGAATAAGGGTCTATTCTTTGTTCGGCTGGAGGATAGGAATAAGGAGAATAAGGTGAAATAAATGTAGGTAAGGTGGGATAAAGATAGGAATAAGAGTGAAATAAGATGAAATGAGGAGGAATAATCGTACCACGGGAAATCGTGTCGGAAGGAGAATAGGCCCCTTATTCCACGGCCTATTCTCCAAACGAACAGGCCCTAAGGCATTATTAGAACAAAAGTATTTGACTTTTGTAGAAAAATATTCTCTATCTCATTAATAAAATATTTGATCACAAATACAGCCTCAGACTTATTCTTCAATAAAAAAATCTAGGAAAGTCTAGAAAAACCACCGACAGCAACTAAATAAAAACGATGTCTAGGAATACGACTCGGACCCCAAATGTTTAAATGTAGGAGCTCAAATAACTGAGAACTACTCCGACTCTGACGGGATGGAAAGGAGGAACGGTGATGCTTCCCAAGCTGGCATGCCTCACACTGGAAGGAGGATCTCGTAGAGATCTAAGGGAGAAGATGACACAACTTCTGCCAAGGAAGGTGGCCAAAATGAAGGTGCCACATATATAATGAGACTGGTCCAGTAGGTATAGTAGAAACACCAGCATGAAGAGGTTGGACCAGTCTGTAAAGCCCTCGCTGCTCACAGCCACATCTAATGACCCTGGTCACCCTGCCTGTGGGTATGTCTTCAAACACAAGAGACGAATGGTCAAAAATGACAACATAATGCAGATCCTTAGTAATCTAACAAATGGAAAGTAAATTCATCTGAAAGTCAAGAGCATATAAAACATTCTGAAGGCGCATGGACGACGTCAATTGTACCTCCCCTATCATGTAATTGGGTAAGTGGTCGCCATTGACAATGACAACCCATCTATCATGAGGTATGGTCCTGTAGGACCTCATCTGCGCTCTATCTCCACACAGATGGTGGGAAGCACCAGAGTCCATAATCCACTCGATCATATATGCACTAGTACTACTAGTAAAAGCATAAGAGATACCTGAGGAGCTCGAAGAGGCTCTGGATGTGGCCGCAGTATCTGTAGTGGTGGCTCCTACAAACAGGAGCCATGATCTCTCGAATATGAGATACAATATCATTCAAGCAAGGATCGGTCTGAGAAGCAAGTGTATTGAAGGCTCTGCCACGCGACCAGAAGCGAGATATTCATGCTTCGGGTAGCATATAACATCTGCATGTCCCGAACGACGACAGAAGGTACAAGGGCCACGCAGACGTCCCCCGCCTCTACTACGAGGGGTGCATCCTCTAGACTGGGTCGTCCCTCCTCGACCACGAGAAGCGGCCATAGCTGAAGAGGGCAGAGGAGTGGACATAGAAGGCATGATAATCTGGCTGAGACGGCTATAGGCCTCCTCCATGGGAGGTATGGTAGCTCCAGTGAGAAGTTGTGTATGCGTTGCATCATACTCTGTATCAAGACGGGCCATGAAAACTCCAACCATTGTGGAGTTCCTATAAGCCTTTTGTTGCTCTAGAGATGTTGTAATAGGCATATAGCTATGAAGCTTCTCGAACATGCCACGGAGTGTAGAGTAGTACACATGCAGAGGATGACTGATGCCCTAAAAATCCCTTGCGATCCGGGTGAAGGTATAAATCAGGGTCGTTGCGACCCGAACCGCGAGGCTAAGTCAACAAGAAAACAAAGACCACCAAATAAAAGAAAACAACAAATCAGCGTAAATAGCGGTCTCGCTATGTATTTAACCTGGTATAGCGACCAGGGTCGAACTCAAGGAGCACGGACAAGACAAAGTCCTACGAAGTAGTCGGGACTCAAAATAAAAGAAATAACATATTTTTGGTGGATTTTTATCTTTTTAAATTTTTTTGTGATTTTTAATTATAAAGAAAAGATAACAGAAAGGGAAAAGTCACAAACAACAAATTATATAACACCTCAATAAAAGTCAGAAAATTAAAATAAAAATATTTTTGGATTTTATAATTTTTCAAGTGTTTTTGGTAATTTTCTCAGATTTTTAGGGAATTTTCTAAAAATGAAAGAAGGCTAAAAATTGAAGACAATGTGCAGCCAGAATCTAAAGGCTATTTAAAAATATCCAAAAAGCTTATAAAATTCAAGAGACAATTTTATGATAAAGTACAAATAAAAACCTAACTAATAGAAAAGAAATTGCATTTTTTGAATTTTTAGGAATTTTTAGTGATTTTTATGAGTTTTTTAGAGTTTTTCAATTTTTAGGGTTTTTATAAATCCAAATCACACAAAAAATTCACAGAATCAAAAAGACAACAAGACAAGCACAGGGTAATTATTTTGGATTTTTTAGAGGCCTTTAATATTTTTAGTGGATTTTTCAAATTAGACAATAGCAAAATAATGGGTTTTTGAATTTTAAAAATTAAAAATCAAAACCAAATTAATCCAAAAATTCATAGAAATTTTTACAACATGGCAGGAGCCGTGTCCAAATTTCACGAAATTTGGAGAAGATTTGATATTTTATTCAGCCAATCAAAGACAGACAGCACACAAGGACCTAAGTGTAAAGAAAATAAGTTCTAGGGGCCAAATAGTAACACGTTTTAAAAGCTCTGGGGCCTTATTGCAAAAATCCCAAATAGCACGAGTTCAGCACGTGATTCACAAAAACAGGAGCATATTTGTCATTCCTATTTATAAAAGATCAATCCATAACAACAGCAAAATCCAGGAGGAAATGCGCAATTAACCCACAAGTCACGTGCTAGACCACGTGCTCCACGTACAGAAGTACTAAATGGCAAATAAAATAAACACAAGGTCCTACGTGCAATTTATCCAAAATAAAAATAACTTCTAAAAATATTTACAGGACTAAACCGAAATATAAAAAGAGCGAAGGGCCTAAGTGTAATTTACCCTTTATTACAGATCCGACGGTCGAAGCGGGTTCACTTGAGATCGAACGGCTGAGATTAGTTGATACCCCTTCGACGATCAACGGACGAGATCTGATCTTCAGGACGATCCGACGGACGAGGCCTCCTCGTAGATGGAGGGTCACGATCAAAACTGGCAGATGCACTCGATCCGACAGCTGGGAGGCTCCCTGGAAGAACGGCGAAGAACAGCTTGCCGGTGAACTTCGACCGGCCAATACGCGTTGCTGGGAGGTACTCTGGCGCTGCTAGGTTGGGTGAAATGAAGCTCGAGGCGGTCTGCAGCTACTGATGGGCTCCGATGGGGCTAAGGACGCCCGAGGCGGCCCGGCGACGTGAAGGTACCTGGAGCTTTGTGCTTCAGTCATTGGACTTCCAGATGAAGCCCTCTGGTGTTCAAACCTGCACAAGAAGATTGCTGGGTCGAGGGCAAATTGCCTCGACCCGGTTACGGGCGAAATGGGTGGATGGGCGAGGCGGAGCGGAGCTCTCCGGCGAGGCGACGGTGGAGGAGAGCAATATCCCTGTTCCGGGGCGAACCAAGGGAAGCGAAGGGGCGAAGAAGGTGGAGCATGGTCTGATGAAGGTGATGGGATGGTCGGAGTCGAAAATGGATGGTCGGAGTGCGCTAGGTGGTCCGATGAAGGTGGAATGGCCGGAATCTAAAAATCAAAAATCAAAAGAAACTAAAGGCTAGCTAAGTTACCTGATGGAGGAGTTCGTCCAGGCTGGAGGTGCTAGACCTCCGGGGGTCGTCGCCTCAATGGTTCGATGCTTCCAGAGGCTCGGGCTCACCGGCGGCGGAGCATAGCGAGAAGCTCGCTGGATCTGAGGCTAGAGGCCTCGGTCCCTCGTTGCAACACTCCTCCTCGCTAGTTGTCACTCAAGGAAGGGGAATGGAGGTCCCAGAAGCCGAAGGCGATGGCCAAAGATACGTGAAAATGGTGGCTCCTGCAAGTTATATACTCGATGGGGTCCGATAAAGATGGAGCTCGAGTACGCGGATCGAGGACTGGATCCCTAAGAGAATAGGCGGGCGTGGCTAACGGATCTATCCTCGACATTCGGAGCCTCAAATCAAGAAGAAAGACGGGCGGATTGATTCTAGAAAAATAGGCGAAATCGGGCTGGAACCAAGATCCGCAGGAGGAGTGGTCCAGGGGGGGAGTTGACCGGGGGTCAACAATCCCCCGTGGACCAATCAGAATAAAGCAAAGTCAAAATTATTTATAAATTAAATTAAAAATAGAAAATGATTTTATTTAAAAATATTTACAAAATGAAAAATGTTTATTTATTTTCAAACTATTTTTTAGTGATTTTTATTTATTTTTTTGAAAAATAAATTATGTTATATACATAATATAATATTATATACAGGTATAAAATACCTATGTATTTTATACTTTTATTTTTATTATTTTATTTTTGTATAAAAACCCCAATTTTATATTTTATTTATTTACAACATAAAATTTGGGATATAAAATAATTTTTATTTTATTCTTATTGATTATGTACAAAGATGAAATAAATAGGTATGTTATTCATATATACATGATATATGTACAATGTGAAGAGAGAGAAATTATTTTGTTTTTATTTTATTTTTATTTTTCTCATTTTTATTTTATTTTTAGAAATATTTACAAATTAATAAAAATACATTTTCATTTTTGTTTTTATGAGAATAAAATATATACATAAGAAGGAGTACACATGGATGAATGGCCCTATCTCTCTCTACTTGTTTTATTTTGCGGTCAGGCCAATGCTTGGCCCTCCCTTGGGTTCAGGTCACTCGATATTTATTCTAAATATCTCCTTCTTTTTCTTTCTTCTTTATTCTTTTATTTTTGCACAAAAACATGCTAATTATTTAATATTAACAAAAGCATGCATTTTGGTAATTTATTATATTTACAGCTATCTACATGGTGTTTTGCAAAGATTTGTAGCTAAAATAAAAGAATAAAGAGTGATGAATGAGTATTCATCAACGACCATTCTGCTTGGCCTTGTAGATATCAAACTATAGCTGAAGAATCTCGGTCGCATTCTTCTCTTGAGCATAGGTGGAAGCCAAAGTGTCCCGCGTCGCCTTGGCGGTGGGTTGGTTCAGTCATTGGCTATCTCTATGGTGAGGGCCCCACATAGCCAAACACGCGCATATACATCATCTTGCTTCCAAGAAGCATTTGCCCCAGTCTTATCTGTTGGCTCTGGATCCGTCAGGATGTGCTCCTTATTGCATTGCATGAGGGTGAGAAACTGTATGGACCACAACTCATAATTGGTCTCATCCATCTTAGCAATGGGAACCATGCCCTTGAAGGCTCCGGACTAAATAATATCACTCATGTTCTCTGACATGATGGAAAAACGGCTAAACACGGAACTCAAGTGGGGAGTAGACCAATATGAACGAGTCTACATGAACATACGAAGGATTGGTTGTAGACTTGTACAACCAGCCTCATCAATCTTCGTTGCTTGCTAGGGCTGGAAAACACGATTTATATGTCAGAAATCACGTTTTCCTGTTAAAATCAGACCGATTCAAACCACGAATCGAACCACAGAGGAGCACGGAGGCACACAGGAGGGCCAGTGGTGGCCTAAGAGGGTCAGGGTGGCGAACGACGGTGGCCTAGGCGGAATGGGAAGGCTAAGATACGGTGGCCGGTGGTGGCCTGGGCGACGACCGGGCAGCTTGGGAAAGCCGGGCGGTGGCCTGGAGGGCCGGTGGGGCCTAGGTTGCGGCCTAGGTGGTTGCTGAAGGGGATGGGGAGAGGCATCCCGCAAGGAAGGTGGTGGGTGGCTGCCGAGGGGGTGGGTAGGGTTAGGATTTTGGTGGGATACGGGAACTTTGGTCTAGGACCATCGCTCGAACACGATATAGAGGGAAAAAATGAATTAATTAATGAGAGGCCCGAGGGTTATCTTATATAGGAGAGAAACCGATTGGGTAAATTGTAAGAAGAAGACAACAGAAATAGGAAATAAGAAAAAAATAAGAAAGATAACAAATAGCTCAACAGGTTAGGTAGTCAACAGCCAGCGTAAAAAATAGTCGAATTTTTCAACATGGATTTGAGCAAGAATCCATGTAACCGGCCCTACTTAAAGTAGTAGAAGGCTTTTCCATTTTCTTAATAATGTGTGAAGTCCAGAACCTCCTCACATGCAATTATTAGAAACATCCTTGACCATTTAGGATAATTAGTCTTGCCTAATTTTGAGATCGAGACAATAGAAAGGAGACATGCATTCCCTCCCTCGTATCTCAGAGATATTGCCTCACATTCTCGAATATGTTGTACCCTCTCTCATATCTCGTAGATATTGCCTCACATTCTCAAAATCTTCTGTTATGGAGTCAAGGCATGCTCACAAATAAAAAATATACGTTATAGTTTTAGATAACAATGTGATGTGTCTAACCACGATCAACGTTTCGGCCAACGATCTAATGAAGGTCAAGATGGAACGACTGGAACTTGTGGGAGAACCTCGAAAGAGGGGTTAGACCTTGTGGTACTATAATACGCCCTTTTGAGGTTCAAAGGCAAATGAGGAAGCGATAGAGTGTTGTCCTTAAGGGCCCAACAAACAATGGAGAGAGCCCATAGAGGTTAAAATAGCACACGGGCATGACAGCGGTAGTGGACAGTGTATGTGGTGAGATGGTAAAATGATTTAATGTGACTTCATTAATACGATTTAGTAGCCTTTCTGAGAAGCTAGTTGTCTCGTACATACTAGGATCAAGGGAAACTCGACTCTCAGTAGGAAGGTCAAGTAGGAAATCAGAGAACAAATAAACCTAAAGAAGTTGAGCTAACCCGCTATTATTTCTATTTCTCAACTATCTAATCGACATAATATATTAGACATGGCCTCTTGCATCTACCCCAGCCTCGGAATATATAGTAGCGGAGGAGACAGTGGTTGCTAATACCCACTCAGGCTCCCCGCTACTAACAAGAAGTTCTAGAGTATGTGAGAGAAATCAAAGAGATCACGGCCCAAGCAAGTTAGTTATTAGGATAGGATAGAGAAAATGCTAGTCTTCGAAGCTATACTACTATGAAAATCAATATATGCATGTTAAGTGTCTTTTCTTGAACTTATTTCCATGCCTAGGCTCCATTTACATGATTTATCATGTCTAAGTTTCACTGACATGATTTCCTCATGCTTGCATAAGGAGATTTAGCTACACTATTCAGACTCCCAAAAGATGTGGCTATGCTTGCCACACACAAAGCTACACTATTTCTATTTTCTTGGAGTTAGATAGTGTCGCTCATATTATTGAGGTTGCATTGGAATGCACATAGCGTAACATTTTTGCTCATTGATAGTTTCTACCACAAACTCAACCGGCAACCACACCATTGAGAATTCTTATCTATCACTACAAGAAAATCAACGAACTGTGACCATAACGCAAAAAAACTTTTGTGTGATCCTGGTGATGTCTAGAATCTAATAACATAGGTATCAACACATTTTATTGATATGTGTAGTCTCTAACAGAAGAGATCCTCTAAATTGATTTTGATCTAACGGTTACTGCACTCACGATCACAATGATGAATCATGAGGTTCCCGGAAAACTAGAAGAGGATTATACCAGTGCCCACGTCAAAGTGATCTGGAAATGATCATCATGCGCTCCTTGATATGAATTTCGTCTCATGAAATCTTTTTTCTTTTGTCACATGCACAAGGCATGCAGAGGAAGATAGCTCCACTTCTTATTGGACACATCGATAGAACGACACGAGGAGCGAGGGGATAACGATGTCAAGAGAGGGAGAGGAGTTAGGGATGGCCTTCTAGTTGGAAGAGAGTACGACGTTTCCTTTCTCTTCTTTCTCTCTTCGGATTAACACTTGTATTTCTCAAATTGCATATGAATACTAAAGACCACTCTCTCTCTTTAATAGGGAAAAAGTTCATGTCCACTTTAAGTATTATGTGGATTTATCTCAATAATAATTTTATTAGAAGTTCAAGTAGAAACATATCGAAACCTGTATTACCTACTATCAGTTCTTCTACGACCTCCACTACCTCTCTCCCAACCAACGTCCAAAACTCCCTGAAAAAGAAGACGGGTTGAGTAACTGCAAAAAATGTTGCAGAAATCGGTAGTCGGTACGTCGGGTCACTCATTAAGGATTAATCGACAATCAGGTGACTAATCGGATTTAGTCGAGCTTTAATCGGATTTGAACTTTTTAAATTATTTTAAATATAAATCAATTTTAAACATATATTCTTATATATTTAAAAAGATTTACACATTTTTATACTATCATAATGAAATAAAAGAAGTAATTGAATTATAATAAAATATTAAGTGTATTAGAATATTTTTTATTTTAAAAAGGTAAAATAATAAAAAATGGTATCTTCAAGCAAAAATCGGCCAACAAGTTGGTCGACTAATCGAGCTGAGTAGTCGGCTAACCGACTATTGACCAATTACTCAATGCTCGGTCAGCCACCCCATTGACTAGACTAGTCGGACCTATTAGTCAAGTCAGTCGGTTGACTTTTACAACACTGACTGCAAATACTAAGAATGAATGCAAATAGATAATGGTAATATATAATCGAATACAAAAGTGAAATAATTGCAAGTACATGCCAATGTTAATCATCAATGGAAACAAAAACAAGGTCTGAAGCATGTTGAAGAAGCTTGTGACGATGAATTTTGGATTGTAGTAATGCAAAAAAATCAAACTATGTGCTTCTTGATTAGTTCGACCAATCTTGCGTAGAGGTTCTTCCTCTTCGGTTCCTCGGGATCGTGAAGATGGAGGATTTCATTTGATGAATGCTTATCTGTTGTAATTTTTCAATTTGAGTCGATCATCATTAAATTTTGAACTAATTCAAATAAATATTAATTATTATGAATCTATATTCATATTAATTAATAGCCAATAATGTGAATCATACTCACATATTCTCATATCTTTGATAATAATAATTATCTTAATATTGTATCTTAATGTACTGAGTGTTGATCCAATTAGGACTCGTTAGTAGCGTATGAGGATACTTGGAGATAATATCAAGAAGATCATGATATCCATGTATTGAAATTTGGATATCCATCGAACTTCTAGGTTTAAACCAGTTATGGCATATCTATTTGGATCCATTTCTAATTGGTTTTTACCACCAAAGGGACGGTCGTGACCATCCCCATTGGGATGATTGAGGCAAGGCCTTAAATGTCAGATTTCGATTTTGTTTTGGTAAGTCTGGAAAAAGAAATTCGGTGGAATTTCGATGGAATTTTGGTGAAATGATCGAAAATTTGGGAAGTTACTTGAAAACTCATTTTTAAAAAATAAAGAATTCTAATATTTGTTAACTCAATGAATGAGATAAAAAAATGATTTTTTGCTAATAGTGAGATATTAACATCAAATGTTACATTAAATTTCTATCCAATTGATCCAACAGTCAAAAAAGTTGTATATAGCTCAAAATCAGAATCATATTTGGAACTGTACCATTGGCTTCTCCTCTTGAACATGAAGAGAATGGTGGCACGTACAATAATAACAGAGAAGAACACAGGTCAATAAAGAGCACCTCTTAATTATAGGTGGCACACTACTAATAGAAACATATATATCAAAATAAAGGAAAACAAAAAAATATAAAGATCTTCAGTTAAAAGTTGAATTTAACTCTTGAATCTTGTGTCTAACTGATTTGGTTGGATTTAGATTTCAAATTTAGAAACTAACTAAAGAAACTTCTTTAAACAATGTAAATCAATCTAACAACTCAATACATTAGTGAATAAATAAGTGAAAACTCATAAATATATGCAAATTTCGATGAAAGCGAATGGTAGATCCCCTTATTTTTGTTATTTCACCGAAATGACATGTAATTTTGATTAAATTTCATTGACATGTCGCCGATATTTTGTTTAAATCCTAGAAAAAGAAATAAGGTAGCGTTTCAATTTTGGTGACCTAAAGAAATGGAAATTTCGGAGAATTTCGGTGGAATTTCGTTGAAATTTGAGGCCATGGATTGAGGTTATCAATAGCTTTATGGAAAACTAAGAGCCAGAGGGGACAGCTAAAGTGAAGTATGTTCGAGTGCTTTTTGGAGATTCCTTTGAGGGCGACGTGGTTGGGTTGAAAGAAGGGGTTCTTCTTGTTCGCGAGCTTTCGAAGGCTGCCTTGTTTATTGATGAGGGTTACTTCGTTTGCACTTGAACGATGGATCTGATACCAAATGAGAGTGCATGTAGATCGCAACACTACTAGGATGAGGTGAATGGTAGTATCAAACCTTTCTAGCAAAAAGAGGGATAAGTGTCTCATATAGGAATTCTGATTTACACATGCCCAAAAGAGCTAGAAGTGTACGATCACAGCTGGATCAAGTCTCTTATGTGAGAGGTTGTAGATGTAAGGGCACGATCAGTACCACTTTATCTGCCCTTTCCAAGAAAGATTTCCCGTCTCGTTGGGAAAAGGGCTCATATTCTTCTATGAGAATACCTTCTCCCTGCAACCTCCGCTCTCATTTGGGCAAACTTGGGGATATTCGGAAGGGTATGTGACAAATAAGCTTAGGTGTAGGCTATCTTCAAGGTGTATTAATTAAGGCAAGGAAGGTGGGAAGGGAACAAGCCCCGTAAATGATGCATTGAGTTCACTTGACAAGAAGGGACGAAAGGCATTAGCATCAGCAATCAAGAAGTTTGCACTACGTCTATCTACACTTCAACTATATATATTAGGTGCAAAGAAGTACGATCGGCCAGGTCCGAATGAGATTTGATGGGAGGGTTGGTAACAAGGAAGGCCACAGAAGGAGGGCCCACTAAAGGCTTCAGGGAGGTCGGTTGGTGGTGGCAAAGTGGGATGGCGTCTAATACCAACTTAAGAATTTTCAGAGAATGATCTATTCTACTATTTATCCTATTCCTAGGCCACTTATATAGGTGGAAGCCTAGGGTTAGGGTTTAAATAGATTGTCACTACACTAGTCAAAGTAGTAGTGTCTCCATGAATAGGGGAAATATAACAAATCAATCAACATATAGCAAATCACTCAGCAATCTTTCTCCATGAGTAGGGGGACTACCAAACGCAACCCCACAAGGGGGGCTTTGAACTCTGGTCTTTTGGGTCTTAGGCACACTACACTAGCAACAAGTCAAAGTAGTAGTGTCTCCATGAGTAGGGGGACTACCTAACGCAACCCCACAAGGGGGCTTTGAACTCTAGTCTTTTGGGTGGTAGGCACACTACACTACCACCAGACCATTTAAGTGGGTACAAATATAAATATATATATACAAAAATAAAGTGAAGAGCACGCGTGGTCGTTTAAAAAACTTGGGTGAATTTGACATTACCCTATCCCAAAACCACAACGTCCGAAGCCATAAGAGAGCTTCCGGTACAAAAGCCAACAAACATGACTAAACAAGGTTGACACTAGCAAGATCAAGAAAATTCTTTACGGGACTGGCATAAGAAAATTCTTTAAGATCAAGAAAGTTCCTTATTTAATAATTACATCCTCAACAGCTTAGGGAGAAGACACAAATTATCTGGATACAAATATACATTAGCACTTAGGGCTCGGCAAAAGAACTAGGTTCAAATCCCTCTTTGCGGGGATTATGTTAGGTAATCAACAGCCAGCAGAAAAAATAGTCGAATCTTTCAACATGAATTTGAATAAGAATCCATGTAGCTTTTTAGATAGGGCCTGGCAAAAGCAATTTATGACTTTGAGTTAGTAATGACTCCCTAAAAGCCATCAAAGTCCTCTGTATCCACTTGTTCTAATAGCCATCCATATTTATGATTGTCTCCTCAATTTGAATAAAAAATTACATTGATAAGAGATGGAAAAATAAACGACTCTCCCATCAATAACCTCTTTCACAAGGTGCAGATCCTTCAACCCATCACTATTTCCCCATGATGGCATCTCCCAATGCATATCCGTACATCATTTTATATTCCTTGCCAAACCATGCAGGAGAAGAGAACAAAGTATGGTTTTGAAATAAAAAGGGTGCCACCCCAAATATGTGATCATCTGTAATCTCCATTACACAAACAATTAATAATTCAAATGTGAAATCCAGGATTAGTGCAAAAAGTTTTCTGTGCAATAACATTTTTGATACAAACCTGTCCTTGCAAAAGACCCCACGTTTCTCGCAAGCCAAATGTCCCTCATGAAAGCAAAAGGTTTTTCCCTCTCAAATTGGAACCGGTACACACCACTGCCCAAGCTGGCCCAAAAGTCCTCCACCCTAGACACCATCAGGTATTTAAGCAGCCTCACATGGAGGAAGAGGTGGTCAATATCTTCCAACTCCCCAACACACGGGGGGTAGTTCACGTCCGAACTCAGAATGAATCTCGCTCAAAAATCCCTCGTCATCGCTCTTCCTCTTCACAGCAACCACATGAAAGATTTAACTCAGAGAGGAGCCCTCATTCTCCACATCAGCCAACAGTACCCCCACCTATAGCACCATTCTCCTGTCCAGCCCACCTTTTTAGAGCCTTAAACACCTTCCTGATCAATAAAACCCCATTCTTGCTCTAAATACTCTTGTGGTCACATTTCCCCTTCGCAACAACCACAAGAAAATTTGAACTCCGAGAGAAGCGCTCATTCTCTAGATCATCCAAGAAACCCTACCCTCAGCACCATTTTCTTGTCTAATCTGCCTTTACAGAGCCTTCTGCGTCTTCTTAGCTTAGAATGCCCCATCCTCCCAAACTAGTTGATCACACCCCTCAGACGAGTCATCCACCTCATCCGGTTCCTGAACCATCTTGATGAAGTCGTATGCCTGCCATTTGAAGTGGGATGATGGTTCATGGAAGCCTCGGCACCCAGGCACCACATCCCCTCTCCCGATCACGACCAACAATCAGATAAAGAATGTTCAATGCTTGAACGGTATAGCTTAGAGCTTTTTAATGACTTTAGAATTTTAATGTAAGAAATCAATGCAACTTAAGCTAATGGTCTGCATACAGAAACCATTATACAATGAACTGCAGATACCATGTTAAAGGTAAATTTGGCAGTCTGTTAAAAGGGCATTTTAAAAAATGATAACATTATCTAATTATTGTGACCAAAATTGTAGCAGTGGTGCCATGTTGTTTTATGATAACTTTGCAAGCACCCCAGAACTAACATACAAATATCTGCAATTGCCCCCAACAAAGAAAAACCCCTCTCACAGAGGCACAACATAAAGCTTTTCTGGTTCCAAACTTGTGTCATCAGCGCATGATAAGAGGGTTAAATGTCAACCAAAGGTTAGGTTTCCATTTTTCTCTCCTTTCTTATTATCCTATTTTCATCCTTGAGACAATTTAGATCAGATTTCTCATTTCACGCATCTCCATCTCATCTGCTGGTTTATCAAATCTAATTGATATTTCATATCATGTAAATGACGCAAACTTGACTGAAAGTCCATGTCATACAAAAACATGGATGCTGATGTATGTACAGCTTCTCCCCTAACGGTGATATGTTGCAAAATAATAGCGATATTCCACTGTTCAGAGAAAATAAATGTTAAAAGTTGTTTTCTTGGTTAACTTACCTTTTGTACCATTTAAAATTTCAAAATAAAGGTGCAGTGGGTATGTACCCAACTTATGCTCACACCCGGTTTCCTTTTAAAAAAGTGTTAACACTACCAGGGTAGCTAACATACAACCAACTAGTGGCTTCTTTACCAGGTGTTGATACCAGAGCTAACACAGTGGTGCTGACTGAGTATGCCAATGTATACTTAAACCATAAAGTTTTAAAAATAACAAAATTACTTGTAAGCATTAACTTTTATACATTGTTTGCATCTTCTATATTGCTGCCAACTTCTCTGAAACCATGTGAAAAACTAAATCTCTGCAACCTCAAAGTCACTGGAAAACTAGTCACTCAAAAGTTTCCATCACTGCAACACGTGCCTTCATGTGCATGTAAGCTTTAACCTGATGAAAATGCTTTTTAGCCAAAACCGGTTGCCTACCCTGAAGTAAAGAGAGATAAAAAATAGCAAAATCCCTTCTCCCACTTTAAGAAGGGTCAGCTACATGGTTTCTTATCAAATCCATGTTGAAAGATCCAACTGTTTTTTACGTTAGTCGCTCAAAAGATTCCATCGCAGCAACACGCGTCTTCATGTGCATGGTTGCCTACCCTAAAGTAAAGAGAAATTTTAAAAATGGTGAAGCCCCTCTCCCATTTTAAGTAGGGTCAGCTACATGGATTCCTATCAAATTCATGTTGAAAGATCCAACTGTTTTTACACTGACAGTCAGATACCTATAGTAAAGAGAAGACTAAATGACGGATTTTTCCTAAAGGCATCGAATGATACTTTTCCAATGTTGATTGCTCTATCTTCAAGCTGATACTTTTCCATACCCCCAATATCACATTTGATCCCTCCCTATTTCTGACCACCTCCCACAGTTAGAACTTGACAACCAAAAAATCAGCATCCATTATGCAATGGACTCATTCAGACTCGCAGGAGTTTCATGCTTTCTTCTAAAAAGAAGAAACTTCTCCATCTTTTCTGACTCCAATTAGGACATCCTACTACTGTAGGATCTTCATGACTGATGGTGTTGAATAAAAAACAAGGCGATGGGACTAGGATAAATATTTTCACTAATTTCTTTCCAAAATTACAAAGTCAACTATCAGTTTTAGACTTGGTTTTCCGCTGTTGTTAAATGTGCTCAAATCATTCATCTAGTTGCCCAAAGATAGAGTATGAGCTGGACTGCGGTAAGGCATTTTGTGACCAGCACCACTTGAGTATCTTCGATTCTTTTCTATTTTTTAGCCTTCATATGCGTATAAAGACTAATAATTTGAATATGTCTGCATGCATAAGTCAAATAGGAGCCTCAAAATTCAGATGTATTGGTTTTTAGACTTTAAATTTAAACAGCATTTGAGAGGCTTGATTATTTTTTATATATTGTTACAGCTACGAAGTTTCTTTACGATATTGTATGAATTTAAAACATATAAACTCAAATTTCTAAAGCGAGAAGAGAATCATTGGCACACCATTAAAGATTGCTAATATTTGACTAAGAGGATCCAGATTTGAGTTGAGGACATGGCCTTCTTAAAGGAAAAAACAGGCGAAGCTTCCACAATATTATCCAAAGTGGTTTGAAACTTCCATGGATACAGAATAGTGGTAGCTTTGTGCATCGGGCTGCAACTTTTACCACTTTTAAGCAATTGATTAGCGCCTCAGGTAGGACATCTAGCACATAGGAGCACCTCTCAACTTCTGTGTTGGTTCTCTTTATTTTTTGAAAGAAGATATTGGTTCTTTTGTGAGCAAGCTTTGGTACTGCCATTGGACAGATGCTCTTCAATGATATTATTTACTTTCTAGGTGTGTGGGGCCGGCCCTCTATACTGCTCCTACATGGTGCGTCCCCATTTGGTGAGAGTACACCTCAAAATAAAAATTTATTCCGGAGTTATTTTCAGGACAATAGCAATCTAACCATCCTATCTAAAAAATTGGTTGACCAGATAGAGAGCATTGTGCATGGCAAAAATATGTAAGAAAAAATATGTATAAAATTGTGTTGCATTAAGTATAAGAATTGTTTAACCATCCAATCCTTTCTTCAGAAAGATCAAATATACTAACTCAAGTAATACATTCCTCTATCATTTTGGCCCCTCCATGGACCCACAGCTTATTTTCCTTTTCAAAAGAAAATTCACAATACTCTCCCAATGAATATTGTGCTGAATCTTAGGCAAGGAGTGATGATTTCTATTATCCTATTAAAAATATGTGAGCTAAATCTTTTGCATTAGTACATAGAGGGCAGTTAATAATTGCTAAGTGATGCACTACAAAATACCTGGCTTATATTTCTTGCCACCTTTTCGTTGACATCAGAAAACATTTCTTTTCATTTTAATAAAAAATTCATCTATACACCCTGAATCCCGTATATTTAGCAATCGCTTGTTGATGTGCAGAGAGCTTATAAATGTCTTCTCCCATGGTGAGATGAAGTGGACCTTTTCCTAGCTAAAGATTTGACTTATTGAAGGGAGAAAGTGCATTTCTTGAATTCTTTTTGAAAGCCATATAATTTTTTAACATAACAATCATATAGCACTTAAGAATCTATGTAGTCAACCCTACTTGAAGTGGGAGACGGCTTTGCCAACATTTATATAGCACTTAAGAAGAAAAGATACCTCAAGAAGTATGTCTCCAATTTGGAAAGTTTATGATGAAACTGCACATCATATTTTTACACGAGCCCTTGTGCCCAAAAAGCTGTAAGAAGCTTGATTTTGATATAATACACTCTGCCACAGTGGAGTTTTACTTGTACAAGTTCCATCAGGCACTTCAGACCAATGTGACATTTTCTTCTAATCTATATCATTGACAATCATTAACAATTGCAAGGATGGTCTCCATTTGTATAACAGGCACCCAGGTTTGAATTTTAATCTATCCCGTAGACAACACAGAGAATACAAGTTTCTTCAAATTTTATGGGGAGGGACCTCATGAGAAGTCCAGATCAGATTGCCTGCTCCAAGTTGTACCTTGTCATTGCAATTGAATCTTTCTAGATGACTACCAACATCAAGTAGTCATCATTCGGATTTCAAAATAACAAAAAAACTCTCACATTAAGTAGGGTCGGATTTCAAAATAGAAAATAAAAATTGTCCCAAGTTGCTGGATTTAGAGCTGAAGTATCTTTTTGTTAATATAGGTTATAATATCTATCTTCCTACGAATGGTGAAGCGTACCAGGAGCTTTGCATGAAAAGGTCCCAATCAGGCACTTTCAGTTAAAGCTTTTTTTGCTTCCGATCTAAATCTTTTAGGACAAGAACAATGGCCTTCTTTTGGCCACTTCGGTTAGAAGAAAAATTAGTGGTTAGATAGTATAGTTTTTTATGAAAAAGAGGATGCACTCCCAAGACGGAGTCACCACAACCAAAATTATATTATAATAAGATCGGCAACCTTACAGAGAAGATCAAAAACTATAAAGCGCATTATAATGTGAGACAACATTCTCGGAGTAGAGCCTCTAATTTTTGAAAATCAGCTCATTTCACCCTGCCCAAATAGCCCACAGCACTGCAAACAGCTTGGAGCAGTCGTCCGTCGAACCCATGCCCAGCGCACGCACTGACCTCCAAAACGGCTCCAACCTTGCCGCCTCCACCAAGGCAATCCCCGACTCCCTCCACACATGCGTCGAAGTCTCGCATTCAAAAAAAAGGTGATCCGCATCCTCAACCGAGCCCTCGCATCTGTCACATCGTGTGTCCTCCAAGCCAAACATCCTTCCTCTCCTCGTCTTATCACATAAGCGATTTCGTCTCAGAGACCAAAGGAGAATCTTCACCCTTAGAGGGATCCTGGCCGCCCAGATAATCTTCATGTCCTCACATAAATCCACGTCCCGCTCCTGCTCCACAGCTGACCCCCTTATCGCCTCATACGCCTGCTTAACAGAGAACCTCCCCCCTCCCACATATAGTGATCCTCCTCCGAAGATTGCCCCCCCCGACAGAGGCACCTCTGCCAGCATCCTTAAGAAGTCCTCCATGCGCTGATCTGATAGATCCGAGACGAACTGAGGTGCCCAGGACCCCACCACCGCAACCTGAGCAAGAGTGGCCTCCCTCGATGCAGCCAGAGCCAGAAGTCTAGGGAACCTCCTCCCGAGGGTGCCCTCCCCCGTCCAGTCATCTCTCCAGAATCCGAACCTCTTATCGTTCCCAACCTTTGGCCGCAACCGAGGAGAAACAGAAGGCATAACAATGCGGATCCCGACCCAGAGCAGCGCCTCGAATCTTTTCCTGCTGGCAATTAGCTCCCCATTGACACCATATATGTTTCTCAGCAATAATGGAGGTAAAGGGGCCCCAAATCTGAATCACCCACTTGGCAAGTAACGCCTTGTTCATGATACCATCACCTCACCCCATGGTAATATCATCCCATCCCACAAGGTGCAGTCCGGATCTCTGTTGCCTACCATCCGACCAGAAAAATGTCTTCATCAGAGTTTCAACTTTCTTCCTGACCCCCACCGGCATTAACCGAGTCGAATAGAAGAAGATGGAAATGGTGGCCAGAACATGTTTAAGGAGAGTCAACTTCCCACCCCTAGATAGGGACACCGCCTTCCAGACAGCAAGTCTCCTCCATTCTGCATATCAGGCAATCCCAATCCGATTTCTTTAACTTATCGTCCACGAGTGGCAATCCAAAATAGGAGATAGGGAGGTCCCTCAAAGGGCATCCCACCAAATCCGCAAGCCTACTATGCTCGCCACTAACCATCCCAAAGCCCACAACCATCAACTTGTGCATGTTAATCTTAAGACTAGAGAGACTGCCAAAGATATCAACAAGGAGCACGGCATTGCAGTTCTGCTCATCCGTCCCCCCAAGAAAAGAATAGTATCGTCTGCATACTGCGGCAAGGGGACAGAAATGTTCCCCAGTCGGAAACCCTCACACCACCCGAACTCCACCGCCCGCCTAAACAACACCGCCAAGCAGTCAGTCACCTGGACGAAAAGCATGGGAGCAAGCGGGCAGCCCTGCCATACCCCTCGCCGAGGCTGCATGAGACCACCTTCGAGCTTGCCGTTCACCAAAATTGAGAAGGAGGATGTAGTGACACATTTCTTCATCCACTAAACCCAAGTCTCCGGGAAACCCCTTCGACGCAAGGATGTCCACAGGAATCTCCAATCAACGCAGTCATAGGCTTTTGCGTAGTCAATCTTCCATAGCGCGCCCTTCTTCTTCGCCCTCTTCCACTCGAGGCATATCTCCGACACCATAATCACACCATCTATCATTTGACGCCCCGGGATGAAGCTGGACTGCCCTTGAAGCACCACCAAATCCATAACTTGAGCATGTTTGCGAGACCCTTTGCCACCACAAGGTAAATTGCATTGGAGATCATTATAGGTCTGAAATCGTCCACCCTCAACGGATTTTCCTTCTTTGGAAGGAGGAAAATGAGTACCACGTTCACTTTGTCGAAGCCCATGTTGTCAACCCTGAATTCATTCAGAATATCCGCCTTTAATAGATCCCAAAACTCATGGTAGAACAAAATAGGGAAGTCATCAGGTCCAGGAGCCCCATCCGCATTCAGGCCCCAAATAGCCCTCTTTACCTCCGCCTCAGAGAAGATTGCCAAGGGCCTGCGCAACTCGTCCGAAAGCCTCCGAGCCCTGGTCTCGACCACCCCCCAGATTGGGTCTGTCCTCCGGGAGCAGGGTAATATTCAGATCGCCACCAACGATCCAGATCCCAGTCGAGAGATCCGATCCGAAATCCTCCAAATCTGTTGCGAGAGAGCTCCCATCCGCCCTAGTCGGGTCGTAGACATTCGTGACCAAGAAAGTGACTCCATCAGACCTCCTTCTCAAGGACATCGAGAGACAGAAGCAGGTCCTCGAGACTCCCAAGTCCTCAAACGAATCTTTCAACCACCCAGTAATCAGACCCCCCGCAGCACCATGGCCCTCCAGTTCGGCGAACCCAAACCGATCCCGACCACCGAGGTCACTCAAGACTTTGTCATCGCATGTTGACAACTTCCTCTCCTTGAGTAAAAAAATCTCAGCTCCAGCCTCCCTTATAAGCTTCCTCACCCCCAGCCGTTTGTCGGGACGGCCCAACTATGGCCTCAAATTTCAGCGAAATTCGGTCGAATTTCTGTCGAATATCGATATCCAGTCGAAATCGAAGTTCGACCGAAATGACCGAAATATGGGGGTCCTAGTACAAAAAATGACCGAAATAACCGAAATTTTGGTCGAAATTCCACCGAAATTCCATCGAAATTCTGTTTTGGTCGATACCGAAATGGTGACCGAAACCGACATTTAGGGCCTTAGGCCCAACCCCCTCACATTCCAAGAGAGCATCTTTATTAAGGGACACCTTGTCTCAACATCTTTGGAGGGATCACCCAGCTTCTCCGCAAATACCCCTACCAAGAACTTCAAACCGATTCTGAAGCATTGGCGGCTCGTTGGGGCATGATGGCAATCGATGTGGTGACTCCGTCTGCACCATCGAATCCAGTAGCTCAGCCCTACGCTTCCTCCAATCCGCCCTATGGCAACCCCTCTGCATGTAGGATGCGCCGAACCTGGAAGCCCCGAAGCTCGGATCCCGAGCACTCCCCATAACTTCGGCCCTCAGTCCAGATGTCTCAGGAGAGATCTCCTTGTCAGCGACCACTTCCTGAAGATCTTCTAGCGGGATTTCAGCATGAGGGGGCGAGAACATCGTCATGTTGGGTGCAGAAGAACTCTCCACTGGGATCTTCCCCTTAGAAATGGAAATGGCAGCACCCTGTCGCGCCGAAGATGCTTCCGCCAGAGCAACCCCGAGATACACCCGCCCAGATGTCGCCTCAGCAGATGCGGTATCCGAAGCTCTATCTCATGCGACATCCGACGCTCCATTTCGGGCAGGAGAACCCGAGTGTCTGCCCGTGATATGATCAGGCTGGGTCGCACCGACGTGAACCACAAGGGGCTCCAAACGGACGAGCTCAAAATCAGCATGACCCGGAGCCCTAGTAACCATACTCGGACCTCCACACCCGCAGGTTGGGCCCCCGACCTCGTAGACAGAGACCCGATAACCACTGGGCGCCCGCAAACCCGAAAAGCCACTCGGGTCGCACCCAGGCTCCGGTTGCGGCACCGGCGTAAGGAAAAGGGTCACGCACTTCGGCTCCTCGTCGCTCTTGGAAATCGATGTGGCGCAACCTCTCAGGAGCCCACGGACATGGGTTGTGCCATCCCTCGGAATCTGTGACGTGGATATCGCACCGAAACATATCTTCGATGGAAGCCGAGGTGATTTCTCCGAGCCTCGTGCCAGCCCCATCGCTAGAGGCGGACCTGGTCCCTTGGCCAGCACGGTCGCCTTCTCCGGCTGGACCACCGCCTTTCGGTTCCCCGCACCACTCAAGAGCGTAAGGATGCGCTCTGCGCCCCGCATCAATCAGCTCCAGATACACCTGACCCCTTGCAGAAGGGACCTCCCACCACCCAGCTTCTCCGGGCCAAGGTGCATGACCACCAGAATGGGGTCAATCGATTCACCAAGCGAAGTGCCGGCGCTCTTGAAGCCCAGCACATCGACGATGCCATGCAACAGTTCCCTACATGCCGACAAGCTGCGCGCAACGAAGGGGAGGCCCCTCACCCTGACCCGCTCCACCGGCCTTGGCCGCACCGAAACATCGCCAGCCTGAGCCCGGCGCCACCGCAGGAGAGTAGAACCAATTCTTGAACCAAGAAGCAACGTGTTGGCCTCGAACCTGTTGAGGCCCCTAGCAAGCACCCGCCATGGTGTCAGTTGGGCAATATCACCCTCAAAACGCGCCTTCGAGATCTTCCCCACGTCAGACGAGGCGAGGAAGAACGTCTTCGTTCCACACCCTTCTCAGATCAGCAACGAGACGTCCCCAAACCTTAACGGGCAAGACCGACTAGTGTGAGAAAAACGCCGACACCGGAAGCACTTTATCGATTCCCTGCACTGACGGGCCCAGTGATCCAAACCATCGCGGCGAAAACAACCCTGACCGAACGGGTTCCCATTCAAACCCCGACCACTGGAATCTGCAACCTTCAAGGATCGCCTAAGACACTCGGCCGCCCGAGATCCCTCGACCGGGGAACGGCCCAACCCTCGCTGCTCATCTTTTTCCTTAGAGAACTCTACTTCCTAAGGAGTGTGATGAAATCCTAATATAGTTTTTTTAAAGGATGTAGAGATTTATGTT
Source organism: Ottelia alismoides (assembly GCA_037367405.1). Taxonomy (NCBI): domain Eukaryota; kingdom Viridiplantae; phylum Streptophyta; class Magnoliopsida; order Alismatales; family Hydrocharitaceae; genus Ottelia; species Ottelia alismoides. The sequence continues at coordinate 325,206 of JAZKJV010006661.1, forward strand.
ATGTTATGTTATTCTGTATCGTTTCATATTTCCTTTTTCCTTCTGGACTCTTATGTAATTTACCCATGGGTCCTCTCTATATAAGAGAGCCTAGGGTTCTATGGAATAAACAGATCACTCATTCATATCCTCCAACATGGTATCAGAGCCAAAACCCTAACCCTAAAAGTCTCATCCCGTCGCCGTCCCTCTCTTTCTCTCTCTCTCTCTAACCCTCGGCGGCGCCGCCGGTCCCTCCAGCCCCGCTGCTCCCCCTCCTCGCTGGCAACCCCCTTCCTCTCCGCCCCATAGTTGCCCCCCCCCCCGGCGGCAACCCTCCCTGTCGGCCTTTGATGACATCGGCCCTTCAACGTCGTTGTAGGGAACCCTCACTGTCGGGTTCTCTTCTCTCCAGAGCTGACACCCCTTCCTCCGTCGGCCACTATCTCTCCATGGATTTGAGTGCATAAAAGCCTACATATGCACTCAAATCCAATCAAGTTTATGTAGACACTGGTTTCACGTCTACAATCCCAAGTTTTCATCTCCGACAACATGTCAGAAAGTAAAGTCGATATGCCCTCCATAGGCGCATTCAAAGGTCCAACACCAATAGTCAAGATGGATGGGACGAACTATGAGCTCTGGGCAATGCAGTTCATGAGTCTCATGAAGTCGAACGGCAAGAAGCATATACTTACCGAGGATGAGCCGGCAGAGAAGACTGGTATCTATGCCTCCTGGGAGGCCGATGATTCTTATGCCAAGGTTTGGCTAACAGGAACACTGTCAATGGAGATTGCCAATGGTGTCCTCCATCAGCCCACCGCCAAGGCGATGTGGGATATACTGGCTGCCACATATTCACATGTACAGAACTAGACCAAGATGTTACAGCTCCAGCATGACATTTTCATGATGAAGCAGAATGGGCGGCCGCTCCATTCTTTGTATACGTCCCTGCAGGGGATGTTTGAGAAACTATATAGCACTATACCCCTCACGGCTACTCCTGAGCAGCAGAAGACCTTCTGAAATGCTACCATGGTTGGAGTTCTACTAGCAGCACTTGATCCTGAGTATGAGGCCGCCCGCTCTCAGATATTTGCCGATGCTACTATTCCTCCTATGGAGGAAGTTTACCGGAGGCTCAGTCGCATCTCTATTTCTTCCAACACATCTACTCCACCCCCTTCGGCAATGGTTGTATCGCGAGGGAGAGGTGGTCAGTCTTCCCTTCGTGGACGTGGACCTCGTGGCCGAGGAGGCCGTTTTCGCCAACCATGCACCTTCTGTCATCGCATGGGTCACTCCGAGGATACATGCTATTCTAAGCATGGGTTTCCAGCATCGGCGCGTGTAGCCGAGCATGCTACATCTCCGTCGGCATCCACTTCAGATCACCAGTTCGAAGAGCTTGTGGTGCGCCTGCGTGATATTATGCCTCAATCTTCTACTGATTCTCCAGGTGGATCTTCAGATATTGCCGCTTCAGCATCTGCTAGTACTTCTGTCGCTGCCAGTACCTCAGGTAGTGCTACTGCTTTTACATCCTGTCATGATCTCTCAGATTGGATTATGAATTCCGGTGCCACCCATCACCTATGTCGTGACCGAGATAGACTTGAGTCAAACAGAGACATTCCACCTGGGCGCTCAGTACTCATAGCCGATGGAACTCATTCCCCCATCGTTGGACAGGGGGAGATCACCTTGTCACCTCTATGCATTTACAGAATTTTCTACATGCTCCTGAGTTTTCCATGAATCTATTATCCATTAGTCAGATTATGAAGGATTTGCATTGTCGCGCTATATTTGACCCATCTTCTCTCATTTTTCAGGACATACTAACGGGCAGGGTGATTGGTTGTGGCTCTGAGCAGAATGGTCTCTATCGCCTGGTCCGGAATTCATATGCTGGCATCTCTTCCCACTCAGCCAGATCAGTCTCTCCGTACACCTGGCATCTACGCTTTGGTCATCTCCCGCTTCAGAAGATGCGTCATCTTTTGCCTCAGATCTCTCCGAGTTCGTCGTTTCGTTGTGAAGCTTGTCAGTTGGGAAAGCATCATCGTTCTAGCTTCCCTAGTCGTCAGAGTCGGAGCAGTAGCTCCTCATTTGAGTTGTTTCATATTGATATTTGGGGTCTGAGTCGTGTGCCTGATCATCAGGGACACAGGTTCTATCTGGTTGTAGTGGATGACTTTTCTCATGTATCTTGGGTTTTCTTTTAAAGAATAAATCTGAAGCAGGGGATGTTATTAAGAATCTTATCATCGAAGTGCAGAATGCTTTTTCTTCTTCTGTCAAATATGTTCGTACGGATAATGCATTGGAATTCTGCACTCGCTCTCTCTCCCATTTCTATTCGTCCAAAGGTATTATTCATCAAACCACCTGTGCTACACATCTCAACAGAATGGAGTGGCAGAGAGAAAACATCGCCACCTTCTTTATATCACTATAAATCGACCCGATATTGCTTTTGCAGTAAGTCGGGTGAGTCAATTTATGGAGCAGCCGAGACAGGTTCATATGGATGCCATATACATGATACTGAGGTATCTAAAGTCTTCTCCAGGCTCAGGGTTGTTGTTTAGAAATAACACAGACTTATCTATTTCAGCTTGTGCAGACGCAGATTATGCAGGATGTCCTAAGGATCGTAAGTCTACTTCAGGCTTTGCAGTTTTTGTGGGGAGCTCTCCAGTTTCTTGGAAAAGCAAGAAATAAACTGTTGTGGCAAGATCCAGCGTTGAATCTGAATATAGGGCCATGGCGCAAGCGAGCACAGAGATGATGTGGATTCGAGCTGTATTAGAAGACTTACATATAGATGTACCTTTACCCATGCAGCTTCAGTATGACAATCAAGCAGCTTTGTTTATTGCCAACAATCCAGCATTTCACGAAAGAACAAAGCATATCGAAGTAGACTGCCACTACACTAGATATATGATCCAGAAGGGCTTGATTTCTACTTCACATGTTAGTTTAGAGGATCAAACTGCTGACATATTTACCAAGCCATTGCTCGGAGGACCCTTTCAGAGATGTTCTTCCAAGCTGAGCATGACTGACATCTATGCTCCATCTTGAGGGGGAGTGTAGAGATTTATGTTATGTTATATTATTATGTACCGTTTCATATTTTCTTTTTCCTTCTAGACTCTTATGTAATTTACCCATGGGTCCTCTCTATATAAGAGAGAGCCTAGGGTTCTATGGAATAAACATATCACTCATTCATTTCCTCCAACAAAGGAAGATGTGGGGAACACATCATGGAGATGTGAACCCTTACCCACAGACAAGGTTGCAGAAATCGGCAGTCGGTACTCGATCGGCCGGGTCACTGACTAAAGATTAGTTGGCAGTCGGGCGACTAATCGGATTTAGTCAGGTTAGTCGGTTTTGATTTTTTTATTTTAAATATATAAATTATTTTTTTATATATACTCAATCATAAATTTTCATAGATCTAGCAATTTTCAATTTTATAAGAGTTAAAAAAGAAGCAATTGAAGGGAAAAAAGTGACAAGTTAAGAACAAATGTTTGCTACATAACATTAGCTAATGTTCACTAACAGATACAACATGTCAAAACAAAAATAATTCAAGCAAGCATGAAGCATCGAGTAAAAAGTCATTCATCTCCATCAAGGTCATCATCCAAATCAATCTCTTTTTCTTCTTCATCTTCATCTTTTTCTTCATCATCTATGCCTTCAGGTAGAAACTCCTCTTCTTCATTTATAGGTGCATCATTTGAGCTCGAAGATGAAGCTCCCTTGCCACGAACATGAACCACTGCACCCCAAGTCAATCCAGAACCTGGAAAGACATCCTCATCTTGAGCTTAAACATTGACCTCTCCAGTCCATTCATGTAAATGGGCACGATCATGAGAGGAAAGAGGATCTTTTCCTTTCTCAAGGCGACATTCCATCAGGTTGAAATTGAAACGAACGTACACAAGATCATTTAGTCTCTTTGTCTCCAACTTGTCTCTCTTCTTGGTATCGATCTGTAAGCAACATTACAAAAATTGTTACTAATGACTATATCAATTACTAATTTACTGCTAGTATTTCTATTAGGTGGGTCACTAGAGTCAATACCAAGTCAAACGTACTCCAATTGCACTCACATCCAGAGGATGCAGAAGTCAAGCTCAAGATGTTGATGACCATGTCTTTCAAATGTGGTGTGTCGTCTCCATAATTGTACCACCAATTAAATAATAAAATATAAAATTGGTTAAGTCAATGACATCAACGATGATCCAAATGACATTTATTGAAAATAATGCCTGAAATACCTGGATCGAAATTTTCCTCATTTCTCATCCTCTATCTCACGGCTAATTGCTTCCCAAATGCTCTACGACCATGTCTATAATCAAGAAACTCCTTTGTGGTGATAGCATCTTGTATATTCAAATCTGGATAAAATCTTTCCATGAAATCCATAAAACCTCTCTTCACCACAATATCTACATCACCACCACACTTCGTGAAAAAGAAGTATGGGTTCAAAAAGTAAGCCGTTGGATGCAATGGAGTGTCAAGCATGCCTTGGTCTTGGAGATAATAGTGTCCACAAAAAACCTGTAAGATGACTCCAAGCTATTAAAAGATGCAATTATCTCTCTCTTTACCTCTTCAAGCCCTTCATAAACAAATCCCCTGGATGGGTGTCGATCCGCATCAACCACACACAATAGACGAACCAAAGGTGTAAAAATTTTGATTGCAAATGCGGTGTGGTTCCAAAAAGTAGTGCTGAAGACTATGGGTGTCGCTTGTTCTCCCTTTTTGGTCTTGTACCATTTGCAGGCCCTCCACGAAAACATCAACCTGAGCTTGTCTTTTTTCTCTAGAATGCTTTTAAGAGAAAGAAAAGTAGTAGCAAACCTCGTTTACCCTGGTCTAGCAATGTCTCTCTTGTTTGTAAACTTCCGCATCAAGCTCAAAGTTTTAATGTGAGCATAAATAAAGATTGTGAGCATCCTCGCCTTTTTAAATGCGCTCTTCACTTTCGAATCTTTGTTGATCTCCTACAAAGCAAGATCAATGGAATGAGCCTCACAGGAAGTCCACCATATCTGGGGATATTTTGTGAGCAACAGACTCCCTGCTACTACATTCGCCGAAGCATTATCCGCAACAACTTGAACAACATTCTCCATGCCAACTTCAATTATGTACTCATCCACGAGTTGAAAGATGTACTCTGTTGTGTGTATCTCATCAGAAGCAACTATGGACTTCAAAAATGAAGTTCCCAAGGAGCAATTGACACAGAAGTTCATGATGCCCCGTCCTCGCATGTCTGTCCATGCATCAGTCATTATAGAGCACCCTGTCTTCTTCCATGTAATTCGATGACATTGCAAGTCATCAGATATTTTCTTGACCGCCTTCTTCAAAAATGGACCACTAATCTCATACCTCGTAGGAGCCTTCAGACCTGGACCATACATTCCAATTGACTCCATCATCTGCTTGAACTGATTCGTGGTCAATGCATTGAAAGGGATTGCCGATGTATATGCCCAGTTGCATATATAGGAGACAACCCTTTCAGGATGGTCATTGGATAAAGCATTTTTATGCTCATCTGGCATGTTCTTGAACGGCGACAGTCTGTTCCAGAGATTCGGAAGATCGATGTCTTTTAGCAGATCCAGCATCTCCAGGGATGCCAATATCAATCCCATCTCTCATCTCAGCAACCTCAACGGCTTTCAGACTCTTCTTACTAGCAACATCATCCAAGTATGATATCACCATCTTCTTCATCTCTTCATCCACCTTAGGACATGCAGTCACGTTGCCTTTACGGTGCGCAAGATGTTTCTTGAACCTAAAAACCCCTCCTTCCATCACCTTCTTGCACAACCTGCAAGTAACCGTGTTCGGATTTGCACGATTTGAAAGGTATCCAAATCGCCATGCAGGATCACTTGATCCTTGCGGTACATAAAAGGACGAGTCGCTACCAGACGCGACATTCATGGGGGGTTTTGCCATCTACATTGTCAGAAACTCACATGTTAAAAGTTAAAACTAATATATACAAGTACCTATTACTATTCTATTAGTAACAATTATATACTAAAAATATAACAATACCAAGTTACAACTACACATAAGAACACATAATTGCAATTTGCATTTAAATAAGAAAAAACAAGCTACAAAATCTACAAATGCATTTATTATTAAAAAATAAATTCAAAAGTTCTCCTGTAATTTTATGTTAAAAATGATAAACTAATGCACTTAAACATTATGCTTATAGATGCAATACACATGACTCAACAACCATGTGTTTCAAGTGGGGCTCAAGTTTTTGTGATGAAATGCATAATTTGTGGGTCTTGAAACGTGATTATTTTGGTGGAAGACATCATCTACACACTAATCATATTTGGTTTCTTATTTATTTTTGAAAAACATCGTATTACTATTCAAAGATAAAAGGAGTTCCAACATCATCTACATATTCTACACACTAATATCCAACAAACTAATCAACTATTATAAAAAAAGGCAAAAAGATAAAACCCTAACCGTGTTTGAATCGAGCAGGCGACGACGGAGGCAGTTGGCGATTGAGGCAGACGGACCGAGGCAGGCGGCGACTGGAGCAGGAGGCAACCCGAGCAGCTAGCGGTGGTCGGGGCCGAAGCAGGCGACGGTGGACCATGGGAGGATCGCCTGGGAGGGAGGTCGAAGGGTCGGTTGCGTGTGGGTTTAGGTTAATGTCTAACAGTAACCTAAAACCCCAATACATGGGTATTCAGTTATTGGGTTCCCGGACCCATCTTGCAAATATCGGTCGATTAGTCGGCCGACTAGACCGACTAGTCAGCACGACTAATCGGGGTACCCAACTAAAGGCTGAATAGGCTTAATCAGATCGGCCAGGTGACCGAGTCATTTAATCGGGCCGACTAGTCGGTCTAATCGATCGATTTTTGCAAGCTTGCCTACAGCTATATTCATAAGCAAAAAAAAAGATTTTATCACTCGTGTCCCTCTTGGATGTTGCAATATCAATTATGCCACTCCTTTTTTTGATAAGAAAGAGTGGAATCCCGATGGGGGATCCACCACAAAATTAGATTATATTAACAAGCATGAAAGCCCTTCCTTTTTTTGAATTACCATTTGTGCCCCAGACTTCTTCCCTAGTTATCACGTGTGCCCTCCATTAGTTTGTGTTGACGCATATAGTAGTGCCTGTATCCCTTCGTTATTTTTATTTTCAGTTGTATGCTTTATGTAATTTACCCATAGGCTACTCTCCTATATAAGAGAGCCTAGGGCTTATGGAATAAACAAGTTGTTCATTTTTCCCAACATGATATCAGAGCGACGGTCCTAGACCGGAGGTCTCGAAACCCTAACCTACCCCACCCCACCCGCCGGCCTCTCTCTCTCTCTCCATCGCATCGGCGTCGCCGGGGATCACCGCAGCCGCACCAGCACCCTCGTGTGCCGGTGTTGTTGCTCCTACGTGCATCTCCCCTGTGCGAACAGCGCCCCTGCGCCTCTTGCGCGAGCGCGCCTGCGCGCTGTAGCCCTAGTGCGCGAGCGCACCTCCACTACGATGTGCCTGTTTCTTCGCCTATGCGCGAGCGTGCATCTCCTCTAGCGTTGTAGCCCTCTTGCGCTGTAGCCCTCTTGCGTGTGCATCGCCTGTGCGCGAGCGCGCATCTCCTGTGCGCGTGCATCTCCTCGCCTGCGCGTGTTTCTTGCGCGCGTGTACCAGTTGCGTGTGTGCGTGCTTCTTGCGCGCGTGTACGTGTGCTAAGCCCTAAGCCCTAGGGCACACACATCTTCATCTACATGGGTTTAGTTGCTTGAGGTCTACAGGTGCAACTAAACCCGTCTATGTCATTGTAGACAAATCTCATCCTCTGTCAATCGCTCCAGTCTTCCATCTCCAGTATGTCAGAAAGCAAGGCGGATATCCCATCTATTGGCGCCTTTCGTGGTCCAACGCCTATTGTAAAGATGAACGGTACAAACTATGAACTGTGGGCAATGCAGTTCATGAGCATGATGAAGTCAACGGGTAAGAAGCACATTCTTACCGAACCAGAGCCTGCTGAGAAGACTGGAGCCAATGCCTCTTGGGAGGCGGATGATGCATACGCCAAAGTGTGGCTATCCGGTACACTGGTAATTGAGATAGCCAATGACATGCTATATCAACCCACGGCCAAGGATATGTGGGACATTCTGGCGGCCACATATTCACAGGCGAAGAACGAGACAAAGATTCTGCAACTCCAGCATGATATCTTCACTATCAAGCAGAATGGTCGCCGCCCTCTACATTCTCTCTATACATCACTGAGAGGGATGTTCGAGAAGCTCTATAGCTTCATGTCCATGACAGCCACGCCAGAACAGCAGAAGACATATAGGAACGTGACTATGGTGGGCGTGTTCCTGGCTGCACTTGATCCAGAGTATGAGGCGGCACGATCACAGATTTTGGCCGACTCTACTATTCCTCCCAAGGAGGAAGTTTTCCATAGACTGAGTCGGATCGCAGTTCCTTCCACGGCCTCGAGTCAGAATTCTTCAACCATGACAGCCAACAAGGGTCGCGGATTTCATCACCAGGGTCGTGGACGTGGACCTCGTGGAAGAGGTGGCCGCACTAGGCCAATATGTACCTATTGTCAACGAGTTGGACACAATGAAGACACATGCTACTCGAAGCATGGATTTCCTGCATCCGCACGAGCTGCTGAGCAGATAGAGCCTCCATCTGCTGCTACTTTGGATCAACGGTTCGACGATCTAGTTGCCTGTCTGAGGGGCATTATTCCACCATCTGGTCCAGCACCGACTACGGAGAGTCAATCTGATGCCGCTGCTTCTGCTGCCTCTACGTCTACCAGTGCTTCAGGTAGTATACCTTCATTCAACAGTAGTAGATCAGATACATTACCATGGATTATAGACTCGGGCGCTACACATCACCTATGTGGCGACCAGAGTCTACTTACAGGATACACTCAGATTGCTCCAGGCTGGACAGTAGTAATTGCCAATGGTACACATTCCCCCATCACTGATCAGGGGGAGATTAGATTGACATCTTCTATGCAGCTCAAGAATGTGCTACATGCACCTGATTTTTCAATGAATTTGTTGTCAATTAGTCAGATTACGAAGGATCTACATTGTCGGGTAATTTTTGATCCATCTTCTTTGATTTTTCAGGACATCCATACGGGCAACGTGATTGGTCGTGGCTATGAGCAAGGAGGCCTCTACCGCCTGAATCAGACCCCATTTGCTGGAACCTCATCCTTTCCCTCTGGACAAGTATCTACTTTATTATGGCATCTGCGCTTTGACATTTACCGCTTCAGAAGTTGCGTCAAGTGTTACCTTATGGTCTTCCTCACACACCTATTCAATGTGAGGCGTGTCAGTTGGGAAAGCATCACAGGTCGTCCTTTCCCAGTCGTCCAGGTCGGAGTAGTACCTCCAAGTTCGAGTTATTTCATATTGATGTCTGGGGTCCGAGTCGTGTACCTGATCATCAGGGACACATATTTTATATAGTATTTGTGGATGATTTTCTAGAGTGTCATGGGTGTTTTTGATGAAAAATAAATCTGAAGCAGGAAATATCATTATCCATTTTTTGAATGGAATACAAAATGTTTTCTCCACATCTGTGAAGTTTGTGAGAAGTGATAATGCTTTAGAATTGTGCACCAATGTTCTTGCCAATTATTACTCCTCAAAAGGGATTGTTCACCAAACATCTTGTGCTCATACATCTCAACAAAACGGAATTGCTGAAAGGAAACACCATCACCTTCTTGATGTCACAAGATCACTTCTTATACAGAGTCATGTTCCCTACTCCTACTGGGGTGATGCAGTCCTTACTGCATGTTACCTAATCAATCGTATGCCTTCTTCTGTCTTGAATGAACAGATTTCGTTTTCCCTCATCTATCCTGAGAAGAAGGATCTGTTCACCCTTACTCCTCGTGTGTTTGGGTCGGTTGCATTTGTCCATCAGTTGTCGCCTGGTACTGACAAGCTCTCTCCTAGGGATGTCAAATGTGTTTTCGTTGGGTACTCCAGAACTCAAAAGGGGTACAAGTGTTTTGATCCTCTGCGTCGGCGGTATATGGTCAGTGCAGATGTTACATTTTTTGAATCTATTATGTACTTTTCAGCTTCGGGAGACAAACAGCTACCACCACCATCTACTGATGCCATATACATGACACCACCACCTCAAATGCTGTCACCAACACCACCACCACCACCACATATACCTGTCTCACCGCTACCGTTCCATTATACCCGCAGGCCTCCTCCCGCTCATGGTCATGACTCGTCTCCTAGCTCGCCTATGGTATGTAATGAAAATATTTCTATTGATGGATCTGACGACATTTCTGAGCAGGATATGTTGCAGAGGCCAGATGAGGCTACAGCAGATTTAGATGTTCCCATTGCTATACGCAAATCGAAGAGGAGCTGTGTTACATATCCATTGTCAGCATCTGTGTCTTTTGAGAGACTATCTGGAGATTTCAGGACATTTGTGGTGGCACTGTCAGCTGTAGATATTCCACGGAGTTATCAAGATGCTCTGCAGGATAGTAGATGGCGGCTAGCAATGGAGGAAGAAATGGCGGCACTTCAGTCCAGAGGAACTTGGAGTTTGGTTCCTATACCTCCAGATGTGAACCCGGTGAGCTGTAAGTGGGTGTTTACAGTAAAGCACAATGCAGACAGCTCTATTGATAGGTACAAGGCACGTCTTGTTGCACGTGGCTTTACACAGACATACGGGGTGGATTACCTTGACACGTTCTCGCCTGTGGCCCGTCATTCCACTCTCCGGATCATGTTGTCAGTTGCAGTTGCTAGAGGCTGGCCGCTCCATCAGCTGGACGTGAAGAATGCATTCTTATATGGAGACTTGCAGGAGGAAGTCTATATGCAACAGCCACCCGGTTTTGCTGTTGAGGGGGAGTGTTCCAAGGTATGCAGATTACATAAGGCTATCTATGGCCTTAAGCAGAGCCCCAGAGCATGGTTTCAGAAGCTCTCAGACCTCTTCGAGAAACAAGGATACAGACGCTCCAATGCTGATCATTCCTTGTTTGTACAGAAGACTGCTAGAGGTATTATTGTAATCATGGTTTATGTTGACGACATCTTGATTATAGGAGATGATGAGCAGGGCATAAAGCAGGCGAAAGAAAAACTGGGAACCGAATTTGTCACCAAGGACCTTGGAGTCCTTAGATATTTTCTGGGGCTGGAATTTGCTATAAATCCATATGGATTAGTAATGTCACAGAGGAAATATGTTACAGATTTGTTGAGTGAAACAGGTATGCTTGGGTGTCGGCTTGCTACGACACCAATGGATCCCAGCATGAAGCTATGATGATGACACAGAGGAGGTGGACAGGAGAAGATACAGAGAACTGGTAGGCAAACTATTGTATGTCACGATCACTAGACCTGATATATCATTTGCAGTGAGTCGCGTGAGCCAGTTCATGGAGGAACCACGTCAGGTCCATATGGATGCAATACACATGATTCTTAGATATCTAAAATCATCTCCAGGTGCAGGTTTGCTATTTAAGAAGGGAAAGGAGATCTCTATCTCAGTGTGTGCGGATGCAGACTATGCAGGATGTCCCAAGGACAGGAAGTCCACCTCAGGATTTGCAGTCTATGTTGGAGATGCTCTAGTCTCATGGAGGAGCAAGAAACAGACGGCGGTAGCTAGATCCAGTGTTGAATCTGAATACAGGGCTATGGCCTAGGCTAGCACAGAGATGATGTGGGTGAAAGCTCTTCTTACAGATCTATATCTTGATATACCGCTTCCCATGAAATTGGAATGTGATAATCAGGCAGCCTTGTTCATTGCAAACAACCCAGCATTCCATGAGAGGACCAAGCATATTGAGGTTGACTGTCACTACATACGTGACATGATTCAGAAGGGGTTCATTGCTACATCTCATGTTACCTCAGAGAATCAAACTGCTGATATATTTACCAAGGCATTACTTCGAGGCCCATTCCAGAAGTGTGCATCCAAGCTGAGCATGATTGATATCTATGCTCCATCTTGAGGGGGAGTGTTGACGCATATAGTAGTGCCTGTATCCCTTCGTTATTTTTATTTCCAGTTGTATGCTTTATGTAATTTACCCATAGGCTACTCTTCTCCTATATAAGAGAGCCTAGGGCTTATGGAATAAACAAGTTGTTCATTTTTCCCAACAGTTTGACTGTCAATAAATTGAATTAAACCATGGTTTTCCAACCACGGTGTGGTTGAGAGTGGCATAATTGTCCAAACACCCCACTCCTCCCCCAAACCCTCCTCAACAACCTCCTCCTCCTCCCCCACCACCTCTGGCCCCCTCCTCCTCCGACCCCATCCTCTGCCATTCCTGCTCCTCCTTTTGTTCCCTCTCCTCCACCACCGCGTAACCCCTCATCCTCCTTCGCCCCTTCCCTCCACTCTGAATCCTCTCCAACATAGACTCCTCTCTCTTCCTCATGTGCCCATCCAAATCCATTTTAGTCCTCCTTGTACCCCTCATCACATCGATGCCACTGAATGAATGCATCCTGCTCGTGTTACTGATGCTTTTGAATGCCCTGATGTCGCAGTTGTTTCTCCTTGCATCGATCCACGACTCTGATATTTACCACTCAACAACATTCATGTGCCCATGCCTTTGTATCAACCCCCAAAGGCTCCACACATTGCTCCACCTTCGTGGCTTCTTCGAAGGGAGCCCCACGTTAGAATTCCCCTTGTAGTCGAAGCTTTCTGCACAATTTCAATTCGACACCTTTGCATTGGAGACACAAATGAATTCTTCATGCTCTGTGATGGTAGGTGGTTTTCACACCGATGCCGACCGGTCTAGACTCCACCTCCTGCACACATGACATATCAGAATAGTACTCCCTTGTCTGCAAGTTCCCACCAGGGATGCTCTGGTCTTCCTCAACAGGGATTATCCCATCTAACTTTTGTATGATACAGTGTGATCATCCTCTACGAAAGAAAGAATTGATGGCATCCATGAGAATACTAAGCGGTTGTGGAGGTAGCTGTCCCACAAGGCACGGGATTCGTCAATTGAGTAGTGTGGGTAATCGAATAAGAAATAGCCAACGTCGAGGGAGAACCTAGGGTCAATTTTGCAGGATCGCCACCCTAAGACATCCTCATCGACCTCGGACTAGGTTTCCCGGAGCCGTCCAACGACGAGCTTGCTGGATCAGGGGTCTTGGAGCTATGTTTTTTGAGCTTCTACTTGCTCCTCCAGTTCTTAAGCTTTCTTTTGAAGATGGAGGCAGCAAGCCAAAAGCTTCCCGTGATCTCCCTGACGAGTCACACGAACCTCTTCTTTCACGATGGATGTATGGATTTTGCCTTGATGGTTTGTGGGTACCTCATGGGACTGCTCTCCTTCACTTCAATGGGTTGTCGAAATGGAAGAGGGAGGAGAGGTTATTGTGAGCACAGACGTCGCAGGAGTGGCGTTGGGGCTCGAAATTGGGAGGTGGGTCGGGCCGAAGGAAGAAAAAGATATATCTACCCTATCTTTTCAATCTGATACCCTTGTTTCACAAGCGTTGTCTGTGTGGGATGCGGGTGAACAACAACTAGCTTGAGGGGCATGAGTAATAATTTTGGAGGAAGTCAAGGGCACAACAGATATTCCAAACTGTTGGGAAAATGAGAAAGCGTGTTTATTCCATCAGCCCTAGGCTCTCTTATATAGGAGAGTAACCTATGGGTAAAATACATAAAGAGTCCAACAGGAAAAGAAAAATATCAGAAAAGTACAAAAGTGAATAATATATCTCTACACTCCCCCTCAAGGTGAAGCATAGATATCGATCATGCTCAGCTTGGACGAACACTTCAGGAACGGTCCTCGAAGTAATGCCTTGGTAAAAATGTATGCAGTTTGATCCGTTGAGCTAACATGGGATGTAACAATAAACCCCTTCTGAATCATATCACGTATAAAGTGACAATCAACCTCAATGTGTTTGGTTCGTTCATGAAATGCTGGATTATTTGCAATGAATATGGCCGCCTGATTGTCACATTCCGGAGCCATAGGAAGCGGGACTTCTATATATAGATCTGTAAGCACAGCTTTTACTCACATCATTTCTGTACTAACCTGGGCCATAGCCCTATATTCAGACTCAGCACTAGACCTTGCTATACAGTTTGCTTCTTGCTTCTCCATGAGACTAGAGAATCTCCAACATACACAGCAAACCCAGTGGTGGACTTCCTATCCTTGGGACACCCTGCGTAATCTGCATCTGCACAAGCTGAGATAGTAACCTCCTTGCCTTTCTTAAACAGCAGACCCGCACCTGGAAATGACTTAAGGTACCTGAGTATCATATGTATAGCATTCATGTGTACCTGTCATGGTTGCTCCATGAACTGGCTTACTCGACTCACAGCAAAGGAGATATCAAGCCTGGTAATAGTAACAAAAAGAAGTTTGCCCACCAGTTCTCTGTATCTTCTCCTATCCACCTCATCAGTGTCATCATCATATAATTTCATACTGGGATGCATAGGTGTAGTGGCAGGTCGGCAACCAAGCATTCATGTTTCACTCAACATGTCAGTGACATATTTCCTCTTGGTCATTACCAACCCATGAGGATTTCTGGCAAACTCCAGTCCCAGAAAATATCTAAGAACTCCAAGGTCCTTGGTAACGAATTCATGACCCGGCATTTCTTTTACCCCATGGATTCCCTGTTCATCATCTCCTGTAATCAGAATATCGTCTACATACACCATAATTGCAATAATACCTCCGGGTGTCTTCTGTACAAACAAGGAATGATCAGCATTAGAACGTATGTACCCCTGTTTCTCAAACAGGTTTGAGAGCTTCTGGAACCAAGCTCTGGGGCTCTGCTTAAGGCCATAGATAGCTTTATGAAGTCTGCACACCTTAGGACACTCCCCCTCAACAGCAAAACCAAATGGTTGTTGCATGTAGACTTCCTCCTGTAAGTCATCGTATAAGAATGCATTCTTCACATCTAATTGGTATAGCGGCCAATCATGAGTAACTGCAACAGAAAGGAGAATCCGTAGGGTGTAATGGCGAGCAACCGACGAGAATGTATCAAGATAATACACCCCATATGTCTATGTAAATCCACGAGCAACAAGGCGAGCCTTGTATCTGTCAATGTTGCCATCTTCATTATGCTTAACTGTAAAGACCCACTTGCATCTAACTGTAGACACATCAGCAGGTGCAGGAACAAGGCTCCAGGTGTCTCTGGACTGAAGAGCTGCCATTTCTTCCTCCATGGCCAAACGCCATCGACTATCCTTCAGCGCATCTTGGTAATTCCATGGAATATCCACTGCTGACAATGCAATGACAAAGTTCCGAAATTCTCCAGTTAGGCGATCAAACGACACAGAAGATGCTATAGGATATGACGCACAGCTCCGCTTCTGCTTTCGTAGAGCAATAGGTACATCTAAATCATATGTCTCCTCTTCTGACCTCTGTAACACATCCTGCTCAGGAAAATCATCTGACCCATCAATAGTAGCATTTTCATAACATACCTCGGGCGAGCTAAATGATGAGCGGTGACCATGAGCAGAAGCAGGCCTACGGGTATAGTGCAATGGTAATGGTGAAACAGGCACAGTGACAGGAGATGTAAGAGATGGTAGCGGTGCTAGTGGTGGTGGTGATGGTGGTGGTGGCATGTATATAGCATCTGTAGTGTCAGAGGGTACCAACTGATCACCTGTAGATGAGAAGTACATAAATGATTCGAAAAAGGTAACATCAGCACTAACTAGATACCTCCTGTGCAATGAACCATAACACTTGTACCCCTTCTGTGTTCTTGAGTACCCGACAAAGACACACTTGACAGCCCTAGGAGAGAGCTTGTTAATCCCGGGAGACAACTGGTGGACAAAGGCGACCGAGCCAAACACACGAGGAGTAAGAGAGAACAATTCTTTGTCAGGAAAAATAAGAGAGAAAGTAATCTTCTCACCTAAGACAGATGACGCCATACGATTGATGAGGTAACATGCCGTAAGAACATCATCACCCCAGAAAGAATGAGGGGCATGACTCTGTATAAGAAGGGACCTAGTGACATCAAGTAAATGACGATGTTTCCTTTCAGCAACCCCATTCTGTTGGGAAGTATAGGCACAGGATGTTTGGTGGATGATCCCTTGAGATGAAAAATAACTAGATAGGGTATGAGTGCAAAATTCCAGGGCGTTATCACTTCTCATAATTTTAACAGATGCAGAAAAAACATTACGAACTTCATTGATGAAATTGATGATAATATTTCCCGCTTCAGATTTATTCTTTAACAGAAATACCCATGACACACGAGAGAAATCATCCACAATAACTATATAAAACATGTGTCCCTGATGATCAGGAACACGACTAGGACCCCAGATATCGACATGAAACAATTCAAACTTGGAGGTACTACTCCGACACTGACGACTGGGGAAAGTAGACCGATGATGCTTTCCCAACTGACATGCCTCACATTGAATGGACGTGTGAGGTGAAACCTGAGGTAACACATGATGCAATTTCTGAAGCGGTAGATGTCCAAAGCGTAGGTACCACAGTAATGGGGAGATGGGTCCAGCAGGTAGAGATGAGGTTCCAGCATAAGGAGTCCGACTAAGGCGATAGAGGCCGCCTTGCTCATAGCCACGCCCAATCACGTTGCTCGTAAGGATGTTCTGAAAAACAAGAGAAGATGGATCAAAAATTGCACGACAGTGTAAATCCTTTGTAAGTTGGCTAATGGACAACAAATTCATTGAAAAATCAAGTGTATGTAACACGTTCTTGAGATGCATGGATGATGTCAGTCTAATCTCCCCCTGACCAGTAATCGGGGAATGTGTTCCATTAGCAATAACCACTGTACGGCCTGGAGAAATCTGTCTATATCCTTTAAACAGATCTTGATCACCACAGAAATGATGTGTAGCACCAAAGTCCATAATCCATTCTAAAGTATCTGATCCACTACTGCTAGTTAATGCATAGGTGCTACCTGATGTACTAGTGGATGCAGACGCGGCAACGTCAGAGTGACTCTCAGAAGTAGGTGCTGATGCAGCTGGACCTGATGGAGGAATGATGCCCCTTAGACGAGCTACAAGATCATCAAAGCGCAGATCCATAGATGAAGCAGATGGGGGCTCGATCTGTTCAGCGACTCGTGCAGAAGCAGGAAACCCATGCTTAGAATAGCATGTGTCTTCGATATGTCCAGAGCGATGGGAAAAGGTATATGATGGCCGAGCACGGCCTCCTCTGCTACGAGGTCCACGGCCACGGAACTGATGATGACCTCCACGACCTCGATTGGCTGCCATGGCTGAGGCGGTCTGATTCGTAGCAGACGAAGAAACAGTGATACGACTCAGCTTGTGAAAAGCTTCCTCCATGGGAGGAATAGTAGAATCCGCCAAGATCTGGGAGCGTGTTGCCTCGTACTCTGGATCAAGGGCAGCAAGAAAAACACCCACCATAGTGGCATTCCAATAGGTCTTCTGTTGCTCTGGAGTGGTTGTGAGAGGCATGAAGCTATAAAGCTTCTCAAACATTCCTCGGAAAGATGTGTACAACGAGTGCAGAGGTCGTCCATTCTGCTTGATAGTAAATATGTCATGCTGGAGTTGCAGAATCTTCGTCTCATTCTTAGCCTGAGAATATGTAGTAGCCAGAATATCCCACATTGCTTTTGCAGTGGGCTGATGAAGATATCATTGGCAATCTCAATTGCCAGGGTTCCAGATAGCCAAACCTTGGCATATGCATCATCTGCCTCCCAAGAGGCATTGACCCCAGTCTTCTCAGCAGGCTCTTCTTCAATAAGAATGTGTTTCTTACCGGTTGACTTCATCATACTCATGAACTGCATTGCCCACAGTTCATAATTTGAACCATCCATCTTCACAATAGGCGCTGGACCTCTGAAGGCGCCTATAGATGGGATGTTTGCCTTACTTTCTGACATAGTGATAATGGAAGACTAGGGTAGTAGACTGGAGATATGATCGTCTATACGGACATTAACGGGTTTAGTTGCATGTGTAGACTCAAGCAACCAAACCCATTAATTTGGAGATGCGCGCGCGGAACGAGTTCTGGGGCCGCACACGCGCTGACTTAGGATTGCATGCGCATGGAGGTCGAGAGCTTCACGCACAATGCGCACTGGAGCACGCGAGATCGCGCGCAGGGGCACAGGAGCGCACGATCACGCGCAGGAACGCGTAGGATCACACCTTAGCGCGCAGCGTGCAGGAGGCGAGGAGGGTTGTTGCGCCGCAACTTGCCCTAGCGCACGGCGCGCACGAGGCAACGCACCTCACGGGAAGGAGGCGCAAGGTCGAAGGCGGCGCCGAGCGAGGCCGGGGTCAGGGGCGGCGCGATGCGGGAAGGCGTGCGGAGGGCTCGAAGGTGGAGGCTAGGACTAGGGTTTGGTTCGCTCTAATACCATGTTGGGAAAATGAGAAAGCGTGTTTATTCATCAGCCCTAGGCTCTCTTATATAGGAGAGTAGCCTATGGGTAAAATACATAAAGAGTCCAACAGGAAAAGAAAAATATAAGAAAAGTACAGAAGTGAATAATATATCTCTACACAAACAAAGGAGGGGCACAACTGATATTGCAAAGATTTAAGAGGGGCACATGTGATAAAAACCCTAAAAAAAGTTACATAGTACTGCATAGACCAGGCATCAAAAAGTGCTTTAGCATGAGCCATTACATTCTCTACATAAAAATGCTTTTGTTTGAAAATGACCACATTTGAAGTCAACCAGATAGACCAGATCGTGGCAATAGCCATTTGCCTTGGGGAAATTAATATTTTGATTAGTGATAGGAAAACTTTAAATGCATATAATTACCTCCTCCAAAAAAACTTAGATAAGTTTCCTTAATAATATCTTACTGGCTAAAAGTGTCAGCTTATTTGAAGTACAAAGGTATCTCGGATAATAATAATATTCATGTGGCTCTTAAAAAGAATAAGGGACCTGAAAAAGAAGTAAATATCACCCAACACACATAAACATGCTTAAGAGTTGAGAGGAGATGCAATTCATCTTCTACAGATGTCCTTTTGCTCAAAATGGTTAAAAGAGGCTTGATTTAAACACAAGTACTTCTGCCAGGAGCTTTTTATGAATAGGTCCCAATCAGTCAATTTCAGATAAAGGTTATCTTTCCTTTCTGATCTAACTCTTTACAGCCAAAATGACGGCCTTCTTTTGGCCACTTTGGCTTGAAGGAAAAATAATGGTTAGATAGCGTAGTTGGGGAATTTAAAATATTAGTTGGCGATAAGGAATCTGTATGTGGAATAAACCATGGAAGATGAATTAGGTTGAAATCAAACAGCTTGTTTCAATATTCAATCAATCTAACATTTCCTTATATTTAATCACAAATGTGCTAATCATAACACATCTGAGACATGGTGCTAAGGATCATGATATTTGAATATGAGGTTTTGTCAACCATGAATCATGCACAAGGGCACATGCCAATTAGGAACTTTGAACCTTTACGAAGTGATCGAAGATTTCCAACTTGATAACACCGATTTTAGTGAAGGCATGTGCACAAGATGGTATTGCATTTTTGTTTCTTTTTAAAAGTTAAAGCAAGACAGCTCAAATATTAGATTTGTCCAAATTCAATAATCTATAGGTAACTTAAAGTGTATGAACAAAGGACCCAAACCATCAGAAATGCACATCCCCATACCTAGAGAGGTCAAACATGAAATAGATGGTTGGTTAATGAGGAGGATCATTTTACATTCCAATGATGAAAAAATTCACATAGAACTAAAATAAAAGTTACTAGAAAGAGCCTTTAAAAGACTACATGTGTAAGTAGAACAAGAGAAAAACTGTGATATGAAAACCAATTAGAGAAACAGTTCAATATGAAACGAATGTGAGGAGGTGATTAAATGAGCTCTAGGTGGACAAAGCAGTGGAGGAGATATGTAACATCCAGTTTCCAATCAAACCCGAACCCGATCCGATTTGGGTCCATTTAACCCAATAAAGTTGTCAGTCGGTATTAGATGACTCAAGTCAATCAATTGATCGTGAATCAAAAGTCGTTCGGGCGAAATCGATTAAAAATCGATCGCGTCGTAATACGTGTCCGAAAAAGCCGCGACGCAAATTCGAAAACCGCAAAACGAACCGAGACCGTCATTAGATCCGATTTGACGAAACGAGAACAACGGAATCGACCGTTTGTCAATTGGAGGTCGTTTGATATTTTTATATTACAAAATTTAACCCCCAAACCGAAACCGTATCTCGAAAAATTCGGACACTCAAACTTGATCAGAAGTATATCAATATTATACTCATTTTGATCGTCGTTCAAAGACGATCAAATCGAGATATTGCGCGTCGAAATCCGACATTCGAGGTGCGAATACGGGTGACATTTATATCTCAAATAAAAGTAAAAATATATATATTAAAAAAATTAACGGTAGAATCTGTAAACAACGAATATGCTGCCCTTTCTCTTGCCGTTTGCTCTTCTATACCCCTCCATTTGGCAACACCTCCTTGAGTCCCTCTCCTTATATATATATATATATATATATATATATATAGGGGGCCCTTCTAATGAGGTGGGTCTTTCCTGAAATTCAGAAAGCCACTACCAAATTTGTAAATTACGTAACAATTTTGTAAATTTAAACTACATATTGTAAAATACTGACGATTATACAGTTATGTAAAATATATCATCCATATTGTAACAAACTTTTAATGTCAAATATAGTAATATTTTCATAAATTTTTCATGATATACATACTATATTAGTATTTAATATTAAATTTATGGAGTTAGAATGTGTAAAATAAATAGAATAAATGCTTAAATTAGCGTGGCTTTCCGTGCATCCAGGAAAGGTGCACCTCATTTGAAATATTTCCTATATATATATATAACAAAGCCTATTCACTATTCTCTATTTTCTTCTCTAAATTTCCACCGAGAAGGAGAGGCTTCAGTGTTGTGCTGCTCTCCACAACAGTTGGGGCAGATACTCTTGTCTCTTAAGTTGCTGCCTTGCTCTCCATCAAGAAGAAGAAGAAGCCTCTCTATTGTTGATGCTACTGCTGAAGCAAGGGCAGCAACCATCTGCTGCTAGTTGGAGTTTCAAGCTGCTGAAATCCCTCCTTGGAACCTCAAATCACCCCCAGATCTCTTGCTCTTGGAGTTGCATGCAAGCCTTTGATCTCTAACCTTAGAGATCCAAATAAAAGTACAATCCTTCTTCCATTCCTTTTGTTGCCTTGCATGTTATCTTTGACAATCTTTTCTCCAAAATTTCAAAGATATTATCACAATGAAAATCCAGATTGTTGTGGGCTTTATCAAATTTGCATCTAATGGCCTTGTTATGTTTCTTGGAGGCAAATCCTCTGCTTCCTCCTAAAAGCACATCTAAATGATTCCAACCAAACATTTCAGAAAGTAGGTGTCAGATTGTTGAACAATATTTTGGTGAAAAATGTCATACTAACGTCAATAAGTTATATATATTCATTTATTCTTTATTATGCTGGAATTGTCACATTCATTGTATAATATGCAATTTGGGATTATTTCAAGCATTGTGTGTGGGTGGGTGTGTGGGTGTATATATACACGAGTCCATTGAAGTTGCTATGTGGTAATGAGAATACATTACGTAGTATCAACACAAATTATCAATACCTGTACTTTAAAAAAAAGAAAGCATGTATGCAGCAGTAGTAACTTGAGAATAAGGCATTATTCAAACTAATAATGTCGGAATAGTAAAGCCACAATTAAATTGATAAAATTCAGGAATTTGTTTACCGTTGCTAGAATTTTAGAAGTTGCAGTTCAGAAGGTTGCATAGTATTGTTGTGGTGATAGATTTGAAACTACTGTGTGTCCTTGTTATTCACAAAATGATGATTGAATAGATATGTAGTTTGATAGTTGGATACCAGTTGTTAAAGCAAATTATCCAGTGAAAATTTGATGGGAGGAGTTTTATTACTATGGTAGTTTGATACAAAGGAACTCATAAATGTTATAAAATAGATGGTCAACGTGGGACCAAACTCTTGGTTGAAACAATATGCAGATCAAAAGAAAATAATTAAAAATTCCCTGTAAATCATAAATCGCTCTAATTCTGGACTTGTGAACTGTGTGGGATCTTAATCTTGATGCGTCCCCGGGGCCTGATGGCTTCTCGGTGGCCTTCTTCAGGGATTTTTGGGACTTGGTGGGCAATGAAGTCTTCGAGGTGATAGTGGAGTTCTGCGAAGGAAATGCGGGCTTTGATAGGCTGAATAGAGCTTTATTACTTTTGATTCCAAGGAGGGATGCGGCGGAGGACATTGGGGACTTTCGCCCCATCTCGATTTCAAACGCCATCTATTTAATCGTGGCTAAAGTCCTGGCTAGGAAACTCTCTAATGTGTTGAACTCGCTTGTCTCCCCGGTTCAGGCGGCTTTCATTAAAGGGAGACAAATATCGGACTGTATTGTTGTTGCGTCGGAACTAGTGGCGGATTCGAAAGCCTCGGGGCGTCAAGGAGTGCTTTGGAAAATTGATTTCGCTAAAGCTTACGATAGCATCGATTGGGCTTTTCTATGGTCGGTCCTCAAGAGGCGAGGCTTCCCGGAGCTATGGATTTCGTGGATGCGGCGCTGCGTGACTACCGTCTCCTTTTCTCTATTGCTCAATGGCGGCTTGGAAGGGGGGTGCTTTCAACCGCGTCGGGGTCTGCGCCAGGGATGCCCTCTGGCCCCCCTTCTATTTCGTGCTTGCGTCGGATGTCTTGGCTCGTATGGTGGATCGGGTGGTCGCTGCGGGCCTCTCCAAGGGCTTCTCAAAGGGGGCTATTTCCGTGCCGCTAATTCAATTTGCGGACGACACTTTGTGCTTCATTGAAGGGGGTGATACGGAAGTTGCGGCCATGTCGGTGACGCTAGACCTCTTTAGCGAATTATCGAGGTTGCGCATTAATGGTAACAAATCTAAGGTTATTCCTTTTGGACTCTCGGAGTCGATGGCGATGGATTTTACGAACATTCTGGACTCTGCTTTGGGCAGCCTTTCGCTTGACTACCTGGGCCTTCCCTTGGTGGTGGGGAGGCCAAGACTTAAGGATTGGAGTGTGGTGGTGGAGAAGGTTGAGGCGAGATTGGCAGGTTGGCGCGCGGCGCTTCTTTCAAAAGGAGGTAGATTGATTCTTCTTCGTTCGGTCCTTGCCGCCATTCCAGTTCATTTTTTGTCGACTCGACGTCTGCCTGCTGGGATTTGTAAGAGACTTGAGTCTTGCTTCAAGAGGTTCTTATGGGGGAAGTCGGGTATCGGAGGGCGTGGGATCCACCTGGTCGCTTGGGAGGAGGTGGTGAGGGAGAAGCTGGCAGGTGGTTTGGGGGTTAGGCGCCTCAGGCTGATCAATGATGCGTTCTTCCTTAAGTGGGCAAGCAGGGTGTGGGGAAGAGATGAAAGTTTCTTTATTGAGATCTTGAGGGAGCTTCATGGGAGAGAGGTGGCTGGCGAGGGCGATTCGGGGGTTGTGGCTGCGAGCTCTCCGTTCTGGCGTGGTCTTCAGGAGGTATTTTTGAAGAACAGAGCTTCCTTTAAACCTGTTTTGGGGGACGACCGTGCTTTCTCTTTTTGGAACGACTGCTGGTGGGGGGGGAGCCTCTCTCTATCCACTTCCCTCGTCTCTTTGCTCTGGCGGAAAATAAGGATGTCTCCGTCGCTTGCTGCTGAGTGAATGCGTCTTGGTCTCCTTGCTTTCTGGGGAACTTCTCGGATTAGAGGTTCTTGGATTTTCTTGCTCTGATGAACGTCCTTGCTCAAGCGGATTCTCCCTCTGTGGGCTTGGATCATTGGATTTGGAGGGATGGTGACTTCTCGACTCGGAAGGCCTACGCATCATTGCTTGATACTTTGCCTGCTCGATCGAATTCCCTGGTGAGAGACTGTGGTTTCTTCTGGAGCTTGGGCCTGCCCTTGCGTATTATCTTCTTCTTATGGCTCGTCCGCAGAAAGAGGCTTTTGGCGCGCGATCGCTGTTCCAGGTTGCTGCCCTCGATTTCCAATATCTGCGGCCTGTGTGATTCAAATGTGGAATCTCTGGACCATTTACTCTTTCTATGCCCTTTAGTCCGGGGGTTGTGGGATGACCCCCTCGTGGCTTGGGTGCATGCTCGTGATGTGGAGACCTTCTGTGAGTCCCTCTTCTTGAATAGGCGTATGGAGAGAAGGCGATTCTTGGCACCGGTGGCTTGTTTATGGTCGATATGGCTGACTCGCGACGAGGCCATATTCTCTGTGCAGCGGTTTTATCTGGAGAACGTGCTATGTCGCGCTAGGGCTTTGGTGGCTGACTGGAGTCGTGTTTAGTGTCTTTGTTTTCTTGTTTCTTTTGTTTCTTGGCGCCCAGTTCTAGAGGCTCCTTGCCTCCTTCGTTGGGTCGCTAGTTTTATTTTCTTGTATGAATCCCTGACCCTCTTTCTTTTAATATATTGGGGTGAACACCATTGAGTGTATCCCCCATTTTTGGCTTCAAAAAAAAGTTGTTGTGATAATGTATAATATGTTCTGTTATTCCAGATAGATGTTTTATATAAACTAATTATACCATAGAAATGATTGTAAGATTAAGTTTGTATCATAGAAATTATAATTGTAAATTTTATTCCGAATTAGATATAATAAATCATAAACATGTAGAGGTTCAGTCTCCAATAATCTAAAGATATATTACTACATGCTTAAAATAATCATCAAAAGGGCTCTAAAACTTAAAATGTTAGTAAACTTAGTGTTACTAATTTTCAACACATATGCATCATCTAACCCTTCGGGTGACCTTAAGTGCCATGTAAAGAGAAACGAAAATTTGTTATTGATGTCTCAGCAGATGGATATGCTTTATAAGGGAAGAGCAATAGTCTATTCTGTTATGAACTACCCAAGTCGAAAAGAAGCCATGGGCTCAAATAAGTTCCTATTCTGATTTTAGGGTAGAAAGGCTGCCGAAATGATCCTGAGTTGAGTTTGCAAAAGCAAATAGTTTGCATGGACAAGATTTGTAGAAAGAATTAGTCTGGTCTATATCAAGATAATTCTGGTTCTTGGATCCATGGAAGCACATTTGATTATTAATAGAGGGAGTGCATACATCCATTTTTTCAATAATCTCTGAAATAGTGACCTCTGACATCACTACTGCTTTATACAACATAGGTTAATCAATATGAATAAGTAATGTTAGATTTTATTGCCGGTCATGGTGCCCTTTACACTTGACCGTGCGAGGGCGCGGTGACCCTCAACTGGACGGAAGATAGGAAGTCCAGTTTGGGCAGCGGCCGCCAAGTGCGCGGGTCTGGGATCCCAGTCCTTTTCACGGTTTTTACGCGAGCTCGCAGTGTTTTTACGCCTCGTTGGGATCCCGACTTTGACCAATCCTGCTGACCCTTTTGTTTTAGGATACCCATGCGGGGATCCTCAGTTTTCAGTTTTTCATACAAGCTCGTTTGTCCGTTACCGGTTCGGCATGTTTCTAAAGTGACTTTTTCGGTCTCACCCGTCTCAGTGGCGTAGTTTTGGAGTAGACCTATCCCTCTATTGGACCGCACTTCCAATTAGAGGGCGAGACGGAAGAGCCATTTGTAGGCTACCTCACCTCTTGAGCTTTTCTTTTCGCCAGCAGACTTGGCAATTTTACATCCAAATCATCCATGTCTACGTCTCAGTCATCTAAGGGTTACATCTGAGACAGTCACAGTTGAGAGTTGGAGAAATTACAATCAAAGTTGAGTTGATTGGAAATGATTATAATAAAGTTGGAGTTGAAACAATATGACTATAATAATATGGGAATATATATGTTCTATTTAGGAAATGTTGGGAAAAAGGGGTGAACAGGTGAACTACATACAAAACAGTTGAAAACCATTCTCTATGCAGGTAGCGGTAAATTTGTCACTCATGTATGCCTATCTACTTGTTCTCTTTTGCACATAACAAATTACTTGATATCTATTTCAAAACTGCGGATTTGTATTCACAATTGTGACTCCTCTTCCTTCCTAACATGTTTTGGCAGGCAAAGAGCATGCTGCTTAGTAGCTGTTGATGATTCCAGGTGATAGGGTATATACCAGACGGTACGTATGCTTTTGTCTCACTTTTTGTTCGATTCATAATGCAAATACTGTATGTACTGGCAGAATTCTTGTACATATTGTAAATATATGAAAATTTATGAAATGAAATGGTGGTGGCACTTGTTCTACATGTTTATATGGTTATTTATTTGAAGGTGAATGTAATGGCAAAAACGTGCAAAATTTCCCCATATTTTCAATACTTTATGCGATCTTTAGCGAATATAATGCTGCAAAAGTGTTGTAAACGGGCACCCGGATCCTCGGGTGTTCACAAGATATACCAGGAGGTCAAAGATGGACTGGCTCTTGGCTTCCATGAGCTTTTTGTATTCAAAAAGGGGGGTAACACTTGAGGGTGTCAGCCCCATATATACAAGTATGATAATGTATTACAAAAACCAAGACTGCATCATAGTCTTAGCATGAGAAAACACGTTCTCTACATAACAACATTCAGCTCAAAATACTCCACTATTGCGAGCAAGTCAAAGTGAAGGACCGAAAGTGACATCAACTGTATATTGGTGGCTCTGGATCTTGCATTAACCAATGATCCCCAAAAATTCTCGATATGTCATATGGCGAGATAGAAACCAATATCGGTGATATCGATTGATAAGGGAGAAAGTTGTATTCAAAACTTCAGGTTTTGATCGATACTCATCGATATCCCAATATATCAACCGAAATATCCGAGAAAACGACATACATAGCAGTATCGATATCAGTCAATATCCAATATTGATATATCATTGATATATCTTGATATTTGAATACTTGACTGATGTATTGACAATCACGGTGGATATGGCCGTCTCAGGGGGGATTGCAATGGTTACCATCCTCATTCTCCAGTATGCAGATGACAAGATACTTTTCACAATGGGAGTGTTGACAGTTGTAGAGGCCTATCGATGGTCTTGGATTTATTCGGAACGGTGTCTAGATTGTTCGCTCCCTTTGGCCTAGTGGATACGGAGATTGAGCCTTGTGTTGGGTGGCTTGATTCGTCTCGCAAGGAATTATCGTTGTGTTACCTTGGCATCCCTCTGGTGGCTGGGTAGATGCGTATCGCGGACTGGTTACCGATGATTGAGAAGCTGGAGCAGAAATTAGCAGGTTGGAAGTCTATTTACATGTCAAGGGGTGGTTGGTTGGTGTTGTTGCGCTCGATTTTGTCTTTATACCCATTTTCTTCCTATCATCTAGGTTTGTCTCAGTGGGGGTGCAGAAGAGGCTGGAGACCATCACGAGGCGCTTCTTTTGGGCCTCATCAGGGCGTTCTTGTGGTCTACATTTGGTGGATTGGAAGAAAGTGTCATGCTCGAAGGAGGATGGAGGCCTCGGAGTACGTAATCTGGAGGAGATGAACAAGACCTTCCTTAGTAGTAGATGGGTCATCCGTATTTAGGGCGACTGTAAAAGTCTAGTGTGTGGTTTGATTCGAAGTATCTACAGGGTTGGGCTCTCCTTCCCAGACCACGGTGATCTGGGCTTAGCGCCTTCATACTTCTGGAGAGGCATTTGATGCTTGGAGCAGGAGATCAACACTTTTTCGAGACTTGTGGTTGGTGACGATACTGGTTTTCGATTATGGACGGATGACTGGAGTGAGGGCATGGCTCTGGACATGAGGTTCCCACGGCTCAATGGATTGGTGGAGCACCCAGCTTGCTCCGTGGTGGAGGTTTGGGATGAGTGCTCTTTCTTTCCACAGTTTATATCTGAGCTTTCAGATCAACGATTAAATGAGCTTATGAACCTATTGGAGGAGCTAGAGGAGGTGGTTGATTGCACAGACAGTCGCAATTGTTGGATCTACCATGATGGTTCTTTTTCGATTGGGAATGCATACATGGCCTTGAAGGGCCACTTGGCTTTTGATCTAGGAAGGTACGTGCCGGACTGCAGGCAGATATGGAAGTGGAAGGTTCCTTCTTGTGTGAATGTCTTTTGTGGATAATTAGGAGGGGAAGATTCCTAACCAAGGAAAGATATGTACGCTTCGTTCAGATGAAGGATTTTATTTGCCCGAAATATTCAGAGGTTGTTGAGACCATTGATCACCTATTCACTTATGGGAGCTCTGCGGAAGCTTGGGTGCTTTGGGAGTCACGAGGTGCATTCCGACAATGTGGATAGCTTCTGGAGCACCGTTGGGGTAGATTGGACTGGGGCAGAGAAGTATAGATTGAGGTGAATGGCTAATGAAATGAGCACTCTGGTTGGCTAGAAATGGGGTAATGTTCTGTCAAGATCAGTTCTATGTTGCAAATGTTTGTGGCACATGCAAATGTGTTGCCTGAGAGTTGGAACCTATAACGTGAAACATGGTTTTTTGTAATTATTTGTACTTATAATAGGCTTGTAATAACTTTGGGTGATAAATGGTGAAGTTTTTGGGCACCCACCTTTAAGGCGAAGGTCCTTTTTCTTTCACAAAAAGAAGGCATAATTGGAGCTAAGCTTGGGGATGACACAAATCAGATCTCTTTGGAAGCAACGACATTTCGTTATTGTTGTATTATTGATGTTAATCAAAGATTTCTTTAAGGGTATGATGTTAGTCAAAGATGTTACCATAATATTATTACTCCATTAGAAATAATGTGTTCCTAGTTTATTACTACAAGGTTGAATCACTAATGGTCATATTATAATTTGTGTTGGTTACTAATTCATTCGTATCTACGGTCATACAGTATCCATATTATGCATTTTTTCTTAAAATCAAACTTGGAAAAAAATCTTGCGTCTGTTATTAACTTGTTTTACTCTTCAAGACAAATCAATATGTGGTAAAAATGTAATATTAGTAAAACCTCCTAAATACACCATCTATAGCTATCATGTCGATATTTCTACCTTGTTTATGTGATATTTTCATATATGTGGTTATATTCATTATATATCCCAACATATTTATTCATCAAACTTGACATTCGATATATGATCCAATGATAAGAACTACATCCAAAGCATCATCATGGATGGGAGGCAGGTACATGGCAAGGTAGAGGCAGGCCAAGCCCTTCGCGCCACTATCAGGCCATTAGTAGGAGAGGTAGCCACATTGGTTGGTGATGACATGGACGAGGGGTGAAAAGGGTCTCCGCTGACCCGGATAAGGCATTGTGGCACCATTTAATAAAGCAAAGATTAGGAAGGCAGTCTTGCAGCTGAATGTTGATGGAGCTCCATGCCCAAACGATTTCTCAATATCTTTTTACAAGGAGCTCTAGGAAAGGTTCGAAATCTCAATTTCACCCCACCCCCCAAATGAAAATTTCGAGAAATATCGACGATTTCGGTAGAAATCTAGGAAATGGCTCAAAAAAATTTTGTCATTCTTCGCAAATTATTAGAACAATAAACAACTTATAGATACACACTTATAACCATGACGCTTCCATTCCGAGTGAGTGATGAAACATGTTTGGATTTTAGAGACTCCTCTCAGTAGAGAAGTAATCCAATCTTAGTCCAAATGTTGGATATTAATTTGAATACGATTTAAATGCAATGTTATAGTCTAACATCTTTGAGAGGTCCCCGAGATCTGGATTTGAGATATGAGCTCAACATCCAAGTCACTATGCGTGGAACGTACAATCGCAATGTCCTTATCTTCAAGTATCCGCAGAGAAAGCGCATAATTCTTGAAAGAGTTCGAGAATAATTCCATTGTTGATAATATATCTGAGCATTAGTAAATTAATAATTAAATGTGATTTAATTATCATGAATAATATGAAAATGATACATATTATTTAGATACATGAGAATGGAGATCCAAGATAATTAAATATGATTTAATTACCAAGGATATGAATAATGTGGATATCACTATCCATATTAATCATATGTATTATAAATGTGATTTATAACATATTAGAGAGAGCTAATTATAATTGGTATTTATCGATTAAATCTTGATGTAAAATGGATTCACATTGAACAATTAATTGTAAATACAATTTACATTTTATTTTGGATGTATTAATATAATTCATATTTTTAATGGCATGATTGAAATTGTCACGAAATAATTTAGAATTATTTTTGTGGATAAATTTGCAATAAAAATTGTTGCAAATAATGGAGGATTATGTGAGATACAAGATCTCACATAATTGGAAGAAATAAGACACCTTCCAATTATGGAGGATGGATGGCTACCCTTGAATCCTAAATCAAGGTGGTCATCCACTCCATAATTCGAAGGAAGCTTGTCTCCTTCCTACTGCTTCTATGCTTATTGATTTGATTGAGTTAATATATATTAATGATTATTCAATATATTTAGTTTAAATTAATTGTTCTTGCAAATTTATACAATAAAATCATGACCATTGATTAAAAGCACAAAACAATCTAAACCATTGATTTTGTGAGCACATGAATTGTGATCTATGGACATCCAAAATAGTATAAAAGAAAGGGCAATCCAAGCTCTTCTTTGACAACATAATGGCATGTGCAAACTCTCTCCTTCATTCTCAATTTCTCGTCACACGCCCCCCCCAAAAGCGGTCGTCCACCTCTTGACCTAGAAAACATCGTTGTCGCTACGTCGTTGTGCTACCGGGTCAACTGCTTATAGATCTCCGTCTTCTTCGGTGCTCCTTGCTTGTGAAAAAGATATCGGATTTCATGAGATGAAATCAAGAGATTCATTGCCCGGATCTTCGACTTGGATGGCGAGAAGCACGCATACACGCGCCCGCAAGCGTCTCCTCCGTCGGATCGGACTTGAGACAGGGGGTCTCTTACTTTAAAGACAACGACCGCAACCACGCTTCAAGAAGTATTCCTATAACTTGTTTGTGATCTTGATGAAATGATTTGATAACGTTCTCGAATCATGAGGTTTCATCTCTTTAAAAATTTTAATTTCTAATGCCCCTAGCAACTAGTTTGACTAGTCGCTCTTGATCGCGTATGATGTGATCTTCACACTTCCGTGATGCACTACGGCCCAAACCCTAGCCTTCAGAGATATCACGTCGAGGTATGCAAAAGAGAAGGGGAGTGCTTAGTGGATGCGATGGAGGACATTGGTGCCGTGGTTGGAAGCAGCTTCGAAGGGGGTGTTATCAAGCTCGATGGATGTGTGGTATGCTTGCGGGATCTTTATGAGGAGGTGTGGCGGTTGCTGGAGCTATCTCGTCACGCAGCGGTATAGGCGCATTGGAGGACCCCTTTGCTGCAGGATGGAGTGTTGGGTGCTCGGTTAGAGGAGAGTCGGATCACGGTACAGGGCCTTCCTCTGATCAGAAGAAGTGTAGAGGCGATCGTGTGACGCTCGATTCAGTTCTTCATGTCGAGCGTGTCATCTCCGATGGGCTTCGGCATCGACAACCGCTCAAGGTGTTGCTGGAAGGGACGCGGATAGCTCGACCATTGTCGTTGTGGTTCGATGCGAAGTTAATAGGATGTGTCTTCCGTTTGGAGGTGCAGGAGGCTGGACCGATGGGCGGAGCCTTTGTGAGGATGCCAAAGATGTTCCATGTGTCGGACGCGAAAACTTTTCCGATTTCGAAAGGGAAGCATTTCCAATCTTTCAAATCGAGGTTTCCTATTTCAGCTAAAGGTATTTTGCCTTCAGGTAGAAGCCAGGGCGCATCTCCCGAGGCACTGTTGAAGACTCGGGAGGAGGGCCCTTCGTATGTTGAGGTGTTGGTGGGAGCGGATCATGTGGCGTATCCGGGAGGCATCTTCGAGGCAGATCCGAGCAGTGGTATCTATGCGGGAGGGCGATATTTTTGGGATCCAGCAGATGGCTCAGATTCGGGCAGGCAGGTGGTCGCAGATCCAACTGATCGACTAAGTGTGGATTTAGGTGTGCACTCCGCAGCGAACCCGGATGGGATCTACTCTCTGGATCTGGATGGTCTTCTCATTGCGGACTCGACGGCGCATCCAAGTTCTTTTCCGCATCAGGAGCCGATGGATCGTGAGGGTTGCTTAGGAGAGTCTCTCAGGTCAGTTCCTCCAGCAGACCCTCTAGCAAATTGGGAAGCGTCCGCACGTCGACATTATGTGGCGAGAATCCGATGGTGATATCTAGCGAATGCTCGTGGCGGAGAAGGGTTTCAGAAATGGTGTCTGACCAGGGTGTGGGTCCTTTAGCAGTGGGGGAAATGCATTCTCTAAAGGACGTTGCGAGCAGGGTAGAGCCTGTTGTTAAGGGGTCAGATGGGATGGGCTATGAGGAGGGCGGTAAGGATGTTTCATTTCGGGCAGCAGATGGTCAGACTGATGGTCGTTTTACCTAGAGATATTCGCAACGTGGACTCTGGCAGCGAAGGAGGCGGAGGCAGTTCGAGATATATAAAAACTTGGGGATGCTTGAGGATATCTGGGACCATGAGGGTAGGCGGTGGCAAGCTGATCTTGGGGTTGGGAGGGCAGAGGAGTTGAGGGTGAGGGAAGGGGTTCATAGGGGACCTGATGATTTTGAGGGGGTGGTGCAAGGTGCTGGATTAGAGGAAGAGGTGTTGTGGTTGCTTGATCCGGTTCCACCAAGGGGGGGCGTCTATGGTGCTTAATGAATATGATAAATTGGAACATCAAGGGACTGGGGCGAGCGGAGAAAAAGGGAAGCGACGCGACAGATGTTCATGGAGCATAGAGCGAATGTGGTCTTCTTGCAAGAAACAAAAATTCCGCAGGGTATTGAAGCAGCATGGAGAGAAATTGTGGGCAATAAGCTAAGGGAATGAAGAGCAATTCAATCGGAGGGGGCTTCGAGCGGCCTAATGACTAGATGGGATGGTGATAAGTTTGAGTTGGATGCGGATGAGATGTGGGGCAGATTTTCTCTCTCAATAGTACTACGGCGAAAGGTGGATGGGGGTTATGTATTGATCTCGAACATTTATGGCCCGTGTAATGGGGTTGTATTAGCTCACCTGGTGGAAGACTTGGTTTTAGCGAGGGTTGCTTCTCTCGATTTGGTGTGGATAATCGTTGATGACTTCAACGTGACCTTGCATTCGAATGATCACCCTGAAGGTCGTGGAGGAAGAGACAGCAGCTCAACAGAATTGATAAGGATGGTGGAGGAGCTTGGTCTTCAAGTTGTTAACGCAGCAGGATGCATGTACACATGGAGGAGTACAAGATCTAGACCCAGCATCGACAGATTTGTGACGTCTGCTGAGGCATTGAGGATGTTCCCTCAGGTTGGGGCATGGGCTCTGCCTCGAGTGCACTCGGACCATACATCGTTGGTGTGGTATTCCGAGGAGGATGTGCACCTCCGATTTCTTCCATTTCGAGCAGGCTTAGCTGCTAGATGAGGGTTTTTACGAGTCTGTACCGGCGTTCTGGGAGGAGTGCCGACCTGCAAAGTCGGCAACGAGCAGGCTCACGAGCAAGCTGACCTCGCTTAGAGGACACGTGATGGAGTTCAACAGGGGCAACAAGGCGTAGCGTCGGTTTCGACAGGCGAGGGCCTAGGAGGTCAACAAGCTGGACAGATTGGAAGATGAGGTTGTTGACTGCAGAGGAGTTGGCGGAGAGAGGGAATATCATGGACGAGATCCCAGTTGAAGATGAAAAGACAAAGTTGCTTGGAGACAAAGATCCAGACGTCAGTGGTTGAAGGAAGGAACGTCAATACGCGGTTCTTCCATACCATGGCTAGTGGGAGGAGGCGCAGAATCTGATTCACTCAGTTGAGGTAGGGGGTGGTTGTGGAGGCAGATCTGGATGTGGGAGCGGTGTTGCGGTCACACTTTCAGGCCTTCAGCAGACGATGTGCTCGTTCAGGATGGGGTTGGCAGGGGAGGGGAGGTTCGCGGCTTTCCGAGTGGAGGCGGGCGCATTGGTGAGGGGGTTCACGAAGACGAAAGCGAAGTGGGCGCTCTTCCAGCTAAACGCAGATGGAGCACCAGGTCCAGACAGTTTCCCGATGTGCTTCTATAGGGAATTTTGAGAGGTGGTCAAGCTTGATGTGATGGAGGTACTAAAGGAATTTAGGATTGGGAATAGGAGGTTTGAGAGATTGAATAAGGCGCTCATTTTCTTGCTACCAAAGGACACTCCGACCAGGGTAGAAAATTATAAGCCTATTGCATTGTCTAATGCCGTATATCTTATTATACAAAGATTCTTGCTAATCGAGGGAAGTTCTGCATCGGACTAATTCACCTGAGCAGACGGCATTTGTACATGGGAGAGCCATGACGGATGGGTCGGTGATGGCTTCGGAAATGGTAATGGATTGGAAGAGAAGGCCAAAGGTGTGCTTTGGGAGGTGGATTTTTCCAAAGCTTACGACTGTGTTGATTGGAGGTTCATGTGGGCTTCTTTGAAGAAGAGAGGATTCCCTGAGTTGTGGATTGTGTGGATCAAGCGGTGTGTTACTATTGCATCTGATGTTATGCTTGTCAATGGTAGACCGGAGGGGGCTTCTTCTAGCCTCATATGAGAATCCGATAAGGCTGCCCGCTGGCATCGCTTCTCTTTGTGATTGGGGTGGATGCCTCAGCTGTTCTGATGAGGTTGGTGACAAGTGGGGAGTGGTGCTCTGGATACAGGAAAGATGAGATCTCCGTCCCGCTCTTGCAATATGCGGATGACAATACTCTATTCTTGGGGGTGAAGGCGGAGAAGATGCGCCGGGCATCGTGTATCATGGACATTTTCAGGGAGGTGTCTAGACTCCAGATCAATAGGGACAAATCGACGGTGATGCCATTTGGGCTCTCGGAGCAGGAGCTGCGGGATGTGGAGGTAGTGGTAAGGTGCCCTTCTGTTACATTGCCGGTGACATATTTGGGGCTCCCTCTAGTGGCGGGGAAACCAAAGTCGAAAGATTGAAGGATTTTGATGGAGAGATTAGAGAGGAGGCTGGCGGGCTTGAAGGCATCGATGCTCTCTAAGGGATGGAAGTTGGTTCTCCTGAAGCATGTTATTTGTGCAATTTCGATTTTCTTTTGCTCCACGAGGTTGTTGCATTTCGGGGGGGCGTGCTAAGATCGAGACATTGATGAGATGATTTTTCTCGTCTGATGGTCAACAGATTAAAAAAGGATTTCACTTTGTGGACTGGGCCAAGGTGACTACATCTAAGAGGAGGGGTAGTTTGGATG
Source organism: Ottelia alismoides (assembly GCA_037367405.1). Lineage (NCBI taxonomy): Eukaryota > Viridiplantae > Streptophyta > Magnoliopsida > Alismatales > Hydrocharitaceae > Ottelia > Ottelia alismoides. The sequence continues at coordinate 360,647 of JAZKJV010006661.1, forward strand.
TGTTGCGGATGGAGGAGATGAATAATGCTTTTATGGCAAAGTGGGTGGTGCGATTATGGAGGAAGTCTAAAGACCTGATGTGTCGTCTTATGAGAAAGATATATGGGATTTCCATGTCGCTTGAGGTCCTCCCGAGGCGCCTTCCGTCGTCTTTGTGGAAGGAGATTGCTAAAATCGTTCCGGAGGTGACAAGCGAATTGAGACCGGTCCTTGAGGATGGATCGGGATTCCATTTTTGGTTGGACGATTGGACGGTGGATGGTGTGATGGGGGATTGTTTCTCGAGCCTCTTTCAGCTGGCGAGGAATAAGGAGGTGCAAGTGCGACAGGTTTGGGACAGGGGTTCATGGTTCCCAGAATTCTCATCCGGTTTGTCGGACCAGAGGGTGGAGGAGCTCTTTCAACTGCAAGCGGAGTTGACACATATTGTGGGCCCAACCGGGCAGGGATCATTTTATTTGGGGAGATGGAAGGTTTACAATTAAGGTGTGTCGTTTTTTGGTGATGGATGGGGTTGAGGTACACGACGAGGTTCGTGTGGATGCTGGCCTGATTTGGAGAAGCAATGTGCCAAATAGTGTTAAGGTTTTCCTTTGACTCCTCATATTGGGGAAGATTCTTACCAAGGTACATCGGAGTCAGCTACTTGTTGTGGAGGACTCTACTTGTGACAGATGCAGGCAAACAGTGGAGGACATGGACCATCTTTTCTTCTCTTGTCATGTTTCCATAGAGGTGTAGAGCAAGGCCAACATTTCGTGGCTCGCCAGGTCAGATTGTCCCACGTTCTGGAGAGATGTTAGAGCGCTTTGCGATTTTGGGCACGAGGACAGCATATATCCTTTTGTGTTGATATGGCAATTTGTTACGTCAGGAACGGGGCCATTTTTGGTGGGCAGACGTTTTATACCGAGAACGTACTTAAACATTGTAGGGCTCTTTTTATATCATGGTGATGGCGATATGATGTAACCTATACCTTTTTATAATTATATATATACTTCGTGGTGGATCCCAACTTGGGATAACACCCTTCATTTCTCTCAAAAAAATATAGGGAAATATGCATAAAATATAATTAAATATATCTATATATTTATTTATAAAATCATAAATTTAGATATTTCCTAACATATTTACCATATATGTTATAAACATGAGAACAGATAATATTCTTTGCATGATTTTCTTTGAATCCTACCTCATATTATCATCCATATACAATACAAAGCTTATTATGACCTCTACGGCAAGGGAACTAACATATATACATATCGATATGCTTTAAATCCTAACCATCGAATTTGCTAGACCCAGTTGAATAACCATTGTATGCACACACACCCCAAACGAATTTTTTACATGGTGAAACCAATCGCCGTCGTTCAAGGACATACATCATACATATATGAGGATATAACAAATTATATTGTTAATAATTAATATTATGCTTAAGATATCATAATCATCAATGTATAAAATATAAAAATTTTGGATATTTCACTTAAATAAGTAGTGAAATCAAGCTCATGTGGATAATATCATTGATATATAGAGATATCGACGATATCAGTCAACATATCCGAGAAAATTTATACTAAAAACCATCAGTTTCAATCGATAATTCGATATTGGCTCGATGTGTCGAAATATCGTTGATATTTCAGCCCATCTTGATCAAAATCGGAGAAACCAATAGATAGGAGTTTTAATATCCCCAGGTTGTCGAAATCGAAATTTAAAACCCTGGTTCTAGGACGTCGTCAAGAATGATGTGGTTGTTGTTCTATAAGAGTTCAAGAGGGCAAATATGGTGTTAGATCGTTGGAACAAGGCCTTTTTCTTTTTACTGCCAAAGAATAGTGGGCCAACTATAGTTGAAGAACCCACGTCTCTCCCCAATGCGATATACCTCATCGTCATTAAAGTTTTGGCTAATCGTCTCCGTAGTGTCCTGTGTAATATCATCTCCCCTCAGCAGACTACATTTGTGCTGAGCAGACAAATGGCAGATAGCTAGGTGTTGGTCACTGAGATAGTGCAAGATTCAAAGAGAAATAATGAGAAAGGGTTGCTATCAAAGGTGGATTCTCTAGCGTATGATTGTGTGGACTCGTGTTTCCTTTAGGTGTCACTGCATAAGAGGGGATTCCTTGACACCTAGATTGTATAGGTTACGTGATACATTACGACGATATCTTATGCAGTGCTAGTGAATGGTCACTCGAAGGGGGGGAGGTTTCCAACACCAAAGAGGAGTGTATCAGGGGTGCCCCTTGGCCCTGCTTCTCTTTGTGATAGCATATGATATTGGATGCAAATGGCGGATTATGCAAGGGATATCCTTGAGATGATATATCTATCCCTATCCTCCAGTATACCGACGACACCATGATTTTCTTGGATGGAGATGCAGACCATGTGAGGTGGGCATCATATATCATGGATATATTTAATGTCATCTCGGACCTTCATCTCAATAGAGAGGAATATGTGTTAGTGTCATTTGGGCTTTTGGAGGGGGAGAACCAGGAGGCTTCCTATGTGTTGCAGTGCCCAGGTGGGACTCTCCTTGTCACATATTTGGATCTTCTACTGGTTGTGGGATATCTTAATTCTTCATATTGGAGACCGGTCCTGAACATATCGAAAAGCAAGATGGTCGGGTGGAATGCAAGGTATTTATCTAGAGGTGGTAAGTTAGTGTTCTTGAAGCACATGTTCTCAACTATCCTCATTTTCTTCCGCTCCACTAGACTTCTTCTGGCATGGGTGCGATCGAAAATAAAGGCATTGGCGAGGAGTTTCTTTTAGGCAGGCAGGAGGCAAGAGAAAGGTGGGACTCATCTCATCGATTAGGAAACAGTGACAAGATCCAAGAATGATGGTGACTTGGGGATCTTGAGGCTTGAATGCATGAATAGGGCACTCCTAATTAAATGGACACTGAGATTGTAGGGTAAATCTGACGACATGGTGTACCAATTGATGCAAATGATTTATGATATGCATGGTGTGTTGACGCATTAGTGGGCAACAGCATACTGTTTCCCTCCTCACGGTGGCAAGGAATTATGTGACTCTGTCGGCTTTGGGTGAGGCACTCCTGCCAGTGGTAGGCAATAGAGAAATATTTCGCTTCTCAAGGTTCAGAAAATCGATGCAGTATTCGTTCGGTCAGGTGGTCCGAAACAAGTAAGCGGATTGGCGGGAGTATATGTAGAAGTAAATGTGGATTATGTGTTATGTATTATTTTAATTAAAATAATTAGAAATAAATAACAAATTCAAATATTAGAGAATTATGTTTCAAAGAATATAACACAGACAAGATATAAAGTACAGACCTTATCGTACAATGTGATTTCAATCAAAGCACTTTGAAATAGTAAAACATACAATTGCAGAAAGAAATGAAACGAATGGAAACCAATTATGTGCAAACAAAAAAATGGTCATTGCTAAAAGCATGTCTGAAAATGAAAATGGTTTTGGCATAGAATTTATTCTGAAAAGTTGATTATATTTTCTTCATATTTGCATTTCATTTCTCATTTTACTTATTTGAGTAACTGAGATAGACTAAACTCAATTAGTTTCAAAATGATTATATAATGATAGGATAACACATGAACTTAGACATAACCTGGAAACATTTTGTTTGCTTTTTGTATTACTAAGATCATTTCCAGCAGAAATGATGTGAACTAGATCTTAAAAAAGGTTCTGAAAACAAACTGAATAGATCATTTTCAAGCAAAAAACGAAGGAAATTAATTTGGACACCCAATAATCTACTTATCATCGCACATCTGATCCCAATCCTCTATCATCTGATCATTGAGATGGAATCGGATCGAGAGGTAATCGAAACAAATGGAGCAACAATATTGAAAGTAATAGCACCAAAGATTAGAGGGAGGAATCAATAGCAAGCAATAGAAGACTTCTTTGTGGAAACCCTAGAACAAGTGCAAGAGAAAAGAGAGCCATACCTAAGTGAGAGCAAGGTGCAGAAATAGACTGGCTGGAGCTTGAGATCACGCCTGCAGTGATCGGCGAAGGAAATGCTAGAGCTGGAGATCGCGCCTGCAGTGACCAGCGAGGGATAGGCTGGAGCTAGAGAACGCGATGCAGCGAAGGACTTGAAGGCTAGGTTTTATAATTGGGACAAGAGACTACTCGAAGTCGGGGAGAGATTTATCTAATTTTTTTTGACACTCTGAGATTTATCTAATTGGGGAAACATAATATGTTATTGGGTTCTTTTGGGTTCTCTAATACATATGCGGGCGCATATGCAGCCGCATATGCGCTATTACCGCATAATGAAAGCCTATTGAGTATGCGTTGCACTATGACCCTGTTTTCCGCATATGCAGCTGCCCAAACTGACTTTCTGAGCACTGTCGCTTCTGGATGGATAATTAACGGTCAGGATGTGCTGACAGAGACCCACGGTTATTTGTGTTTGCGGAGAATCAGAATTTGTTGGTCGGCCAAGCTTGGGCATATGGCTCCTGTAATCCATCCTTCACGGCAACCTTTTCAGGACAGAGGTTTCAGGATTACTTGGCATTGCTCAGAGATCTGGCAGAGATTGATGGAGTCACACATGGGATAGAACTTTTTGTTTAGGATAACAGGAAATTTTCTCTGTAAAAAGGGCAAATCGATTATTTGTGCACTATCAAAATACAAACCATGAGTCTTTCAACTGGGATTGTAGAATTATTTAGAGCATCAGAATTCCATGGAGGATCAAGGTTTTCCTATGGCTTGCTAGGCACAGTCGATTGCTTACCAAAGTACAAGGACAAACTTCTCCATACAGGGACTTGCTTCTAGGGATGAAAATGGATACGGATATATTCGAATATCCACTTACCGTATTCGAAAAATTACTAGATACGGATACCTGTATATGAATATTAATTGAATACGGATCAAATATGGATATGTATTATAAAAAGTTCCTGGATACGAATATGGAAATGGTAATGGCTTGAATATCCGGATTCGGATATCCGAATACAACATTTAATATTGTTCTGTATATTAGTTGATATAATATAAGCCACAACCACGTGTTATTATATTATTATATATTATATGATACAATATATTAATGCTATTAATAAACTTTTCTTTGTTAGGGGGGATGGGCACGAACAAAAGTTACGAACCCCTATCCCCCCTTTTTGCTTCCGATCAAGAACGCAGGTCACCTCGACGCTCCCATTTGTCATGATGTAAGTTATTTATATTTCATTGTCCTTTTTTAAAATCATTATGACTTTGATAAAAAAAATTCAATTTGCATTTGTATGTGGTCTTTATTCAATCCGTATTCTAATTCCATGTTTATTGGTCTATATTTGGATTCACTCTTTGTTCGATTCATATTTGGATTGGCTCTTTATTCGATCAGTATTCAGGTCCGCTCTTTATTCGATCCATATTTGGATTTGATAGATATCATATTCGAATTCCTATCCGTATTTTTAAGGATATGGTTACCTTAATGCATATATGAATCATATCCATATTTATATTCGTATTCGATAGAGATGAAGCGAATAATGGATATGGAAATATGCATATATCCGATCCATTTTCATCCCTACTTGCTTCACGACAAATGCAGTGAAGAACTCGAACTCTCGAACACCTATTTTCAAGTGCAGGCTCTCATCATCAGATTGGTGGGGGGGCAAGTATCTACTTGTAACTTGCTTAGAACGGATGGATGCGTATCAATCTAGAACTCCATTATATCATGTTGTGGCAACTCCTAGGAGCGCAGCTCTTCTGTGTTTTCTATTCTATGGGTCACCTGGTGTGCGAGAATTGAGTCTAGTATCTGTAGGCAATAGTTCTACATTGAAAATGTGTTAGGCCATTATAGGGGCCTTGTCTTAGTTTGGTTGCATGGATGGCTGATTGCATCTTATTAATATAATATAACTCCCTATGTTAAATCCCAAGTTGGGATTCCAATCCACCCTTAGCTTTTGCAAAAAAAAATAAAATCCATTGATGAGAACTCTAATAGGCGATTGATGCAAAGATGAGGACCTTTTATAGAATTGATCCAAAAAAGTAACATAGTGCTCAAGTAGCTACAAATTGTAAATATGGAAACATTGGATATTCTTATATATGCTAGTAGATTTCAAGTTAATTCTGTTGTGACCATACATTACATAGTATCAAATGATAAAAATGGTAAAGCCTTCCACCACTATAAGTAGGGTCGGCTACATGGATTTTTGCCCAAATCCATGTTGAAAGATTCGAATATTTTTCATGATGGTTATCGACTACTGAATGGAACCCCCACAAGGGGGATTTGAACCCTGATCTTTTGGGTGGTAGGCACACTGCAATACAGCTAGACCATTTAAGTGGGTGTCTCGGCTCAGAAAAATAGGGTTGGAAATTGGAAAGTATATAATACAAAGTCAAACTATATAATACACTCATTTAAGTGGGTGACCCTACATGCATAGTATCAAATGATATCTCAAAAAACATAGGTTAGAAAGTATATAATACAGGATCCTCCATCTGACAAAATAGGTCAATTACTCAATTGTGCTACTATGAAAATTAATTACATTCATTATGGATTTTTGTGTCAATTAACTTTTACTGTCTGCAATGTGTACCTTCATTATGGATTTTTGTGTCAATTAACTTTTACTGTCTGCAATGTGTACCTTTTAACTGTTGTCAATTATGTCCATTTTTACTGTCTGAAATGGATATGTCAAATAATTTTTACTCTGGACGTGCAAGTAAATCATATAGATTAATTGCCTTTAAAAAAACAAGACCAATTGCAAAATTGACATGATTTTTAAGTTAAGACCACTGCAGGAACTGGTTTATTAAAAAGACATTTTCCAAGGATTCTTTTACTGAAATGTACCCGTTGGTGCTCGGTTATTTCATATGTTCAGTTTCTTGTACGAATAAGGTATGCCTTTCAATAAACTTCTTTCATTTTGTTAAGTGAGGAAAGTAGGTACTAATTCTGACTTCAGTGCAAGATACCACTAAAGATTACATCTTGTATATCATGTGGTTCTTTTTCTTTTTCCTGAAATAGGTCCTGTTATCAGTTGCGTTTTCATTTGTTACTATTGCCTTATCACATCAGGTTAAAGATGAGAACAGTTTATCAGTCAACCATAGAGATCCAACTATACAGCGCAACTACCAGATCTAACAGGAAATAAAAGAAAGAGAGGGGAACAAAAAGGATTTATTCTTCATCCGTAAAAATGTTTGCCATAATTCCAAGATCTGCTCAGGAAGATATCGTTGTTTTTTATGCTCTTTTTTGCTAATGTCTTGGACACATTCAACAAGTGGAATATTTCGCCATCAACACTTTCTTGAGAAGTTCCAAGTCTAAGAGGCCATTTCCAGGTATTGGTGTGCAAACCAAGCAGCACCCTGGATTATCTCTAGATTCTCTACATATTGAGGTGTCAAAGAGTTATACTGTGGTCATAGGTGTTGAAACAAAAAGCTGCATGCAGAGTACATCAAATCCATAATCCAAACCAATCTGATGCTATTGTATTGGATAGACTTGGTTTTCAACTTTAATGGAACAGATTGGATCGAGATTTTTCAAATATACTAACATATGGATTGGATTGTACTATCATCTTAATCCAATTCATTTCTATTTGTAATCCTTCTAAATTTTTGTGTTATGATTATTCATGATTTATTCTTATACATATAAGTATACATTAGAATATATGTTATGCACTTTTATAAAAAACTTACCAACGCTGGAATTGTAAGATTGCAAATTGAATAATATTGGCATTTTCCCTCGTTTTAATTATTCAAAGTTTATTCATGACATTTTTACATATATTTCTTTCTCGGTAAAAATTACAGACATCTGTATATTTCTTTTATATGTTATGTTATCTCAAATAACAAACTTACCACCACCTAGAGCTGATAGATTTCAAAATCCTTTCCAACCAGAGAATATAATATTGCTGTTGTCGATATTTTGTCATAGTCATATACACTATCCCTGAATATATTGGTGTCTCTCATGATTTTAAAAACCCGCCACGAAGCTATAGTCTCATATCGTTTAGGTGAAGCTTACGCCTCGATTGTCTGAAAAAATACTGAGGTAGTGAGACATTACTGAGGCATCACCTTGATTATCTAAGATATATGAAGATGTTCTAAAAATAGAAATGGTGTGCTTATATCTTTTATAGGTTATATTTAGTAAACTTAGTAAGTAATAACATTTTTCGGAATCTTCGTGTATTGAACAAATCTTAAAAATATTAAAAAAATTATAATCTATAATATCCTCCATTGATTATTAGTCAAAATATGATTTTATTGCAACCATACCTTTTCTGCCCGCTATGTAAAAAGTATAACATGATTGAGATTTTTTATTACTTAAGCATGTGATATTTAAAGAAACTTTTTTTGTTAGTAGTTTCATATAGTTGTAAACTTTTTCTAAAATCTACTTAAAACATTGTTAAATCATTTTTTATCACACAAAATATTTAATCCTTTAAATTAGTTGTGAACTTTTAGTTATGCATGCAACCAAAGTCATTATTATAATATTGAATATATTATTTTATGGTGAACTCTAAGCTTTTGATCCAAAGCCTCTCATGCTTTCAGAATAACTAATGCACCAAAATAGTTAGAATCCCCTGATAAATTAAAAGGTCGAAGAAGTGTTAATTCTTTTATGAAAAGGAGGGTAAGACGTCGAGAAAATGCCTACCCAGGAATTTATATATATATATATATATGAAGTGTATATAAAAGAACTACAAAATCCAGAAAGATATTAAGAATTTGTTCAATTACATTTTCCATATACATTCTTTCACCATGGAAGATAAAGACCATTCCGAACAATCCACATGGACCATGGGATAGTAGCCACACAAACTTTGGTGGGGCTACTCCCATGACCAAGAAAGTTAAAAGACTCCCAAAATTCGGTCAAGACCATTGTATACTCCCTCTCCACCTGCACCACAGTCCACACCTCCTTAGCAACGGGGCATCAAAGAATAAATGCTTAACAATCTCATCCTCTGTTGAACATCGCTCGCAAGTGTTGTCACATCCCGGAATAAATTGAGATCTTCTTTTACCAGTCATAAGGCGACCCCTCCTCAGTGGCTAGATAAAAAGCCAGACCCGCAATGGTACCCTTCCAATTCCAAATGTCAGTAAATCGATCCAAAGCAAGTGTCATATCCAAAATTTCCAACCAATAGAAAGTCTTACATGTCTGTACAATGAACTGTCCATCAGACCAGGACTAATGATCAACAGAGCCACTCACTTCCCCACCATCTAACAGTGACTCAAGCAACAATAAAAACTCTACGAATCGTTGATCCTGACATAACACTCCATACTAAATGGTGTTATATTTAAATTATATATTGTATTACATGGAAAATTATTAATTTAATTCCTCTTCATAAGAATTGAGGCTTACACCTCAACCACCTCAAGGCTTACACCTTGCCTTACTTATAGGAAACCGCCTTGATTGATTCACCTCTCATTTTTACTTTGATGCCTCTCATCTTCATCCTTATATCTCTCACATTTATGGCACTCTCCAGCCTCTTGATGTTCGCATCTTCAATGGAACTGTTCTCCTTGGCCTTCATATTCGATGGAATGTATTAACTTGTATCTCTTGCAATGTTTCTACTCATGTATACCTAAATATGTGAAAGCTAATGTTTTGCAAGTATTTTTGCTTCTAATTTAGAATCTGAATCCATGTAAAATACAAGAAATAAATTCCGACCATGGTGTTCATTAGGAGAAATAAAATAAACTACGATATTAGGCTTGTCGACATGAAAGAATGCCATTAGAAAATTAATTATGTTAAAAATCTAATCAAATCCAAACAAATCCATACTCCATCAGATCGAATTGCATCAGACTAGGTTATTAAATGGACTTGGATTGGACTGAAAAAATCTCCAATTTGTTAAATTGGATCGTAGATAAATTATGTCAAATTCGATCTTACCCAATCCATTTGCAACATTATGGGACCTACCTGGGAATTTTGTTAGTGTAGTGATCTTCATAAGTACAGAATACGACTCCCCAGGTTGGTTTCGAGCCCCCTTGTAACTCGATTTGTTACTTCAATGAATTTCTAGATGGTTATTTACCTTAAGTCATCATCCAAGGATTTTTCACTTATTTAATTACCAATATATCTTTAATTAACGGAGTAGGCAATGAACTTCTCAAGAAAAGGAATAAACAATGGAAATGAAATTGGAAAGGGCGTTAAAAGTGAAATTTCCACAGGAGTTTTAGGATAAAAGGTTTCTAGAAATTTTGAGTAATCATCAGACTCCAACACCGGTAGATCATATCCAGTTTCATAGAAAATTTTGTTGAGTTTGTAATGGTAGTCGAAAAGTTGGTTTTACACTTATGACTCCTTGACAGTAGTTCATTTACTTCACCATCTACAGCATCGCATGCCTTGCAGCACTTCCGCAATATCCTGATAAGCGTGGTTACCGCACTCTTAAACAAAATTTACATACTTTTGATTCAATAAATAAACATAAGGACTGCTGATTTCAAAGAATGGGTTAGAAGAATGATGTTGACTATGAATGTTATTCTTGGTGGTGAGGGACTTCAACAATGCATTCTAAAGATTATACTGAGCAAATTTATTCTGTACGAAGAATTACAAGCTGTACAAGTTTGATCTCCAACGCTTTATGACAATGAGTAATGAGCTGTATGTTAAGGCGTGCACGGAGAAGATTAAGAAAAGACGAGGATGCTCTACTGAAACATAGCAACAACATATGAATCAGATCCATAAGAACATTATAAAAGAAAAGGCCGGCATAGCACCAAAGAATGTAAACTGAGGGAACCTTGTATGAGGAATCATCCAGTTTTGAAGGGGTGGGGAGATGGGGAAAAGTCGTGCAAGAGAGAGCAAGGAATATGAAAATAAGTGTTGAATAGAAACAAGCAGGAACAATTTACCATATTCAAGTATGGCCCCAAGTGCATTTATTTAGAGTCAAGATTCACGTAGCTGGAAACAGAGCGCATTGATGGTTGAGGAAAGATCTTTCTAAACAAATCAGCAAAAAGTCAGTGAGTCAAATTTTCCTTCTTTAGGTTCCATCTTCCTCTGCCTACAACAAGCAGGCCAAGCCAAGAAGACTTCTCAGCTCAACTTAAAGGTTAAGTTTTTGTCATGAGAAGAATAACTAGCTGGGTATGTAAGAGTATGAGAATCAACCTTCAACCTGGAACGAATGTGTATTAGAATAAATGAGGAGCATCCCGTAATAAGCCGGGAAGCCGCCTCCTAAATGAGCATAAGTTTATTTTATTTCCTATATTGAAGGAAACATTTTCTCCCTGGCCTTATAAAATTTATCATTATCATGCAAAAATAAGTAATAAATAATTTGCATAGGAGAACCATCCACACCTAACACCTCCTAAATGAGCATTTAAGTCAATTTTATTTACTATATTGAAGAAAACATCTTTCTCCATGGCCACATGTATACGAATATATTTTAACACCATTGGTTCATTATCATGCCAAACAAATAATAAATAATTTGCATAGGAGAACCACCACCACCACCACCAATTGCATAAAGTAACGATTTTGGGAATCGGCATCAATTTCTAAAAAGGCTTTTTTTAAATGATCAATTTCTGAAGAAGAAATCATGGCATGTTGCCCATAATACTAATGTTAATGAGAAGCATCTAGGTTAATCTTGCAAAAATGGACATTACACGCAGCTGCAATTTTATGTGCCTATTAGTAAGGGTTTTTTCCAAAGTAAAAAAAACAATTCGGATTTATATCAGGTCCCTCAACTATTGAAGCCACCCACTGGCTAAGGAGAACAATGGATATTTATATAGTTACAAGGAAGAACCTCCCTATGATTTTTATTGATTTGGAGAAGGCTTTTGATTATGCCCCACGGGAGATATTGTGGAGAGTTTAAAGAGACAAGTGCTTGTCCTATACATTAACATCGTAAAAGATATGTATGATAGGGCTTCATAGGGAAGACTGACTATTTTGACATCAACATTGGTCTACATCAAGGTTCAGCTTTGAGTATGTTTCTTTTACTTTGATTATGGACGAGTTGACAGGTCACAATCAGGATGAGATACCTTGGTGTATGTTATTCCCTAATGATATTGTGTTGATTGATAAGATTGTAGATGGAATAAATGCAAAGCTTGATATCTAGAGACATGCATTGGAGACTAAAGAGTTTCGTATAAGTAGGGCTAAGAATGAATATATGGAGTGCACTTTTGATGGAAGCAATGGTGAAGGAATCGACGTGAAGATTGGTGACAATAACATTGAGAAGAGAGATTCTTTTAGATACTTGGAATCTATTTTGGAACAAGATGGGGAAATTGATGGAGATGTTACTAATAGAATAAATACATATTGATTAAAGTGGAAAAAAGCCCCTATTGTTCTCTGTGATGAGAAAATTCCTTTTAAAATCAAAGAAAAATTTTACAAAGCAGCTATGAGATCTGCGGTGCTCCATGGATCCGAATGTTGGCCTGCGAACCATAGACATGTGCAGAGAATGGCAATAGCAGAATAAAAATGCTAAGGTGAATGTGTGGACACACGTAAAGATCGGATTCAGAATGATGCAATCAGAAGGAAAGTTGTGTAGCTCTGATAAAAGATATGATGCGATAAAATCGCTTAAGGTGGTTTGACCATATGCAAAGGAGGTTATCGGATGCATCGGTAAGGAGATGTGAGTTTTGGGATGTTGAGCCGGCTAAGAGAGGGCGAGGAAGGCCCAAGAAGTGTTGGAATGAGATTATACGAATGGATCTTAGTTTTTTTAATATAAGCCTGAGAATGATCCAAGATAGATCTAAATGGAGGCAAAGAATCCATGTAGTCGACCCTACTTTACGTGTGAAAAGGCTTTGTTGTTGTTGTTATTAGGAAGGGCAGTATGGCAAGCAATGCAACCAATGCTACATCCATTAATGTGTTAATAGAATTTCATTAGAAAAGCAAATCACATTTCCATGGTGTTTTATAGAGATATGTTGGATATCGACCAGCGTAGAAGAGGGTGAGATGAAAGATCGCAAGGAGAAAATTAACATTAGTTCTTATTAGTAGAACTACATCATTGTCTTAAAATTGAATTTACAAGCAGGATAATTTCAAGGAAGAAAGGTCCAAATCTAAAAATGTACTAAGCCTTAGGTTATGCCTCTCAGCGTCTACCAATTTCCCTCATCAATGGTGAAGATCAATGAATAAACAGGATGGACGGGCAGGTGCAACACAAATCTCTGTCACACAGGGAGGACCACTTTAAAAGGAATGTGAGGATAAAGTATTTTGATTGTGACTTATAATATCTGCATGATCGGGAAAATAAATTAGGAACAATTGTATCAGAGCATATTGTTATCAATGCTTACTGGATGCAGATAATTTAAATTTTAAAAACTCGAAACTGTTGTTTTATAACATGTCAGGTTCTAGTCAATCATGTCTACAAAAGATTCTTTTTCATTGTAATGGGCTTCCTCTTCTTGCGAAGCTACTAACCCTATTAGATCTGGTGGAAATCTTCAATTAGTATTCCAAATAAGTGATGTATCGATATGTCACATTATAATTCAGCATCACATGGGACATATTTTATACAAAACGCATTACACATCGTTAACAAACCTCCTTAATTAAATTTGTAGGTAACTATAGGTTTCTACTTGATAGTGGTTCTGGGCTTCTTCTCTACTTGATGAAAATCCGTATCATTGATTGATGCCAAAATTGGTTGTTCGGGAGCAATTGTATGTATGATTAAATTCATGATTGCGTGAACTTTCTTTTGCACGGATCATCATTGGTCATGCATGGGTAACATCATGAGATGTTTCTGGCACTGTTCGTATATGTGTCTTATTTATCATGTCGTTCTACTGAGTTGAAGGGTGGTGATTTTGCCATTTAGTTAATTGGGAGTTGGGAATTGTCATGGCGTCTCGGTTAATTTTAACGTTGTCCTGGTTATTTATCTTTCATTAAAAACACTTGAAGATGGGAAGAACGGATCCTTGCCGAATTCCACTAACAAAGACAGGAAAGCAATTACAAAATCCCCTCGCAATCAACGGATACGATGAAAGGCAACCAGCGCAACGACTACTACTAACCGCCTTTTGGAACTCGATCTTGAGCGGCGATCCCGCGACGACGGCGCCTTGGAGCGCGCGCAGCGCCATCACTGCGTCCTCCTCCTTGCGGAAGTTGACGAACGCGTAGGTCCGGCCGGGGATGTACGAGATGCTCTCGAGGTCACCAAAGCGGAGGAACTGCTCCGACAGCACGCTTTGCGTCACATGAGGGGAGAGGTTGCCAACCCAGAGGCGCCGCGAGGCGGGCACGTCGCTGCGGGCATGGTGGAGCGCGCGGTCCTCGGGGGCCCTTGGGGAGTACTCCCGACGGTACCTCCCCCTTCCCCTCCCGCCGCCGCCCGAACCTCGGCCCATCTGCGGGAAACGCAGGGTCACGTGATGCTTACAAGGAAAACCTACAAAACGTGGGGGAAATTGGAGAAGGGAATGACCATTGTCGGATTGCGGATGAGGGTTGGGGAGTGAGGCGGAGATGAGGGTATTAGGGTTTTGGTGATGGGAGAAAGATGGCGCTCTTTCGCGTTTGGGGGCTGTTCGCGAGAACGGGCGGGGAGATGAAGGGCCGAGGCGAAGAGACGGCGGGTTATGGTTGGCGACGTAACGATCGTTGGATTTTTCAATGTTTGAGATGGAGCGCAGATTGGGGTGTGATTAAGGGGCGCTGCACAAAATCCGTGAAAAGAAGGATTTTTACACCACGTCCCTTGTCGTCATCGTTCATATTATACCACATTCCCTCTAAACTTCAATTTAGCATAGCAACCTCAGTAAATTTGTTCAGTTACACCACAATCCATGTTGTTCGTAGACAAACCCTAGCTTAACATCTATTAATCATTTTTTAGAAGTTCATGTCTTATTGATCATGAACTACTAATACAGGATTGTCAGAATGTTTTGTGCAGACCATTCCTCGTACATGGAGTTACAAGGATACTCTTTTGCAAGGTTGTACACATGCCTAACCCTAATTCTAGTTACATGCATGATCTTTTTCAAAGGGAACAGTCATTATCATTACTGCATTCTTGGAAGCATTTCATTCTCCATGGAGAGCTCTATAGAACAGTCATTATCTGTAATGCAGTCTTGCAATCCGAGCAAATGGCCAGTGGGTGCTTTGTGAAGTGGGTAGCAAGTTGAATTTCCAAATATAAGGCATGGACATCTACCTCAAAAACTGAAATAGACCCTGATGTAGTGCATTTGGCAAGGACAAACTCTTTTTTTTTTAGTTGTAACAACCTGTTGCAGTTGATGTTGTAAGATTCAGGAATGAAGCATCCACTAAAATGGTGAGCTCTGCATCGCATTTACTTGCATTCAACATGGCAAGAGCATTAGCCCTTGGGGGCTAATGTTAGGTTGCTTAATGTGGCTAGGAAAACACGTATCTTGTTGATCGCTATGATGGGATATTATGTGAGCCTTGAGATACAATGCTCCAGCCACATTCGATGTAGGATTGTGAATGCCATAAAAAAGTTTTCAGATTCCTTAGTAAAGTATGTTAGGAAATTTAAGGAAGTAGTCGCCGTATTTTTCTAAGGGCATAACCTTGTTGGAGAAAGCAAATCAGATTGCTCGTGCATGGGGGTATGTGCCAAATAGGTGAATCTCATCTTTAACAGTAGCTGGGAGCACACACATATAGTTTATATGTAGTTCATCTTTAACAGTAGCAAATGTCGCCTTTGGTGAACGTGGAATTCGCCTCTTAAATAATAAGAGAATGTCACAGTATAGGAGGCAAATTCAGTTCAGCAAAAACCACACACCTTGAAGGTTGTGGAATATTTATACTCGGCAAGTCTACCAAGGTCGAACACAGGGACACGAGCTACTTTAATCTATTTATCGATTTTTGATCAATTAGAAGCATATGTGAATAAATCATCACTTTTAGGTCTTCATGTAGATGTGCATACTAAAGAGCAGATTAATGCAATTACATGATGCATGTAATTTTTAGTTTATTTTTCAATGAACTTTATAAGATTATGCATGAAAATAATGCAAGGTTAAATGCAAGATATAAGCATGCAAATTAATCCCTACAAATATGATGCCCGACAAGTTATAAGCACGGATTAAGGTTTGAAACAAGAGTCAGATTGCATGAAAAATAGGAGCAAGCACCTATTTAATGGCAAGGCAATTGAGCACAAGACACTTGTTAGGAATAAAAATTCGTATTATTTAAAATGGTGTCTTATGAGAAAATTAAACATGCCATTAGATAGATGAGGAAGCAAGGAACCAAACGACACTGAAATCATACAATTTGGACCCACGATGCTCAAGTTATGAAGGAAATAATGCAGGAGCATAATTGTAATAAAAATACATGATAAATAATTACAAATAGGTCCCTAGAGGAACCTATTTCTGATTTGCAAAAATTGCCTGGGGTCATCTGTAAATTTCCCATTACGCGTAGGGACCAATTTGTATTTCTTGAAACCAGCGAGGGTGCCCATGTAAATACCCAGGCGCGCACGTGCGAAGCATGCGTCTGGGGACCAAAACATAATATCAAAATAATCTAGGATCATTTATGCAAATTACCCAGGCCCCATGTGTTCTACACGTGAGGGGGCCAAGCTCGGGGTCGTCGTAGGCTCGGGCCACGTGGCGTCTGGTTGTGGCTTGGCTCAAGGTTCGGTAGACCCGAGCCTAGAGGTTCGGTAGGAGGCTCGGGCTGGCCACGTGGCCTCACGCAGGCTGTCCGATCGAAACAATCGGACGGTAGCTGCTCTTCGTTCTTGTCGCAGCCCGTCGGAGGAGAAGACGATCCGACGAGCTCCAATTCGCTCCATCGTGCTTCGAGGGCTCGTCTGAAGGCCGTTGGAGCTTGCTAGCATGCTTGCGGAGATCCTAGAGTCAAGGCGAAGATTCATCATCGTTCTGGAGCAACAAGGCGGAGGAAGGTCATCGGAGTGGAAGCTTAAGACCGGCGTGGAGGCGCGCTGTCCAACCATTTAGTATATGCAAGATTAGAAAAATAGCTGAAGCATGTGCGTGCGTTTGTGAGTGGGATGGTGTCTCGTACGGGTAGAGGAAATGGGAGACCGTGTCTTCAACTCCGACGGACCGGAGAGGAGTTGGGGCGGAGTGGTAGGGGTATGGAGAAGGGAGAAGGTGATCGGGAGTAGTCAGCATGAATGAGGGATGTAGGGCGGGGCTCGAGAGATGGTCAGGAAGCGATGAAGGTGAACGGAGATGTTGGAATAATTAAGAGAAAATGGAATGGGTATGAGGCACCAGAGTACCTCGTCGGAGATAGGTAGTTGGCGAAGGTAGCAGCTTGGGATGAGGCTCCTTGGGAGCCTCCGATCATCACCCAACGAGGTCAGCTGGGCCTCAGAGCTCGACGAGCCTGGAGGCGCCGCAACGTGGTAGGAAAGCCATGGATCGCATAGGAGCAAGGAGAGGCCATGATGGCCCTCTTCCGACCTCCGTTTGTCACAGGGAGGTGGAGGAGGGCTAGGGCTCATACTCAGAGATTGTGGATGGCGTGATCGGAGGCTGAGCGAGGGGTTTTACAGGGTGAGGTCGACAGTGGTTTCAAGTTATAGAGGCATTTTTGAACGGATGTAGTGATGGCGTGGGGTTATGAAGGAGGGCTTTGATTGGGTACGCGAGGAAGGCAGAGCTAAGAGCAACGTGGTAGTGGCGTTATGGAGAAGGGAGGTGATCGGAGGAGGTAGCTAGAAATGGAAGGGGGCACGATGGTTGTGAGGGTAACGGCTGGGCAGAGGTAGGGGATGAATGGCGACTCGTTGGATCTTGTGATCCAACGGCTTGGAAGGAGGCATGGGCGAAGGGTGAAGATCGGATCTTAGGATCTGATCCAAAGGCTGAGGGGTTAGCGCTAAAGAATGGTTAAGATGGAAAGGTGGGGCTCGATCCAAGGGTAATGGGAGAAGGGGTGACGTGGCGCAGGGAGAGACGTAGGATGGTGAGGCGATCCGGTGACTGGGAACGAGGTGCGGGGAAAACGATGGTGATCATATCTTAGGGAAGACTTGACGGCTGGAGATGAGGCAGAGATCGATGGTCGAGATGGAGGCCTTTGGAGGAGATCGGACGGCTCCAGGAGGAGCTGGGTGGCGGAAGGAGGAGTGGGCCTTGTGGGCGGCCCGGAGGGCACCACGTGGCCAAATCAGGAAATCCGGAAAGATAAAAATAAAGAAAAATCTAAAAGAATTAGTTAGAGGTAAATTCAGGAAAAAGTCAAAACATGAAAGTTGTAGCTCTCGATGAGATCTACAAGTTTTATGTTGGACAAAAAGCCAAAAGAGTCATTTGTATAAAAGTGATTTTGGGGGGCTATTTTTAAGGGGCTAAAAACACTGATTTGGGATTTTGACATTTTTGTATCTTTTAGTTCTTTTAAGGGTTAGAGAAATTATAGATAATTATTTAACCTAATTTTTATGGGTTTTTAATGAAGAGTTGATTACAAAATAAATAGTATTAATTAAATACAATAATTACAGGTTAATTATACACAATATAGTACAAGATAATAATGAGGAATTATTGGTGATTTTTATTGGATTATTTAAGCTAGAGGATTAAGAATTGGATTTTAGCATGATGAATACGAGATTCATCATACCCCTATACTTAAACCATGCTCGTCCTCGAGCGTCTAAAGAATGAAGGAGTTGGATTAATTATTGACAGTGCATGTGGATGCTTCAAGGCTCAATTTTTTGAAGACCTTCAATTTAAGTGATCCTAAATTTCTGGGCTCAACCATGCTCTAGTCAGAAGGAATCCAACTTCTCTAATTTCCAAACTCTCTTTTCGTACATAAAATATAAAGATATGGCATTTAGTGTATTGCATTTCACGAGAGTCGAGTCGAGGCATCACTCGAAGTTCCAGGACAGGAGACTCTCCTCTAGACCTAATCCTCAACACTAGGGAATAAGTATATTCTTGCTTCAGTGAACCGTCTCTTTAGTTTGTCAGACTTGAAATGTAGATGGACGTCTAGATGATGGAGGGCATATGATTGTGTTTATTTTTCTCTCCCTCACATTGGAACAAGGGGCCTCTTGAGTGCCTTATTACTCAACACATGTATTTTTTAGCTTGTTGATCAGTGTGTCCGTTAAGAGGATTCGGAGTCATATGCACTTGTTTTTCTGGGAGTACACTAGGGTGTGTCTCTTTTGAGTATCTAAGATACCTTTCACATCCAGACTCGTATCACTATACGATGCAGAGCCCTTTTATGGTGTTGGCTCGACTCCCTGGTCCTAATTAGCGCTTGGTCCAAGTGGACACTTTGAAAATGGTTGGGAGCGCTCGCCATTGGTGAAAGCTCATTGTAATTTGACTTTGGAGCATAGAGCTTTTCTTTGAACATTTTTTCCTTTTCTTTCTGGCTAGCTCCACTGCTTTTACCTAAAGTTGGCATACACTGATCAATAATTATTTTAAGTTTCATCACACCATGGCACATAGGTAAATATCAAAGAGATAGCATATGAACTTGTTCACATACTGACTAAGGTTTTGCTGGCACGCAGGTTTCATGAAGCCTTCATTAACTTTATCCCATCCTCGAGCATCATTAGATCAGGTCTAGACTCAAATCTCTAGTCCTAGTTCCTTAAGTGATAACTCATCTCATCTCACCAATCATGTAGTTATGAATGTGTTGTGTTGATCATATTCTTTTAGAAGGTAGAGATGAAGAGTGCAATACAACGTTCGAATCTTTCAAACTAGAGAAGTTTGGATTATTAAGTTGAAACCCCTAGTGACTAAGGCATGTTAACTCAGACTCTCAAGATCACAAAAATCAAGTGTCCTAATATCCTCAAGCCTTGAATATTTTTGTGTAAGCCAATATACCAACTCCTTGGTAAGTGAATATTTTTGTGTAAGTGAATATTTTTGTCCTAATATCCTCAAGCCTTGATTGTGTCAAGAATATATCAACTCCTTGGTAAGTGAATATTTTTGTGAGATTTTTATCTTTTGCAAATTTTTATGGATTTTAAAATTTCAATTTTTTTAATTCCTTTGAAAGACAATGACTAGCCATGCTCATATGAATAGTTGCGTCCACTCTCAGCCAGTATGGGTGTAAGTACGGATCGTTAGACGGACCCATGTTACTTGAGGATGGAACCATATACAATCACCTCTAAAACACCCACTCTGCTAAGGGAGCCCGAAGTTCCCTCACTGAGAGTAGCTACTCATTTTTAAGCCTAGTAGTCAGGGTCTTTTAAAGAAAGAGTTTAAATTTTTCAAATTTTTATGGAAACATTTTTCTGAAAGAGATAATTTTACAAAAAAAATTTAAAAAATTAATTTTTTATAAAAAGTTAATTTTTACAAAAAAAATAATCCCTCAATTTTAAGAACAGTTTTTTACATGAATTTTTACAAAACTCAGTTCACAAGTCAACTTACCAAGCCTAAGAAAAGAATTTCCAAAATTCAAAAACATGAGCTATGGTTAAAGTATATATACAATAATATACAGTATACCCCATGTACTTAACAATTGCTATGTTTTCATAGCACAAGGGATATGAAACCTGGCTTGGTTAAATATAGGGTGATATTGCGGAACTGAGGAGGAGGATCCCCCTATACTTAGGTCAAAAATTGACCTAAGTATAAGAAGATAGATCGAGGGATGGATGAATGAGTCCGGCCCCCCTTATACTTAGGCTACAAATAGCCTAAGTAAAGGATCTGAATTAGGGGGCGGGGTCTGTGTTGGGAGGAGCACTTACACTAAGATGAATTTTTACAGAAGATGAGAGGGCATGCTTTATGTACAGATTAGGATGTGGGGGGGGGAGAGCGATTGTGTGGAATATATAGAGAAGGTGAGGTGGGGGCAGGGGGGAGTGTATATGTGCAAGTGCGTGTGTGGGGGGGGGGGGTAGATCAACTAGTGATCTACTTTTTTTACACAAACGAGCCTTCGAACGGGGACTATGCACATGATACAATATTATTTTTACAATATGGAAATGCATGCAGAGTTGTCTAGTCTTCCTTGAACTCTTCTTCTTTTCTTATGCGGCTTTCTCAACGAGAGCTCCCAACTCCATGCCTCCATGGAGATCAAGCGTCCTCGATCTTCATGGGCCCTGCCACAAAAGAAAAATGTCAGAATAATAAAGAAAATAATCAACAAAACTATGCAAAAATGCCTGATGAGAAGGCCTCCAAAATTTGAAAATATTCGACACAAAAAATATATCAAAATTCGACGAATATATAAAGATGAGCCGTGTCCCCGGCAATGGTACCATTTGATGAACGCGGAATTTGCCTCTTTAATAATCAGGGAATGTCGTAGTATAGGAGGATAATTCGGTTCAACAAAATCCACACACTTTGAATGTTGTGGAATATCTATACTTAGCAAGTCTACCAAGGTCGAACACAAGGTCACGAGCTACTTTAATCTATTTATCGATTTTTGGTCAATTAGAAGCATGTGTGAATAAATCATCATTTTCAGGTCTTCATGTAGATGTGCATATTAAAGTGCAGATTAATGCAATTACATGATGCATGTAATTTTTAGTTTATTTTTCAATGCAATTATAAGATTATGCATGAAAATAATGCAAGGTTAAATGTAAGATATAAGTATGCAAATTAATCCCTACAAATATGCCTGACAGATTATGGACACGGATTAAGGTTGGACATCAGAATCAGATTGAGCATAAAAATTAGGAGCAAACACCTATTTAATGGCAAGGCAATTGAGCATGAGACGCATTTTAGCAATAAAATCCATCATAAAATGGTGTCAGATGAGAAAATTAAACATGTCATTAGATAAATGAGGAAGCAAGGAACAAAACAACACTAAAATCATACATTTGGACCTACGATGATCAAGTTATGAAGGAAATAATGCAAGGGCATTATTGTAATAAAAATGCATGAAAATAGATGGCAAATAATTACAAATAGGTCCCTGGAAGGACCTATTTGCAATTTGCAAAAACCACACAGGGTCATTTGTAAATTTCCCATTGCGCGTAGGGACGATTTTTAATTCTTGAAACCGACGAGGGTGTTCCTGTAAAATACCTAGGCGCGCATGTGCATACATGCGCCTAGGGACCAAAACGTAATATCAAAATAATCCAGGGTCATTTCTACAAATTACCCACAATAAAAAGGGGTCATCACTGGCTCGGGCTACGTGGCGTCTGGTGGTGTCTTCGCTCAAGGTTCGGTGGACCCGAGCCTAGAGGTTCGGGAGGAGGCTCAGGCCGGCCACGTGGCATCACGCATGCCGTCCGATCGAAATGATCGGACGGTAGCTGCTCTTCGTTCTTGCCGCTGCCCACCAGAGGAGGCGGGGATCCAGCGAGCTCCAATTTGCTCCACTGTGCTCCGAGGCCTCGTATGAAGGTCGATGGAGCTTGCTGGCATGTTGGAGGAGATCCTGGAGTCAAGGCGGAGATTCATCATTGTCTGGAGCAGCAAGGCGGAGGAAGGTCGTTGGAGTGGAAGCTTGAAACCGACATGGAGGCGCGATGTCTGACCATTGAGTATCTGCAAGGTTAGAAAAATAGCCGAAGCATGCGTATGCGTTTGTGAGTGGGATGGTGTCTCGTACGGGTGGAGGAAATGGAAGACCGTGTCTTCGACTCCGGCAGATCGGAGAGGAGTTGGGGTGGAGTGGTACAGGGTATGTAGAAGGGAGAAGGTGGTCAAGAGTTGTCGGCGTGAATGAGGGATGTATGGCGGAGCTCAAGAGATGGTCAGGAAGTGGTGAATGTGAACGGAGATATCGAAATAATTAAGAGAAAATGGAAGGGGTATGAGGCATCAGAGTACCTCGTCAAAGATGGATAGTTAGAGGAGGTAGAAGCTTGGGCTGATGCTCCTTGGGAGCCTCCGGACGTCGCCCGACAAGGTCAACAGGGCCTCGGAGCTCGGTGAGCCTGGAGGTGCCGCAACGTGGCAGGAAAGCCACGGATCGCACATGAGCAGGGAGAGACCATGATGGCCCTCCTCCAACCTCTGTCTGTCACAGGGAAGAGGATGAGGGCTAGGGCTCGTACTCGGAGATGGTGGATGGAGTGATCGGAGGCGGATCGAGGGGTTTTATATGGTGAGGTTGACGACGGTTTCAGGTTATGGAGGCATTTTTTAATGACCGTCGTGATGGCGTGGGGTTATGAAGGAGGGATTTGATAGGTACGCGGGGAAGGCGGAGCTAAGGGCAACATGGTGGTGGCGTTATGGAGAAAGGAGGTGATCGAAGGAGGTAGCTAGAAATGGAAGGGGGCGCGGTGGTTGTGGGGGTAACGGCTAGCTAGAGGACATAACGGAGGTAGGGTGAAGATCAGATTTAGGATCTGATCCAAAGGATGAGGAGTAAGCGCTAAAGAACGGTTAAGATGGAAAGGTGGGGCTCGATCCAAGGGTAATGGGAGAAGGGGCGACGTGGCGCAGGGAGAGACATAGGATGGCGAGGCGATCGGGTGACGGGGAACGAGGCGTGAGGGAACGACGGTGATCAGATCTTAGGGAAGATCTGACGGCTGGAGATGAGGTGGAGATCGATGGTCAAGATGGAGGCCTTTGGAGGAGATCAGACGGCTTCAGGAGGATCTGGGTGGCGGAAGTAGGAGCGGGCCACGTGGGCGGCCCAGAGGGTGCTACATGGCCCAATCAGAAAAATCGGAAAGGTAAAAATAAATAAAAATATAAAAGATTAGTTAGAGGCAAAATTAGGAAAAACTCAAAACATGAAAGTTATAGATCTCGATGAGATCTACAAGTTTCATGTTGGACAAAAAGCCAAAAGAGGTCATTTGTAGAAAAGTAATTTTGAGGGGGTATTTTTAAGGGGCTAAAAACACCGGTTTGGAATTTTAACATTTTTTGTATCTTTTAGTTCTTTTACTGGTTAGGGAAATTATAGACAATTATTTAACCTAATTTTTATGGGTTTTAATGAGGAAATAATTACATAGTAAATAGTATTATTTAAATACAATAATTATAGGTTAATTATACACAATATAGTACAAGATGATAATGAGGAATTATTGGTGATTTTTATTGGATTATTTAAGCTAGGGGATTAAGAATTGGATTTTAACATGATGAATACGAGATTCATCATATCCCTATACTTAAACTATGCTCGTCCTCGAGTGTCTAAAGAATGAAGGAGTCAGATTAATTCCTGACAGTGCATGTGGATGCTTCAAGGCTCAATTTTTCGAAGACCCTCAATTTAAGTGATCCTAAATTTCCGGGCTCAACCATGCTCTAGTCAGAAGGAATCCAACTTCTATAATTTCCAGACTCTCTTTGTACATAAAATATAAAGATATGGCATTTAGGGTATTGCATTTCACGAGAGTTGAGTCGAGGCATCACTCGAATTTCCAGGCCAGGAGACTCTCCTCTAGACCTAATCCTCAACACTAGGGAATAAGTCTATTCTTGCTTTAGTCAACCATCTCTTTAGTTTGTCAGACTTGAAATGTAGATGGGCTGCCAGATGATGGAGGGCATAGGATTGTGTTTATTTTTCTATCCCTCACATTGGAACAAGGGGCCTCTCGAGTCCCTTCTTACTAAACACATGTATTTTTTAGCTTGTTGATCAGTGTGTCCGTTAAGAGAATTCAGAGTCGTGTGCATTTGTTTTTCTGGGAGTACACCGGTGTGTGTCTCTTTTGAGTATCTAAGATACCTTCGATACCCAGACTTGTATCACTATACGATGTAGAGCCCTATTATGGTTCCGGCCCGACTCCTTGGTCCTAATTAGCGCTTGGTCCAAGTGGACACTTTGAAAATGATTGGGAGTGCTCGCCATTGGTGGAAGCTCATTGTAATTTGACTTTCGGAGGATAGAGCTTTTCTTTAAACATTTTTTTTTCTTTTCTTTCTGGCTATCTCCACTGCTTTTACCTAAAGTTGGTGCACATTGATCAACAATTATTTTAAGTTTCATCACACCCTGTCATAAGTAAATATCCAAGAGATAACATATGAACTTGTTCACATACTGGCTAAGGTTTTGCTGACACTCAGGTTTCATGAAGCCTTCATTAACTTTATCCCATCCTCAAGCATCATTAGATCAGGTCTAGACTCAAATCTCTAGTCCTAGTTCATTAAGTGATATCTCAACTCATCTCACCAATCATGTAGTTGTGAATGTGTTGTATTGAACATATTCTTTTAGAAGGTAGAGATGAAGAGTGCAATATAACACTCAAATCTTTCAAACTAGGAAAGTGTGGATTATTAAGTTTAAACCCCTAATGACTAATGCATGTTAACTCAGACTCTCTTATGGATTTTAAAATTTCATTTTTTTAAATTCCTTTGAAAGACAATGAATGGCCTAGAATAGTTGCATCCACTCTTAGCCAGTATGGGTGTAAGTACGGATCGTTAGACGGACCCGTGTTACTTGAGGACGGAGCCATATATAATGTCCTCTAAACCACCCACTCTGCTAAGGGAGACCGAAGTTCCCCCACTGAGAGTAGCTACTCATTGTTAAGCCTAGTAGTAAGTATTTTAAAGAAAGAGTTCTAATTTTTCAAAATTTCATGGAGTTTTTTCTGAAAGAGATAATTTTACACAAATTTATTTTTTTAAAAATTAATTTTTACAAAACGTTAATTTTTACAAAAAAAATAATCCCTCAAATTTAAGAACAATTTTTTACATGAATTTTTACAAAACTTAGTTCACAAGTCAACTTACCAAGCCCAAGAAAAGAATGTCAAAAATTTAATAACACGAGCTATGGATAAAGTATATATGCAATAATATATGGTATATCCCCCTATACTTAACAACTGATATGTCCTCATAGCACAAGTGATATGAAACCATGGCTCAGTTAAATATAGGGTGATATAGCGGAACCGAGGAGGAGGATCCCCCTATACCCCCTATACTTAGGCTACAAATAGCCTAAGTAAAGGATCTGAATTAGGGGGGGTCTGCGTTGGGAGGAGCGTTTACACGAAGATGAATTTTTACAGAAGATGAGAGGGGGGGTGCTTTGTGTACAAATTAGTTTGTGAGGGGGTGGGGGGTGGGAAGAGTGATTGTGTGAAATATACAGAGAAGGTGAGGTGGGGGAGGGGGAGAGTGTATATGTGCAAGTGTGTGTGTGGGGGGGGAGAGGGATAGAACATCTAGTGATCTACTTTTTTTTACACAAGCAAGCCCTCGAACGGGGATAATGCACATGATACAATATTTTTTTTACAATATGGAAATGCATGCGGAGTTGACTAGTCTTCCTTGTACTCTTCGTCTTTTTCTTCTGCGACCTTCTCAACGGGAGCTCCCAACTCGACGCCTCCATGGAGATAAGTGTCCTCGATCTTCATGTGCCCTGCCACAAAAGAAAAATGTCAGAATAAGAAAGAAAATAATCAACAAAACTGTTGCAAAAATGCCTGACGAGAAGGCCTCCAAAATTTGAAATTAATCGACACAAAAAATATATCAAAATTCGACGAATATATAAAGATGAGCCGTGTCCTCGGCAACAGTGCCATTTGATGAACATAGAATTCACCTTGTCAATTAGAAGCATGTGTGAATAAATCATCATTTTCATGTCTTCATGTAGATGTGCATACTAAAGTGCAGATTAATGCAATTACATGATGCATGTAATTTTTAGTTTATTTTTCAAAGCAATTATAAGATTATGCATGAAAATAATGCAAGGTTAAATGCAAGATATAAGTATGCAAATTAATCCCTACAAATATGCCCGATAGGTTATGAGCACGGATTAAGGTTTGAAATCAGAGTCAGATTGAGCATAAAAATTAGGAGCAAGCACATATTTAATGGCAAGGTAATTGAGCACGAGACACTTTTTAGCAATAAAAATCCATCATATTTAAAATGGTGTCAGATGAGAAAATTAAACATGCCATTTGATAGATGAGGAAGCAAGGAACAAAACGACACTAAAATCAGACAATTTGGACCTACGATGATCAAGTTATGAAGGAAACAATGCAAAGGCATAATTGTAATAAAAATGCATGAAAATAGGTCCTTTAAAGGACCTATTTGCAATTTGCAAAAACTGCATGGGGTCATCTATAAATTTCCCATTGCGTGTATGGACCAATTTGTAGTTCTTGAAACCAGCGGGGGTATCCCTATAAAATACCTAGACGTACACATGCGGGCACGCGCATGGGGACCAAAATGTAATATCAAAATAATCCAGGGTCATTTCTATAAATTACCCAGCCCCTACGTAATGTACACATGAGGGGGGACATGCTCGGGGGTCGTCGTAGGCTCGGGCCACGCGGCGTCTGGTGGTGTCTTTGCTCAAGGTTCGGTGGACCCAAGCCTAGAGGTTCGACAGGAGGCTCGGGCCGGCCACGTGGCGTCACTTGGGTCGTCTAATCGAAACGTTCGGACGGTAGCTGCTCTTCATTCTTACCGCTGCCCACCGGAGGAGGCAGGGATCTGGAGAGCTCCAATTTGCTCCACCGTGCTCCGAGGGCTTGTTTGAAGGTCGATGGAGCTTGCTAGCATGTTGGCTGAGATCCTGGAGTCAAGGCAGAGCTTCATCATCGTCTGGAGCAGCAAGGCAGAAGAAGGTCGTCAGAGTGGAAGCTTGAGACCGACATGGAGGCGCAATGTCCGACCATTGAGTATCTGCAAGGTTAGAAAAATAGTCGAAGCATGCGCATGCGTTTGTCAGTGGGATGGTGTCTCGTACATGGGGAGGAAATGGGAGACCATGTCTTCGACTCCGGTGGACTGGAGAGGAGTTGGGGCGGAGTGGTAGGGGGTATGGAGAAGGGAGAAGGTGTCTGGAGTAGTCGGTGTGAATGAGGGATGTATGGTAGAGTTCAAGAGATGGTCGGGAAGCGGTGACGGTGAATGGAGATATCAGAATAATTAAGAGAAAATGGAAGGGGTATGGGGCATCAGAGTACCTCGTCGGAGATGGGTTTTTGGGAGCCTCCGATCGTCGCCCGACGAGGTCAACTGGGCCTCGAAGCTCGATGGTCCTGGAGGTGCCGCAACGTGGCAGGAAAGCCACAGATCACACCTGAGCAAAGAGAGGCCATGATGGCCCTCCTCCAACCTCTATCTATCATAGGGAGGCGGATGACGGCTAGGGCTCATACTCGGAGATAGTGGATGGCGTGATCGGAGGCAGAGCGAGGGGTTTTATAGGGTGAGGTCGACGACGTTTCAGGTTATGGAGGCATTTTTTAATGGGCATAGTGATGGCGTGGGGTTATGAAAGAGGGCTTTGATGGGTACGTGAAGATGGTGGAGCTAAGGGCAACGCGGTGGTGGCATTATGGAGAAGGGAGGCGATTGGAGGAGGTAGCTAGAAATGGAAGGGGGCGCGATGATTGTGAGGGTAACGACTAGCCAGAGGACGTAACGGAGGTAGGGGACGAATGGAGAGCCATTGGATCTTACGATCCAACGGCTTGGAAGGAGGCGTGGGCGAAGGGTGAAGATCAGATCTTAGGATATGATCCAAAGGCTGAGGAATAAGTGCTAAAGAACGGTTAAGATGGAAAGGTGGGGCTCGATCTAAAGATAATGGGAGAAGGGGCGACGTGGCACAAGGAGAGACATAGGATGGTGAGGCGATCAGGTGATGGGGAATGAGGCGCGAGGGAACGACGGTGATTAAATCTTAGGGAAGATCTGACGGCTGGAGATGATGCGGAGATCGATGGTCGAGATGGAGGCATTTGGAGGAGACCAGACGACTCCAGGAGGATCCAGGTAGTGGAAGGAGGAGTGGGCCATGTGGGCGGCCCAGATGGCGCCACGTGGCCCAATCAGAAAATTCAGAAAGGTAAAAATAAAGAAAAATCTAAAATAATTAGTTAGAGGCAAAATTAGGAAAAAGTCAAAACATGAAAGTGTAGATCTTGTTGAGATCTACAAGTTTCGTATTGGACAAAAAGCCAAAAGCGGTCATTTGTACAAAAGTGATTTTTGGGGGGTATTTTTAAGGGGCTAAAAACATCGATCTGGGATTTTTGATATTTTTTGTATCTTTTAGTTCTTTTAAGGGTTAGGGAAATTATAAACAATTATTTAACCTAATTTTTATGGGTTTTTTAATGATGAAATAATTACAAAGTAAATAGCATTAAATAAATACAATAATTATAGGTTAATTATACACAATATAGTACAAGATAATAATCAGGAATTATTGGTCTTTTTATTGGATTATTTAAGATGGGGATTAAGAATTGGATTTTAGCATGATGAATACGAGATTCATCACCTCTCTGCACGTTCACTACCTTCAGCCGCTTTGGCCTACGCTTCAGCTCGCCATCGCCTTCAAGCACCTTCGCAAGCGATCCAACCTTTCGTCTTCATTGCCATCGACCACAACAATTACGAGCCTGCTTTACTGCACATCGTCCAATGCCTCCGCGCATGCGGCCTCACCACCCTTGACTCCGCCCTCAACCGCTCGCCTCCGTGAATGATGCACAACGACTTCACGTGACTGCCCCATACTCAGTTGTCCACCTCAGCTCTTCCACCTGCGAGCATCACCGCCCACATCACCGAACAACCCTCGACCCGCATGTTAGACCTCTGTCTCCTTTACTAGCAGAACCCCCTTGGGCTTCGAGCCCACTGCGGGCGACCCTCCACCTCGCCCCGTCTCCTCCGCGCCACCACCCGCATGTTAGGAACTTCCGCTATGACCGCCTGCACCTATTCATCGCCAAGCAACTTCGCCACATACAGTCGTGTGTCAATGGAGGTGGCTACCAGTTGCTCTGCCTTCCTCTA
Organism: Ottelia alismoides; assembly: GCA_037367405.1. NCBI lineage: Eukaryota > Viridiplantae > Streptophyta > Magnoliopsida > Alismatales > Hydrocharitaceae > Ottelia > Ottelia alismoides. The sequence continues at coordinate 390,755 of JAZKJV010006661.1, forward strand.
GTCGAACACATGATTCTCCTGCCTCTCTGCCTTATATACTCCAGCTGCCCGATGTGCCGCCGAAGGCGAGTTTGCCCCTCTGCCTCGGGAGATTCTCCATCGCCAATAACCCCAGTTTCCCCCATCACATGAGGCACACTTGAGCGGGGTAGGAAAACTTCACCGAAGCCCCTAAACGTCAAGTAAATTTCAAGAAGACCCCCACCAGCCAAGGCACGTGCCCGTCACGTGTTCCCTGGGGCAATTTACACCGCATCCCCTCACGTTCTGTAATTTGCAAAGTCACCCCCATCAACCAAGCTCGCATGAGGCGCACGCGATTGTTAGCGATGTGAGCCCGAGGAAAACCATTCCTACAATAAAATGTTATTGTAATATTTGATTTATCAATAAAATTTACTGGTTATTCCACTCCCTATATGAGATTAAGTGAATGAATGCACTATAAGGTACCTCTGTACAATTAGGATTATGTACCATGTCCATCTTAATGATCATACAGCTGTTGATTCAATAGTTGACTCATAGAGGCTGGTGCTTGGATGAATATCTAAGGAGTTAGATTGAGGACTCATCAAGCATTGTCAAATGATTGTTAAGAGATGATCTCTAACCTGAGTAGGAGATGGCAATCCTTTCTCATTTGGCTGATATCTGACCAACCTCTTGATGTAGGTCCTCTGCATAGGAAAAGATTCAGAGGTGTCATATTAGTTAGGTCAAAGAGTTGACTTAACGAGATCAAGATAACCAAGTCCTATGTCGTATACTGTCATGATGTAGGCGCACATCCTTTGACCGGAGACATATGTGTTACTATAAGTCTAAATATGTACATTTGGCAGACTGATATGTTGATGGCCTAATCAAGGTCTACATCGGCGAGCCAGTGTGCATATGAGGGCATATAAGTAATACGATCTCTCAAAGGGATAATACAAATTCACTTGTGAATCGAAAGACATGAGCTCACTCATGAGGTATTGGGACCGATCAAATTCCATGCATGGTTGTTGTGCTTTGGAAGCATGATAAGAATTTGAAGGTATGATATATGATTTTGGAAAGTATATGATCGATACTAACTCCTAATGACCGAATGAGAAACTTGATAATGAAACCATGAAGTTGACAGTGAAAATTGATCCATGTCTTTGCGTTTATTATAGGTCTTCCAGTATGCGGGATGTACATGCAATAGGAATACCTGAGGATGATGTGATCACAATCGATTGTATGACCATGACGCTTCAATTCTGAGGGAGTGATGAAACATGTTTGGATTTTAGTGACTCCTCTCAATAGAGAAGTGATCTGATCTTGGTCCAAATGTTGGACATTTATATGAATGTGATTCAGATAAAATGAAAAGATTAGATTCACGGTCTTGATTTAATCAGGCATCTATGAGAGATCCATGAGATCTGGATTTGAGATATGATCTCAATATCCAAGTTACTATAGGTGGAACGTACTGTTAGCCATGTGAGCCCGGGGTGAACCATTCTTACAATAAATGTTATTGTTATAAATATGTTTTATCAATAAAAGTTATTGATTCTTTCACTCCCTTTCTAAAATTAAATAAATGAATGCACTATAAGGTCCCTCTGTACGATTAGGGTTATGTACCATGGCCGTCTTGATAATCATATAGCTTTTGATTCATTAAATGAATCATAGAAGCTGGTGTTTGGATGAATATCTAAAGAGTTAGGTAGAGGACTCATCAAGCACCGTCGAATGATTATTAAGAGATGATCTCCAGCCTGAGTAGGAGATGGCAATCCTTTCTCACATAGGCTGATATCTGACTGACCTCTTGATGCAGGTCCTCTGCATGGGAATAGTGATTCGGAGGTGTCGGATTAGTTAGGTCAAAGGGTTGACCTAGCGAGATCGAGATAACCCAAGTCCTATGTTGAATGCTGTCACATCATAGGCACACATCCTCTAACCGGAGACAGATGTGTTACTATATGTCTGAGTGTGTACATTTGGCAGACCAATAGGTTGATGACCTAACCAAGGTCTATACACCCGCGAGCTGGTATGCATGTAAGGGCATATGAGTAATACGATCTCTCAAAGGGATCATACAGGTTCACTTATGAACCGGAAGACATGAGCTCACTCATGAGTTATTGGGACCGATCAAATTCCATGCATGGTCGTCGTGCTTTGGAAGAATGACAAGAATTTGAAGGTATGATATATGCTTTGGGAAAGCATATGATCGATACCAATTCCTAATGACCAAGATTGAGAAACTTGGTGATCAAACCCTGAAGAAGACAATGCAAAATCACAGGTCTTCCAGTATGCAGGATGTACATGTATTGGGAATACCTGAGGGTGATGTGATCATAAACGATTGTATAACCATGACGCTTCCATTCCGAGGGAGTGATGAAACAGGTTTGGATTTTAGTGGATCCTCTCAGTAGAGAAGCAATCTGATCTTGGTCCAAGTGTTGGACATTGGTCTGAATGAGATTCAGATACAATGAGAGGATTAGATTGCGGTCTTGATTTAATCAAGCATCTATGGGAGGTCCGTGAGATCTAGATTTGAGATGAGATCTCAACATCCAAGTCACTATACGTGGAACAATACAATCACCCTGTCCTTATCTCCAAGTATCTGCGGAGAAAGCACATTATTCTTGAAGGAATTCAAGAACAATTCATATGATGAATTTTGTATCCAAGCAACAAGATGTTGATGATTAATTAAGATTTAATTATCAAGGATGTGTAGATTGTGGATAGTACTATCCATAAATCGGTGTATATATTATAAATATGATTTATAATATATTAGAGAGAGAGAGCAACTTTGTAAATAACCTTTGTTAATTATTAATGTGAATTGGATTCACATTAAGAAATTAATTGGAAATGTAATTTACAATTTAGTTTGGGTTGTGAATATGATTCACATATTTTCAATGGCATGATCGAAATATTCACTAATTAATTTCGAATTCATTTAGTGGATAATTTTGTAATAAATGTTATTCCAAATTATTAAGAGATAATGAGATAAAATAAAAAAGGAGACAATCCATCACCAAAAATAGGTGACGTCACCAATGACTTAGTCATAGGTGACACCCCATATTTTTGGGGGTGTTTTATTATCCTCTTTTTTTATTATCTTATTATCTTGTGATAATCGATTTTATTGAATTAAATTATGTTGTTGATAATGCAACATATATTTGATTTAATATAATTAATATTGTTGTTTTAAACAACAATGATTATAGCCATTGATTAAATACATATATCAATCCAACCGTTGATTTTGTATGCCATGGATTGTGATCCATAGGCTCCCAAACTAGTATATAAAGAGGGAAACCCTAGCCCTTTAAAAGATAACTCTCAAAACATGTCTACTCTCTCTCTCATCTCTCATTCTCGCCATCTCTCTCTCTCTAAAGGTGGCCGTCCACCTTGTGTTTTGAGAGAATAGCAATCGCCTCTATGCCGTCGCACTGTCGCTTCGATTGCTCAAGGATCTCCATCTTCTTTAGGGATTCTTGATCTAGAAGGAGTCGTAGGATTTCGTTGGACGAAATCAGGAGATTCAAGGCTTGGATCTTCATCGAGGATTGCGGGAAGGACATGTCTCATCATCGTGCCCGCAAGTGCCATCTTCGTAGATCGGACTTGAGTCAGGAGGATCTCTTGTTTTAGAGATCTAGTGATCGCAACCACGCTTTGAGAGGTATTTTTAGTACTTTGTGGTTAGACGAAACGATCTAAGAAACGTTCTTGTGATCATGTGGTTTCATCATATGATTTAAAATTTTTAAATTCCGCTGCACCTAGCGACTAGTGCGACTAGTCGCCCTGATAGCATTTGATGCGATCATCACACTTCCATGATGCGCTTGAGGATTCCCCATATCCTTCACGTACAATCACCCTGTCCTTATCTCCAAGTATCCACGGAGAAAGCGCATTATTCTTGAAAGAGTTCGAGAATAATTTCATTGTTAGATAATATCCGAGCATTGAGAAATGGATAATTAAATGTGATTCAATTATCATGAATAATGGAATTTGATTCATATTATTTAGATGCATGAGAATGATGATCTAATATAATTAAATGTGATTTAATTATTATGGATAAGAATAATGCGGATAGCATATCCACATATATATTATAAATGAGATTTATTATATATTAGAAAGATCTAATTGTAATTTATATTTATTGATTAATTATTGATGTGAATTGGATTCACATTAGATAATTAATCGAAAATATAATTTACATTTTTTTTGGGTTGTGAATGTGATTCACAAATTTCTAATGGCATGATTGCATTTTTCACAATTAAATATGAATTATCATTGTGAGATAATGTTGGATATGTGATAATGTAATCTCATTGGAAGAAGATTTCCATCCATCAATAAAGGTGGTGGATAGACACCAAGTCCCAATCGGATCAGGTGGTCGTTCCCCCTTATGGTAGGATGATTATCTCCTTCCAGTTATCTCCAAGGATAATTGATTTAATTTGATTAAATCAATTGTTGTTGTTTTTACAACAAAAATCATGGCCATTGAAAGGAACACAAGTCAATCTCATCCATTGATTTTGTGTTATCCTTAGGACTCCCAAAATACTATATAAGAAGATGCAACCCTTGTTCTTCAATTCAATACTAGAACAACAACAAGTGCTCTCTCTCTCTCTCTCTCATTCTCAAGCCCCACACCACTTCTCTCTCTATCTATCTAGGGTGGTGTGCCACTCTAACCTTAGAGTGAAGGTCGCCACCGTCGTGAAAAGACCTGATTCCTGTAAGGGTCTGAAGTAGTTTAATGTGTCGTTGGAGTGACCGCTCACAAGATCCCAGTTTATTCAACAGTCAACCCACAATTCAGAGATGAAGCAATAAAAACAAAGTGGGTCAAAATTTATTATAAACCCTACTATAAAATGTGTATAGTGACAAGTGGAGTAGGGTGTAGAACACAGAGAACACATGATGTAACACTATATATTATTTATAAATAAATAATATAAATATATGTGTATATATAACTATGCACAATTTTTACCAAATAATATGGGTTTTTAATAATAGAATTTTTTATTTTATATTTTTATATTTTGATTTTTATTTTTCTGATTTTATATATTCTTTCTAGATTTTTATATTATTAATTTTTTATATTTTCTTTTCTTTTAAACTATATAATAAGGCTATATATAGAGTATATGTATAATATAGACTAATACAGATATAAATACTAATAAAAATAGTCAAAATAAAGAAAATAAATCTTTTTGGATTTTAGGTTATTTTTTTACTATTTTTTTAGAAATTTTTGCTAATTTTTATATATTTTTTAAAGTAAAAAATACACTAAATCAAGGTATCTTTTTAGGATTTTTTGCTAGATTTTATAAATTTTTAAAGTAAAAATACCCTAAATTAGGGTTAAATTAAATACCCGAAATTAAAATGGAGATGAAAAAAGAAAACAGAACCAAAAATTCTCCAAATTAATTTACACACACACACACATACACACACAAAACATAACAAAAACTCAGAAATAGAAAATAAGATTTTTGGGATTTTTGGGAATTTTATAAATTTTTATAAGTGTTTTTGGGGTTTTTCTATTTTTTGAGTTTTCTTTTATAATTTGTAATGATTTTTAGACCAAAGGTTAATAATAGATAAATAAGTATATATATATATTTGGGTAATTTTTCGAGGTGATTTTACAATTTTTGGCTTCTTTAAGGCAAACAAGGGTTGATCGTGCACTATTCAATTTTTAGAAAATAAGAATGGTGCACAAAATAAAAAATAAAATTATAGCATGATCATGCATGCATACAGGTACCTACTCCTATTTTTTGATGATTTTTAGATCAACTATTTTTTATAATTAGAAAATATCACACAAAATTACCTGGCCTAGCAGGGGTATAGTTGCTAATAAAATAACACGCAAGGGATACAGTACAATTTTACCCAAAAGTTAACACTAATATTCAAGTTCTATATATTAAAAGACAAGTACATAAACAAGTGAGGGCTTTAGTGCAAATTTTACAATATGAACGCGCGCATGCATGTGACTCTAACGAGGAGCAAATTGCAATAAATGGAAAGTTTAGGGTGTTACAAGCAATTTGTCCAACAATTTTTGAACTAGATAAAATATTGACATGACCTTTTAATAAATACAAAAAGCGTGGAGGGGGCTGTGTAAGTTACCAACTTAAGTGCCCGGATCCGAGCGTTGAGGAGTCACCACGTGTCCAATCTAGCTGCTCTGATCACGTATCCCTTCGCGAATAACCAACGATCCAGATTAGATCTGGACCTCTGTTCTTGATCGAACGACGGTGAAGGGCCCTGGAAGAACCAGCAAGAACAAGATGCTAGTGACTTTCGATTTGTCGATCCTGGCTCCTCCAACGGCCTTTGTCTTATCCGATGGGCCCAGCAGGTAGTTGGGCCTCTCTACGTGCGACATCAGTTTCCGATAAAGGCGAGCGAGCACTGAATGCTCTGGCAAAGGTGGACCACCTGAAGCGGCTCTAGGTGGGCGTTAAGGCTCTAGATATGCCTCTAGACCTACAAAAGGGCACCAAAAGAATCCCGCGCACGAGGGCTTTCCCCTCGACCTGGGTTTACACAAAATGATAGGGGAAACGTAATGGAGGGGGAGCTCCGATGAGATAGCAGTGGAAAGAGCTCGATTCCCATACCCATGATGGATCCGGGGTGGATGAAGTGTGGTATCGATGGAGAATGCGGAGGGGATGGAAATGGCGTGGAAATTGAAGTGGATCAACGATCGGATGATGGTTAATCAGACATGGAGCTCGAGCTCCAGGTAATTGGGCGTTTCGATTTAAGCACTAATTACTCAATTAAATTACAAACTAAAGATGCTAAATTGAAATTGGAATAGAGGAATACCTACGAATGCAAGAAACATGGGCTCAACTGGCCTGAGGCGGCCAGGAGCAGGACCTCCCGACGGCGCTCTGGCGGTGGTTGGATACACCTACTCCGATGGTTTTCCTCGCTGCAATCACAACCTTCTCTACGTTGTCACATGGGGAAGATCACATGGGTAATCTGAGGGGCTAAAGTCGGAAGAAAAGGGATCAAAAAGTCAAAAGAGGTGAAGGGGGTTTATATATAGGTGATTTTTTGGCGAGTTCAAGGGGATCGTGCATGCGATCTAGCGAGGGTTGGTGGAGATTCTTGGATAGGCGTGGACGAGGGACGAAATGGGCGCACGATGGTGTAGTCTCGAGGGTCATGAGTGCTGGAGGAAGTGTGGAAAATCGACAAAGAGGCGACCTCATGACTTCTGATAGGCGTCAGAAGGGAGAGCGGACAGTTGACCAAGGTCAACAAAGAAACGAGCCTGGTTGGTCTACGTGGACCAACCAGGAAATTACGAGGCAAAAATACCTTGGAAATTAGATAATAAATAGAATTCATTTTTATTTTTTTAGGTTATAAAATAAAAAATATTTCTATTTTTCTGTAGTATTTATGGATATTTTTATTTATTTTTTAGAGGTGTTTATTTATAAGTTATTTTTTAGGGTACATATATAGGTGTATTTACCTATGCTTTAGGTATCTTATTATTATTATTTATTATTTTCTTTCTTATTTTATATATTTATAACTTAAGTTTAGGTATTTAAATATATTTTTATTATGTTTTGCTGATATATTGTATACACTTACTTAAATAGATGTACTAATTGTATAGGTATACTTTTAGGTGATTCATCTATGTATTTTATATATATCTTTTATTTTAGTGTTTTATTTATTGTTTTATTCATGTTTTAATATGTACATATATTATAAGTAATATTTACAAAATTATAAAATATAAAAATACAAAATAATGAATAATAAATAAAATGATTATTTTAATCGGGTATACTACATAATAGTGGTCCAAAACCTAACTTACACTCCTTAAGTCCAAAAAATATGAAACCGCCTTCATTAAATAGCTTATTAAAAGTTGTATACAATTAAAGATGATTTTGATATATTTTTAGTCTTTATTTGAGAGATATGGGTATGTGAAGTTTGGCTTTTGGAATCTTAATTTGTGTATAACATGCATATTGTATTTTTGTGTGAAATAAATTTTGTATTTTTCTATATATTATTATATACAACTTTCATGTACAACATTTCATAATTTGAAGCGTAAATAATCAATAATAAAATAGGTTCCAAAAAGCAATTATTGGCCTATTTTAATAGAGTGATTGCTCTGCATTATCTGTACACTTAGCCGCCCTATCTGCCCCTATTTTATTCCTTATCGATAAGTCATTATGATGACCAAGTCTCGGGTGCTAGGGTCACTTCAGCGTCCTTGACACTTCGCTCTTTTTCTTTTCTTTCCTTTATTCTTTAATTTTGGCGATAAACACAATAAATGTACAATATTTTATACAGTATTTTGTACCATTTAATGCGTGTTTATTTTGACAAGTTAATGATATACACATGCATTCATCTAGGGTTTAAAGGCCAAAATGAAAGAATAAAGGTGATGAAATGGAGATTCATCCCCCACCCATACTAGCCTTTGCTAGTCCCTAACAAACACTTATGCCTATAAGTGCAGAGAAGAAAATAAAGAAAAGAAAAAGAAAGAACTTGGAACAATTTTCAGCTTTTAAACTTGTCTTAATAATGTCAAAGTTTGGAGCTCAGAGAAGGCCTTTGGATTAATGATGTATTCGGAGCCACTTAGAAGTTAGGATTTGTGACACAACATCCTTTAGGTTCCACACTCCTATTATCTAGTCCAATTCACAGCCAAGTTAAAACCTTCCTTTTAGTCGCATACTCCTGCTACCTTGAAATGATAGAACCATGTGTGTGCAATTGTTTAGATCTCCCCAGACCAAACCATTGAATCACCAAGTTGCCTGCTCTTCTGATAACTCGTCCTCGTGGAGTCAGATATTTCCTTCTAAGGTCAGGTGCTTTCGATCTTTACAACCAAATGAGGTAAGAAGATAGAAGAATGGGAAGATAAGTGGGAATGTACCGGTGTATTCTTTATTCCCTTGTGAAGTCGGTCAGTGTAATCGGATCTTCACCAATAAGCTGGCTTTTTCTAAAGCTCATTTTTGTGGAATTTTTGGTTAAAGGCTTCTTTGAATATTTTCTTTGACTTTGCATAGCTTTTGCATTCTTGTTTGTGCCATGGTGGATATAACATCTTTTGTTCCACCCACTGTTTTGGGGTCTTAGAAAAAGTGGTGCCGGTAGACCATCCCTCATCCGAAGCATTATTTCAATCCATCTCCAGTCTTTAGATATCATTGTTATCATAATAAGTGGGTTAGAGTACTGGTGTCAGCAATCCCCAAGAATGGTTCCTGAGCCACCCTTGATAAAGCGGCCTGCATCGTCTCGACTTAGACCCCAAGATTTTTCAATAGAACATCTAGGTTGAGCTAAGTGTTAAGTGCGAGGTTCCCAGTCAAGTCATTATCTCAAGAGTTGCACGGATGATATGAAGGGGTCTATTTAGGCACATTGAATTGGCTCAAGAACATAGTCTTATGGAATCTAAAAATTAAGTCAAAGTGACCTAAAGTATCTCCAATTCCAGTCCTCAAATGGTTCCTCTGAAATTACGTGTATTAAGGTCTTCCTATAGCTCCGATCTTCAGACTTTACTTGGACTTGTTCAATTGCTTATATTATTCCAAAAAATGCTCATGCTATGCACAATGCAAAAATATTTTTGTGATGAAATTTTTGATTTTGAACTTTTTATGGATTTTTGAAAAAGATGTTGCCTATGCATTTTTTTGTGTTTTTCAAAAAGACTTTGCAAATGTTTTTGGCATTTTTAATTTTGCAAATGTTTTTGTGATTTTTGGAAACAACGATTTTTGGATAAAAACTAGGTACAAATATTTACACGAGGATGCATTTTATATTTCATGAATTAAGGTTATTTAAGAATTTACAAGGGATAAGTGATCATTTTTATATGTATATAAGGAATTTTAGAGTGATGTATATATTCCTCAAACTTATTTGAAATCATTTCGCAAACAATTTTGAAAACTATAGTCCAAAATAATTTTTACAAACAATTTTACAAACATTTACACACATTTGAAAATCATTTTGCAAAGGTTTTTCAAACAGTATCTATAGATTTTTGAAAATATTTTTACTACCATTTTCCAAACATTTGCAAATCATTTTTCAAATGTTTTTATTTCACACAGAGAAAATGATTTTTACAAATATTGAAAACATTTTACAAAATATTTTTCAAACAGTTTTCAAAATATTTTCCAATTGGATTTTCAAACTGTTTTCCAAACATTTTGCAAAGCGTTTTCACCTGATTTTTTAATCAGTATGTACAAAAATTTTGAGGAACAATAAACATCATTTTTATTAAATAATTAGATGGATTTTTATACGGATATTTACAATGTTTTAGCCATATTTATTGAAAATATGAAAGTACGAGTTATGGCTATATACAAACTATATATTGACCCCCTATACTTACCTTGAGCTATGTCCTCATAGGTCGAAGAGAAACGATGACATAACTCGTACTAAGTATAGAGAAGTCTATACTACAACGTCTAAAGAATTAGAAGTCGACCGTCCCTCTATATTTAGGATCAATTAATCCCAATTATAGCAGTATGTATACCAATGCAGGGAGGGTCGAGGGTGTGAAATGAATAAATGAATAACTCAACGACTCATCCTGTCTCTTAGGGTAAAATATTGCTAAGTATAGAAAGAATGTTAAAAGTTGAGGAGATAGACGAGGGATCAAAGAATGAGCACCCGAATGTATTCATCCCCCTATACTTAGGATTAAGCATATCCTAAGTATAGCCATGATGTGTGGGACGAATACGACTTTTTTGGAAGAATCAAATAATTAGAAAAAGGAAAAGAAGAAAAGAAGAAAAGAAGAAATGATTAACTATTCAAAAATTGCTGGCCTCGTCTGCGTGAATGGATGTTATGGGTGTAAATATTTCATTGTGAACCACCTGAATTGAATCGACCACCATCATAAACATGTCATGTTCGAGATGTGGCTTTAGCAGTTGTCCGTTGATCACAAATGATCGTGCGTCATCTGACAGTCCGGATATGACGATACTTTCGTTGTCACACACTTGTTTCACTACGAATGGCACTATCCACTTGCTCTTCAATTTCCCTGGGAATAGTTTGAGATTTGCACCAAACAACCAAACCTTCGGTCCTGGCTCGAAGGTCTTGCGGCGGATGTGCTTGTCATGCCACTTCTTGACTTTTTCTTTGTACATTAGGCTGTTGTCGTATGCATACTCATGGAATTCAAGGAGCTGATCCAGATCCAACTTTCTATTCTTGCCTCCCTGCTTGGAATCCAAATTGCAGATGTTGATTTCCCATAATAATTTGTGAATAAGTTCTACGGGAAGATGGCATGGCTTTCCATATACTAGGCGGTAGGGAGACATTCCTAACAGTGACTTGTATGCGGTCTGATAGGCCCATAGTACCGAGTCTAGAAATTGTGACCAATTATTCCTGTCAGGGGGTACGAGTTTCTGTAATATTGTCGTTATCCCCCTATTTGAACATTCGACCAGACCATTGGACTGTGCATGTACGGAGAGGTGACACGATGTTCTATGTAGAATTCTTGTGTTAGTTTCTTCACCTCTTTGTTGACAAAGTGGATACCCCCGTCAGATATTAGAATTTTGGTGATCCCAAACCTTGCAATAATGTGATCCTTGAGAAACCGACAGATGGTATGACTGTTGGAAGCTCGGGCTGGGATAACCTCCACCCAACGACTTACATAGTCGACAACGAGTAGAATATTCTCAGAACCCTGACTGTTAGGGAATGAGCCCATGAAATCAATGCCCTTTGCACCAACACGTCAAAAATTTGAATGTACTTCAGAGGCATTCTGTCTCTCATTCCGATGGTACTTCCCAGTCTATGATAATCAATGCAATGCTTGACAAAGTCTTCTGCATCGTTGAATAGAGTCGGCCACAAAGGCCGCATTGTAGGACTTTCGTTGATGTTCTTCTACCAGAGTGGTGTCCTCCTGATTCTTTGGAGTGTCAATGCTTGAGGATACTGTGGACTTCCTCCTATGGAATGCATCTTCTCCAGATGCAGTCAACTCCCTCTCAAAAGAGATATGGATCCTCCCACTAGTAGAAGTGGATTTCTGACAAGAACTTGTCTCTTTTCATCTTAGGCCAATCTTGTGGAGTTTTCTGGGATACAAGATAGTTCACAATATTGGAGAACTAGGGGAGCGTGGTTACTGACAATATGGCTTCATCTGGAAAATTTTTTGTGATTGGCTATAGGCTCTGCTCAGGAGTGTCTGGCTCTGGCAATCTTGACAGATGATCGTCCACCACATTTCTAACTCCAGGCTTATCATGAATTTCCAGATCAAATTCTTGGAGCAGAAGGATCCATCTGATTAATCGTGGTTTGGCATCCTTCTTGGCTTGAAGATACCTGACAACTGAGTGGTCTGTGTACACAATGACTTTGGATCCAAGCAAATGGGATCTGAATTTTTCCAGGGCGAATACTATTGCTAGCAGCTCTTTTTCAGTGACAGTGTAGTTTCTTTGTGTTTCATCTAGAGTTCTGCTAGCATAGTGAACAATAAATAGAATATGATCTCTCCTCTGTCCTAAAACTTCTCCAATGGCGTAATCAGAAGCGTGTGTCACGATCTCAAATGGTATATACTAATAGGTGGTTGAAGGACAGGGGTCTGAGTGATTATTTCTTTCAACTGTGTAAAGGCCTGGAGGACTCTGTCATCGACAATAAAATCAGCCTCCTTGCCTAAAATCTCAGTCGATGGTCGGTCGATTTTGCTGAAATCCTTGATGAATCGTCGATAGATGCCGACATGCCCTAAGAATGACCTGACCTGTTTCAGATTGGTAGGTGGCTCTAATTTCGGAATTACTTCCACCTTTGCAGGGTCGACCTCCATGCCACGTTTTGAGATGACATGGCCTAGCACAATGCCTTCAATCACCATAAAATGGTTCTTTTCCAATGAGAGCGCAAGACTCACTTCACATCATCTTTTTAGAACTCAGTCGAGATAAGATAAACACTGGTCAAAGATATCTCCATAGACTGAGAAATCGTCCATGAAGACCTCAAGAAAACTTTCAACCATATATGTAAATACTGCCAACATGCATCGTTGGAATGTTGCTGGAGCATTGCATAATCCGAACGACATTCTGCGAAAGGCATATGTCCCTAATGGACAAGTGTAGGTTGTCTTCTCTTGATCTTCAGGGGAAATGGTGACTTAATTGTAACCAGAGTATCCATCCAAGAAATAGAAGTATTCCTTCGCGGCCAGTCTTTCGACTATCTGTTGATTAAGGGGAGTGGAAAATGATCTTTCTCAGTTGCTGAATTAAGACGTCTGTAATCCACACAGACGTGCCATGATGTTGGAACTCTAGTTGCGATCTCCTCTTCCTTTTCATTCTTGATCATGGTGATCCCTGACTTCTTGGGCACAACTGCAGGGGACTCACCCATTTTGAGTCGAAGATGGGATAGATGAATTCCGCATCGCACCATTTTGTTATCTCATTTATCACTACCTGCCGCATGTTTTGATTTAATCTGCACTGAAACTCATGAGAGAGTTTACTGTCTTCTTCTCTGTGTATGTGATGCGAGCATAGGTAATGATTTATCCCATGAAGATCAGAAATTTTCCAGCCTATGGCCTTACGATTTCTTTCTAGAACCTCAAGCAGACGAGACTCTTGTTCCTCGGTTAGCTGTGAGTTGATGAATACATGGAACATGTTTGGCACAACCGCAAGGAAGGCATACTTCATGTTCACGGGGAGTGGCTTGAGATCCGATGGGGATTGATTCAGCTCAGTGATGACTTCTTCTATGACGCAGGGTGATGGTGTTGGATTTTTCATCTGTAATGTGTCCACCATGGGCACTATAGGCTCTAAGTGCAGTGCTGCACAAAATTCCTTGATGATAGAATCTTGTTGACAGAAATTTTCAATAATTTCCTCTTGCTCCACCAAGGTCAGGTGGCCATGAATGTACTGATCAGGCAAGTCACCAAGAATATCATCTTCAAGGATATCTGGGAACTCGTTTGTGCTGTCGAGGACTACCCCTGTGGAGAGGAATGACTGGGTCTCTATTTCATCCATGAACAAATTTGTATCGCAAATTTCGACCAAAAAGTCACAGTCTTCTGTTTGCTCCTTTTCTGGCTCACTCTCATTCGATGCAGATGCTGAAGATTTGGCATTTGGATTGTCTCAATCGACACCTTATCATTATTTGAACGGAATGTTATCTGAACAGTGCCATAGTTTACCACTACTTTGGCTGTTCGAAGGAACGATCGTCCAAGGATAATTGGGGTATCCATAAGAGGAGCAGAAGTATCCTTGTCTAGGACTATGAAGTCTGCATGGAACTGCATTCCCTGAATGGTGATGATGACATCTTCCAAAATTCCTCGGGGCTGCTTAATGGATGTGTATGTGAATTGCAGAATCATTGTTGTGGATTTGAGCGATCCCAACCCAAATTCCTTGAGCAGTGATGTAGGCATTAGGTTGATTGAGGACCCACTGTCAAGTAGAGTTCGGTCAAACTCTTGGTTAAACATCTGGCATTTGACTAGAGGAGCTCCCATATCCTTCTTCTTTTTTGGGAGATTGCTGATTGCATTCACTGTAACCGTGATGAGAATGTGTTTCACATTCCTTTCACGAGCTTTTCACGGTTGTCTCTTCGAAGTACATGCCTCCTTCAGGCCCTTCTTGATGTTAGGCATGTACTTGATGGCTTTGAGAAGAGGCATTTCAAGAACAAGATTCTAGATTATTTCCACAACATCAGGATCAGACAAAATAATTTTCAAATTTTTATTTTTGTACGTGTGGGTTATTTACAGGGAAGGTCCCGAACTTTCTTTTATTTACATTTTAATCCTTCCCAGGGACCTATTTGCTATTTATTTTTCATGTTTTCTTGCGTTTATGCCCCTGGCTTCACTCGTGTATATCTTGAGCATCCTAGCTCCGATTGAGTCGATTTCAGTGGCGTTTTGAAGCTCTTTTCATTGTCTTCTTTATGGAATGCTTGTCTTTCAGATTTGACACTACGAGATTTGATGTATTATGTTATTGGCTAAGTGTCTTGATTTCAATGCTTCTCATGCCTATTTTTTTACATGAATGAAATTAGCTTAATTATTTGACCCTGATTTGACTTCTAATTAAATGGCTCAAGTATTTGTGTAATTCGAGCATATTTGCATTGCATTTAATTGCATCTGTTTTCATGATAAAAACCAAAATAAAAAAATGCATAGATTCATGTTTACATAATGCATCTAATCTTGTCTTCATGCACCCATTGACCTACTATCCCTTGATCCAACACCTAGTTAAACTAATAAGAGTCTAAATATCACGAGAGAGGCTCGTGTCCTTGAGTTCGACCTTGGGCTTGCCCAATCAAAATATAAAATACGACCATTTGGTTTTATTGACATATTAAATTAGATGGTTTTTGACAGACCGAATCGAGCCTGACTGCAATGACCACTGAGTGTTAAATCCATGCGTTTAAAGGGCTGGATTTGTGGTTCGTCAGTCTCCTCCAAGGCTGGTTGGCTGATGCTTCGACTACTGCTGCTGGTGCTTTCTTTATGATATTTTTGGTTTTGCTGTTTTTTTAGGTTTTTGGTGGTGCTTCTCCTTCTTCTTCTTCCTTACCTGGTATGGTTGTTGGTCCGGCTGATGCAGAAGAAGACAACGAATCCTCCGTGGTTTCTTTATTCTTCCCCTTGCAAGTGGCTGATGGCTGCAAGGTCCTACCGCTCTTGAGAGTGATAGCATTAGATAAAAACAAATTATGCACATTTGACTCTGTAAGACTAGTGGAACATTCACAGACTACCTGCTCTTTCTTCTTAAAATTATTGGGGTTTGCCTCCACTTGTGCGGGAATGGAGGTCTTAGTGGCAGTGAAATCGTCCCACTTTTGGTAGAGATCTGCAAGGCCTTTGACAAGTTGGGCCAAGCAGTCCAAGGATGGGTTCACAGGAGGTGTAGCCTCAGATATCTCGGTGTGCTGGCTACACTGGTACTGATGATGGTACCGAGACTGATGATTGGGGTATTGGGAATGGTATTGAGGAGAAGGGTGATGCTGTTGATACTGCTACGGAGGGTGCTGCTGATAGGGTATAACCACATACTAGTATTGTCGGTAGTGCGGTTGTTGGTACTGGTTCTGTCTCCAATTGCCATGGATATGTGGAGACTATTGATGTTATGGGTGTTTCTGCTGGTTATTCTAGACAAACCTCCTTCCTTGTTATTGAGGGAACTGGCGGGAGTTTGCAACCTGACCCTGCTGAGGTTCGCCTGGACGGGTGGGTTGCACATCATTTGACCATACACCGTTCACCTCCTGAATAAGAGGTGGTGGAGCGGAGAACTGTTCTGGCATGTACTAGGGCTCCAGCTGGTAGACAACCAACTGCTGCTGCGACTGTTGAGGAATTGTTGGCTCTAGGGCTTGCACGTAACATACGTGTTGAACTGCTGACTGGGGCTGACTCGGCTGAGGAGGCTGTGGCTGTGCATGTTCCTTTGTCTCAGCTGGAGTGGAGGCCGATGCAAACACATAGTTGCAGGAGCTGATTGCCCTCACCAATAGCTCCAGCTGCTTGGTGATTTAATCTAGTTTGTCCAGGTTCTTTGTTCGATCACATCAAGTTTTTCTAGGTCCTGTGATCGCTTCTTAATGATGTCTACTTTGGACAGGCGGCTCCCAATAATGCTCAGATTGGATCCCTCATCTCTTTCCAGCTCATGGGATGCTGCCATGTGCACATGCTTTTGAACAGATTGTCGCTGCTGCTGATAAGCGCGGGAAGACGATAAAGCAGCCTCTCCTTCGACCAGTTCTTGGAATATCTTCCAGACGACGTCCTCGTCTTTGTTGAAGTGGGACCTGCTACATGCTACATCTACAAGCTTCTGACTTTCTATAGTAAGTCCCCCAAAGAAATGTTGGATAAGGCTGGTCCTAGGAATCTCACGATGGGGGCACTTTTCTTGTAGCTCAATGAACCTCTCCCAAGCCTCATGAATGGATTCGTGCACGGCTTGGGTGAAGTTCGCTATGCGGGCACGCATCTGATTGAGTCACCCAAGAGGATAGTACTTGTGCAAGAAGGCTGACTTTAGTTCTTCCCAGGTGGTGACGACCTTCCCCAAGTGGTTGATCCAATGAAGGGCCTTATCCTGAAGGCTAAAGGGAAATGCCATCATCTTCACTAACCCAAGAGGTATACAGGGCAACGAGTTATGCCACGGATGCGCCCGAACGGTTGTTGATGAATGTAGGGTTTTTCATTGGCATTTCCATGGAAGATGGGCAGGAGTGCCAACAGCTAAGACTTCAATTCAAAATGGGCATGGATTGTTGGAATCTGGATCCATTTAGTAACTTGCCCCGCCCCATGATTGTATGTTTCTTTTAGAATCGGCTTGGGCTACTCTGCTCTAGGCTCATCTGGATCTCCTCCACCTCCACCTTCAGGATCTTCTTATCCTCCTCGGTTTGCTCTAATTCCCCTCAAGTAATTGAGCATGTCCTAGAAGGAGACCTATGCTAAGGCCTGACCTGTGAGCTACTGCTGGATTGCTTGAATAGAAGCAAGGATTTGAGCGTTCACAACATTCTGATCTGGTTGGGACTCTGATCTGGCTGAGGTGGTGGTTGTGGTCCCTTCCCCTTTCCTCCAATAGCCATCTCTTTTTCTGACCCTGAGTCTAATTCTATCACGACTTCTAGCTCCAGATTATGCTCCTGATCTACAAATGGAGTAATGCCCTGATCAGTTTGTGTGGAGGAACCATAAGTAGAAAATCGATCTGTGTTAAGGTCAATATAGAATTTCATTAAGGATGGTTGTGTGTATGGAGTGAAATCAATTGCCATCCAAAATAGGCGGGTTTCAGAACGAGAGTGATCCCAGTTTATTGGAGAAAACAGGGAGTCTGGAGACCAGTTCACGGGGTCTGAACTGGGTTCTTAGGAATTACCCTGAATTATTGGAGGTGACGAGCGCATGGAATCGATGTTGGTGTCGGCAGGATCTCGACTAAGCCATCCATGTGTCGCCATCTCAAAGATCAAGAGGAGATCAAGATTGGAAGAATGATACATAGGTCAAACAAGAAATAAAGGGAGTGTAAAATAGTAGAAGGCTCCGAATGAGCGGGGGATCAAATAGGGAATCAAAGAAAGTGAAAAAAAGGCACACAATGTGTATGACTGATCTTTGGACCTTAATCTAAACAAACACAAACAAGGATCAATTCACCCTCTCAACACATGTAAAGTCGTAAATGTTCAGCTATTTTTATCTTTTCAATTTTGCTGTTATTTTCAAGCAATCTTACAACAAGTCCTTAAGTACGCTAACCCTATAGGAGCATGTGTACTGCTAGGCGAGTGCCCCGTACTTGTTCCATCTCTTTTGTAACTTGTGATCTGTGCGCTTAAAGGTCCTTGATCTTGTGCCTGGATGGCTACTCAGCCAAAGAAATAGAAAGGAAGATAATAGGCAAAACCAATACTTTGGTACTTGCTCGTAACATAATCGCTCGTGAGTGTGCAAGGGCCTACTCGGACGCAAACCGATGAGACAGACACTCCCGTGCGGGCATGGCCTACGCTCAGTACTTCAGACCAAGTCGGATGCTCCACACAAGGTGGAAACACCATGCTCGACTAGGTCCTACTCAGTCACGTACGATAGAAGCGCCAATACTTCACCAACCCAGGTGATAACCAAGGCGCACAAATCGGGATTTGTGCTCTTATCCTTAGCGGGTCGCGCCTCACTCTGTCTGGAGTGTACCTGAAAGCAATGTGGGCTTTATGAACCCCAAATAAGGAATGGTTCGTTACAAATTTTAATTATGGTCAAGTTTATTAAGCAATCCCTTTTTTATTTTTTTTATTTTCACTTTTTTGAGTATTTTTCAGAGCAAACCGCTTAATGATTTTTTTTTGTATTTCCCCTTTATGTCCTAAGTGATATAAACATTGGGGGCAGAGGACGGAAAAGCCGTGCAAGTCATCACTAAGATGGAAATATCACCTTAGTGACTAATGATGCATGCAAAGATAGAGTTACTTACCATGCTTCCCAGCTCTCTCCATGCGAGATGCAAGGCATAATTGAAATATTGACACTATATGGTGATATGCAAAAGTGAGAAAACATCCTAAACAATAGTTGTTATTATCGGGAAGAACCAAATGCCAACTACTCAGAAATGAGATCCAAAAGTCCAATCTCTGAAGTGTATCAATATCTACCACAGTGAATCCTGCAAGCGCTGTATAGAACTTCTCTCGGCACTCGATCTCAAATTCAAATAATCGACAATTATTTTTTTTGACTCTGTCCAAGCACATATCACTATAGGTGCATGCAATGTTGTTAGGGCTTTGGACCTAGCTACTGAGTCAAACAACTTACTATCTAATGGCTCACTAACAGAAAACAAATAAAAACAAAGGCGGAAAGCTCAAATCACGGGAAACAAAATAAACAAAGGCGATAAAACAAGAAAAATCCAGTATAAGGCCCCCATGTGAACATACACCCGGGCACTGAACTTTGTGTAGTGTAGAGATTAGTGTCCAAATTAATTACAAATTATTTCCAAAAATTAAATCTCTCTCTCTCTCTCTCACTAAAAATAAAAAATGCTATGCTCAATGCTGCTCTTCTCCTCCTTCCCTATTTTTCTTTCCCGCTCTCTCCTGGTCAGCTCTAAAAGAAGAAAGCCGATCTCCACTCGCCTCAGGTGCACCCACCTCCTAGGAGGTAGTCCTCATCAAGTGGTCCCTCGCAAGAAAGATCAACAAGAAAATCGAATTAGAAAAATCAAATAATTATCAAAGAGCAAGTGGTAAAAATGTAAATAAATATGACAAATATATATATATATACAAAAAATGTGCTACAATCCGTTGCTCCCCGGCAACGATGCCGTTTGAAAATATTGGATTCCTGCGAGGGTCTGAAGTATTCTAATGTGTCGCTGGAGCGACCACTCACAAGATCCCAGTTTATTCAACAGTCAACCCACAATTCAAAGATGAAGCAATAAAGACAAAGTGGATCAAAATTTATTATAAACCCTACTATAAAGTGCGTATAGTGATAATTGGAGTAGGGTGTCGAACACATGGAACACCCGATGTAACGCTATATATTATTTATAAATAAATAATATAATATTTGCGTATATATAACTATGCACAATTTTTACCAAATAATGTGGGTTTTTAATAATAGTTCTTTTTATTTTTTTGATTTTATATCTTATTATTTTGATTTTTAATTTTCTAATTTTATATTTCCTTTTTAGATTTTTATATTATTAATTTTTTTATATTTTCTTCTCTTTTAAACTATATAATAAGGCTATATATAGAGCATATGTACAATATAGACTAATAAAGATATAAAATACTAATAAAACTTGTCAAAATAAAGAAAATAAAATCTTTTTGGATTATTGAATATTTTTTACTATTTTGTGATTTTTTAGGAATTTTTGCTAATTTTTATATATTTTTAAAGTCAAAAATACCCTAAACAAGGGTTAAATTAAATACTCGAAATTAAAATGGAGATGAAAAATAGAAACCATAACAAAAAATGCTCCAAATTAATATATATAGATATATGTATATAAAAATAATATAAAGAAAATTCAGAAATAGAAAATAAGATTTTTGGGATTTTTGGGAATTTGATAAATTTTTGTAAGTGTTTTTAGGATTTTTCTTTCTTTAAGTTTTCTTTTATAATTGTTAGTGATTTTTGGGCTGAAGATTAGAAATACTTAAATAAGTAATATGTTTTTTTGGCAATTTTTTGAGGTGATTTGGGGTTTTTCTATTTTTTGAGTTTTCTTTTGTATTTTTTAGTGATTTTTGGGCTGAAGATTAATAATACTTAAATAAGTAATATATATATTTTTGGGTATTTTTAAGGTGATTTTACAAAAGTTTTGTCTTTTTTAAGGCAAACAGGGGCTGACCGTGCACTGTTCGATTTTAGAAAATAGGAATGGGGCATATAATGCAAAAAATAAAATTATAGTGTGATAAGGCATGCTTCAAGGTGCCTACTCTTATTTTTTATTGATTTTAGAGCACAGAAACTATTTTTAATAATTAGAAAATATCACACAAATTACCTGCCCTAGCAGGGGTATAGTTGCTAATAAAATAACATGCGAGGACTACAATGTAATTTTACCCAAAAGCTAACACTAATATTCAAGTTCTATGCATTAAAAGACAATTACATAAACACGTGAGGGCTTTAGTGCAAATATTACAATATGAATGTGCGCCTGCACGTGACTTTAGCGGGAATCAAATTGCAATAAATGAAAAGTTCAGGGTATTACATGCAATTTTTCCAATAATTTTTAAACTTGGTAAAATATTTACAGGGCCTTTTAATAAATACAAAAGCACGGAGGGGGGTTGTGTAAATTACCCACTTAAGTGCCCGGATCCAAGCATTGAGGAGTCTCCACATGTCCAATCGAGTGGCTCTGATCGCATACCCCTTTGCGAATATCCAACATTCCAGATTATCTGGACTGTTTTTCTTGATCGAACGACGACGAGGGCCCCCGGAAGAACCAACAAGAACAAGACGCTGATGACTTTTGATTCGTCGATCCTCGCTCCTCCTGCAGCCTTTGTCTTCTCTGCGTGCGACATCAGGGTTCAATGAAGGTGAGCGAGCACGGAATGCTCTAGCGAGGGTGGACCACCTGGAGTGGCTCCAGGACGTCGTTAAGGCTCCAGATGCGCCTCCAGACCTAAAAGGGCACCAAAAGAATCTCAGACACGAGGGTTATCTCCTCGACCCGGGGTTTATACAAAATGATAGGGGGAACGTAATGGAGGGGGAGTTCCGACGAGGTAACGATGGAGGGATCTCGACTCCCAGATCCATGATGGATCTGGGGTGGATGAAGGGGGGTATCGTTGGAGAACGCGGAGGGGATGGAAATGGCATGGAAATCAAGGTGGATCAACGGTCGGATGATGATGAATCAGACCTGGAGCTCGAGCTCCGGGTAGTTGGGCGTTTTCGATTTAAGCACTAATTACTCATTTAAACTACAAACTAAAGATGCTAAATTGAAATCAGAATAGAGGATTACCTAAGAATGCAAGAAACATGGGCTCAACCGGCCTGAGGCGGCCATGAGCAGGACATGCTGGCGGTGCTCCGGCGATGGTTAGATACACCTCCTCTGATGGCTCTCCTCGCTACAAATCACAACTTCTCCACGCTGTTACCATAGGGAAGATCACAGGGGTGATCTGAGGGGCTAAAGCCAGAAGAAAAAGGATCAAAAAGTCAAAAAAAGGTGAAGGGGGTTTATTTATAGGCGATTTTTTGACGAGTTTCGAGGGGATCTTGCGTGAGATATAGTGAGGGTCGGTGGAGATTCTAGGATGGGCGTGGATGTGGGACGAAATGGGAGCACGATGGTGGTAGTCTTGAGGGTCATGAGTGCTAGAGGAAGTGTGGGCAAATCGATGAAGAGGCGGCCTCGTGACTTCTGACATGCATCATAAGGGGGAGCAGATAGTTGACCAATGTCAACAAAGAAACGAGCCCGGTTGGTCCATGTGGACCAAACAGGAAATTCCAAGGCAAAAATGCCTTGGAAATTAGATAATAAATAGAATATGATTTTATTATTTTTAGGTTAAAAAATAAAAAAATATTTCAAATTTTCTGTAGTATTTTATGCGCATATTTATTTATTTTTTAGAGGTATTTATTTATAAGTTATTTTCTAGGGTATATATAAGTATATTTGCCTATATTTTAGGTATTTTATTTTTATTTTGTATTTTTGATTTTATTATTATTTTCTTATTTTATATATTCATAGCTTAATTTTAGGTATTTAAATATTTTTTATATTTTTCTGATATATTGCACACTCTTACTTTAATAAATATATTAATTGTACATGTATACTTAGAGGTAATTCATCTATGTATTATATATATATATCTTTAATTAGTGTTTTCTTTATTGTTTTATTCATGTTTTAATATGTACATATATTATAAATAATATTTACAAAATTATAAAAATATAAAATTACAAAAATAATGAATAATAAATAAAATGATTATTTTAATCGAGTATACTATACAATAAGGGTACAAACCTAACTTTCACTCCTTAACTCCAAAAAATATGAAACCACCTTCATTAAATAGCTTATTAAAAGTTATATACAATTAAAGATGATTTTGATATATTTTGAGTTTCATGAGGGATATGGGTCTATGAAATTTGGCTTTTGGAATCTTATTTTGTGTATAACATATACACTGTATATTATTTTTGTGTGAAATAAATTTTGTATTTTTCTATATATTATTATATTGAACTTTCATGTACAAAGTTTCATTATTTTAAGTGTAAATAATAACGAATAAAATAGGTCCCAAAAAGCAATTATTGACCTATTTTAATAGAGTGATTACTCCGCATTTTTTGTACACTTAGCCGCCCTATCTCCCCCTACTTTATACCTTGTCGACTAAGTCATTATGATGACCAAGTCTTGATGGTTTGGGTCACTTCATTGTCCTTGACACTTCGCTCCTTTTCTTTTCTTTCCTTTATTCTTTAATTTTGACGATAAACACAATAAATGTACAATATTTTATAAAGTATCATTTATTGAGTGTTTATTTTGACAAATTAATGATATATACATGCATTTAGCTAGGTTTTAAAGGCCAAAATGAAATAATAAAGGTGATGAAATGGAGATTCATCACGTCGTCACATTACCGTTGTGCTGCTACCTCGACTACTCGTGGATCTCTGTCTCCTTCGGTGCGACTCACTCGTGAATAAGACGTTTGATCTCATGAGACAAGATCAGGAGATCCATCATTTGGATCGACAACTTGGATTGCGAGAAGCACGTGATTCATCTCCATGCTCGCAAGCATCTCTTTCGATAGATCGGACTTGAGATAGGAGGTCTCTTTGTTTAGAGACTCAATCACTACCGCGCTACAGGAGGCATTCCTTTATCTAGTATATGGTTTAGATGAAACAATCCGAGAAGTGTTCTTTGATCATGTGATTTCATCGTTTAAAACTTTTAAATTCTGCTGCACCGAGCAACTAGTGCGACTAGTCGCTCTCGATCGTATTTGATGCGACCCTCCCACTTCCATGATACGCTTAAGGATTCTCCCATATCTTTAAAGTGGTATCAGATCCTCGGTCAGGTCTTGGATATGATACAAAACCCTAGGCGATCATGGTTCATGTTTTAGATGCGCGAGAATCATTTTTTTTGCATTCGATGCAAGAATCAAATATGTTTTTGATGAAATAAAAACCTGCTATTTATGCATTGTTTGGACGTGCTTTTTGGTCAATAAAATGTATTTAGACCAATCAAACTCTCCCACGCAATTTTGAGACTCCCCACCGGTGTGGGAGACCATCAACACTCTTTTAAAGACTTCATTGGTCGGAGGGAAGCCTGCCATCTCGAGATTTTAAAGATTGAAGCTCGTTCAGTCCCTATTCTTCGCGTGTTCTTCCAAGTGGGCTTAGTGCCGTCCAATCTCCTATTGTTCTTCCCGCATTCTAGCTGTCGTTAGATGCTCTTCGTCCCAGCCATCCGATCGTGTGCGGAGATCTAATCTCCTCCATTCACCACGAATCGTCATCGGGCGACGGGAACGCAACACGTGGCATAAGTGCAAAAGATCAACCGTCCATTCCAACCTTCGGAGAGGTATTTTGCGCTACACCCCTTCACATTTTTGTATTGAATATTTAGGACTTAAACTTTCATATACATAGTATTTTAATTTTTAATATCTGTGCAAAGGACCTCGCCTTTAATCTTATTTGCATTCTAGTCTAGCACTGACTCAACTGACAGAGCGTGTTATTTTGCATCCAAGCCCTTGCGCATTTGCTTTATTAATGTTTAGTTGTATTCAGTTGTAACTTTTTGACAATTTTTCTCTGAAGCCTCTGGACTTTATTTTAATTGCACAAACAACCCTTGATAGTAGTGTAGTTTCTCTTTATTTCTTGTATTTATTTTAAATAGCTACATTACTCGAAAAAATCCACAAAAATAGTTATAGATTCCTTATTGCACACACTTCCATGCACATATTTTATTTTACAATTTTAGGACCTTGTATTATTTATTTAAAATAAAAATGTTGAAAAATTCCCAAAAAATATATTTTGATTATTTCTATATTTTTAACCTTCAGATAAAAAATCATTAAAAATTATAAAAGAAAACTCTTAAAAATTGAAAAACCCCTAAAACCCTTATAAACATACGAAAAATCCCTAAAAATCCCTAAAAATCCCCAAAAATCTATTTTCTATTTTTGAATTTTATTTATATTATTATTTACTTATTAAAATTAATTTGGAGAATTTTTGATATTATTTGCTATTTTATATCTCCATTTTAATTTTGGGTATTTAATTAAATCCTAATTTAGAGTATTTTTGACTTTAAAATTTATAAAAATTTGCAAAAAATCCTAAAAAATACAAAATTAGTAAAAAAATTCAAAAACACAAAATATTTTATTTTATTTATTTTTCTTATTTTTATTAGTATTATATCTATATTAGCCTACTTTGTGTATATACTTTATACATAACCTTATTTTATATTTTAAAAGAAAAAGAAAACATAGAAATATAAAAATCCAAAAAGGAAAAAATAAAATCAGAAAATTAAAAATCAAAATAAAAAAATATAAAAAAAATAAAAAAAATTAAAAATTAAAAATTAAAAATTAAAAATTTAAAACCTACAAAAAACCAAAGTTTGGCTAAGTGTTTGAGAGACACATTGTGCTTTGATTTTTTTATCTTGTCTGCTCTACTCCATTGCTTCCTGTGTTCGACCCCTATTTGTTTGCCATTATACATTCTTAGTAGGGTATAATAAATTTTAACTCTTACTCTTAATTGCTTAATTATCTGTATGGGTTAATTGTTGAACAACGAGAGGATCCGAGTAGTCGATTCAACAACAATGAGCCTGATTTGTTAGGCCATTATTTCGTGACTCCCATTTTCTCGTTTTTCAAATGGCGTCGTTGCTAGGGAGCATCGACTTGTAGAGTAGCTTTGTATCTTTAATTGCTTAGCCAATTTTGATATTATCTCTCTTCATTCGATTGTCTATTTTGAATTGTTTAACGTCTCTTCTCTTCTCTTCTTGTGAGGGACCACAGACCGAGGAGAATCGCCTAGATGATTCTATGCAGCCTTGGGATGAGGAGCCGACTATTCTGACCTAGCCGACAGGAGAGAGCGGGAGGCTCTTGAGAGAGATAGGACAATAGTTAGGATTTTTATTTTCTTGTGAGAGAGAGTTTTTCATTTTTGAACAATTAATTTGTAAAATATATGTACCCAAGACTTTGGACACTCGGGCCCAATTTCCAAGTGTTTGTTCACTTGGGGGCTCACCGCATTTTCCGAGTTTTCTGTCGCTTTCTTTTTCTTTGATTCCTGCAGTTTTGTGCATTCTGCCTTATTTTCATTTTTTGTGTGGAATGAGGCCTCAGTCTCTAGGCTTGCTTGATCGTGTAGGTTAAGGCCAAACACCTAATTATATTGCATGTACCTATAGTCTTCACATTTGGACTTAGAATTAATTAATTGTTAAATACTTAGTCTTGAAACTGCGTGCTGAGAGAGTTTGTATACATTGCTTGAAGGACCCATTGTGGCAGGCACCGATCGGCATCGGAGATCAGACTTAAGTTTCACTCTGAGTACTTAGCATTTGGTTCTTCACATTTAGCAATTGCCTGCTTAGGACGATTCCGTGTGCATATCGGCATATAGCATAGGTTTAAAATTCATGTTTTGCATCCTGCATGGAGAGAGCTGGGAAGCACTGTAAGTCTTCTAATTGAGCATTCATCATTTAGGCACTAAGGTGAGATTTCCATCTTAGTGTCACGTTGCATTGCTTTTCCGATTATAACCCTTTGTTTTTGGATTACATAGGAATTAAAGAAAATACAAAAACATTAGGCACTTGTATTGAATCTACTCAAAGCAAGTGATAACACAAAAAATTTAAAAAGTGACTGCTAAAAAAACTTGACCTAAATAAAATTGATTAATTGGACTCATTGCCTTGGGTGAGATTTCTGGTTGCATTGGAAGGTTTCCTTCCCGGTGAGAGAGCGGCTTCGGAAGGACTAGAGCCCAAAACCCAGTCTGTGGTTGCCTTGTGTATTGCCTGGATTTCTGAAGTATTGGCGCTTCTATCATATGTAGACGAGTAGGGCTTGGTAAAACGATGATGTTCTATATTATGTAGAGCATCGACCTTGTCCGAAGTATTGAACATAGGCCACGCCTTCACAGGGGTGTCTGTCTCATCATCTTGTGTCCGAGTAGGTTCCCGTACGCTCACGGGTGATTCCGTTGCGAGTGAGATTCTAAGTAGTGGTTTCGCCTATAGGCTTCCTCCTTCTATTTCTTTGGTTGAGTAGGGATCTAGGAAGGGTTACAAGGACCTTAAAAAGTGCAGACTACATGTTACAAAGGAGGAGGACAAGTACATGATACTTTTCCAACAATACTCTCTCTCCTATAGACGTAGCTCTCTAAGGACTTGCTAAAAGATAAATGCTTGAAAATCAAATCTAGAACCAACAAAGATAATTGCCGAACCTTCATGGCTTCATGGGTTGAGTTGGTGAATCCACTATTTTGAGGTTTAATTGATTAGACTTATTAAGGTCAAGATCAAAAACATCGTGCACTTGCGCAATTTTGCTCTCCTTCCTAATTGACCCTTGCTTATTGTGAGCCTTCTACTGTTTTACACTCCTTCTATTCCTTGTTTGCCTCTGTACTCTTCATCCATCATCTATCTCTTTTGACCCTCTTAAGATGTCGTCACACAGATTGTTTAGTTAGGATCCCGCCAACGCCTACATCGATTCCGTGTCACCAACATCTTTAATAAGGCAGGGTGATCTCCAAGAAGTTAGTTCGGATCTTGTGAATTTTTCCTTGGTCTCCCTAATTCTCTCTTCTTTCGATACTTGCCTTTCTCCCATAAATCCGCTATTTGGGATGGACTCACAACCGGAACTAGCTCTTCCTCTCCAAATAAACCATGATTACTCTTATCCCAGAATTAACCCCTTATGGATGGAGATCGAATTCAGTCAATATCCTATGCTCCGTTCACAACAATCTAGGATTGACCTTATTCCTAGATTCATATCAGCAGTTGGTGTTTAGAAAGAGACTGATTAGGGTTTACTCCATCATACATATTCTCAACCCGATCACAAGACAGACATTCAAGCCGATTCAGAGATGGCTACTACAAGAATAGGAAAGGGTCCGCAGCCCTAACCAGCCGAGCAAACTGATCTAGGGGAAGGGCAATATACTACATAGAATGATGTCGACAATCAGGTGCTCGCTTCTATATAGGCCATCCAATAGCTGCTGACCAATCATGCCCTGGCCCGGACCGCCTTTCAAGACATGCTGAATGATTTAAGAAGGAGGGCCTACGCGAGAGATGGTAGATGGGAAGATGAACCGGAGCCAGAGAATGAGCTTAATAAGAGAGGTGCAAGAGATGCATTTTCAGTAGGTGTACCCTATTTCGAGAGAAGGGATGACGAACCACCGCTGCCGAAGCCCACTTTGAAGCAAACATACAATCCTGGAGCAGGGTGTATCACGGAGTGGATTCAAATTCCACAAATCCATGTCCACTTCGAGCTGAAGCCACAATTTCTATCTCTACCACCCACTTTCCATGGGAATACTATCGAGGAACCATACATCCACCTTAAGAAGTTTGATCGCATCTGTGCCACCACCCACTACCTCGGTATCCCATTGGGGGTAGTCAAGATGACTTCCTTCCCCTTCAGCCTCCAGGACAAGCCCTTGTATTTGGTCGATTATTTAGGGAAGGTAATCACGAACTGGAAGGAGTTAATGTCTGCATTTATCCACAAATTCTACCCTCTCGGTCGCCTGAACTAGATGCGCACCCGCATCTCCGATTTCTGTCACCAACCCCACGAAACGATACATGAAGCATGGGAAAGGTTCAAGGAATTACAAGAAAAGTGTCCCCACCACGAGATTCCCAAGACTCATCTCGTGCAGCATTTCTTTGGCGTGTTGACAGTGGAAAGCCAAAGAATCGTCAATGCCGCTTGTGGAGGCTCGCATTTCAACAAGGATGAGGATGTAGTTTGGAACATTTTTGAGGAGATGGATGAAGGAGAGGCCGCTCAGTCCTCATCACATGCCTACATGAAAATGCCTTCCACCATCAACAAGCCCGTCAATATGGCTACCCATAACGAAGACAAGGACGAGAGCTCCAACCTCAACATTATTGGGAGCTACTTGTCTAACATCATTAAGAAGAGGTCACAAGACCTCAAAAAACTATCTGTTATTGAGAAGAGAACCTTGGGCTTGGAGAAGCTCGATTTGACCGCTCAACAACTGGAGCGGCTAGTCCGTGCTCTGAATGCCAACACTTGCAACTCAGTGTCTGCCACTGCAGAGAACCCTGTTGAGCATAAGAGCCACTACATATACAATATTCTCAATCGAGTCTCTCTCAGCCTCAACCAGTCCAACACATGTACTACGTACAGGTCCTGGAGTAGCCCTCACAGTCCCAGAAACAGATGGTTGTCTATCAACCAGAGCTGCATCCAGCCTATCCGGAGTAGTTTCCTCCACCCTTGCCACAGATTCATGAGATTAATGGTGTGTGGGAACACGAACAACAACTGAATTATCCTCAAGGACACTCCCATGGTCAGAACTCAGCCAACCGACCACACCACCAGCAACAATTGGAAGGGAGAAACTTCTAGCCCTACTAACCCCAGAACCAACATCCTCCACAATATGGGAGTACATGGAGGTGGGGGTATCAACAGCAGAAGTTCGACTGCCATCATCAAGGTTTCCCTCCGCAGCAGCCTACTGCATCATACCAAAATTTTCATCCTTCTCATCAGTATTCACATTACTCCTCTCATCCTCCTCACCAATTCTCATAGGGTTACCGGCATCAACCTCCCCTAAACTATCAGCATCAGAGGCCCCAAGTGGGTGATTCTTATGAGGTTGCACTAGTGAACTTGACCCTCGCATGCCTGGAGCTGCTCGTTAAGAATATGTTTGAGATGACCCAGAAGATAGACGGCATGACAACTGCCAAAACTATCATACCAGCCTAGGTCGAAGATAATCCTAATAATTTCTGATGCAAGGAGCATGTAGTTTGCTGTGATTTTCCTGATTCAAGTATAAATGATTTGTTTATATATGACACTATTACTCTCAGGAGCGGTAGAGCACTGCAACTATCGATTACCGTAAAGGGAAAGCACATTGCATCTGACGGGGAGTCGACAGTCCAGCTAGCACGAGGGTCGAGCATCATTTTTAGAGGAACACCATCTTTATAAAATCCACAAAAAACGATGAAAATACAAAAAAAACAAAAATACAACAACACCCTTGGTTGAGACCAACCAACATTGGAGACGCCTGTACGTGCCACAGAAGCAGTACCAGAGCAGAGAAGTCAAACACATGCAGCGGATCCAAAGTCTACACTCAACATCGAGCCTGCATTTTTTGGTCCACAGATTGTAGATGATTTTATACCTTTTTGCCATCTACCTGTAAACAATGGTACAAACACAATTTTGAATGATATTATTTCAGATTCTGTAAATATTCCCTTTTCTGAATAATGTAAAAATATAAAAAATGAAAAATTTGAAAATGCATTAGAGAAATTATCCAAAATTTGGACTTAAATATGCCCTTGATGAAAGCTCTTGAGTATATGTCAGTCGTGAAGAAAGGATTGAAAGATGCATGTACAACTAGGCGTAGGCCTCATCCTCGTAATGCCAAAAGCAAAGGTGGCATGTTTCAAAATAATATTCTTACAATGGACACAATCAATGCTATCAGCAATCTCCTGGATAAGAAGCCCGATAAGGGAGCACCGCTCGTTCGCTGTCAGATGTTCAACCAAGAGTTTGAACACACCTTGCTCGACAACGGGTCTTCTGTCAATCTAATTCCTGCTTCACTGCTCACAAAATTCAGGTTAGGACAACTAAAATCGACAAAAAAGATTATGCAATTCGCGGATAAATCTATCAAGAGGCCTAGGGGCATGTTGAAGGACGTGATCATCATGGTTCAGGGTATGCAGTTCCCTGCCGATTTTATTGTGCTAGATATGGACGTCTCCACACCTTTGCACCTCACCCCAATCATACTTGGACAACTATTCTTGTGAACAACCAATGCAATAGTGAATTATGGCACTGGAGAGATCACCTTCGGCTCCAGGAACAACAAAATCGAGATAGAGTCCGTGTCTGATGCAAGACCTACAAATGGAACATCTACAGCGTGTGCGGGGGTAAGAAATCATTCTGAAGACTGATTTTTTGGAAGAATTTCAAGACAACAACCTTTTTATGGATAATAATGAGGTTCATGAATTCCTCTGTCCCGAGGAAGAAATGGAGAACACAATCGAATTTCCCCTTGTTGCTCGTGATGAGATTCGTGCTGATTTGCTTGATGAGGTTCAGATGGAGATGATCTGCCCTCAAGACCAAGAGCAGATCATTGAAGATTTCTGCAATGTAGGAGAAATTATTGAAGATTTCTATGAATTTTGGAATGAAGAGGCAGATGTTTTCTATTGAATTTCTAATAATAAGTTGTTACCGATCCTGCTATGGAGAACAACAATGGAATGCGGTGAAGAACATTTTCAAGTATACAAGATGGATGCAATATTATATCTTGGTCTATGGAGATGGTGATCTCCAAGTCTTGGGATACATAGATTCAGACTTCCTGTCATATATTGATGATTGAAAGTCGACATTCGAGTTTGTGTTCCAATTGAACGATGGTGCTGTGAGTTGGAGAAGCAAGTAGCAAGACACTACGGATGATTCAACAATAAAAGACGAGTACATATGTCATCGGATGCTGCAAAGGAGGTGGTGTGGTTGCGTAAGTTCATCCAAGAACTTGGCGTAGTTTCCTCTGTTACTCCCATCCCATTACTACGCGATAACATGGGAGCCATTACCCAGGTGAAGGAACCCAGATGGCATCAAAAGAGAAAGCATGTGGAAAGGAAATCTACATCATTCGGGAGATTCAAAATCATGGTAACATCATTATCACCAATGTGGCCTCTGTCAACAACGTTGCCGATCCCCTTACCAAACCATTGACACAAAAGGTTTTCGACCAACATGTAATGAACATGGGTTTAAGGATTGTACTGGAATGGTTCTGAGGGCTTGTGGGAGATTGTTAGCCATGTGAGCATGATGTGAACCATTCCTACAATAAATGTTATTATAATATTTGATTTATCAATAAAAGTTATTGGTTAGTTCACTCCCTATCTGAGATTAAGTGAATGAATGTACTATAAGGTCCCTCTATACAATTAGGGTTATGTACCATGGCCATCTTAATGACCATACAACTGTTGATTCAATAGTTGAATCATAGAGGGTGGTGCTTGGAAGAATATCTAAGGAGTTAGATTGAGGACTCATCAAGCACTGTCAAAATGATTGTTAAGAGATGATCTCCAGCCTGAGTAGGATATGATAATCCTTTCTCATTAGGCTGATATCTTACCGACCTCTTGATGCATGTCCTCTGCATGGGAATAGAGATTTGGATGTGTCAGATTAGTTAAGTCAAAGAGTTGACTTAACGAGATAGAGATAACCAAGTCCTATGTCGTATACTGTCATGATATAGGCACACATCCTCTGACCGGAGACAGATGTGTTACTATATGTCTAAGTATGTACATTTGGAAGACTAATAAGTTGATGGCCTAATCAATGTCTATACACTGGTGAGCTGATGTGCATACAAGGGCATATGAGTAATACGATCTCTCAAAGGGATCATACATATTCAATTGTGAATTGGAAAGATATGAGCTCACTCATGAGGTATTGGGGCGATCAAATTCCATGCATGGTCATCGTGCTTTGGAAGCATGACAAAAATTTGAAGGTATGATATATGCTTTTGGAAAGCGTATGATCGATACCAACTTCCAATGACAGAATGAGAAACTTGACAATGAAACCTTGAAGATGACAATGAAAATTGATCTATCTCTTCGGGTTTATTATAGGTCTTCCGGTATGCAGGATGTACAGGTATTAGGAATACATGAGGGTGATGTGATCATAAACGATTGTATGACCATGACGCTTCCATTCCAAGGGAGTGATGAAACAGGTATGGATTTTAGTGACTCCTCTCAATACGGAAGTGATCTGATCTTGGTCCAAATGTTGGACATTAATATGAATGTGATCAGATGCAATGAGAAGATTAGATTCATGATCTTGATTTAATCAAGCATCTATGAGAGGTCCGTGAGATCTGTATTTGAGATATGATATCAATATCTAAGTCACTATACCTGGAACGTACAATCGTATCTCCAAGTATCTCTTGAGAAAGCGTATTATTCTTAAAAGATATTCTTAAAAGAGTTCAAGAATAATTCCATTGTTAGATTATATCCGAGCATTGAGAAATGGATAATTCATTGTGATTCAATTATCGTGAATAATGTGAATTTGATTCATATTATTTAGATGCATGAGAATGATGAACCAATATAAATAAATATGATTTAATTATTATGGGTAAGAATAATGTGGATAGTACTATCCACATATATATTATAAATGAGATTTATAATATATCAGAGAGAGCCAATTGTAATTTATATTTGTTGGTTAATTATGGATGTGAATTGGATTCACATTTGATAATTAATTGAAAATATAATTTACATTTTATTTTGGGTTGTGAATGTGATCCACAAATTTCCAATAGCATGATTGCATTGTTCACAAGATAATTATGAATCATCATTGTGAGCTAATGTTGGAGACGAGATAATGTAATCTCATTGGAAGAAGATTGTCATCCACCAACAAAGGTGGTGGACGGCCACCAAGTCCCAATTGGAATGGGTGGCCATCCCCCCTTATGGTAGGATGATAATCTCCTTCCAATTATCTTTAAGGATAATCGATTTAATTTGATTAAATCAATTGTTATTATTTTTACAACAAAAATCATGTCCATTGAAAGGAACACAAGTCAATATCATCCATTTATTTTGTGTTATCCTTAGGACTCCCAAAATACTTTATAAGACGAGGCAACCCTTGCTCTTCAATTCACAACTAAAATAACAACAATTGTTCTCTTTCTCTCTCTCATTCTCAAGCCCCATGCCACCTCTCTCTCTATCTCTCTATCTAAGGCGGCCATCCACTCTAACCTTAGAGAGAAGGTCGCCGCCGTCGTTGAATTGCTCTTGTATTGCTGTATCGACTACTCGTGGATCTTCGTCTCCTTCGGCGTGCCTTGCTCGTGAAGAAGACGTTTGATCTCGTGAGACGAGATCAGGTGATCCATCTCTTGGATCAACAACTTGAATTTGAGAAGCACATGATTCATCTCCGCGCTCGCAAACGTCTCCTCCGAAAGATCGAACTTGAGACAGAAGGTCTATTTGTTTAGAGATTCGATCACGACCACACTACAAGAGGTATTCCTTTATCTAGTATGTGGTTTAGATGGAACGATCCAAGAAGTGTTCTTGGATCATGCGGTTTCATCTTTTAAAATTTTTAAATTCCGCTGTACCGAGCTACTAGCGCTATTAGTCGCTCCTGATCATATTTCATGCGACCCTCATGCTTCCGTGATGTGCTTAAGGATTCTCCCATATCCTTCAGTATATCAAGGAAAAATTGCACAAACATCCATCATAATTTCGGTAATTGCATTTGCATTCTCTCTGTTTTATTTTCAATTTTTATTCTATGTATTGCATTCATACCCCTGTGTTTGCATCCTTGTTTGAACTTCATTTTGTCATTATTTTTTTTCTAAAAATTGCATCTTGTATAACTATCTTATGCGCTATCTTGTGGATATTTAATTGAAAATTTATGGTATGTGGTTGATTTAATATAATTAATATAGTAGAAAATAGCATATGTTACACTATGCATGCTATTAAATTGCTATTAAATCAATAGTTGCTCCACAAATTACAAAAAATTCATAGTAGGTAGAGGTTAGTTTGTTTTACATTGTGCCAAAAAAGCATCACATTTCTATGCATATCGAGGTCACAATAAATTAAAAGGTGATTTGTATAATTTATTTTTAATTAATTCCACCCTTAGTATTTTAAGGAATTAAAAGTTGTTCTAGATACCTCTCATGTAGACTTATCTAGGATAATTAAGTCTCTGAAAAATATTGGTGTTTGATATTTATTAAAATTATTATGCTCGAAATAACCCTACATTCATTTTTAATTCATAATTAATTCATATTATTGCCGAAAATTCCAAAAAAATACAACAGCTTAATTTGCACTCATACACATTCTAGTTAAGTTTCATTGGGTTTGAAGTTCATTATTGAAATTTGAAGTTTAGCCCCTGAGCTTTGCTAGGATTACATTACATTTATTAATTGCATAAAAAATACCAAAAAACATTCCTCTGAAAAACTAAGTTATGAATCTTCTAGATATTGACCTAAGGAGACACTGGCCTCATGAGTTGGACCTTGGGCTTGCCCAAGTAAAAATACAAATTGACCACTCGCATTAATCGATAAATTAATCAAGTCGTCATTTTTTATTAATATGAATTGCCCGCCTGCAATGAAATCAAACGTTAATTCCACATAATTAGCGAGGGTATTTTCAGGTTTGTCAAATGGCACTGTTTCTAGGGAGGCACGACTTATATTGATTTTTATAAAAATTAGTTTTTAGGTTTTCCACCCCCGGGTAGATTGACCCTTGGTTTTTCTTGTAATTATTTCTCTATTTATTTTTCTACATTTTTATTTTGTTTGCTTTATTTTATTTTGTGTATCTCTCTGACCACCATCTAATTTTTGTGCAAGGGTCCCAACGCGACGGAGCGACCGCTTAGTGGCTGAGCAACTCCAGAGCATTGGAGGTCGGCTTTTCTGGTAAACAAGACGACTGATGGACACATCAAAATTAAGATCGAGTCGAGTCGTGAGGCAGTGTAGGGTCTAGGTTTTTATTTTCTTACATTTTTGTAATTAAATTTTAATATTTAGGTAATTACATATTTCTAGCGGATTCCGTTTGGGATCTCACGTGTGTACACAAACACTTGGACATTATTCTTGTGGTGTGTCGAGACCTATTTCACTTTCCGGTGAGGGTGGGGCTTGATTTGAGTGGCTCGTAGGTTAGACCTACACACGTGGCTCTTAGAGCTTTTTATAGGTTTTTATCTGCTGCACTCATAAAATCTAGGACCACACATTCACATTTAATGATTATTATCATGCTTTTCACGAGTTTTTATTTAATTGAATTATGAACAAGTCGTTGCAACCCAATCAAGCATCGACAAATTTTTTTGATTCTCAAACTGAATTAATTACAAAAGAATGTAGCAAGAGAATTTTGCTATTTAATTTATCTGTATAGCTAACATGATCAATCTCAATGAGGCTACAATTTATTTTCGAGGGTTATTTAAATAATTGAAAAATCAATTAGAGGAAAAAGGAATCTCAATTGCAAACTATCTTGGTTTTTGTGAAATTTTTATCTTCTTAACTTTTTTTCAATTTTTTTATTTCTATTTTTTATTTTCTGATTTTCAATTTTTAACGATTTTCAATTTTGCAAAATTTTAATTTTCAAAATATACTTTTCAAAACAAATTCATACACAAAAGAAATGCATTTTTTGGATTTTTCAAATATGCTAAAAATGCTAAAAATGTCTAAATAAATTATTTTTGTATTTTTGATGTTTTTTTACTATTTTTATGATTTCCAAAGATTTTTAGATTTTTTACGGATTTTTAAAATGAATAAAAACATGGGAAAATGAAAACAATGAGCAAAAAATATTATTTTCAATTTAAAAATATAAAATGAAATAAAAAATGCTACAATTATTTTTCCTAAAAACTAGAGGACATTGTCTACAAACATGAACTTAAATCACATTTTTTTAATTTTCTACAATTTTATATGTTTTTTAAGATTTTGAGTATTTTGCATTTTTTGGGTTTTAGAAATATTTAATGCAAAAAATTGGACAGAAAATAAAATGCACAGAAAGAAAACTATTCTATTTTTTTAGAATTTTTATGTAATATTTGAATTTTTCATGATTTTTCAAAGTTCAAATAGAGAAAAAATGATGTTTTTGTTTTTTTAATAATAGAAAATGACAATAAAATGCAATGACAAAATTAAACTTTGAAGTGACACAGCAAAAGCATAACATGATTTTTGCAATTTATTAACCAACAAAAGTGTTTATTTCAATGGAAAGAATAAGCAAATTAAAAATCTGGATACACGTGGACAAAAAAGTAAATATTTATAGTTTCTATATGAAAAAGTAATAAAAATAAAAGAAAGGGGAAACTATAATAATTATCCCAATAAACATGTTACGCACGTGCTGGAGGCTATGGCAGAGACATTTTTTGCAATTTCTCAAACCTCCGAGGGCTTTATTGAAAATTTTCTGATTTTTTATTGAAGTCCCCTAGGGTTACTCTAGGGCTTTCATTCCTTTTCAAAGTGAAAGGGAGCACCACCCCTTTGTTTCTTCACGCCTAAG
Source organism: Ottelia alismoides (assembly GCA_037367405.1). Lineage (NCBI taxonomy): Eukaryota > Viridiplantae > Streptophyta > Magnoliopsida > Alismatales > Hydrocharitaceae > Ottelia > Ottelia alismoides. Next base: position 428,800 of record JAZKJV010006661.1, read on the forward strand.
CACGACCGAATCTGTAGAGGCACGGGACAACGACGAGTGATCCTGTTCGTGATGAACGGTGGTGGAGACTCCAGGCGCGAAGGGCGACGGTGGCTGCGATGGAGGGCTAAGGGGGCAGATGCAGCGGAAGAGGAGGCTAGGCAGGCCGCAGGTGGTTGTAGGTGTAAAGGCTCTAGTGGAGGATGGCGGTTGACAGGTGGCTAGCGACGACAGGGCTTCCTGGGGGAGTGGGCGACACACGCCCCACGACAGTGAGGGGGCAGATGCGGTAGAAGAGGTGGCTAGGCGGGCCACAGATGGTTGCGGGGAGGACGCTGGCACGACCCCAGGCTGGTGGCTGGCGACAGGTGGAGGGGCGCCGCCTGCGGTGGAAGGCCGACACCTACCTCATTTGTTTCTTATTTCTTATTTCTTATTTTTTTTGTAAACATAGAAACTGTATTTTTTTTATTTTTTATTTTTAATATTTTTTTTGAAAGGGAAACATCTGTATTTTTAATAATGTTTTATTCTAGCAAATAAAATATAAAAAACTACGTGAGCATAATGGCTCGATCTAAAATTAAATACGGAAATGTGAGTGGATGACGGATTTGGCGAGGTGGAAGATAGATCCTGGTCTCCGGTCACCGTGCGTGACTGGAGTTGAATGTTTGCGTGAGGTAGAACATGAACGTGGAGAGATCAAGAATATGATATGAAATCGAAATCGAGGGCAGATCAAATATTGATGGGTGATTAAAAAATGATTAAGTAAGATATATAAATATAAAATGACAAAGAAATTAAATACGAAAATTAAACTTAAAATTATATAGAAAAGAGATCGAGAAATAAAGAGACGTGGATCTCACTGTGGGAGCAGATATGCCGTGATGGCATCGACAAAGGCCGACTCGCTGTCACCGGAAGGCTCGGAGGCTAGGCACCTTTCTACAACAAAAAGCTCTCGGAGATTAGGCTCCTCTCACCAAAAATTGATCAAATTAAAATGTGGGAGGAGGAGCCATATTTATAGGAAAAGAATTGAGTTTGAATTTCGAAAATTTGCATGAAGATAAAGATAAAGAAAATTTGAAATGAGATAAAGATAAGAAATGAAGTTAGTGTTAAAATTATTTACATAATTAACTATTTTTTATTTATTTTCATAACTTTATTAAATAAATAATAAATGTTAATTATTTATTTTTTGTGAGGGTTATTTAAGAGAATTAACAATATACATGTACTATATACATATGATATATTATATATATAGTTAAATAAGGAAATCGGTTTAATTTTTTGTTTTAATTTATTTATTTTTATTTAAATAACTAGTAAAGTTATTTATAAATTCGATATGAAAAAAATAAATAAATGGTAAAATTGCATAAACCACCCTGAAAAACCATCTTTCAAATCGTAACTCCAAAAATTATGAAACCAAAACTATTTTAAAGAGAATTTAATTTAGAATATAATGGAAGTGAGTTTGGTTTAATTTGAGTTCATATGGAGCCCGAATTGGTCTTTCAGTTGTCTCTTTATGGCTTTTTCTGGATGTGGTTATTTTTTTCTATACATGATTTTAATTTAAATTTATTTTTATTATTTAGAAAACATTTTTATTAACTACTTTTGTTTGAAAATTATTTAATTTGAGGTATATTTATGTAAAAATAAAATATGTAAGTTTTATACAAATATACACAGAAAAGTATTTACAAAACTTTTTTTGAATTTTCTGATTAACGACCCTATCTCCCCCTACTTTATTCCTGGTCGATCAGGTCAAGTCTTGACTTCTCTCCAGGTTCAGGTCAGCCAGTATCTATTACATATATACAGTCCTTTTTTATTTTTCTTTATTTCGCTTTATTTATTTATTTATTTTAGGTTAAAATAACAATATATGTACAATATTTACACACAGATGCAAGTTAGTAAGAATATGGAGTTAGTATTATATACAAGTGTTTTATAAGGTATTTTAAGTTAAATAAATGAATAAAGATGATGAAATGCAGATTCATCATCCCCCTATGCTTTACCTTTGCTAGTCCCTTAGCAAACACTATTTGAAAGAATAAGTGAATAAAAGAAAAATAAAGCAAAAACAAAGAAATTAGGACAATATTGATATTAAACTTATCTTCATAAAATTGTAGTATGGAGCTCTGTCAGACCTTTGGATTATTAGTGCGGCTGGACCTTAATGGGAAATGGATTTAAAACCTAACAGCCTCTAAGTTCCACAAGACTCCTATTCAGTCTCCTCAACAGTCAGGTCGGAACAAGTCTCCTCTAGTCCCCTGGTCTAGCAACTCTTTCTTCGAGGAGCGGGATATTCCCTTCTAAGTTCAAGTACAACCAACTCAAGAAGAGGGGATGGAGAAAAGAATGGACAGTAACCTGTGTAGCTACCTATCCTTGGATGCATGACCAGTGCAGTCAAGTCATCCAGCTACCAGCTTGCAAAAATTTGACTTTGAAGCTTTTATTATTATTTTTTCTTTTTTCATCCTTGTATATACACTCCGGCAGGCTTTTTACTTTTCAATCAGGCCTGTTCACTTTTGGAGATTCTGCATTTTTACTTTTTTTGAAAATATATACAAGGTGCGACATGTACATAAGGAGTTTTTCCTCTTGATCTAGTAGAGTAACCCTCTTTTGAAGCATTATCGCAACCCCACAGCATCCTGTCTTTAGACCTCAATGCTACCAGATCCAGTTAAGATACACTACCCTCCCTAGAGGAAGACAAGAGGTTCCGCCTAGATGTACTACCCTCGTATGCTACTCCAAGCCAAGAGATTCTGCCTCCTCACTACCTCCTCCATGAAGAGCTACGTGTAGAGTGCTTGTCCAAGATAAGCCACGGTATGAAAGAATCATGCTTGTGTTGTTAAATACTCTACTTAGACTAATCAAGATGATGTGTGAACATAGTCTCATATACTCAAAGAATTAAGTCGCTCGGGCCTGAAAAGTCTTAATTCCATTTCTTATAAGGTTCCCTTGAAATTAAGTGGATTAAGGTCCAACTAAGCTCCATTCTTCAATTTTATTCCAGACTTAGTTTAAATGTCAATACTATCCCGAAAAATGCACATGCAAATGCAAGAAATATGTACAATGCAAAAAGAAAGCAATTTTTTTGAAACAATTTTCTAATTTTGAACTTTTTATGGATTTTTGGAAAAAAAGAAAAAAATGATGCACATGTAAAAAGATATTTTTTTTGAAATTTTAATTATGTAAATTTTTATAGACTTTTGGTTTTGTAGTTTTTAGGGATTTTTTAAGGGAAAAGAAAAAGGTTAGTAAAATATATACAAGTATATACATGGATTAAATTTTTTGTTTGTTTCTTTTTTTGTTGTTTTTGTTGTTGTTTTTTTGTTTTTTGTTTGTTTTTTTGTTTTTTGTTTTTATTTTTTTATTTTTTTGTTTTGTTGTTTTTTATTTTTTAATAAAAGATGACCAAAGTCTATATACTCACGTGGATTTTACGAATTTATAAACATATCCCAAAAATAATCATATTTAAAAGTACGAGTTATGTCCAAAGTATATATGCAATATATATGACACCCCCTATACTTTGCTCGAACTTTGTCCTCATAGTGATCAGAGAGTGACAAAGGGAGACATAACTCATGCTAAGTATAGAAAAGTGAAAAGACTCCTATGCTACAACAAGTCAAAGAAAAGATGAAAAGAATATAAGTCGGTGACCTCCCATGTACTTAGGATCAAATAATCCTAAGTATAGAAGACTGTATAAATGGGGAGAACCGAGGAAGAGAATGCATGAACTTAATGGCTCGACTTGTCCCCCATACTTAGGGTAGAATAGCCCTAAGTATAGAATATCAACAAGTTGGGGGACAATCAAGAGATCAGAAGAATAAAAACACAAAAGAAACGATGTGAACAACATCACCCCCGATACTTAGGGAAGAGTTTCCCTAATTATAAGCAAAAACATGAATGATGAACATGAGGAACATGAACAACTCGAATCATTTACCTCCATACTTAGGATAGAGTACATCCTAAGTATAGCACACAGATATGGACAAGAGGTGAATGATAAACGGAAGAAGGAATGAGCAAATCAAGATAAAACACATATATACAAGGTAGACATTGTTGAGGTGTCTCTCAACAAGCGCTAGAATTTACGCCCCTAAATGGGTGCAAAAGTTAGGATAACTAAGTATCAAGGTTCAGGACATCATCTGTAATGCGAATACCGTACTATCACTGTTGTCTCGGTGTGACAACAACGTGGTCAACAGTGAAAATGATGACACCCAGATAGGCAATCAGGCGGGTGTCTTCTACCGGGTAAATAGATATGTAGATAAAATCAGGCACCGGTAGCATAAAAGAAATCTTCGACGCATGGTTGAATGGTTGGAGCTTAAAAAATAGAATGTGGAGAAGGAAGGATCTGTCATGGAATCCTCCACGTCAATCACCATCTTGAAAATGTTTGGAAGGTCAAGATCAGGAGACTCAATAAGAAAGTATAAATCCGTTGCATGTAATGAAGAGAGTTCAGGTAAATCATCGAATATCTTAAAGGTCGGCTCATCCTTGCGAGGGTCGTCAAGGAGAGAAGAAAAATCAAGTTCAGTAAACTCCGAAGTATCAGAAGAATCAGAATACTCAGAATAATCAGAAGACTTGGACTCGTGATCCAACAGATTGGATGCACAACTAGGGATTGAAACCGAGAATAGAGTACACACTGCCCACCGATAACCCTCGAGGAGATGTGAGAAATCGGGATAATTCGAGGGTGAGAACGAATTATTATATTCAAATAACAAGTTCTCTCTCAAAGTAAATGAAAAACCGTCCAACAGATCAAGAATACGAGACTCAAAGAATTCTTGGTCAAGATCAAAGAGATCATTGTCCTGCCAGTGTTAAGGGATATGAGCTCGGGAAATATTGGACAACATTTGACCCTCAGAGTGAAGGGTGGTTGGGAGGGAATTATTGGACAACATGAGTGATGATTTTTTAGAAGATTGCTAATGATCTGGAGAGAAAAGATCGTATCTAACTCAACATAAAGCATAAGAAAACACAATGAAACCCCCAATTCTCTAACTCAATACAATGGAAAGTCTGTGAAGGTTTGGTCAATTATCTTATCAATTTTAGAGTTAGGTGATCAAACACAAGTTGTACAAACACTTAGGTTGGCATGTGGGATTGGGGCACTAACCTTATTGTGTACATGAGCAAGTAAATGCGAATACAATGAGGGGGTTGCTCTCCCAAAACAATGATGTGAATCAATTACGTTTAATTTTAGTAGTTCAAGTGATATTAGCAGTCTCAATTTTAGGCAGTTGTCACTTGGTTTGAATATTTTCAACGAAGCACATACCGAGTGTCTAATTTCCTTTTTAAATTTATGTGAGTGAAAATAAGGAAGGAGATCGGAAATACCAATGCACGATTAAATACAATGATGCATGCATGGGATAGAGATGCACACCTTGTCGCCACCACTCCACATGCAGGGTGATCCGTGCAGAATTTAAATACAGAAAAAACTAACCTATATGATGCAAGTGAACCGTCCTAACAATAGTTTCTATTAACTTGCTAGAACTAGTTAATTAAGTCCAATTATGCTCTACTCTATAGGTACATAAATTCTTGTTTAGGGCTTTTGAACCTAATTAATTACCTGACTCAAGCAAATTAATAAAGAAATCAATAGGTGGCTCATGAAATCCATTTGAAACAAATAAAATAAAGTGATGAAAACAAAATTGGTGAGGTCCCCCAAGTGCACCGACACTTGGCAAAATAGATCCTGCAACAAATGGATGTCCGTTTACAAGAGTTCAAGTGCTAGAAATAAATAAAAGAAAGTGTATTTTTTTTCAAATGTTTGGTCTCCTTCAACTCTTCGTCTCCTCCTCTCACGCTCTCCTATGGCTTCAAGATGAATTAAGCTGCCTCCGCTTCATTTGGGTGCTTCAGCTCTCCTAGGATCGCCTCATTCGCTTCGCAGGTCCTCGCAAGAAAAAAGGAAAGAAAGATTGTGTAAGAAACATAATTATAAAAGATGAACATGAAAAATGAAATAAATACAGTGAATATGAACATTGGAATGAATGTGGAAAAAATATAAACAAATATTTACAATCAAGAATAGTAGGTCAAAAGAGAAACCTAATTACCTATGCTGTGCCTCCTGGGCAACATCGACATTTTGATGACCGGGATTATCGTGGGTTTTTATTTAATTGAATTATGAACAAGTTGTTGCAACCCAATCAGCATCAACAAAAAATATTATTTTTTGATTCTCAAGCTGAATTAGTTACAAAAGAATGTAGCAAGAGAATTGCACTATTTAATTTACCTGTATAGCTAACAGGATCGAACTCAGGGAGGCTACAATTCCCGAGGTTTATTCGAATAATTGAAAAATCAATTAAAGGAAAAAGGAATCTCAATTGCACACTATCTTGGTTTTTGTGAAATTTTTATCTTTTTAATTTTTAATTATTTTATTTTTGTTTTTTTTTATTTTTGATATTTAATTTTTTTAATGATTTTTAATTTTGCAAGCCTATCTTCTTCTGCGAGACTCGAGATCTACTGATCTCAAGAACTCAGCGAGCTGGAGTGGGTGGGGTCCGGCCGTCTATCGGCAAGGCAGTCGAAAAGCCTCCCGGCTCCCTTATGATTCACGCTTCCCAAACCCCCCTAACCCCCCAGACCCCCCCGCTCGTCTCTTCGGAATGGAGAGAGCCCCACCTCCTCTTGGTTGGCGCCGTTTTGGTGATGGTCCCCCTTCCTGCTGAAAGATCGTTTTGTTCCGGCGGTTACACAAAAGAAATGCAATTTTTTGGATTATTCAAATATGATAAAAATGCTAAAAAATGTCTAAATAAAATATTTTTGTATTTTTGATGATTTTTACCATTTTTGTGATTTTTTAGAGTTTTTTAGATTTTTTAAGGATTTTCAAAATGAATAAAAACATGGGAAAATGCAAACAATGAGCAATCGGGATTATTTTTCAATTTAAAAATATAAAATGAAATAAAGATTGTTGCAATTATTTTTTCCTAAAAAATAGAGGACATTATCTACAAACAGGAACTTATATCACATTTTTTGATTTTTCTACAATTTTATATGATTTTTTAAGATTTTAAGTATTTTATATTTTTTTGGGTTTTAAAAGTATTTAATGCATGAAAATTAGACAGAAAATGAAATGCACAGAAAGTAAACTATTCTATTTTTTAGAATTTTTATGCAATATTTGAACTTTTATGATTTTTCGAAGTTCAAACAGGGAAAAAAATGATGTTTTTAGTTTTTTAATAATAGCAATGACAACAAAATGCATTAAGAAAATTAAACTATGAAGAGATACATAACCAACAAATGTATTTATTTCAATGGAAAGAACACGCAAATTTTGAAATCTGGTGACACAGGAACTAAAAAGTAGATATTTGTAGTTTCTGCATGAAAAAGTAACAAAAATAAAAGAAAGGGGAAACTATTGCAATTTACCCAATAAACGTGTTACGCACGTGCTGGAGGCTCTAGCAGGGATGCTTTTGCAATTTCTCAATCCTCTAAGGGCTTTATTGAATTTTTTCCAATTTGTTTATTGAAGTCCCCTAGGTTTACTGTGGTCTTTCATTTCTTCTCAAAGTTAAAGGGAACGCCACCCCTTTGTTTCTTCACCCCTAAGCACGACCAGATCTGTGGAGGCGGGGGATGACAACTGGTGATCCTGTTCGCAGTGAACGGCGGTGGAGACTCTAGGAATGAAGGGCGGCGGTGGCTACGATAGAGGGCTGAGGGGGAGGATGTGGCAGAAGAGGTGGCTAGGCGGGCCGCAGGTGGCTGCGGGTGGAAGGGCTCCAGCGGAGGATGGCGGTTGACGGGTGCTAGCAGCGACATGTCTTCTTGGGGGGGGGGAGGGGGCGACACATGCCCTGCGGCGACAAGGGGGCGGATGCGACAGAAGAGGTGGCTATGCGGGCCGTAGGTGACTGCGGGGAGGATGCAGGTGCTACCCCAGGATGGTGGTTGGCGGCCGGTGGAGCGGCAAGCGCCGCCTGTGGATGGAAGGGAGGTGCCTGCCACGTTTGCTTCCTTTTTTTTTAATTTTTTTCTTTCTTTTGTTTTTTGTAAACAAAAACTGTAATTTTTTTATTATTTATTTTTTAATATTTTTTAAAAGGGCAACATCTGTATATTTTATAATTGTTTATTCCAGCAAATAAAATAAAAAAACTACGCGAGGATAATGGCTCGGTCTAAAATCAAATACAGAAATGTGAGTCGATGACAGATCCAGCGAGGTAAAAGATAGATTCGGGTCTCCGGTCACCGTGCGTGATCGGAGTTGAATGTTTGCATGAGGTAGACTATGAACATGGAGAGATCAAGAATATGAGTCGAAATCGAAATCGAGGGCAGATCAATTCATGATGGGTGATTAAAAAAATGATTAACTGAGATCTAGAAATATAAAATGACAACAAAATTAAAGATGAAAATTAAACCTAAAATTTTCTAGAAAAGAGATCGAGAAGAGATCTTTCATATCTTTCGGGATCCACCCTACAATATGGGGTCAAAAAGCCAAAATAAGTGATTCGTTTTTAGCCCTTATAAAAAGAAAACTGATTCTTGAACCTCTTTCACGCTCATGTCACGTCGAGGTACTGCAGAAGAAAAAACTGCAAAAGTAAAGGGATGTGGATCTCACTGTGGGAGCGGATAATGCTGTGATGGCCTCGACGAAGGCCGACTCGCTGCCACCGAAAGGCTCGGAGGCTAGGCACCTTTCTGCAACAAGAAGCGCTTGGAGATTAGGCTCCTCTCACCAAAGATCGATCAAATTAAAATGAGGGAGGAGCCATATTAATAGGAAAAGAATTGAGTTTGAATTTTGAAAATTCGAATGAAGATAAAGATAAAGAAAATTTGAAATGAGATAAAGATAAGAAAGGGAGTTAGTGTTAAAATTATTTATATAATTATATAATTATTTATTTTTTTCGCCACTTTATTAAATAAATAATAAATATTAATTAATTATTTTTTGTGAGGGTTATTTAGGGGAATTAACTATATACATATACTTTATACATATGGTACATTGTATACATAGTTAAATAACGAAATTAGTTTATCTTTTTTTTTATTTGATTTTTTTATTTTATTTTAAATAATTATTAAAAATATTTACAAATACAATAATAAATAAATAATTAAATAAATGGTAAAATTGCACAAACCACCCCAAAACACCATCTTTCAAACCATAACTCCAAAAATTATGAAATCATTTTACAGATAATTTAATTTAGAATACAATGGAAGTAAATTTGGTTCAATTTGAGTTCATATGGAGCCGGAATTGGCCTTTCAATAGTCGCTTTATGGCTTTTTCCGGATGTTGTTACTTTTATTCTGTATAAGATTTTATTTTGTAATTATTTTTGTTATTTAGAAAATATTTTTATTTACAACTTTTGTTTTGAAAATTATTTAATTTAAGGTCAATTTATGTACAAATAAAATAGTGTAAGTTTTATACAAATATACTCAGAAAAGTATTTACAAAACATTTTTGGATTTTTTGATTAAGGACCCTATCTCCACCTACTTTATTCTTGGTCGATCAGGTCAAGTCTTGACCTTCTCTCGGGGTTTGGGTCAGCCTGTATCTATTACATATATACAATCCTTTTTTTATTTTTCTTTATCTTTCCTTTATTTATTTATTAATTTATTTTAGGTTAAAATAACAATATATGCACAATATTTACACACAGATGCAAGTTAGTAAGAATATGGAGTTAGTATTATATACAAGTGTTTTATAAGGGATTTAAGCTAAAATAAATGAATAAAGATGATGAAATGCAGATTCATCAATGATACACACCATAGAACGTTCTACTTTGTAAAATTCAATTCACTTCTTCCCATTAATTAGAACTATCTACTAGGTGCGATTTCATTGTCTGCTTATCATATAGTGTAAAATTTTCAATTTTTATTGCATACCGCATGTAGAGCACGAGGATCACTATAAGTCTTCTGAACTTGTCATGCATAATCGAGTTTATTGTTGCATCGGCTTTTCTCGACTCCCATCCCCTTGGTTTTACAACTTAGAATTAGCAGAAATCGGGACTGGACGATTGGCGTGTTGTGTTTGGTGGATTTATTAAGTGATAATCAAACTTAAAATCGGGACCGCCAATACAAATTGAACAAAAAAACTGCATTAAAACTGAAATTGTTTTCGTAAGAGCAACCTCATCACTAGACATATGTACATACCTCCAATTAAGAGTGGGTGAGGATACAACCGCTAAGGATTAGAGCCCAAATCTCTGGACTTGTACTCTAAGCGCTTGGACTGACTCTTGAGTCTCGTTATTGCTGCAAGCACTTGCCTCTGACCCTTAGAAGAAGTAGTCTTGCTTCAAGTTGGTGTATTCTGCCAGCTTGAACACGAACTACCCTAGGAGACTACACCCATGTGTAATGAATGAAAAGATTGTTTGATCACCAATAAAAATATAAAAGATAATTGGCTTGAATTTTGCGGCCTTCACAATGTTCAATTGGTAAATTTGGGGTTTGCTTTGTCTTTATATTCAGGGGTGTGCATTCAAAGTGTGCGCTCTTAGCGCCTTTCCTATCACCCCTTATTTCACATCGTGCTCTTGAATCCAACGTCTTGACATAGAGAATGGCAGATTGGGGTGAGTTTTGCTCGGACTTCACGAGCCTCTCGTTGACCACTCCAAACCGACAATTCTCACAGATTCAGAGATACTCTTTCTTTGAACCACCTCGGTTTCATGGAGACTCTTCCCATGAGACTAAGGTTAATAAGACACTCTTCATTCTCGAGGGTAGTCAGACCCAGATCAACCCTTTCTTCTTTCATCTCATCGAGGAAGACTCTCACCTCGATGCTTCTAGATTGCCTTCTTACAACTCTATTAATTAAAATCCTTTGTATTATGAAGGTGAAGAGAACCAAGATAATATTATGCCTCCCAAGAAGAACACAGATGAAGAGGGGGATAATGACCCATTGAAGGACATCCTAGCTAGACTCGCACAAGCTGAACAAAGAGGTGAATTACTCAGATCGGAGCTTGGTCAGTTGAGGAATGAGGGGGGATCGATGAGAGATGCCTATAATCTCAGTGCTGCATAGAACGAGAATCGGCATAGGCCAGTTTTACCACCAAATGCTGGAGAATTAAAGAATCACTTCTTGACACTCATGCCAAAATTCTATGGCAATGAAATAGAGGAACCATACATGTTCCTGTAGGAGTTTGAAATGGTATGTGACAATATAGGATGACCTGGTGTATCTCAGGATTACCTACAACTTAGAGCCTTCCCCTTTGCTGTAGCAGACGAAGCCGCCTATTGGCTAAAGAATTTGGGGACGGTAGTCACCACATGGGCTGCATTGAAGGGCCTGTTCCTCACAAAGTTCTATCCATTGAGTAAGACTAATCAGACGAGGTTCTTGATATCGAGTTTCATGCAGATGTCCCATGAGACTTTCCACGAGGCATGGGAGAAATTCAAGGACCTGATTCAGAAGTGCCTGACCGACCAATCTTAGTCCAGAACCTATACACTGGTTTGACTCCTGAGGTTCAAGGATTGCTGAATGGTGCCTATGGAGGCAGCTATCTGAACTGAGGAGCCGACGCGGTTTGGATGGTTTTAGAGCAGATGGCAGAGACCAACCGCATCAGATTATCTAGTCGGGCTTATGACAAGCCACCTCCCTATCGTGTATATCAGGAGGTGGGAAGAATAGTTGTCGTCGATATGGTAAATGACCTACTGCACAATAAGAGGATTATTAGTGATAAATTAACCAAGGTTGACAAGATCGAAAAGAAGGTGAGTGACATACACAAGGTCGTCGAGTGGGAGAACCTCGCCAAGCTTCTGAAGCAGATGACATAGCTAGTTGATAGGGTATCCAAGATTAAGATACCCGACCCGTATGCACCCCTTGCTACTATCTATCGAGTGCATCACATTCAGGAGCAACCCATACAGGGGCCTCACAACACATGGACTCAGGGTTAGCCTGAGGTTCATGATAGACAGTTCATGGAGCTGACCATTGAGACAATAATCGAGGAACCTCCACAGGTGGGGGAGGTGAATGGGATTTGGTATTCCAATGATCCCAATACCACCCAGCGACAACAGTAACAACGCCCACAATACCCCCCTTAGACCCAGTACCGCCAGTTCCCATCCCCCCAACAAGAGTAGTCGGGCTATCAGGGCCCCCTTCAGTATCTGCAGAACTTCCCTCAGCAGAGCTAGTACCGTCAACATGTCCATCAGGGACCTAACATACCGCATCGGGGTCATCATCAGCCTTCCTAGATGCATGACCACAGAGCCTCGTCCTCGAGTATCCCTGACCTTTAGAGGATCCTTGATGAGCTCAAACTCATCCGTAATGAGCAGCATGAACAGAGAACCGGCATCAATCGGCTTTCACGTTGGCGTGATGAGTTCACCGCCCCTAGGACCTCCATCCCAGCACAAGTTCAGGTTAACACTAACAACTTGAACCAAGGACAGAATTGTCAGAAGGATCAGGTGATAAATCCCATATTTATCATCATTAATCACCATTATTAATTCTCTTACTTAAGTTAATCACAAAGACTCATTGACTAATAACACTAATTACTAAATTGTGTGTTGTACATAACTGACACTAATTATTATATATTATTTAACCCTTTTTCACTATTATTTTATGTATTTATATATTATTAAAAATGAAATAAAAATTAGAATTAAATTGTGCATAAATAAATTAACATAAAACAAAATAAAAATACAAAAAAATAAACAAAGAAAAGTCAAAGAAAACTATTTTTATATTGTTTTAATAAGTATTTAATTTTTATCTATGTACAAATGACCTCTAATCTCTTTGACTTTTACATGAAAGTTGTAGATCTCATCGAGATCTACAAATTTCATGTTCGTAATTTTTTCCAATTCTAACTTTAACTATTTATTTTGGAATTTATATTATTTCTTCATTTATCTGAATCCTTATTGGGCCATGTGGCACTTCCATAATCTCCCACGTGGCCCTGCCTCTTTATTATGATCCGCCTTCATATGGACCGTTGGATCCTGATCCAACGACCCAGACATCTTCTTGCATGATTGCAGTATTTGCCAAGATGGTAGGCGATTTCCTGGAGGTCTTCATGGTTGACTTCTCGGTCCATGGTGACTCATTTGATACTTGTCTATCTCATTTGGATTGAGTCCTCAAGAAGTGCAATGAGGTGAATCTGGTGCTCTCTTGGGAGAAGAACCATTTTATGGTTCAAGAGGGCATTGTATTGGGGCATGTCATCTCCAAGAGGGGAATGGAGATTGACCCTACCAAGGTGGTTGTGATTAAGAAACTTTAACCACCAACCAACGTCAATCTAGTGCAGTTGTTCCTCAGGCACGTCAGTTTTTATCGCAGATTCATAAAAGACTTTTTAAAGATAGTCCGGTAGCTTACGGGCTTTTAAGAAAAGACACAGAGTTCATTGTAGATCACAAGTGTCTTGAGGCCTTTGAGCTCCTAAAGAGGAAGATCATGGATGCTCCTATACTACATGCATCAGATTGATCTCTTCCAATTGAGATCATGATGGGCGCTTCCGACTTTGCAATAGGGGTTGTGTTAGGAAAAAAAGGTATTACATATGTTGTCCACTATGCAAGCAAAGTACTTTATCAGGATCAACAAAATTGTACCATCATATAGAAGGAAATGCTTGTCGTAGTATTTGCCTTGGGCAAATTCATGTCTCATCTTTTAGGGTTCAAGGTTACCATGTTCACAAATCACTCAACCATCAAGTACCTCATGGAAAAGAAAGACGTGAAGGCGCAGCTTCTTAGGTGGATTCTATTACACCAAGAGTTCTATTTGTAGATAAAGAATAAGCTTGGAGTGAAGAATGTGGTGGCTGATCACCTCTCCTGCATTGAGTCACATAGTTCCTATGAGATTGACCCCATCAAGGACTCCTTCCCTAATGAGTCAATATGTTCTATCAACTCTCTTCCTTGGTATGCCAACATGGTAAATTTCTCTGTGTCTAGGACCATTCTCCACGATTGGCCCAAGGCTAAATTGACCGACTTAAGTCGGAATCTTTGAAATACCACTAGGAGGATCCTTTCCTTTTCTTCGAAGGTCCGGATTGTGTCTGGTAGAGGTGTATTCCTCAGGAGGAATACATGAGTGTTCTCACCTACTGCCATTCCTTGGAGGTAGGAGGACATCACTCCATGAAGAGGACCACCTGGAAAGTGCTTTAGTGTGGTTTGTACTAGATGACCCTGTTCCGTGATGCATATGCATTTGTTAGGACATTTCCAGTATGTTAGAGAATGGGAGGGACTGTCGGTCCCATAGATGAAATGGCCATGCAACCAGTCATTATGGTTGATGTTTTTAATGCATGGGGCATAGATTTCATGGGCCCATTCCCTAATAGCCATGGTTATGAGCATATTCTCTTGGCAGTTGATTATCTCTCTAAGTGGGTGGAAGCTATCCCTACCCGAGCCGGAGACAACAAGACTGTCTACAAGTTCATAAAAGATCACATCATTTCATGGTTCAGAGTTCTCAAAGCCATCATCTCTGACAAGGGTACACACTTTATTAACATGTAAATGAAAAGTTAACAATGAACTACAACATCGAGCACTATGTTGCTAGTCAATACCACCCAAAATCTAATGGCATGGATGAGGTGTCGAATAGGGAGGTGAAGTCATTTTGTAGAAGCTGGTCTGCCCTGACATGAATAATTGATCCCATCTTTTGGACCAAGTTCTATAAGCATACCAAAGTGCTTACAAGACCCCGCTTGGAACCTCCCCATTCCGAGTGGTTTATGGAAAGCCGTGTCATCTGCCCGCTGAGTTGATACAGAAATATGAATGGGCATTAAAGAAACTGAACTGGAACACACATGAGGGACAACAAAGAATAAAGATGGATCTAAACGAGCTTTTGGAAATCAGAAACAAGGCATATGATAACAATGTGATCTATAAAGAAAGAATCAAGAGTTGACACAATCAACATATCAGATGCAAGAGTTTTGTTCCAGGATAGAAGATATGGTTATTTAATTCCAGGTTGAAATTTTTAAAGGCAAGTTGATGTCCAAGTGGACAGAACCCTTCATAGTTAGGAAGTGCACACAAACGCCAACGTAGAGATTGCAGAGCTTACAGATGGTGCACGGCCGTTCCTTGCAAATGGGCAACTGCTGAAGCATTTTGTAGGATCAGATGAGCAGTTATCCTGTATTGAAGAGATCTCATTCACGCGTATCCCAGAATCCAATGATCCACTCTTAAGGAACACATGAATCCTCACTACCTCCACCATATCCATGCATCACTTACCCCACTTCCCTTTCTCTTTGTATATTCCCCAACTCCACGAGTTCTCACACTTACTCCTGTCCTATACTTAGGCTGTCTAGAGCCTATGTATAGGGGGACGGATGCCTGCCATGTATATTTATCCATCCATTTCTTCTCTTGACCTCGACCACCCCATTTTGCTCTTTTTCTATACTTAGGCTGACCATAGCCTAAGTATAGGGGGCAGGTCAATTTCTTAACTTTTTGTTCTATTTACTCTCCTATGCTTAGCACAAGCTATGTATTTTGCTCGCTTTTCATGCTCTAAGGATATAACACATGCTAAGTATAGGAAGAGTGTATATATTACATATATACTTTACCCATAGCTCGTACTTTCAGTATTTTTGTATATATTATGCAATAATTACGGGATGGGTAAAATTGATAAAAAAACATTTTGTAAAATACATGTATACTTGTATAATATGTATATTGTATACAAGCTATAAAATTTATATAATACTCTCTGTAAAATTTTGTAAAATTCTTGTAAATAAATACTTTTGTAAAATTGTTGTAAAATTGGTGGTATACCAAAAACACTTTTGTAAAAAAAGAGGGGCTTCTTATTTACTCTTGCATATCATCCTTGCATTAAAAAAATCATTTTTGCACTTCATTTATATGCATAACATATGCATTTCATTTGCATATTTAGCATATGCAAAGTCAAAATTTAGTGGGTTCTGAACCAAGTTATGAATAGAAGTCGAAGATGGATTTGATTTGACCTAAATCTACTTAATTTTAGAGGAACCTTATAGGAATTGGAGTTAATATTTTTCAGGTCAAGCAACTTAATTCTTTGAGTTCACAAGACTATGTTCACATGTCATCTTGATTGGTCTAAATAGAATATTTCATATACAAGCACGATTCTTTTAGACAGTGATCTGACTTGGACAAGCACCTTGCACGTAACTTTTCATTGATGAGGTGGTGAGGAGGCGGAATCCTTTGGCTTGGAGTATCACACCGGTGGAAACATCCATCCCCCTCTAGGGAGGGTAATGCATTTCAACCTAGTCTAGTGGCGTCGACGTCTAATGACGGGATGCTGTGGGTTGCAATAATGCTTCAAAAGATAGATAGTCTACTGGCTTAAGAAGAAAAACTCCTTATGTACATGATGTACCTTTGTATATGTAAAAAAGGGGGAAATTCTCCAAAAAATTAGACGGGAAAAAAGTAAATAAATGAAAATTCCCGTTAGAGAAAAATATGAATAAGCAAGGCATATGCTTCGAAGTCTCATACTGAATCCTGAAGCTGGAGACTTGGCTACACTGGTCAAGTTCCACAGATATGTGACTACACTAGTCACAATCCATTCTATTCTCTGCCCCTCTTCTTGTGATGGTTGCACTTGAACTTAGAAGGGAATACCCCGCTCATACAGGAAAAAGTTGCTAGATCGGGGAGTTAGGGTTACCTTGTTACAGGATGATGGTTCTTTGCATTTCTGATATGGAGAGTTATATTTCACTTACACAGTACAAGTAAGATTCATAGTCATCAGAATTTGCGTATGAGGATTTGTTTTGACCTGACTGTTGAGGGGACATGAATAGAGACTTCTGAAACTTAAAGGTTGTTAGGTCTTAAATCCTCTTCCCAATAAAGATTTGCCACACTATTAATCCAAAGGTCGAGTTGAGCTCCATTTTCACCTTTTGTTCAAGATCTTGGTATGGTACCCAAAATCATTTCACTTTTTGCATTTCATTTTAGTTGCTCGGGGATGAGCAAGGGTTAAGTATAGGGGAATGATGAATTTGTGATCATCACTCTAAAAGTTGAAAATAGAACTTCGTTCTTGAGTAATTAGATGCATTTCTCCTTTTATTTTGCACTATTCTCATACATGCATTTAGAATTAATATCTGCATTTTAGCATGCATATTTGCATTAAATAAGAAGCTGAATTCCCTTGTAAATATCACATGTATATTCACCATTTTCTCTTATTTTTATTTATTTTTCACTAACCCAAAATTGAACAAAATCAACTCTATAGTGTATATATTACTAACTAATAAAGAAAGATATCAAAAAATTTTAACCATTAAAATTGACCCATAAAACCCAAACCTTAGTGTGAGACTAAAACCCTTAAAATGTGAATATCTCTCTCATACAATCTGCTATGGACCCTGCTCGCTTTTGAATTAATGTACATTCAATTATCTTCAAAACAAGACCAAATTCAAAATAATCGGAGTTCGTATGTGAAACTTGGATTTTGGGCCCCCATTATATATTATACATATGTCTCTTTATTTATTTTATTTTATATTTTTATTTTCTTAATTATTAAAAAATCCAAAAAAATTAGATTAAGTTGTAAATATGTATTTTATATTTTACGGGATTTTATTTTTATTTTTATCTTATTTAAATTACAAAAAAATTGCATAACAAAAAATACAATTAATTTACACCTATAAGATACCACCCAAAAATACTTTTTTGTACAGACCTCTTTTGGTTTTGACTCTTTACAAAAGTTGTAGATCTTGTTGAGACAAGCAACTTTTATGTTGATCACTTTTTTATTTGACCTTTTTTTTATTTTTCGTTACATTTCATTGTGATTTTTTCGGGAGCAACATGTGGCAGCTCTTGGAACCGCCATGTGTCACCCCCATTTTTTATTTTTATTATTATTTTATTTTATTTTATTACTTAATTTTATTTACTTTATAATTTGTTATTTTTAATTATTATTTATGTTATTTTTTGATATTATCATTTATTTATTTTATCTATTTATTTATTACTTTAATTATTATTTTCTTATTTATGTATTTATTTATTTTTAAAATTATTTATTTTATTATATTTATATAATTATTTATTTTTTAGTTTATTTATTTTTGAATTTCCCCTCTTCTCTGCCACGTGGCCGCGCCCCTACGCGCCACGTGGCCTCCCTCTCTCCTTCTTCCCCTATGCACTCGCTCCCTGCCTCTTGTGACAGCATGCACGTGACTGGGAAAATTTAAAGCGTCGACCCCCAACTTCTTCGTAATCACAGATAAGTCCTTTCGATTTATGTAATTTGCATATTAACCCCAATGGGTTATTGTATTTGCATTTCCGTCCTATTTTATACTGTTTGTAATAAAACTTGTAGTTTTTCTTGTGAAAAATGCCCCTGGATTGAATATGGAATATCTTTTTATCCATTTATCCAAATGAAGTGATTTTGGTCTCGTTTGAAAGCTAATTTGATGGTATATCTTGTGGCGTGTTTTTTGTTAATTTTGATTTAAAATTCATGCACGAATTATTTCCTCTTCTAAGTGCTTATTTAGATCTTCAAATCGAATTGAAAATGCACCTGTTTGTAAGCAATTGAACACATGTCTCCAAGCAAGTTCCCCATGGTTGTACTAGAGCAGTATAGACCAACTGTTGTTCCCCATGGTTGGACTAGGAGCATAAAGTTCCCCATGGTTGGCCCTACCGCTTCTGATTAGGCATGTGGTATACTATTCTGATTTCTTAGAATCAGAACATGAGATTCTACCACATGTGTTCACCATCTTACTCTCAAGAGCGGTAGGACCGTGCATACCCTGATTTGGCACAGTAGAGAGGAGTGAAGAATACTGATGAGCCAACCCCTATGGAGAGATCAAAAAGGGAGGATCGTCACCAACATCACCACCTTCAGGATCACCATGGAGATTCGAATCCCAAAAAATGAAAAAAACCAAGAAAATCCAAAAAGAAGAATAAAGCAACATCGAGCACGATCGTGAGTAGTGGATCTTCAGGAGATGAGAAGATCACCTTGGATGCAACACCTGCAGTGTTTCTAGCTTCTGTTTTAGTTTCAGTTCCATTTCATGCATG
Organism: Ottelia alismoides; assembly: GCA_037367405.1. Lineage (NCBI taxonomy): Eukaryota > Viridiplantae > Streptophyta > Magnoliopsida > Alismatales > Hydrocharitaceae > Ottelia > Ottelia alismoides. The sequence goes on from JAZKJV010006661.1 coordinate 448,210, forward strand.
TCAGTCGAGTCCTATACAGAGTCCAAATCCGAGTCAGAGTCATGCACTGCTAGATTTTGATTCCAATAAGAACTCAGATGATGATGTTTCCATTTCACATCATGAGACCTAAATAATCCCTTTCCTTTAGGACTTATCTAAGGGAAAGAAGAAAAATTTTCAAAAAAATGATCTTGATATTTTGGAAATGGAAAGGATGTGCAGAGAGATTGTAAAAGTTGAGATCCCTTTCCTCTAACTAGTGGACTTGATTCCTACATTCAAGAAGCACCTAAAGGTGAGATGTACATCTGTTAGGGCTAGCAGGAAAAAGAACGCTCGAACATTCAAACATGTGTTGTCCATAGACACTACCTGCATGATCCACAATGTGATTTCAAGGAAGAAGATAGATCTAGGAGCACCCTTTTTTACCAGTCACATGGTCGACGTATCCATTGCTCGTACTCTACTTGATAACTGATCCTCAATCAATCTGTTGCTGTATTCCCTCCTAGATCGTCTAGGTTTAGGCCCTCTGAGGAGATTGAGAGGGCTCCTACATTTTGTAGATCGATCTATTAAGAGGCCTAAGGGAATGCTGAGGGACGTTCTCCTTGACATCGAGGGGAAACAATACAAGGTGGACTTCACGGTCCTGTGTATGGATTGCCCCCAAAGATGGCAAGATTCTTAGATTATCGTTGGCCACCCTTTCTTGAGGATGGATGGAGCCATATTTGATTATACCCTAGGAAAGATATGCTTTCATGCACACGATGAAAGTGTAGAGTTAGAGATGCAACGAATGAAATGGCGGAGACCAGATTTGGAGATCAGTACTAAGTATCTCTCGTCGGAAGCCAGGTGCTACAAAGTTGACACGGTTGATCATTGGAAGCAACAGTCAGCTTGGGTTGACAAGTCTCTCTCACCAGGAGAGGACTATGTAGATGAGGCAGTTTGACAGATCTTGCAGAATCAGACCTTACCTATAGGAGACTTTTCTAATGTATCTCCCTACATCCTCGATGACTCAGAAGCCGACTTAGGCTTGTCAGATCTGTTCCCTTTAGGTCAATCATAGGACGAGGATGATGAGTTGGATGCAGTTGTTACCGATTTCTTGGATACCTTTTACGATCCGACTCCTAAGAAGAATCAAATGGTGGCTACTATTATAATAGATCCATCCATATCCACCACACAGCCATTTTCAGAGGCAGTTGAGCAAGATCTACTCGATGATCATGCCATTCCCGAGCTCAAACCTCTACCCTCACCTTGAAGTATGCCTTCCTTCTGAGCCCACCACAGAAGTTCCCGATCATTATCAGTGCTAGATTGATTGGAGAACAATAATCTCTCCTACTAGAGATTCTTGAACAGAACCGCAAGGCCATAGGCTGGAGCATGTTCGATCTATGTGGGCTAAACCCTGCTCTGTGCTCACACCATATTTACCTTGAGGAAAGTGCTAGACCCTTTCATGAGTTCCAGCATCGGCTGAATCCAAACTTACGAGATGTGGTCAATAAGGAGATTGAAAGATGGTATGACGTGGTTTTCATATAATGCATCTCTGATTCCATGTGGGTGGCACCACTTCATGTAGTCTCCTAAGAAGGCGGGACTTCAGACAATTACCAACTCAGATGGAGAGGAGATTGCGATGCGAGTACCCACGTCATGGCATGTCTGTGTGGATTACAGACGCTTGAATGCCACGATAAAAAACGATCATTTCCCCTTACCATTCATAGACCAGATCCTGGAGAGACTAGCGAGGAAACAATTCTTTTGTTTTCTAGATGGGTACTCGGACTACAACCACGTGTCCATTGCTTCTAAGGACCAGGAAAAGACCACATTTACATGTCCGTTCGGTACATACGCCACGCAATCCCTTTGGGTTATGCAATGCACCTGGGACTTTCCAGCGGTGCATGAGTGCAGAGGTCTTCATGGTTGACTTCTCAGTCCATGGCGACTCGTTTGATGCTCGTCTATCTCATTTGGATCGAGTCCTCAAGAAGTGTAGTGAGGTGAATTTGGTGATCTCTTGGGAGAAGAGCCATTTTGTGGTTCAAGAGGGCATTGTGTTAGGGATTGTCATCTCCAAGAGGGGAATGGAGGTTGACTCTACCGAGGTGGTTGTGATTAAGAAACTTCAACCACCTTCCAACATCAAGCGAGTGCAGTCATTCCTCGGGCACGTCAGTTTTTATCGCAGATTCATAAAGGACTTTTTAAAGATTGCCTGCCCGCTTACGAAGCTTTTAAGAAAAGACACAGAGTTCATTGTAGATCACAAGTGTCTTGAGGCCTTTGATCTCCTAAAGAGGAAGATCATGGATGCTCCTCTCCTACAGGCCTCATATTGATCTCTCCCACTTGAGATCATGACATATGCTTCCGACTTTGCAATAGGGGTTGTGTTAGGAAAAAAAATAAGGGATTACATATGTTGTCCGCTATGCAAGCAAAGTACTTGATCAGGCTCAACAGAATTATACCATCACAGAGAAGGAAATGCTTGTCATAGTATTTTCCTTGGACAAATTCATGTCTCATCTTTTAGGGTCCAAGGTTACCATGTTCGTAGATCACACAACCATCAAGTACCTCATGGAAAAGAAGGACACGAAGGAGTGACTTCTAAGGTGGATTCTATTACACCAAGAGTTCAATTTGTAGATCAAGAATAAGCCTAGAGTGAAGAATGTGGTGGCTGATCACCTCTCCCGCAATGAGTCACATAGTTCCTCTGAGATTGACCCCATCAAGGACTCCTTCCCTGATGAGTCGATCAGTTCTATCGACTCTCTTCCATGGTATGCCAACATGGTAAATTTCTCGGTGTCTAAAACCGTTTCCATGATTGGCCCAAGAGCCACATTGACCGACTCTGGGAGGATCCTTTCCTTTTCTTCTAAGGTCCGGATTGTGTCTGGCAGAGGTGTATTCCTCAGGAGGAATACATGAGTGTTCTCACCTACTACCTTTCCTTGGAGGTAGGAGGACATCATTCCATGAAGAGGACTGCCTGGAAAGTGCTTTATTGTGGTTTGTACTGGCTGACCATGTTCCGTGATGCATATGCATTTGTTAGAACATGTCCAGTATGTCAGAGAATGGGATGGATTGTCGGTCCCATAGATGAAATGGCCATGCAACCAGTCATTATGGTTGATGTTTTCGATGCACGGGGCATAGATTTCATGGACCCATTCCCTAATAGCCATGGTTATGAGCATATTCTTTTGGCAGTTGATTACCTCTCTAAGTGGGTGGAAGCTATCCCTACCCGACCCGGAGACAACAAGACTGCCTACAAGTTCATAAAAGATCACATCATTTCACGGTTCAGAGTTCTCAAAGCCATCATCTCTGACAAGGGTAGTCATTTTGTTAACATGTAAATGAAAAAGTTAACAAAGAACTACAACATCGAGCACTGTGTCGCTATTCAATACCACCCAAACTCGAATGGCATGGATGAGGTGTCAAATAGGGATGTGAAATCATTTTGCAGAAGTTGGTCTGCTCCGACATCAAGAGTTGGTCCCAGCTTTTGGACCAAGTTCTATGAGCATACCAGACTGCTTACAAGACCCCGCTTGGAACCTCCCCATTCCATGTGGTTTATGGAAATCCCTGTCATCTGCCCACTGAATTGATACACAAATATGAATGAACATTAAAGTAACTGAATTGGAACATACATGAGGGACAACAAAGCAGAAAGATGTATCTAAACGAGATTTTGGAAATCAGAAACAAGGCATATGATAACAATAAGATCTATAAGGACAAAATCAAGAGTTGACACAATCAACATATCAGATGCAAGAGTTTTGTCCCATGGCAGAAGATATGGTTATTCAATTCCAGGTTGAAATTTTTAAAGGCAAGTTGAAGTCCAAGTCGACAGAACCCTTCATAGTTAGGAAGGGCATGCAAACGACAATGTAGAGATTTCAGAGCTTATAGATGGTGCACTGCCGTTCCTTGTAAAGGGGCAACTGCTGAAGCATTTTGTAGGATCAGATGAGCAGTTACCTATATTGAAGAGATCTCATTCATGCATATCCCATAATCTAATGATCCACTCTTAGGGAATGCATGAATCCGCACTACTTCCACCATATCCATGCATCGCTTACCCCACTTCCCTTTCTCTTTGTATATTCCCCAACTCCACAGGTTCTCACACTTACTCCTGTCCTATACTTAGGCTGTCTAGAGTCTAAGTATAGGGGACCGATGCCTGCCATGTATATTTATCCATCCATTTCTTCTCTTGACCTTGACCACCCCATTTTTTCTCTTCTTCTATACTTAGGCTGACCATAGCCTAAATATAGGGGGGCGGATCGATTTCTTTACTTTTTGTTCTAATCACTTCCTATGCTTAGCACGAGCTATGTCTTTTGCTCTCTTTTCATGCTCTGAGGACATAGCGCATTTTAAGTATAGGGAGCGTGTATATATTACATATATACTTTACCCGAATCTCGTACTTTTAGTATTTTTGTATATATTATGCAATAATTACGGGATGGGTAAAATTGATAAAAAAACTTTTGTAAAATACATGTATACATGTATAATATGTATATTGTATACAAGATGTAAATTTTGTATAATACTCTCTATAAAATTTGTAAAATTCTTGTAAATAAATACTTTTGTAAAATTATTGTAAAATAGGTAGTAAGAGAGGCTTCTTATTTACTCTTACATATCATCCTTGCATTAAAAAAATCATTTTTGTACTTCATTCATATGCATAACCTATGCATTTCATTTGCATATCTAGCATATGCAAAGTGAAAATTTAGTGGGTTCTGAACCAAGTTATGAATAGAAGTCAAGGATGGATTTGATTTGACCTTAATCTACTTAATTTCAGAGGAACCTTATAGGAACTGGAGTTAATATTTTTCAGGTCAAGCGACTTAATTCTTTGAGTCCACAAGACTATGTTCACATGTCATCTTGACCTGACTTGGACAAGCACCTTGTACGTAACTCTTATTGATGATGTGGTGAGGAGGCGGAATCCTTTGGCTTGGAGCATCACATAGGTGGAGACATCCATCCTCCTATAGGGAGAGTAGTGCATCTCAACCTAGTCTAGTGGCGTCGATGTCTAACGACGGGCTGTAGGTTGCAATAATGCTTCAAAAGATAGATAGTCTACTGGCTAAAGATGAAAAACTCCTTATGTACATGATGCACTTTTGTATATGTAAAAAAGGGAAATTCTCCAAAATATTTTATGGGCAAAAAGTAAATAAATAAAAATTCCCGTCGAAGAAAAATATGAATAAGCATGGCATATGCTTCAAAGTCTCATACCAAGGAATCCTGCAGCTGGAGACTTGGCTACACTGGTCAAGCTCCACAGATATGTGACTACACTGGTCACAATCCATTCTCTTCTCTACCACTCTTATTGAGATGGCTACACTTGAACTTAGAAGGGAATACCCCGCTCCTCGAGGAAAGAGTTGCTAGATCAGGGAATTAGGGTAACCTTGTTAGAGGTGGATGTTTCTTTGTCAATTCTGATGTGGAGAGTTATATTTCACTTACACAGTACAAGTAAGATTCATAGTCATCAGAATTTGCATATGAGGATTTGCTCTGACTTGACTATTGAGGGGACATGAATAGAGACTAGTGAAACTTAAAGGTTGTTAGGTCTTAAATCCTCTTCCCAATAAAGTTTTATCACATTATTAATCCAAAGGTCGAGTTGAGCTCCATTTTCACCTTTTGTTCATGATCTTGGTATGTAACCCAAAATCATTTCACTTTTTGCATTACATTTTAGTTGCTTGGGGATGAGCAAGGTTTAAGTATAGGGGATTGATGAATTTGTGATTCATCTCTCTAAAAGTTGAAAATAGAGCTTCGTTCTTGAGTAATTAGCTGCATTTCTCCTTTTATTTTGCATTATTCTCATACATGCATTTAGAATTAGTATCTACATTTTAGCATGCGTATTTGCATTAAATAAGAAGCCGAATTCCCTTGTAAATATCATCTGCACATTCACCATTTTCCTTATTTTTATTTATTTTTCTCTAACCCAAAATTGAATAAAATCAACTCTACAATGTATGTATTACTAACTAATAAAGAAAAAATATCAAAAAATACTAACCTATAAAATTGACCCGTATAACCCAAACCCTAGTGTGACATTAAAAGCCTTAAAATGTGAATATCTCTCTCATACAATCTCCTATGGACCCTGCTCACTTTTGAATTAATGCACATTCAATTACCTTCAAAATAAGACCAAATTAAAAATAATCGGAGTTCGTATGTGAAACTTGGGTTTTGGGCCCTCATTGTATATTGTACTTATGTCTCTTTATTTATTTTATTTTATCTTTTTATTTTCTTAATTATTAAAAAATCCAAAAAATTAGATTAAGATGTAAATATGTATTTTATATTTTATGAGATTTTATTTTGATTTTTATCTTATTTAAATAATAAAAAATTGCATAACAAAAAAATATAGTATTTTAACCTATAAGATACCGCCCAAAAATACTTTTTTGTACAGACCTCTTATAGTTTTGAGTCTGTTACAAAAGTTGTAGATCTCGTCGAGACAAGCAACTTTTGTGTTGATCACTTTTTTATTTGACCCCTTTTTTATTTCTTTTTTATTTTTCTTTACATTTAATTGTGATTTTTCTGGGAGCAACATGTGGCAACTCTTGGAGCAGCCATGTGTCACCCCATTTTTTATTTTTGTTATTATTTTATTTTTATTACTTAATTTTAATTAGTTTATTATTTATTATTTTTAATTATTATTTATGTTATTTTTTATATTATCATTTATTTATTTTATCTATTTATTTATTACTTAATTATTATTAATACTTTCTTATTTATGTATTTATTTATTTTAATTATTATTTATTTTATTATATTTATATAATTATTTATTTTTTATTTTATTTATTTTTGTAGTTTCCCCTCTTCCCTGCCACGTGGCCGTGCTCCAGCGTGCCACATGGCCTCCCTCTCTCCTTCCTCCCCTGCGCACTCGCTCCCTGCCTCGTTCGGCAGTGCCCCGTACGCGCAACTGCCACCCACTTCCTCCTCACAAATCACGTGGCCTGTGCCTTGCACGGTGGTTGTGCAACAGCCTTCGCTCACCCCCTTCTATCTCTTCCCTATCGCCCCTCGATCTCACATCGAGCCGTAACCGCTTACGCGTCATCTGCTCCTTCTGCACCCTTTCCCTCCAGCAGCCCACACACAACCCAACCACCCTCTCCAACACCCTCCAAAAATTGTCCCACAATCCCATGACTGCACTTCTCACACCCATCTACAACCAACTTCAAAAGGCGACCCACCACCTCCAGTAGATCTATCCACCACTAAGAGAACAAGTCCACTGAGCTCCGATCTTGCCTCAGTGACACCGAGAGCAACAACCGTGTGAGCGACGACTATGAGGTTTGTCGGTGTGATCCAAGGGTGTCCCATTCCTTGTCGCAGCTCCACTGTGAGTTGCTGAAGCTCTGTCTGTCGAACCGTTAAGCGACGATCGAGGACCATCACCGGTTCTCCTCCTTAGGAACCTTTCCATCCATCAGCTTCTAGGTAATATGGATCTTCTTCTTCCTTAGACTCCTTCCTCCATTAGCCTCCCTCTATTCTCACTCTTCCTTCTCTCTGGTTCTCCGATCAACTTTGACACCTCGCTCCCCGTCGCCTTGACCACCGTAGCTACTCTACCCTCCTCACCTCCGATTGATCCAACTTCACCATCCTCACCTCCATCTTCCACTCTTCTTCCTTGCGAAGGAATGAGATCCACCACATCCTCCTCCGCCTCACTCCGCATGGTCACTAACTTCAGCCGCTTTGTCCTACGCTTCAGCTCGCCATCACCTTCGTGCCCCTTCGCAAGAAATCCAACCCTCCGTCTTCATCGCCACCAACCATAGTAGTTGCGAGCCCACTTCAACGCATAACGTCCATCGCCCCCATGCGTGTGACCTCACTGACCTCGACTCCTCCCTCGACCGCTCACCTCCGTGAGCGACACACAACAACTTCACGTGATTGCCCATCACTCAGTCGTCCGCCTCAACTGCTCCACCTACGAGCATCGCTGCTAGCCATCAATGAGAGGCCCTTGAACCCCATGCCAAACCTCCATCAACTTCATCAGCATAGCCCCCTTAGGCTTCAAGCCTACTATAGGCGACCCTCCATCTTGCCTTAACTCCTCCGCGCCACCGCTTGCATGTGAGGAACCTCCGTCGCGACCACCTGCACCTCTTCTCTATCAAGCTGCTTCACCACCTCCAGTCGTGTGTTGATGGAGGTGGCCACCAATTCCACAACCTTCCTCCGTCTGAGCACACGATTGACTCGCCTCTCCGCCTCATAGAATCCAGCCACCTGACGTGCCACCGAAGGCGAGTTCACCGCTCCACCTCGGGCGACTCTCCACCGCCCACAACCCCAGTTCCCCCATCACACGAGGCATACGTGATGGGGTAGGAAAACATCACTGAAGCCCCTGAACATCAAGTAAATTCCAAGAAAATCTCCACCAACCAAGGCACGTATGCGTCACGTGTTCCCTGGGGCAATTTGCATCGCATCCCTTATGTTCAACAATTTGCAAAGTCACCCCCGTCGACAAGGATCATGTATGGCACACATGATATCATGGGCAAATTGCACAAACATCCATCATAATCTTGGCAATTGCATTTGCATTCTCTCTATTTTATTTTCATTTTTTATTCTGTGTATTGCATACATACCCCTGTGTTTGCATCCTTATTTGAACTTCATTTTATCATTAAAAATTTATTTTGAAAATTTCCATCTTGAATAACTACTTATTCTCTATCTTGTGGATATTTAATTGTATTTTTGTGATATGTGGTTGATTCAGTATAATTAATCTAGTGGAAAATTACATATTTTACCCATTGCATGCTATTAAATCAATAGTTGCTCCAAAAATTACAAAGAATTCACAGTAGGTAGAGGTTAGTTTGTTCTTGCCCAAAAATCATCACATTTGCACACATATAGAGGTTGTAATAAATTAAATGGTGATTTGAGTAATTTATTTATAATTAATTACATAATGCTATTTTAAGGAATTAGAAATTGTTTTAGATACCACTCATGTTAGCCTATCTAAGATAATTAAATCTTTGGAAAATATTGGTGTTTGATATTTAGTAAAATTATTTTGCTCGAAATCACCCTGCATTCATATTTAGTTCAAAATTAATTCACATTACATCCAAAAATTCCAAAAAAAATTAATGTTGTTTAATTTTTCATTCATACACTTTCTAATTAAGTTTCATTGGGTTTGGAGTTCCCTTTATAGAAATTTACAGTTTAGCCCCTAAACTTTGCCAAAATTAAATTGCATTTATTAATTGCTTAAAAGAATATCAAAAATTATTCCTTTAAAAATCTAAGTTCTGAATCATCTAGAGATTGACCTAAGGAGACAGTGTCCTCCTTGAGTTCTACCTTGGGCTTACCCCAGTACAAATATAAATTGACCACTTGCATTAATCGACAAATTGGTCAATTTTTATTAATATGAATTACCCTCCTGCAAAGAAATTGAACATTAATTCTACATAACTAGCGAGGGTATTTTTAGGTTTGTCATGGAGCGGCTCTCCAGGGTGGCGAGGAAGAAGAGCTCGGCCAAGGAGACAGCTGCGGGAGGAGATGCGGAGGGCGGAGGTTGAGCTGCGGGCAATGAGCTATGCAAAGCAGCATGCGGCAGAGGAGGCACACAACGTGTGGAGTGGCGAGGTGGAGCTATTGGTGAAGCATGACTAAGGAAGGCTAAAGTACAACGGAGTAGTTGATAGAGGTGTGCTGCGGCTGAGAAGAAAAATAAAGAAAAGAAAGGAGAGAGGTGTAGGTTGTCGCCTACGAACAGAGGATGTGAGTCAACTCTTGGTCTTGTTAGTGGTTGTGGGTGGAGCACGACGTGAATGAGCAGCTGCTGGAGGTTTTGCTATGTGGTGATGTGCACTGGATCTTGCCCTCGGGGAGTCATCATCGAGGTATTGGCCGCTGTCACCAGTGAAGGCCCTAGCTTTTCCTCGATGTCAGGTGATGGTGGGATATAGGGCATAGAGGGCGTCAATGAAGACTTTATAGGAGAGGAAAAGAAACGGCTAGAGGCGAGGCAACACATGTGGAGGTGTAACGGAGGAGGTGAGGCGGCGATGACGGTTTCAAGAGAGGAGGAGGAAGACGATGCGTCATGGAAGGGGGAGGGACTGAAGGTCACACACGTGACATGTGACCTTGAGAGAGGAGGCACAAGGGCTAAGTCACGTGCCTCTTACACGACCTGAGGAGAGGTTGAGGTCACGCGCAAAGCAGTTGACCTGGCAGGAGAGAGAGAAAGTGGGGAGGAGAGAGAAGATAGAAGGGAAAATAAAAAAATAAAAGTTAAATAAATACAAATTAAAATTAAAAATAAACATTAAACATTAAATTAATAATAAAGATAAAATTAATGAAATGTAAAAATTAAATAAAGATAAGAAATAAATCAAGATAAAAATAAAAAAAGGGAAAAATAAAAGAAATAGTAAATTACATCAAATAAAAAATTGGTCAACATAAAAGTTGCGTGTCTCGACGAGTCTACAACTTTTGTGAAGGATCCAAAATCAAAAGATGTCAACTCTACAAAAAATATTTTTGGAGGTACTTTATAGATAATAAAATACCACATTTTTGCAGTTTGTAATTTTTTGTATTTTTAATTTGATTTTAATGAATAGATTAATTTATATACAATATATATAATTAATCTAATTTTTGTGGATTTTTATAGGTTAGAAAAAGGAAAATATAAACAACAAAGATAAAATATATACAAGGTATATAAAGTCAGTTTTTTTGTATTTTCTTTTGTTTTTTCTGATTTTTATGTGTTTTAATGCTTTGTTTATGTTAGTTAATTAATCAAAGAATAAAATAGATAAAGAATTAGGTTAAAATAATGATATTTACACAAAAAACAATAAGCTCAAAATAGGTAAAAACAAGGTTACTCATTTACAGATTTTAACCCTAATTTTAGCACAATTAATGAATGTTAATAAATCAATTTTAAGGTGTTTAATTTGTGAATTATTAAGTTGATTTTTCTAAGAGGTTCATATAAAGTGGATGAATCATGGATTCATCACACCCATATACTTAGCTCTTTGCTTGTCCCCAAGTAAATTTTAGTGAGTTAGAAGTTTTAATCCCTTACCGTGCAAGTGCAGATTTCAAGATTTGTCTCATTAAAAGTCTTTGGTTTTAATATTCCTAGAATTGTAAGATCAAAACAACTCTAGTCAATAGAAATCCAACTTCTCTAATTATCAAACTCTCTGTTCATACACATAATATACATATATGAAGCTTAGTGTGTACTGCAATCATGAGAGTCGAGTCAAAACGACACTCAAAGTCCTGATCCTAGAGACTCTCCTTAAGACCCAATCCTCAACATTAGGGAATAAATTAGTTCTTGCATTCAGTCTATCATCTCAGTAGTTTGTCATACTTGAAAGTGTAGATGTCAGGCCATATGATGGAGGACACAGGTTTGGGTATTTTCTTCTCTCTCTCTCTCTCACATTGGAACAAGGATCCTCTCGAGTGCCTTATTACTCAATACATGTATTTTTGGTTGTTGATTAATGTGTCTGTCAAAAGAATTTGAGTCATATGTACTTGTTTTCTTGGGAGTACACCGGCATGTGTCTTCTTTAAGTATCTAATATACTTACACCTAGACTTGTGTCGCTTACGATGCAGAGCCCTTTTTGATGTACTAAGATGACTTACAACAACAACAAAGCATTTTCCCACAATTAAGTAGGGTCAGAAACATGGATTCTTCACCTCTATTGGGATCCATCTTGGGTCAATCTCGAACTTATATCCAAAAAACTAAGATCCCTTCCGATAGTCTCTTTCCAACATTTCTTGGGTCATCCTTGCCCTCTCTTAGCCGGCTCAACATCCCAACACTCGCATCTCCTAAGTGGTGCATGAACTGATCTTCTTTGCAAATGAGAAAACCATCTTAAGAGGTTTTCTCGCATCTTATCCTCAGTCGGAGCTACACAAACTTTCTTTCTGATTGCATCATTCCGAATCCGATCTTTACATGTGTGTACACACATCCACCTTAGCATTTTCATTTCTGCTACAACCATTCTCTGCACATGTCTATGGTTCACATGCCAACATTTAGATCCATAGAGCATAACAGGTCTCATGACTACTTTGTAAAACCTTCCTTTAAATTCAAAGGAATTTTCTTATCACATAGAACAATAGAAGACAAACACAAAATGAACTAGTAGATTGCTTGCAATTGCAAGGATTTGATGTACACAAGACAAACACAAAACGAACTAGTAGATTTACCCACTCAAGACTTGTGAAGGCACGTTAGGGTTCATCTGCTTATCTTTTAAATTTTATTTTAATGACAAAACAATCTTTAAGAAGATTAAGCAGAACTTTAGGTGCCAAAGATTCTCATAAAGACTGGCCCAAATTGGTATGACTAGATGAAGAACCTGGATTTACCCTCACTAATAATGTGGAATTAACATTAAATTTAGTTGCAGGAGGGCAATTTAGATTAATCAAAAACCACTAAATTAATTATCCAATTAAAGTGAGGAGTCAAAATTTTATTTGACTTGGGCAAGCCCAAGATTGAACTCAGGTAGGTCACTGTCTCCTTAGGTTAATTATTAGGCGATCAAAAAGTTAGGTTTTCAGAGAATCATTTTTTTGATTTTTTATGCAATATAAATGCAAATGCAAATACACAGTTGAACCATGTTATTAAGAAATCAAGCAACTTAGCTAAATTAATTTTAATTTGAAATTTAATCCAATTTAGACAAATTATATTTTTCTTGGAAAACTAATCCAATGATGAATGAAAAATGTATTTTTTTGAAATTTTTGGGTTAAAAACACAACAATGAAAAATACATACTTTTTATGGGTTTTATGTAAATTTTCACACAAATAAAATGCAAAAATTATGAAATTTTTACTAGAAGTGAAACATGATGAAATGAAGCTACAGTATTTTTTGGAATTTATTACATTATATGCATTTTTTGTGAATTTTTGAAGCTAAACTGGGTGACTGTAAGTATTTAATTTCTAATACATCCACAAAATCAATTTATTCAGAGAGCGATTTATCTCAAAAAGATAACTTAATAAGCAATCCACGAGAGTTAAAATTTCACAAAAATATTATTCCTGGATTTAATTAAAATTCATTCACTGAAATCTCTCAATAATTTATTGTGACCTCAACATGCGTATAAATATAATCATTTTTGGGCATAAGCCAGAACACAATTAAATCTATGTAATGTACTGTGAATTTTCGAGAATTCTTAGAGAAGCGAATATTTTAATAGCTATTTCAAAGAATAAGATGGGTAAACTATGCACGCTTTCACCAATTTAATTATATTAAATTAATCGCAGCTCACAAAATTTTAATTAAATATTGACAAGATAAATAAAGAATGGTTCTACATAATGATTTTTTTAGAATAATAAAAAGATGCTAAATAAAGGTTCAAATTAACTTGCAAAGATAGGGTCCTAAATTCAATAAAATTTATAAAGAAAATAAATATGCTGACGTGTTTGTTATGCAATTACCTAATTATGAAGGGGTGCTTATGCAAAAGTTTCCACGAGACACTTGCATTGCACGTGTCTTGGCTGAGAAAGACCCACACATAAAATGGCAGAACGCTGAGGGTATCTCGCAAGTTTTCCCCGCTATCATGTGTGGCGCACATGATTCTAGAGATCAGGCAGTGGGATTAAGGCTCGACTCCGTAGCCTCTATGTTTCAGGTAGAGGTGGGCTTGGCTCGCCTGAGGCTGAGGCTTGCTGGAGGTGTGGAAATCAAATGGGGCAATTCACGTGATTGCATTGGCACTACTCGATGAGGATCGAGCGATATCTGGATGTTGGTATCGACCAGCGAGCTAGGAGCGAGGGTAGAGGGGTTGATGATAAATCTGGTGGCCACCTTTGTCGACACACGACTGGAGGTGGTGAAGCTACACGCCGGTGAAGAGATGCATGCAGTCATGACGGAGGTTCCTCACATGCCAGCGGAGGCGCGGAAGGGTCGAGGCGATGTGGAGGGTCTCCTATAGTGGGCTCGAAGACCACTCTGTGATGGAGGGCAGTGATGCTCGTAGGCAGAGTAGCTGAGGCAAACGTCTAAATGCGTGGCGGTCACACGAAGTCATTGTGCATCGCTCACGGAGGTGAGCGGTCAAGGGCGGAGTTGAGGTCAGTGAGGCCACGTGCACGGAGGCGTTAGATCGCTTGCGAAGGGGCTCAAAGGGGATGCCCAGCTGAAGCGTAGGCCGAAACGACTGAAAATAGTGACCATACAAAGCGAGGCAGAGGATGGTGTGGTGGATCTCCTTCCCTCGCAAGGAAGAAGGGTGGAAGATGGAGGTGAGGAGATCGGTCGGAGGTTATATGGGTATTAGATCTACGATGTTAAAGGAGACGGGGGGATTGGCAATGTGCGAAGGAAATGGAAGAAGAGCGGAGGCGAATAGGAAGAATAAGGAAACCGAGGAAAAGATGAAAAACATAGGAACAATAAATGGGATAAGAGATGGAGGGAAGAAACAAGTATACCAGGAAGTTCTTCACTGAAGGAAGGTTGCTCGACGGAGCAGCCTCTGATATCTTCACTTCGACTCAAGCTGGCAGTAAGATCGAGGAAGCTCCAACACCAGGATCACCGGATGCTACAAGGTCCAAGATTAGACCTTGGATCATGCCAAGAACCCCACTCTTTGTCTTCGCTCAGTGAGCCTTGGAGTCGCTATCACCGTTCCTTGTGTCGGAGATGGAAGCTGGTTTCTCTTAGAACGTGACAGATGATCGTTTATGGAGTAGGAGCATCCCTTTTAAGGGCTGTTGGGGATGAATGTGGGCGAAGTGGGAGGGGTGCACAGGTCATGGGAAGATGGAGAGAGAGAAGTGGAAAGGAGTGGAGAGAGAGGGGCACATGGATATGCAGGCGATGGTGAGGGAGTCGTCAGCAGGGGGTGGGGAGTGGAGAAGGTGGCATCGTGGGAGAGCAGGCTCGTTTCGCTCGCACCGTGCAGGCAAGGAAGAGGGAATGTAAGAGAGGGAAAGAGGTGGGCCACGTGACATGCCCTAGGGTTGCCACGTGGCGACGAAATTAAATTAAGATTCAAAATTAAGAAATAAATAAATAATAATAGTAAATATACATAAATAATGTAAGATAAATAAAATAAATAAAACAAAAGAAAATAAAAAGGGGGCACGTGGAGGCTCCAGGAGCTGCCACGTGTCACTCCTAGAAAATTCAAAAATTAAATGCTAAGAAAATAAAGAAGAAATAACAAAAGGGGTCAAATCAAAAAGTGGTCGACATGAAAGTTGCTTTTATTGATGAGATATACAACTTTTATGAAGGACCTAAACTCAAAATAAATCATCTGTACAAAAAATATTTTTGGGTGATATTTTATATGTATAATATACTGCATTTTTGTGTTTTTGTCATTTTTGTCATTTTTTTTAAATAAGATAAAACAAAATAAAATCTAATATAAAATAAATATTTACAATTTAATCTATTTTTTTGGATTTTTAAAGAAAAATAAATAAATAAAATAAATAAGTAAAAAGGGACATATGTATACTATACAAAGGGGCCCAAAACCCAAGTTTCACATACGAACTCCGATTCTTTTGAATTTGATCTTGTTTTGAAGGTAATTGAATGCACATTACTTCAAAAGTGAGAGGGGTCCATAGGAGTCTGTATGAGAGAGATATTCACATTTTAAGGTTCTTAGTCTCAAACTAGGGCTTGGGTTTTATTGGTCAATTTTACAAATTAGTATTTTTTGATATTTTTCCTTTATTAGTGTCAGTAATATATAAACTATAGAGTTGATTTTATTTAATTCTGAGTTAGAGAAAAATAAATAAAAATAGGGGAAATATGAGAATATACATGTGATATTTACAAGTGAGTTTGGCTTCTTTATTTAATGCAAATATGTGTGCTAAAATGTAGAGATTAATTATAAATGCATGAATGAGAATAATGCTAAATAAATGGAGATATGCAGCTAATTACTCAGGAACAAAGCTCTATTTCGACTTTTAGAGTGATGAATCATAGATTCATCACTAGTTGCATCCACTTTCAGAAAGTATGGGTATAAGTACAGACCGTAGAATAGATACCCGTGTTACTTCAAGACGATGCCTTACGCTTTGTCCTTTAACAACCCAATCTCCTAAGGGTGACCGTAGTTCTCTCGCTGAGAAGTTGCTAGTCGTTTTTAAATTTAGTAGTTAGAATGGAAACTCCAGATTTTTGCTACCCTAAGTATGCGATCTTGTCCTACACAGGGAACAATGAGTGGGTTCCTCTCCACCAGACACAAGGGTTATCTTTGTGTTAATTTTTTATACAGTCGCCTTGATTAGAAGTCCTAGGTTTAGATCAAGGTTATCACTTAAATATTCGTTAAGCATAGAAAATCATGCCTAATGAGAAGGTCCAATTCTTTAAATCCTAAGTTGCAAAATTGAGGTAGAGGACCAAGAAAGCCAATGCAAGCGTTTAAATTAATGATGCATGCTAAGAAGAAGACTTATGGTTATTCCTCACATTCTTCATGTGGGATGTAATATACAGAATTTAAAATTTACAGTAAATGGTATTATAAATAAAAACACCCTAAATAGATAGTTCTATAAGCGGAAAGAATTGATTTGAAAATTTGGCGAAGTCAAACGATTTATAGTGCATATGGTTAGTGGAAAATGTGTGGCCTAAAAAATTACGAGCACAAAAAAATAATTGTAAGCTAGCGTATGTGCACCTAATTCTACGCCACTCAAATGGGCCCCAACTGGACAAAAGGGTTGAAATAAACCCATCACACCACAGAAAAGTCTAGTCCAAATAATTACAAGTTTAAGGGTTTAGAGAGAGGGACTCTGTAAATGATGTAGAAATCAAAACCTAATCTAGCTCTCTCTCATAGAAATAAAGTTAAAGCAGTCTCTTTCGCAAGTTCTTGATCTTTTCAGAATTGTGCTCCGAATCATCAATGAAAAGAGAAAATGTGGTAAGTATCTATTGAGAGAGAAAATGCAAAAATAAAATGCAAAAATGCTAAGGAGAAGGAAAAATGACACAGAAATTAATTTCACAAGAATTAATTATAGAAAATAATTTAAAACCCTAAAAATTCACCGTTCTCCAACAATGACACCATTTGATGATTGCAAAAATCCGTCTCTTTAATGGTTGATAATTGTAGTATAGGAGACATATTTTGATTCTTCAAAAACCACAATCTTTGAATGTTGTGGAGATTTTTTACTTGGTAAGTGTACCAATGTCGAAAATACGAACATTGATTTTTAGTTGCGTGGTTTCAAATTGAGTTCAAAAATTAATTTAATACTAAGTTAATTTCTATGTCAGAAAATAAAATGAAATAAATTGAGATGCAATAAGGAAAATGCAATGTGAATAAAATAAATAGAGAGGATACAATTAAGCATGAGATCTGTGATAAGAATTTTAGTCGAAATAAATTAATCAATATCTTCAAAATAAAATCACAGATCAAATAAGAGTAATTCAAGAAATAAATCTATTAGAACGAATCCAAGCTGCATGCTAGATGTTTAATAAGGAGATTGAAAATAATCCTTAAATTGTGATCTCATATATCTCTCACTTTTAATCCTCAGATAAATTTAGATTGATCAGATAAAATATCGAGAATTAAATTAAATCCTCCTCAAAGACACCCCTACAAAGATTAATTCTTATAGAGTAGGACCAATTATCAATGAGTATTAATCAGATAAAATCTCTATAATTAAATCCCCTGTGAAAATTAAATCATCAAAGAATGATCATCAATAGTCACAGGAGGATTGATCGGATTAAGAACCTCACTAGAACCCCTGCAGAATAAATCATTAATATCTCAATATATATAATAGCACAAATTATGTTAATAACCAACCTACAATGATCAGATCACTCCTCAAGTAATTATCACCAATTAACATCATCTAACCAGTTCACAGGATATATGAAATGAAAGAGCATGAAATAAGCTTCAAAACGACATATTATGCGCTAAAATGGAGTTCATACAAAAAAGTTATGATAAAATGAAATGTCAGGGATTAAATTGTAATAAAAGTAAATACTTTCTTCTCAAAATAGTCCCTGGAGGACTTATATGCAAATATGAAAGACTTCCGGGATAGTTTGCAAAATCTCTGTAGTTGCACGTACGGGGCACGTGCCTCAGCTACGAGGCTCTCTTTGTAATATCTGGAACTTTGAAAGCTTCTCTACAAATTTGCCAAGGGCACGTGTGCCTCATGTGCCCTGTTGGACTGGGGTCTTTATGTAATTTTTGAATCTAGCAAGGGTGGGGGTGCAATTTCCCCACCACGCACATGCATCACACATGCTACTCGAGGCTCAGGGGGCAGAGGCTGAGGTGCAGACATGAGCCTCCACATGGCATGCTAGAGAGGGCTCAAATCACCCAAACCTCTTGGTAGGGGCAGAGGATTGGGGTGCCATGTGTCAGTAGGATGACTGTTGGATCATGGCAATGTGCTTGATCCATCGGCTGTGGTGGACGTCGAGGGCAGCGATGCATGATGGAAGGCGGTGGCGAGGCGGAAGAGCTCGACCGAGGAGTCGGCTGCGGGAGGAGATGAAGGGCGGAGGCCGAGCTGTAGGCAGCGGGATGTGCGAATCGGCATGTGGAGGAGGCACACGACATGTGGAGTGGCGAGGTGGAGCGATTGGTGAAGCGCGACGGAGGAAGGATAAGTGTGGCAGAGTAGTTGAAGGAGGTGTGATGCGACAGAGGACAAAAATAAAGAAAAGAAAGGAGAGAGGTGGGTTGTCACTTAGGAATGGAGGATGGAAGTCAACTCCTGGTCTTCGCCGACAGTTGTGGACAGAGCACGACATGACTGAGCAACTGCTAGAGGTTCTGCTATGCGGTGAGGTGCACCACTGATCTCTCCCTCGGGGAATCGTCGCCATGGTCGTGGTCGCTGTCACCAGACAAGGCCCTAGATTTTTCCTCGATGTCGGGTGATGGCAGGATCTAGGACATAGAGGGCATCGATGAAAACTTTATAGGAGAGGAGAAGAAATGTATGGAGGCGAGGAGACGGAGGTGGAGGTGTAATGGGTGAGGCGAGGCAACGACAACGGTTTCAAGAGAGGAGGAGGAAGACAGTGCGCCATGGAAGGGGGAGGGGTTGAAGGCCACGTGCACGACACGTGACCTAGAGAGAGGAGGCATAACAATCGGGTCACATGCCTCACACGTGACCAGAGGAGAGTTTAAGGTCACGTGCAGAGCACATGACCTAGTAGGAGAGAGAGAAAGTGGAGAGGGGAGAGAAGAGAGAAGAGTTTTCGATTTTCCGAATTCGACTTCCTTCTATTTCTTTTCGATTTTTCTTTTATTTTTTTATTCTGAATAATCTCATTGGGCCATGTGGCTCCTTCTGGTTGAGCCATGTGGCCCGCTCCCCTCGCGTCACGTGCCATCATTCCCGGCTGCATGATCTCCTCCTACGTGCTTCAATCTCTACCGCCCGTTCCATCTCCATCTTCCGCCCTTCGATCTTCCCCTAGATCACATCTGGAGCATCCGCTCCCGCCCGTTCCTCGACCATTGGATCATTAGATCTAACAGCCCCACGCGCCACACCCACAACCATTGGATGCACCCTAATCGATTAGATCAGGGCCGCTCCTTAGCGCCTTCACCCGACCATTGGATCGCAAGATCCAACGGTCAACACCTCGTCTTCCACCTCCATCCGCCCTCTCTCTCCCACGTTCTCCACTTCACCCAGCTTGCCCTCTTCTCATTTTCTCACCTTTCCCAACGTTCCCTGCACCTCTCTAACCATACCCGGTCAAGGCCTGCTCCTCTGCCATCCTCGCAGGCTGAGAGGCTCCTCACGTCCCCCTCTCTATCACTCCATATGCCACTCCAAACCCACGACATCCACCACCTTCAGCTCTACCTTTCCCTTCAAATAGACCGTCACCGCCCAATTTCACCCCCGTCCGCCTTTACGCAGGCCACGACCCAACATACCTCCTTCCCTCTGTGACAGAGAGGGAATGAATTGAGGCACGACGACGACTATCGGCCCCAGTGAAGACCTATGGCCATGGTAGGCCATGTCCTGGTACCTTAGGGCACCATCTAGCTGTTCTAAATGGATGCCAGAGTCTAGCGAATATCAAAGTTCCTATCAAAGCACGTTCCATGACGCCACATTCGCCCCTTGATCTTGAGGTAAGCTTCCTATCCTTTCCTTCGAGTTTCTACTAATTAATTAGGTGCACTTTCTCATCTTCACTTTCGATTAACCACCGCCCGGGCTTCCCCGCACCTCGCTCATCCTCGCACTACACTTCACCAACCTTCTCCTCTCAGTCAGAACCTCAGGCATGCCGCCCATTTTTCTCCGCCTTCACGGCGGAGGATCCTTACGAGCGTCCACCTTCTCCGCCTGCTAAGGCTCCTACTTCACTTCATTTCACCTGCAATCACCATTGCACGCTTCAGTTAACTTTCACTAACACTTGCAGGTGCTTCCATCCAATAGTCGGGCTTGGGCTGGAGCTCATTTCTCGAGCTCCGCCTCCGACAATGGTCCATTGCCAGCCTCCTCCAGGCAGTACAGAGTCTTCCCCGTGCCACCGACTTGATCGCCATGTGTCAAGGTATCTTCATGGATCTTCAGCAAGCGCGGGAGACGGTGGTGGAGCTCGAGCAGGTCTACCGGAGATCCAAAAGCATTGTCAGCCATCAACGGAGGAGGAAGCTCCATGAGATGCAGGTGTCATTGGATGGCACCTCCCGGTACTTATCTAACGGCCTACAGTCCACCACGTCGACGTCTCCGAGGCTCGGAGTCTCGAGAGATCCAAGACAGTACCCAAAGCTCCAGATCCGTCCACGTAGCCCAAGCCTCACGAGCCTCAGTCCGAGCTGGACCCTGAGCTAGAGCCTCCATCCGAGCCTAGCCTCACGTGCTCTGGCACATGAGGGCTGGGAAAATTGCAGGGGTGCCCTGCCGACTTCTCCAAATTGCAAACAATCCTCCGAGCACGTGCAGAGCATGCGAGCTTGGGGCTAATTGCATTCGAGCCCCTATGGGTTTTAATAATTGCAATTTAGCCCATGCATATGGGAAAATTACAAGGAAGGCCTCATGACTTTTCTTAATTGCATTTAAGTCCTTTCAGGGACCTGATTATAATTTTCCTCTATTTATTTTGAAGTTTTCTTTACGTTTATGCCCATGGACTCTTTTGTGAATGTCTTGAGCATACGTTCTCCATTTTAGTTGATTTCAGTTCCGTTTTGAAGCTTATTTCATTGTCTATCTTGTGGCATGATTTGTTTCCTGATTTAACACTTGAAATTTTGATGATTAATTCTAGTAATATAGTGTCACTTGCTTAATTATTTCTCATGCTTTTTATTAGTTTATTAATTAAATTTGCTTCATTAATTGAACCTGAAGTTGACTATTCTTATATGGCTCATTGATTTCATCTACATAGGGCTTATGTATTTATTTCTATATTTGCATCACATTGCAATGTAAAAATCAAATAAAAAGTGTCTTCTTCTGTTTGCATCATGTGTCCTTATATGTTGACCTAGGAGTTCTTTATTCATCGCTTAATCTGATTAATGAGAATGTGAATAACCACTTAAGAGGCTTGTGTCACTAAGTTCGACCTTGGGCTTGCCCAAGTAAATAAATATGACCGCTTATGTTTAATTAACAAATTGGTTTAGATCCGATTTCACCCAACTGCAACGAGACTCGAATGTTAATTCGACATTATTAACATGGCGATTTTTGGATTCATCAAATGGTGCCATTACCGGGGACACGGCTCATCTTTCGATTTATTTAGATTTTTATTATTTGATTAAGTGATACTTTCTAACTTGTAGGTCAAGTTGTTCATTTCATATGCATTACTTTGATAATTCTCTAATATATATCTAATGCTCACTTTTTTGTGGTAGGATCCCTTGGCGATCAAGGAGGCAAGGAGCAGGAGCTCCCGCTGTGAGGATCCACAGAAGCACCATTGGAGAATTGATGAGAATTAAGGTCTCGCATTCTTCATGCATGCATGTAATAATCGTCTTTACGACGATCTTCGTTTGAAGACTCACGATTGTAAATGAACGAATGATATTGTGGTGGTGTAGGGTCTGACATACTTGAGTGTCGACTTAGGATCAAGCACGTAGCTCTCCGAGCTATTTTTCATTTCTTATCTTATTTGTTTGATCATAGGTAGGACACACTAATTTGAGATGCAGATAAACATCGCTTCACTTAGCCAAAATCAAATCTGTTCTTTCCTGCTAATAGAAGCATGTTAGGTGCGGTTTTCATCGACTTGCATACATTTAGTATTTGATTTTAATTCACTCTTGTTTTTCAAAGAAATAGCTAAAGGCACTGAATGTTTTTTGCTTTAGCATAGATCATGATTTTATCGTATGCATCAACTTTTTCTCGACTTCTTCCTGGATTGATCACCTAGGATTAAATGGAAATTGGGAATGACAGATAGACGATGTTTGCTTGATTGTGCTCACATTAATTCAATTATAAACTTTGAAGCTAAAATTAGGACTGTTAATGCAAGTAGAACCAATAAAATGGAGTAAAATCATTTTTTGGGAGAGCGACACCCTCTTTACGTAGGATGTTATGATTTGATGTATCATTAAGCCTTGCGTAAATGAAAATGGATTTGTATTAATCACCAATAAAAATGACAAGATAAATGACCAACATTTGTTGGTTTCATGTGTGAGTTGGTGAATCACGAGCGTTGCTTATTTGATTGAGCCATGTTTGTAGGTTTTTCCAAACCCTCCCATAGACACTAGGTACTCCATTCATCTCCAAAGATTCATCCATTCATGTGTAAATCCATCCTAACCTCTCTATTCTCCTCATGTCTCTCCAACTACACTTATCCATCTCTCTACTAGGCTATTCTCAGCCTAAGTATAGGGGGGACCTGAGTCCCCATAAATTCCATACTCATTTATCCTTCTTCTCTGAGACTTAAGTTATTTTAACCTAAGTGTAGGGGGTGTCCTCCTCAGTTCCAGTATATTTTCCTATATATTAACTTGAGCTATGGCTTTCTATCACTTAGTGCTATGAGGACATAACATAAGTTAAGTATAGGGGGGTATACCATATATACTCTATATACTTTAGCCATAGCTCTTATTTTAAAAATTTTTGGAAAAAAATAGAACTTTTGTGGGCTAGAGTACACATTTTCTGAACTAAGTTGGACAAAATGTTTTTAAAGTTTGAAAAAATTTCTTTACTATGTTACATTATTTTGAAGAAAATGTTTTGAAAATGGTTTGAAAAATGGGTTCTACTTGTTTTGAAAAATCATTTGAAAAATGTTTGAAAAACCTTTATATATTTGTGACACAGTTTGGATTTTTTTCAAAATTCTATTGAGGAGGGTATAAATGAGACTAACTTGTGTCTGTAAATATTATTTTTGAAAAAAATGGAAAAAAATGGAAAAATGAAAACAATTGATGAAGGAGTTGGTTTAATCCCTGATGCATTCACATTCGCACAAGAGCAATGATGTTCAAGAACACTTGGTTTGTGAGGTCTTGAGATTTCAAGTTAACCACCATTAGTCACTAGGGTCTTTGACTTAATTATCCATATTTTCCTAGTTTTAAGGATTTGTGTCCTATATTGCATGCTTAATCTCTAACTTTAAGAATATGATCAACACTTCACATAGACGACTGCAGTTTTGATGAGAGGAGTTGAAATTTCACTTGAGGGACTGGGGTGAGGGATTTGAGTTTGGACTCCATTTAATGATGTTCGAGGATGGGATAAAATCACTGAAGACTTCATGAAACCTGAGTGTCAATACCTTTAGCCAGTATGAGAACATGCTTCTTGTACTATCTCTTGACATTTACCTACACGCCAGAGTATGATGAAATATAAAAAATTATTGATCAGTGTGTACTAACTCTTGGTAAAAGCAATGGAGTTAGCCAAAAGCAATGAAAAAAATATAAATGTTGAAAGAAAAGCTCTCACCATACAAAGTCAAATATCAAAGAGCTTCCACCAAAGGCGAGCACTTCCAACCATTTACAAGTGTCCACTTGGACCACCGCTATTAGGACCAGGAGTCGGGAATGCACCAAAAAATGGCCCTACATTGTAAATGCTACAAGTCTGGGTGTAGAAGGTATATTAGATACTAAAAAAAGGCACACCCTGGTGTACTCCCAGGAAAACAAGTGCATACAACTCCAACTTATCTTGACGGACACACTGATCAACAACAAAAATATGTGTTGAGTTAATAAGGCACCTGAGAGGATCCTTGTTCCAATGAGAGGGAGAGAAGAAATGACACAATCCTATGCCCTCCATCAACTGGCATTCCATCTACATTTTTACGTCTGACAACTAAAGAGATGGTGGATTGGATGAAATATATGATTTATTCTCTAGTGTTGAGGATCAGGTTCTTATGAGAGTCTCTTGGACTGGAACCTTGGGTGAAGTTGTGACTCTACTCTTGTGACAACGGTCAACACTTAATGTCATATCCTTATCTTATATCTATACATAGAGAGTCTAATGATTAGAGAAATTGGATACCTATATATTAAAGCTTGGTTCAACTCTGAAATTTCGGATCTATAAAACTAGGAATTCTTGAACTGATCAGGTCTTGTATTCACATGCACAATCAAGGATTAAATCAAACTTATTCATGCTTGAGATGCTCGAGGACGAGCATTGTTTAAGTATAGGGGGATGATGAACCTCAGTTTCATCATGTTAATTTCCATATATTAATCCCCTAGCTTAAATTAGTGTTAATAAAAACAAAATTAATTGCTATTTATATCCCAGTCTTAAAACAAAAATGACAAAACAAAAAAATGCAATGTTTTTATACCTTTAAAAAATGCTCTCAAAATTATTTTTCCTTGTTTGACATATTTCGGGTTTTTGGTCAGCATGAAACTTGTAGATCTCATCAAGATCTACAACTTTTATATTTTGAGTTTTTCCAAATTTGGCTTCCTTCTATTTCTTTTTGATTTTTCTTTTATTTTTTAATTAGAATAATCTCATTGGGCCACGTGGCTCGTTCTAGTTGAGCCACACAACCCACTCCCCTCGCACCACACGCCATCATTCCCGGCTGCATGATCTCCTCCTACGCGCTTCAATCTCTGCTGCCCGTTCCATCTCCATCTTCCGCCCTTAGATCTTCCCCCAGATCACATCTGGAGCATCCACTCATGCCCGTTCCTCGACCATTGGATCATTAGATATAACAGCCCCATGTGCCTCGCCCACAACCATTGGATGCGCCCTGATCGATTAGATCAGGGTCGCTCCTTAGCGCCTTCATCCCGACCGTTGGATCGCAAGATCGAATGGCCAACACCTCGTCTTCTACCTCTATCTGCCCTCTCTCTCCCACGTTCTCCACTTTGCCCGGCTCGCCCCCTTCTCATTTTCTCCACCTTCCCAACGTTCCACGTGCCTCTCTAACCATACCCGGTCAAAGCCCACTCCTCCGCCATCGTCGCAGGCTGCGGGGCTCCGCACACCCCCCTCTCTATCGCTCCATATGCCACTCCAAACCCATGAACTCCACCACCTTCACCTCTACCCTTTCCCCTTCAAATAGGCCGTCACCCCCAATTTCACCCACGTCCACCTTTACGCGGGCCACGACCCAACACCCCTCCTTTCCTATGATATAGAGAAGGAACAAATTGGGGCACGACAATGACCTCCGGCACTGGTGAAGACCCATGACCATGGTAGGCCATGTCCTGGTGCCTTAGGGTACCATCGAGCTGCTCCATATGGCTGCTGGAGTCTAGCGAAGACCGAAGTTCCTATCGGATCTCATCCCAAGCCGTCACATTCGTCGCTTGATCTTCAGGTAAGCTTCCTATCCTTTCCTTCGAGTTTCTACTAGTTAATTAGGTGCACTTTATCATCTTCACCTTCGATTAACCACCGCCCGAGCTTCCCCGCACCTTGCTCATCCTTGTGCTACACTTGACCAACCTTCTCATCTCCATCAGAACCTCAGCCATGCCGCCCATTTTTCTCTGCATTCTTGACGGAGGATCCCGACGAGCCTTCACCTTCTCCTTCAGCTAAGGCTCCCACTTCATTTCATTTCACCTGCAATCACCACACCTGCACGCTTCGGCTACTTTCACTAACACTTGTAGGTGCTTCCATCCAATGGTCGAGCTTGGGCCAGAGCTCATTTCTCGAACTCAGCCTCCGGAAATGGTCCATCGCTAGCCTCTTCCAAGCAGTCCAGAGTCTCCCCCGTGCCACAAACTTGATCGCCATGTGCCCAGGTATCTTCCTGGATCTTTATCAAGTGTGGGAGACAGCAGTGGAGCTTGTACTGGTCCGTCGGAGATCCAAAAGCGCCGCCAACCATCGACGGAGGAGGAAGCTCCAGGAGATGTAGGTGTCGTTGGATGGAACCTCTTGGTGCTCATCCAATGGCCTACAGTCAGCCACTTTGACTTCTCCAAGGCTCGGAGGCTCGGGAGATCCAAGCCAGTACCCAAAGCTCCAGATCCGTCCACGTAGCCCAAGCCTCCCGAGCCTCAGTCCGAGCCGCACCTCAAGCCAAAGCCTCCATCCGAGCCTAGCCTCACATGCGATGGGTTGTGAGGGCTGGGAAAATTTTAGAGGTGCCCCATCGACTTCTCCAAATTGCAAATAAGTCCTCCGAGCACGTGTAGAGCATGCGAGCCTTGGGCTAATTGCATTCGAGCCCCTTCGGGTTTTAATAATTGTAATTTAGCCCCTAAGCGTATGGGAAAATTACAAGGAAGGCCTCACGACTTTTCTTAATTGCATTTAAATCCTTTCAGGGAGCTGATTGTAATGTTTCCTCTATTTATTTTGAAGTTTTCTTTATGTTTATGCCCTTGGACTCTTTTGTGAATATCTTGAGCATATGATCTCTGTTTTAGTCGATTTTAGTTCCGTTTTGAAGCTTATTTCATTGTCTATCTTGTGGCATGATTTGTTTCCTAATTTGACACTTGAAATTTTGATGATTAATTCTAGTAATGTAGTGTCACTTGCTTAATTATTTTTCATGCTTTTGATTAGTTTATCAATTAAATTTGCTTCATTAATAGAACCTAAAGTTGACTATTCTTATATGGCTCATTGATTTCATCTACATAGGGAACATGTGTTTATTTCTATACTTGCATCACATTGCATTATAAAAATGAAATAAAAAGTGTCTTCATCTGTCTGCATCATGTGTCCTTGTATGATGACCTAGGAGTTCTTTATTCATCACTTAATATGATTAATGAGAATTTAAATAACCACTTAAGAGGCTCGTATTCTTGAGTTCGACCTTGGGCTTGCCCAACTAAATAAATTTGTCCGCTTAAGTTTAATTGACAAATTGATCAGAGTGGTTTTTGATAGATCCGATTTTGCCTCACTACAACGAGACTCGAATGTTAATTCGATTTTTGGATTCATCAAGAACGACATAGATGAAGGCATGTTTTTGATCCAAGGGCGATGGAAGAAATGGTTATGTGGGAGGCGCTCAGTCATTGGATGCGCCATCATCTGACGGCTGAGGTAAAGGCAGAAAGGGGCGGTCCAGATGAGTAGAGGGAGGTGATCAAACGTCTGAGGGAGAGTGGGAAAGGAATGACTAAGATGAAGGCAGCCAGAGGGGATCCAAGGGCACAGGGCGATGGCGGGTGGCGCAAAGAGAAGGGGCCACGTGGGCGGCCCAGGGGGGGCGCAATTAGATCATTCAAGAATGGGAAAAAATAGAAAATAAGAAAGAAATAAAAGGAAGAAGAATTAGCAAAAAGTCAAAACATGAAAGTTGTAGATTTCGAGAAGATCTACAAGTTTCATGTTGGGCACAAAATCAGAAGAGATCAAATACACAAAAAGGTATTTTTGTGAGCATCTTTAGTGAATAAAACACTGCTTTTAAAAGCGTTTATCATTTTTTTGTATTTTAAATTCCTTTTTAAAACCAAAAAAAATATTTATAATTATTAACCTAATTTTAGGGAGTTTTTAATTGGGAATAAAATAAGGAAAAATAAAGAAAATGAAAGGGTTAATTAATAGACATAAATTTGGGTTAATTATAAGCATATGATTTATTGATAAAGATGCAGAATTAATGAAGATTTGCAATGAAGTTCTTATGATTCAAGGATAATAAGGAAGTATAGTAATGATAAATCAAAGATTCATCAAAATGACAATAGTACCCATGCCCCTCGCATCTCCTGCTGGCAAGGTTTGAACTGTTTCGAGTAGTAATAAATAAACGACTAGTGAGTGTAGGAGACGACTACGACTAGCTCCGAGGAAGACAACAACACTGCCTTCGACATATACTACTAATATGATATGAGATTCTATCAGGAAGAAGAAGACCCTAGTAGGCCTATGAATTTGACTTCGGATACCATTCATTCGTTGGTATGCATGTACCTTTCCTTTTTTTTCTTTGTTTGGAACATAGTACATAAGAAGTGTAATAGATGGTATTGACCTCTGAAATTTGCATACTTTGATAACTTTGAAATGCTATGTGGAATTGTACAACATTGAAAGGAACTTGGCACTGAGGAAGAATATGAAGGGTGAGAGAGTGCAACCTTGCCTAATACCTCTTGGAGGGGTGATATTTTTTGTTGGGACAACATCAATCAACATAAAAAAGTGAAAGTAGAGATGTAGGAGTATAATATATCAACAAATCTGGTTGGAAAATGTAATTGGCATAATAGATTTATTATGTATCTCCATTGCATATGGTTGAAATCTTTCTCCATATCCACCATAATCACCATATGCTTTGTCTTACTTTGTCGTGTCTGCATTAGGGTTGGCTATTGAATCATGGATCGACGAGTCAGTCTCGTCTCGGCTTGAAAAGGGCTCGCGAGCCCAGCTCATTAAGGTATTGAGCTGAGCTCGAGCCAGAATTTTGGGCCCGACTTAACGAGTCGAGCCCGAGCCAAGCCCGACCCAGCTCGATAACTCGATAAGGGGCTTAATAAGGGGTTGGGCTCGATAACTAGATAAGGGCATTACTTTAGTCCCACATTTGGTAAAGATGAACTCGGAGGGAGCGAGGAGTCTATATAAGTAGAGGGAGTACCCGGTATACATGCATACTTGCCTTAACTTAGCTCGAGCCTTATCAAGAGCTCAGGCTGAATGGATAAGAGGCTCACACTCACTGAGCCCGAGCCCGTGATGAATCGTCAATTGGAAGTAATAATATGTTCTTATTATAACACTTGCCAAATGACACAACAGAACCGAGACGAAATCTCCATGAAGAGGTCTTGGCTTTAATTTATACCTAGGTAAGTCCATAGTCAAACACATGACACAAACAACTATTTAATTAAACTTAAGTGCTTTTTAATTATTTAAGTGATCTAAAGGTCCTAAGTCAAGAACAACGCGAATGCACACAAAAACAATGCAATTTTTATTCAAATCATTTTTATGCATTTATTTAATATGAAGGACAATAATGCAGTATACTTATAGAGACAAATAACACAAAAATAAATATCACAAAACTTATGCTCTTGATTAAATAATAAAATACTTGTGATTTTAATTAAGTTGATTAATGATAACTCATTGTCAATTAGAGCCAATTCAATCGATGAGTAATTTATTTTAATTTAATAAAAAGGCTGAAAAGAACAAGCGAGTACTCCAAAATTCAATGCGTGATATGTAGATAGAAAATGTTATTTTAGTGCATTAAATTAAAGAGGATGAAACAAGATTTCCAATGACACCAAATTTATTAAAATCAGAGTTATGGATCACAAGATATTGTCAACAAGGCATGGTCATAAATGTAAGAAAACTTATTTATTTTTATTACAGAAGCATCCAAAAAGGATTAAAGTGTAAACACAAAATCTTGCTTGGGTTACTATAATTTTTCCAAAGATGCAGGCACTTATCTACAATATTGATAAATATTTGGGCATTTCTACAATTTCTCCAAAAGCACGTGCGTCGCATGTGGTCAGAACAAGGTTCAAGCAGAGGCTCGGGGACATGTGTCACTTGTTGGTGACTCAGGTCAGACTCATGTGGTCCTAACCTGAGGCATGAAGCATTGCCTCATGTATAGCCTCGAATTGATTGACGACCGTTGGATCTAATACGGAAGATTAGATCGAACATCTACTGCTTACTATGTTCCTCCCCCTCCTCTGCAGGCGACAGAGGTTGAGTGGAGCTTTGGTGAACCTAATCCTTCTCCTCCGTGCGTCTCCTCTAGGAATTGAAGATCGCAAAACCTTCCCGACTTCATGGCGAAGAAGACATGATGAAGGTCAGATGAATGCTGGATTGGTTCATCGACGAAGCTACTTCAATGGATGAATTCGAGATCAGACCTTGATAGAAATACCGACCAATCAAGTTTCTCTTTCACATGTAGTTGTTAGATCAACGAAGCCCACAAAGAAGGAATCTTCAAGAAAAATATGATGCAGATAAATATGATGTAGAATGGCTGGCTCCTAGGCGGTGAAGGATCAAGCCCTAAAGTGGATTCTTCTTCATGCAGAAGAAGAAGATGGATCGAGATGGCCACACAATGTAGAAGTGGAGCGGTTTGACTAGAATAAATGCGTGGATGATGGATGATCAATGAATGTTATAATGATTTCAGATCAGGAATTGGAATAAGATACATACTGAAATAAAGGGGCAAAAATCATGATAAAAAAGGTAAGAATCTTATATGAGATATGAAGATAAAATAAGATGGACCTGGAGATCAAATGATGTATGTAATGGAGCATACAATGCTCCTGTTATCGCTCGACAAGCTTGGTGAAGCTTAAAGCTCGAGCAAATGTCTGGGATGTTGCAGTAAGACAACGAGGCCTTGGATCTTGCTGAAGATGAAGATGCCGTAACCGCTCTTGGAAGACCTCACTCTCTATCACAAGTGAAGCTCCAGGCTGGGGTTCCTCTCACACAAGGGGTGGATACGGTTATAAGTAGCTGGAGGAAGGTTTTGAGGAAGAGGAAGTTTGACGGCTCAGGAGATAGAGACTGTGGTTTCAACCACCTATTAGATGAATACATTATAGGTGAATGAGGGATTTTGGAAGTTGGGCGAGGGTGACGGTTGAATGGGAAAGAGATAGGTGTCGGGAGTTGGAATGGTGGTTGCCAGAGATTGGTGAGAAAAAATGGAGAAGGTAGAAGGGCACAAAGGGTCGCATCTCTTCAGGGATGAAGGCTGGAGTTGAAGACACGCCTCAGCCGTTGGATCTGAAGATCCAATGGTCTGAGATGAAGTGCGTTGAAGAGAAGAGGGAGGGCTACATGGTGCGTCCAGATGGCACCGCGTTACCTAATGGGAATTTAGTTAAATATTGAAAACATTATAAAATAGAAAATACATAAAAAGAAGTAAAATTAAAAAAAATCTAAACAAGAAAATTGTAGATCTCAATGAGATCTACAATTTTCATGTAGAACTCAAAGAAAAAATAAATCATATATGTTCACAAAATATTTTTGTAGGTAATTTAATGAACTAAATTACTTATTTTTATTTTCATTTCTTATTTTTTGGATTTTTAATTTATAAAAATGTCAGAATAAATATATACAATATAATTTAATTTTATTGGATTTTCAGTAACTACTAAGTACATAAAATAATACGGTATATAATATACAATGATTAAGGTCATTTATTTACAACACACACTTGGTTTATTAGAGTTAATTGTTAATTATTTTTATTGGTTTTCTTATGCTGGTGAGGTAATAATAGAAGCTAGTGTAGATGAATATGGGATTCATTAGCCCGAGCCAGCTCAATTGGGCTCGGACGAACCTAGATGGGCTTCTTGAGCCCGAGCCTGAGTTAGGGCCTGGCTCGGCTCATTAGGCTCGATAGCAAACCCTAGTCTGCATATTGTGAAGAATTTCTGACATAGCAATCATGTTATCTAAATTTTGCCTTCCCTGAAGAAAACCACTTGGATTAGGTTGATATAATCTGGAGGAGGATGGGCTTTATTATGTTAACTATTAGCTTAACGACTATCTTTATAAATGGTGTTGGTAAGACTAATAGGGTGATAGTCCCTAGGGCCCTCCCCAGAGTCCGATTTTGGAATAAAAGCTATAAAGTCTTATTGATATTCATGTCAATATGTCCATTCTGAAAGTACGTTTTTATCAGTTTGTAACTTCTTCACCTATAAGATGCCAATTTTTGGGGTAGAAAGGTACCAAAAATACATTGGGCCTAGGGTATTTTAAGGACACGTAGCATAGACGATCTTATGTATATCCTCCCTATCGGGAAATGAGCCAATCCTTTGTTTTTCTTCTCCCGGTAGCTTCTCATGTGTCTTAAATATAATAGGGCTATCGCCAACATGAATAAAGTTACAAAACCTATTAGTGAAGTGACGAACGAAGTAGTTGGTATTAACTTCTTATCACCAGTGTAGGAGCCATCCTCTAGTTTAATCTAATTTATGTCATTTCTCCTTGCCAAAGCAAGAGCATAGAGATGGTAAAAATGTGTGTTAAGGTCTCCCATTCGTATCCATTGGTGTCAGCATTGTTTGTGCCTGTAGATCTCTTCAATTTTAAGGAAGGACGCATGTTCCTTTTCTGATACTTGTCATAGCATGATAGAGAAAGTAGTCTGAGGGAGGCTGTGATTCATTCTTTGTATAGTGTCTTCAATATGGACCTTACTTTTTCTCAATTATGGGCCTTGCTAATATTATCGCTAATATTCACATTATATTTAGTTTGCACTCAAAAATTACCAAAAATTTGGAGTAGGTTAATTTCATCACATTTAACCTTATGGTCAAATTTCATAATTTTTGCATACCATTTGCACAGAAATTTGCATAAAACCCATGAAAAAGATCCATTTTCATGCATGCACCTTATGCCTTAAAAATATAAAAAATGTATTTTTTCTTGATCATTGCATAATGTTTCCTGGAAAAATAGAAATGTGCTAAATTTGATTTTGATTTAGATTGAAATTAAATTAGTTAAGTTGCTCTTTTTCCTAGGGAATCTAAATCATTCACAAATTGCATCATTTGATAATCGCATAGTTTACCCTATTAATAGTGTCAAAATATTGTAGTTGGGCAATCTCAGATTGATAAAAAATCATTAAATTGATTGATTGATTAATTAACTAAAATCCAATAAATTGTCTTAAGTGATCGTATTTATTTTACTTGGGCAAGCTCAAGGTCGACCACATGGAGGCAACTGTCTCCTTTGGATGTGTTTTAGGTAATTTAGAGAATAGATTTTTGAGAGAGCATTTTTTAGATTTTTTATGTAGTTTAAATGCAAATGCAATTTATGGCTAAGCTCCAAGGTGATTCTGTAAAACTTTAATTAGACGATATCCAAAAATCTTAAAACTTGGCGAGAGTGTGATGCATGCAAAATTGAGCTACTATGATTTTTTTTTATATTTTTGATGCAAAATGATTTTCTATGAATTAAATATGCATGTAATTTGATTTTTAGTACATGAATTTTAATAATGAGCAAATTTAAATATTTTCTAAAAATGAAATTAATCTAGATGTATCTAATTAATATGTATCCAAGAAAAAATCTTAAATTCTAAAAATACTAAGATTACAGGGAACTGAAATCTAATTACTCAATCCACCAATTTATTTATTTAGGGAAAAATATAATGCAAATGATGTGATTTTTGGGTACATTATAGAGAATAATTAATTCTACCATAAGCGGATTTTCAGAATTTAAGCAATAAATTATTTAGTATGATTTTATAGAGCTTAAAGTGGGTAAAAAATGCAATTTCTCACAAATTTAATATTGATAAATCAATTCAAGCCCACAAAATACATTCATTTCACCATATGATAAAAAATTAATTGTATAATGAAATGCAATTTTTGAAATAAAATATGTTGCAAAATGAATGTTCAAAGAAATATCAAACACATGGTGTCATTTGCAAAATGAAAATGAAGCTAGAATACAAAAATAATAGCATAGAGACGCGCTTCTTTAATTACCTAAACCACGTGGGGTGCTATGCAAGTTTGCCCGTGAGCATGTGTCGTGAGCGTATGCTATGGCTCAATGGGTGGTGCTGGTTCAGTTCCCCCAACCTCCATGTGGAAGTGTGCTACAACTTTGGATTCCACTTGAGGTTGAGAGCTTCAGGTGGATCTTCGATGAATGACTGAGAAGTGGGCACCTCCAAACCACGACTATTATTTGGGTGAAAATGAACAACCGAGATCCAAGGTGTTCTTGATCGTGTGTTAGCTGTAGTCCCATATACTGGACTTGTCTTCTTCTTCTTCGATGCTTGACTCCGGTGGACTTGGTTGCTTTAGGAATTGCTGGTGGATGGTCGGTGTTGCTATGACATGAAGGTGGTGAATCGAAGCAGAGTCAGTGGAAGGACCTACAAGGTAGAAGAGAAGGCAGAGAGGGAGGCCATGAGGATGATTCGGCGTGTGAGTACATAGATTGTGTTGAGAATGGATTGGTGTGGCTATGATGTGAGATGAAAAGGAAAAGAAGAAGAAGGAGAAGAATTGGAGGTATCGCCTGGGATGTGGATGGTCGGTGACTCTCTTCGATGATCACTTCGATCAGCGTCAGCGACTCACATTAAGAAGTTCTGCTGCAACTCATGATGGGGGAACAACAACACGGAGGACTACTTCGTAGATCAAGCTTGGGAGTGATCTTCATAGGAGACAAGGGTGATATCACTGATGAACAACATTTTCACCATGTTAATAGTTGTATATTATCGTAGTACAAGTGGTGAAAATGATTCAGCAAAAACCATATATTTAAATATATAGAGAATTTAACTTGGCAAGTATACCGAGGTCAAACACAGGGACACGAGCCTCCTCATCCATCTGTCGAAAATGATTGATTAAATATAAGTGATTAAATTTAATTATTTTGGTCTTCATAATGCAATTACAATGTATGCAACAAAATGCAAAAAATATACAATGCAAATGAGATGGCACAGTAATGCATGCATTTTTTATTGGGTTTTATGCGATTAAAATGGGGTCCAATGCAATGATATGCAAGAAGATAAAAGATTCCCTCAAGTTATCATATAAATGAGCCATAAAAGATAGGGTAATTTCAGGGGCAAATGATGCATTAAAATGAGCAAATGGCATGACGAATTAAGGAGTAGCTGACACAATAAAATTAGAAGTTATCAATATATTGCAAAGTCTCAAACCAAAACATAAATGATGCCATTAGATAGAGAATGAAGTAAGCAACAAAATGACGTTGAAATCAACCAAATCGAATTTCATATGCTCAAGTTATTGAATAAAGAGTGCAAGGGCGTAAATGCAAGAAACATATGCAAAATATGGAGATAAATATTGCAAATAAGTCCTTCACAGGGCATGGATGCAATTTGTGAAAGTCAACGGGATGTCTCTACAAAATACCCAGGCACACACGTGAGGCAAGCACGCCTGGACCTGAATGCAAATCGAAGAAAATCTAAGGGTGCATCTACAAATTTCTCTACCTGCACACGCGCTGCACATGCATGACCAGGCTCGGTGGATGGCAGGTTCAGGAGGCCACGTGGGTGAGCCTCAAGCTTCGGGAGGTGGCTTGGTCCACCATGGCTACAGGTTCAGGAGGCTTCCTTGGAAATCATCTGGGCCGCCCGATCTGAAGATCTAACGATATCTGCATCTTCTTGCTCTGCCTCTTCTGCCGGAAAGGGATGTGCTCCGGTGACCTCCCCCGAGTGCCACCAATGCTCTGCTCATTGGTAAGGATCATGGCAGCTTGGGGAAGCTTTGGTAAGGGTCCGATTGGTCGTGCGGAGTGAATTCGCACTACAAAAAAGTATAGAACATGCGGCGGTCATTATCTGTCTCCAAGGATCAATTGACCGTCCCCTCTGATTAGAGGGGACGGTCAAAAAACCATCTCCATATCCTGCATCCCATTTGCTATAAGCGATGGTAGTTGACACTGTCCCCTATAATCATACATAGGGGACGGTCGTGACCATCCCATAAAGTCAATTAGAGGGGACGGTCGTGACCGTCCCTTAAAGTCAATTAGAGGGGACGGTCATGACCGGCTCTCATAGTGAGAGCAACGAGTATGGTAAGCTTCGTAACCGTCCCAAAAAATTTGAGAAGCGGGGACGGTCATGACCGTCTCATACGGTAACTAAGGGGATGGTCATCGCGACCGTCCCCTTTGTTCCTCTGCTAACAAATTTTTTTTCAATACCCCTGATTTGCTCTTCATTTTACCCTGCAAAGAGTGACATTAAACATTGAGTACCTGTAATAATAATTGTATCTTCATCATAAAGAGTAAGATCAACACAAAAAATAACATTCATTCCACATTCATATTTAGATGAAATGTTTGAAATGATGACTACGCTACGAGATTCAAATAAAACTAGTCTAGCATAAACTATTCAAACAAAGTAACCTACTTTGCAAAGTAATTGTTCAAATCAATTATACAATATACTAAACTATATATCCTACCAACTAAACAAAATATCTATAGTAATCCTAATCGTCGTCCTCATCCGCATTATCATTGTCGTCGTCGTCATCATCATCATCATCATCATCATTATCATCATCTTCTTCTTCTTCTTTTTCTTCTCCTTCATCGTCGTCCCCTAGCCTCGCAACTAGATTATCCACATGTTTTGGGTGGCTAGTCGATATTGCACCTTGATGTGCCTACATGAATGAATTAAAAATTGCCATTTGCTGTCGCAAATCCTGAATCTCAATATTCATGCTAGACAATTGACTCTCTAACTCCCTCTCCCTTTGTGCGCTCTCTACTCCATACCAATTCCGTATGGTGGCACCACGACCACCACAACGGACTCGTCCTTGATGCTCCGGACCGGTCGCCTGGAGGAAGGCCGCATCAGGAGTAAGAGGTGTCTGACTCGTTCCAGTGCTGTCTAGAGAGCCAGTGGTTGTGAGTCTGATCATCTCCTCCTGAAAATTTATTTAAGTAAGTTCAAAATCTATTTAAATTGTAAAAATAGATGCAAAATTGTTATTAATAGCTTACATGAATTGGATCATAGGCAGGATCTACCCAATGAACTTCCCCGCCCACATTGCGACTCTTAGACTTCTCAAAGACTTCCATTCGGCTGGGCACACGATTGTTCTCCACTGCCTAATGTGAAAGATAACTAGAACTTACGATATGATTTTAAGATATAATAATGGATGAAATTTAAACATAATGCATATAGTAGATTACTTACAAAGTCATCCTTCAGTTGATTTAATTTCTTCTCCCCATTCTATGGGTAGACTTGAAAGCTTTCCTTCGATTTTGAGCATTTCGCTTTGAGATACCTGGCAACAATGGCTAAGTAGTAGACTAAGCAAAGCATATGATTTTATTCTTATAAGGCAACTCTCAATGCTCGATGCAAGAAGAAAGAAGGCATCCCTTAAGACTCCGTTGGGGGACTTGAGGTTTCTAAGGAAAAAAAGCATGATTCTCTCTTGGGTACTCTGCCATTAGGGTTAGCCCTTTTGGGGTCCGATAATCATCCAATGCATCACACTTTTCAGGTTGATCACTGTTGCATCCCACTACAAAAACAAAAAAAAAAGAAAAATATAACAGTCTCCATGCTTCATTTATTGAAATATCATGGGGTCTTTATGCACCAAGTGAACTCGGAGATTGACTTTGAGATCTGAATCTAGGATTTGATAGCTACTTCGATCTATGCTAAGAGGTCCGTCGCCAAGATCATTTTTGCACAAAAATTCATCAATCTCTGATAACTACATCAAAATATAGTAGTGTATAAGACCTCTATCCTCGTCGGATATTACACGATGGATACCACTGAACATATGACTGCCACATGATTGAAAGACCCATAATTTGGATTCGTCCTCTTCCACTACGACTTTGCCTTCATCATTTCATTCATATCGGCTGAAACATACGCTTTCACCTTCCATATACATTTCACAAAAATTATTACACTCTTTACAAAGATAACCTTCAACAATACATCCTTCATGTTGTGCCTTATTAAAGACCATATTTTTTATTTTCAAAGGTATCTTTCTATTAGATACATCCAATGATATTGAACCGTTCCACCGATCCTTTCTTCACCTGCTAAATGAACTATTAAATGAACCATTACATCAAAAAAAGTAGGTGGGAATATCTGCTCTAATTTGCATAATGTGATAACAATGTCTTCTTCAAGTCTTTGTAAGATCAAGGATCTAAAACCTTCGAACATAAGACTCTTAAAAATCCACACAATTTTGTTAACGATTGTAGCACAGCACAAGACTCTGAAAATATCTACTCTGCACTAAAGGGGACGGTCGCACGCGAGAAGAGGGGACGATCACTAACGATCGTCCCGTTTGGTCCTCCAGCTTTGGCCCAACACACTCGCGACGTTAACAGAAGCCCATTAAGGACGGTTATAACCGTCCCCATAGGGCTCTCAAGAGGGAAAAATTAGGCAGTGCCTTCGTCATGACATAGGGGACGGTCACTAACGACCGTCCCCTTTGGTCCAAATGGCCCCAGAACACTCACGACGCCAACATAAGACATATAGGGACAGTCACAACCATCCTCAATGGCCCTTAAGGAGGGGAAAATTTTGGTAGTGACTTGGCCCTATCAGAGGGGACGGTCGTTAGTGAGCGTCCCCTTTGGTCCACTACCTATGGCCCCATAACACTCGCGATGCCAACAGAAGACATTTGGAAACAATCACAACCGTCCTCAAAGGCCCCTAAGGAGGGGAAAATTTTGGCAGTGGCTTGGTCATGTCAGAGGGGACGGTCACTAACGACCGTCCCCTTTGGTCCGCCATCTATGTCCCCAGAACACTCGTGACGCCAATAAAAGACATTTGGAGACAATCATAACCATCCCCAAAGGCCCCTTGAGAGGGAAAAATCTGGCAGTGCCTTGGTCATGTCAGAGGAGACGGTCACTAGCGACCGTCCCCTTTGGTCCACCACCTATGGCCCCAGAACACTCGCGACTTCAACAGAAGACATTTGGGAACGGTCACAACCGTCCCCAAAGGCCCCTTGGGAGGGGAAAATCTGGCAATGCCTTGGTCATGTCAGAGGGGACGATGCCCCACTGACCGTCCCTCACTGTGTGGGTATTGGCGATGGTCGTCATACGACCGTCCCCGAAACCTATCAATAGGGACGGTCATCATAGAACCGTCGCCAGTTATCATCCCAAAAAGCCTAAATTCTTGTAGTGTCGATAGATGAGACAGAGTAGCGGTGCACTTTCATTGATGATGATAGAGGAGAACGAAACCGAGGTACGAAGTCTGAGCATTAAAGAGATGAGTACCTGCAAGCATTAGGGATAGCCGAAGTGGATGTGTCTGGTTTTTGTGAGTGGAGTGGAGGTCCAGCAGAGGCGGAGGGGCGGAGGACTTGAAAATTATCTCCAGTGGACCTGAGATGAAGTGTTAAGGAGGTGATTGGATCATGGAGAAGGGGAGTGGGTGAGCGGGTCGATCAGCGAATATGCTGATTGTATTGTGGAAGTCGGAGGATGGTCAGGCGACGGTGAAGATAGTTGTAGGCAACATGGAAAATAAAAGAAAAGCATGGAAAAAGATGAGGGGAAGGTTACCTATTCAGAGCGGGAAATTGGATGATGGAAGCATGTGCTGTGCATCGGAGATGCTTGGGCCATTGCACAATGAGATAGGTAGGTCCTTGGACAACTACTGGAGCACCACATATTGGCCAGTGGGACCAAGGTTCTCACCAGTGGTACGAGGTCATCATTGACTAGACGATTCGCCCCTCCGCTATCACCGGAGGGGCAAGGGAAGTTGGGCCAACGCCCGAGAATTGGTGGACGAGATGCAAAGGAGGTGTAGGAGGGTTTAAATTGGGGAGGAGCTCCGACGTTACAGGTGACATGGGGCGAGATTGTAACGATCGTCCAGAGGCCATAGGGTTTAGGTTGTGTGGTGAGGGTCATGTAAAGAAGGGGACCGTTAGGGCTTTGAGGGCGACGATTTGGCTAGTGGAGAGGTGTAGTGATGGTGGTTCTAGAATGGAAAGGGAGTGAGGGGTTGGTGAGATGAAACACATGAGAAGGGGGATTATTGGAGGTGGAAGACAGGGTCCCCACCGTCGGATCAAGCGATCCAACAACTGGAAAGCGGACACAACTGGGATGATTAGATCAGATAAGACGTTATGATCTAAGGGCGGAGAGTGGATCAGGGACGTGCAGTCCAGATGAAACCTGGGGTCTCATTCAACGGTGGAAGAGAGTTGGGTAATGTGGAGAGCGATCAACCATTGGATGATGGGACATCTGATGGATGAGGATCAAGCAGAGGTCAGCAGCTCAAATTACATTAGGGAGAAGGATCTGGTGGCTGAGATAGAAGCAGAGGTGGATGCGCAGGATGGAGGAGGGGAAGAGGGGATCGAATGGTTGGGAAAAGGAACGCATGGAGCAAGCAGAAGGGGCCACGTTGGTGGCCCAAAGGGCGTCATGTGGCCCAATCAATTTATTCAGAAAATATACAAATAATAAAAAAATAAGAAAGAAATAAGAGGATGCGGAATTAATAAAAAGTCAAAACATGAAAGTTGTAGATCTCAAGGAGATCTACAAGTTTCATGTTGACCAAAAAGTCAGCAGAGGTTATTTATACAAAGAAATATTTTTGATAGCATTTTTAATAGATAAAAACAATGCATTTTCAAGGTTTTGTTATTTTTTTGTATTTTTAATTTCTTGTTGATAGAAAAATAAATATCTACAATATTTATCTATTTTTGGGATTTTTTAATAAAAGAGAAAATAAAGAAAATGTATGCAATAATCAGGGTTAGCAATTAAGGTAATTATAGACGGAGGATTTATTGATAAAGATGCAGAATCAATGAAGAATTGCAACGAAGTTCTTATGTTTCGAGGATAATAAGGGAGTATACAAATGATAAATCATAGATTCATCATCCGCCTATACTTAAACTGTGCTCGTCCTCGAGCATCTAAAGAATGAAGGAGTCAGATTAATTCCTGACAGTGCATGTGTTTTTTTTCAAGGCTCAATTCATCAAAGACCCTCAATTTAAGTGATCCTAAACTTCTGGGATCAACTATGCTCTAGTCAAAAGGAATCCAACTTCTCTGGTTATCAGACTCTTTGTTTGTACATATAAAATAAGGATATGACATTTAGTGTACTGCACTCATGAGAGTTGAGTCGAGATGTCACCAAGGTCCTAGTCTAGGAGATTTTCCTTTAGACCTAAACAAGAAATAAGTCTTTTCTTGCATTCAATCCACCGTCTCATAAGTTTGTCATACTTAAAAGTGTAGATGGAATGCTAGATAATGGAGGGCATAGGATTGTGTATTTTTCTTCTTTCCCTCACATTGGAACAAGGATCATCTCGAGTGCCTTATTACTCAACACATGTATAATTTTGTTTGTAGATCTCTATTCGTTAAGAGAGTTTGGAGTCGTTTGCACTTGTCTTTCTGGGAATGCACCGGGGTGTGTCTTTTCTGGGTATCTAATATACCTTCTACACCCAAACTTGTAGCATTTATGATGCAAAGCCCTTTTTGGGTGCAATCCTGACTCCTTGGTCCTAGTAGCTTGGGTCCAAGTGGACACATTGAAATAGTTGGGAGCGCTTGCCTTTGATGTAAGTGAATCTTATAAGATATGTGAATCTTCTAAGAATGTGTGGCCTAAATTACGATGGGTACAAACAAATTTGATGCTAAACTACCGTGTGCCTAATCCTTAATTCACCACTCAAGTCGAGCCCCACCATCACTGGAGAGTGAAACAGGTCTCGACACACCACAAAGTAATGTCTAAGTCTTTTTACACGCGTGAGCTCTCAAACAAGAGCCGTTATAAAGAAGAAAACTTCCTAAATAATTACAACACAATAATTACAAAAATTTACAAAATTTCTCTAAAAAATAAATTGCTTTTCCTCGCTCTTCAGCAATCGGCACACATCACGTCCGTCGACCTCCGATGTACTCCAAGTCCACCGGGCCCTCACAAGAAAAATGAAATTTATATTAGAGAGATAAAAACAAAATATATACAAAAATATGAAGAGAAATATATGAGAAGAAAATGGATTAATTACAAGTGACTCGGGGGTCAGACTACCCGAGTAAGTGAAAATTTAAATCCAAAATTTTAAATTAATCTCTAAGCTATTTGCCTCCCCGACAACGGTGCCATTTGACGAGCTGCACATCTGGCCCTTTAAGAATGCTGAATTAGCACTTAAGATCATCGTAGTCGGGCTGAATTTAGGTCCATCAAAAACCATCTAAATGCTAAGTCAAATAGAATCAGATGGTCATGAATTTATTTTACTTGGTAAGAAACCAAGGTCGAACTCATGGACACACACCTCTCTCGTGATTATTCAGATTTTTATTAGTTAATTAAGTGTTGATTTAAAGAACCATAGGTCAGGTATTGCAAGAAGACAAGACAATGCATCAAGCGAATATAAAACATGCATTTTTTATTTAATTTTTATCATGCAAATAAATGCAATGAGATGCGAAGAGAATATGCCCTAGACCATAAATAATTGAGCCATTAAAATACAAGTAAAATCAGGGTCAAATAATAAAGCACTCTTCTTTAATGTAAAAATTGGGCCCGAGATTCATAGAAATCAAGACACTTAACACATTAAATAACACATCAAATTTTTTTAGTGTCAAATTGAAAAGACATCATGCCATAAAGAAGATAATAAAGAGAGCTTCAAAATGCCACTGAAATTGTCTCAATCGGAGTTACGAAGCTCAAGATATGTGAAAAA
Source organism: Ottelia alismoides (assembly GCA_037367405.1). Lineage (NCBI taxonomy): Eukaryota > Viridiplantae > Streptophyta > Magnoliopsida > Alismatales > Hydrocharitaceae > Ottelia > Ottelia alismoides. The sequence continues at coordinate 491,481 of JAZKJV010006661.1, forward strand.
GAAGTCAGGGGCATAAACGCAAGAAAAACATGAAAGATAACTACAAACAGGTCCCTGAGAGGGAATAAAATGTAAATACAAGAAAGTATGGGACCTTCCCTGTAAATGACCCACACGCACATGGGTATTTTTGCAATTATGGAAACCCACAAGGGCATAACTACAAAATTTTGCAAGTGCGCGTGTGCTGCACGTGATATCAGGACCTGTATGCAAAATTGAAGACATTGGTGGGCCTCTTTGCAATTTGCCTAGATGGCACGTGCTATGCACGTGCTCTCCAGGCTCGGAGGAGGATCAAGCTTGGACGAGGCTCGGTGTAGCTTTGGATAGGCTCAGGCGCTGTCCTTGGCTTGATGCAGGCTCGGGTTGGCTCGGAGGAGGCTCATGCAGTCTCAAGGCTCTAAGGAGGCTCGGTGAAGGTTCGGGGAACCTCTGGCTCTGACGCATGGCCGGTCGTAGACCATTGGATGTTGAAGATCCAACGCTGACTACATTCTATCTTGCGGCACGCGTGGCTAACGTTGCACTGTTGGATGAAATCCAGGGAGGAGCATCCAACGGTGCCTGCTACTCCATCTTCTGCTACAACCAGCAGTGAGGATCGAACTCCGACGAAGGAGCTCGAGCTCTGCCGCTGGTTCTCGGATGCCATGGACCTCCCCGGAGCTCTCTGGAAAGATGTCAAGGTAGCTGGGAGCTCCAGGCATTCGCTGGACCTTCTGGATAAAGCAGTCGGAGCTCTGATGATGGCGGCGTGGTTGACGAAGGTGGCTCCGACAAGTCTTAGGCCATTGCGAGATTTGTGGACCTGCATAGTTAATACACTAGCTGAAGCACAGGAAGGGCATATGTGAGTGGTATGGGGTTCCATGTGAGCGGATGGAGGTGAGGAACCAGTGCTCCATCTCCGACGACCGGAGAGGAGAGGGGTCGTAGGTGGTCGGGGCATGAAAGAATGAGAAATGGGTGATCGGATGTTGTGCGTGAACGGGGGATGTGAGGCGAAGCTCGGGAGGTGAGCGATGAGGGTCGAGAGGGGGTGTAACGTCCTAATTAATTAACTAAAAATCAAGAAAAAAAATCAAAGGAGGTAGAGGGAGCTTACCTGGTCGGAGATGGAGGTTGGAGGCTTGGGCTGGGGTTCGATTCGAGCCATGGGTTTTCATTGGACCCCGGCAGCCACTTGGGGCAGCTCAAGCGGGCAAGAAGCACCGCAACACTGCCATGGAGGGTGGCGGGTCGACACCGGAGACGGAGGCCATCTTCGCTCGATCCTGCTACCTCCCCTTGTCACAGGGAGATGGAGGAGAACTGAGCCTCGCCCTGCGTAAAGGTGGACACCTGGGAATGGAGGAGGAGGCGGAGTATTTGAAGAGTTTAGGTGGAAGTTCCGGTGGTGAAGGTGGTGCTTTGTGAGGGAGATATGGAGCGAGCAGAGTGGGATCGTGAGGTGCGTGATGGCTCGCGAGGATGAGGGAAGATGGGAGAACGTCGTGGGGGTGGTGGCGAGTGGAGATGGTGATCGAGATAACGGGGAGAATGAGAAGGGGGAAGGTGGTCAACGAGGTGGAGCGACGTGGTAGCGGGCTGAATGGAGGTTGACGAAGGGTTCTAAGCCATTGGATCTTTTGATCCAACGACCAAGATCAAGGCGCTTAACTACGACTGTGATCTGATCCAAGGCGATGCGATCGGAGAGTGATGGGCACGCCACGTGTTGCACGGAGGACTCGGTGCTGGCGTGCGGTTGTGATGAGAAGTGGTTGTCGATCAAAGGGCTGAGAGTACGACGTATTTGTGCGGTTACGATGGAGTAGACCGGGTGGTGCAAATGATGCTACGTGGCGTATTGCGGTGAGAGCGTTAGAGGACGGTGGTGATGAAGGCATGAGTGGAGATCAGAAGGTCAATATTTGATGTAGAGTTAGTGGCTAAGATGGAGGGGCAAGGGCACGATCGAATGGCTCACAGAGTGCCACGTGGCGGGTTCTGGATGAGGTGCTAGAGGGTGGTGAGGATGGACTCAGGAGAACGATCGGACGACTGGGATCATGGAGATAGCCAGACCGTTGGATCAAGAAGAGATCCAACGGCCGAAAGAGAGGGCGGCAAGGGCAAGGGGACCGGGCCACGTGGCTCTACCAGAACGGGCCACGTGGCCCAATCAGATTATTCCGAGAAAGATGGTGAGATATGGTGGAGCAAATGGCTGATTTTGAGAAAACTCAAAACACAAAAGTTGTAGATCTCAATGAGATCTACAAGTTTCATGTTGACCAAAAATGGAGATGAGGTCAGTTGAAGACACAAAATATTTTTTGGGGTATTTTTAAGGATAAAAACACCACGATTTTTAATTTTGACATTTTTTTGTGATTTTTAATTTATTCAAGACTCTAATAACTACAGGACTTTATCTGGTTTTTATTGACACACTTTTAAGCAAGGGAGTTAAAAATGGAGAATTAAGATGATGAAATCGAGTTTCATCAGTAAGCTATTTGACTTTGGATTGAGAGAGATTTTCTTTCAATATTTCTTTTCTTTTCTCTTTGGTAGGCTAGCTCGACTACTTTTATCAAGGGTTGATGCACACTGATCAACAAGTTTGTTATGTTTCATCACACCCTGGCACATGGTAAATATTAAATGATAGTATGGGAAATTGTTCGCATACTGACTAGGGTTTGTTGGCACTCAGGTTTCTTGAAGCCTTCATTGAATTTATCCCATCCTTGAGCATCATTAAACTGAGTCTAAACTCAAATCTCCAGGCCCAATCCCTTAAGTGATAACTCAACTCATTTAATCAATCTTGCAGTTGTAGAAGTGATGTGCTGATCATATTCTTTAGAAGGTAGAGATGAAGAGTCAAATATAGTGCTCAAATCTTTCAAACTAGGGAAGTGTGGATTATTAAGTTTCAAAACCCTAATGCCTAGGGCTGGTTAACTCATACTCTCAAGATTTCAAAAACCACGTGTCCCCAATTACTCAAGTCTTGAGTGACAGTGAATGTGCTAGGAATACACCAACTCCAAGTTTAGTGAATTTTTGTGATTTGTGATTTTTGCATTTTTATGGGATTTTTTCTTATCTCAAGTGAAATAATGACTAGCCCAAGCTGATATGAATAGTTGCATCCATTTCCAGCCAGTATGGGTGTAAGTACGAATTATTAAACGACTACCCGTGTTACTTCAAGATGGTGCCATTCACAATGTCTTTTGACCAACCACTATGCTAAGGGAGACTATAGTTCCCTTACTGTGAAATGGCTACTCATTTCTAAGCTCAGTAGTTAGAATCACTGCTCAAGAAAATATTTTAGTTTTTTCATATTTTTATGGAATTTTGAATAAGGTTAATTGTATTTACAAAACAAAAGTGTTAGTCCCTCAATTTTGAAAAGATTTTTGAAAAGATTTTTCAAACCATGTCAAATAATATGTATAGATTTTTAAAACTTTTTCAAACGATTTTCAAAACAAGTAAAACCCCATTTTTCAAACCAATGTCAAACATTTTTCAAAACAATGTAGCACAGTTGGAAAATTTTCCAAAGCATTTACAAATATTTTTATAAAAATCAGTTCAAGAGATACTTATTCCCTAGCCCCAAAAATTTTCAAAAATTTCAAAATACGAGCTATGGCTAAAGTATATATACAATATATACGATACACCCCCTATACTTAACTTTTGCTATGCCCTCATAGCACAAAGTGATATGAAGCCATAGATCAGGTTAAATACAAGGTGATATAGCAGAACTGGCTCAAATGCTCCCCTTATATTTAAGTCAAAATGACCTAAGTAGAAGAAGAAGAGGGATGAATGAATGACTTGGGTTCCCCTATACTTAGGCTGAGAGTAGCCTAAGTATTTGATATACAATGAGCATGGAGAGGCACGTGGTTAATACTTAGTGATTGTACAAGGTTCCCCCTATACTTAGGCTGAAGAACGACCTAAGTATTTGGATGTGGATTTAAGGTTGGGGAACTGATGATTATTTAGGATTAGAGGGGGAAATGGTTTTGCACAGATGAATGGATGGAGGGGGGGGGGAGATCATTTAGGGTTACGGGAGGGTTGAGGCAATGCATACATCAGGCTCAACCAAGCAAGCAAGAAAACCCATGATTTCACCAACTCACATGTGAAGACCAACAAGTGTTGGTCATTTATCTTATCCATTTTATTGGCGATCATCCAAAATTGAAGTCCATTATGCAGGTTTTATAGCTAGGTTTTGACACTATTCTAGGGATGCATCCTCACCTCTCAACATTCAAACATCCTACATACAATGTCGGGGGTTTCTTTCTATAAGCCAAAAGTGATTTTTATTCCATTTCATCAACTTGCATTATCAGTCCTAATTTTATCTTTAGGTTATCGCTGAAGTCAAGTGAATACAAGTCAAACAAGCATCGTCTAGCGACTAGTCCCGATTCCATTAATATCCTAAGTGATAAATCAGGGGAATATCGAGAAAGACCAATGTGTGCATGAAAACCACGATGCATGTTTGAGAGAAGAACTTATAGTGCCTCTAGCATTCTCCATGCATATGCAAGACTGAAATTTAATTTATCAATAAATGCATGCAAGTCGAAGAAACCATACCCTAAACATGATTCTATTAGCGGGAAAGAATGCAATTATTTTGGCTAAGTGAAGCGATGTAAGTGCATCTTGTGAATTATGTGTGTCTTAACCTATGAAGCAAGAACAAATGAGAATTTAAGAGCTCGGAGAGCCGTGAGCTTACCCCTAGGTCGACACTCAAGTGAAGCATCACTCATGTTAGAGGTGGAATTCACACACCACATGCAATCTTCAAGTTCATATTTACATACGCGAGTCCTCAAACGAGGACTGCTAGAAATGCAAATGATACGTTTTTTACACAATAAATGAATGAACAAAATATCAATTGAACTCCTTAAAATTTCTTGAGTTTCCTCTACGACTCCTTACAGCGGGAGCTCCCAAATCTATGCCTTTGTGTAGATCTACCGTCCTCCATCATCACAAGCCTTGCCGCAAAGGCAAAAGTCAGAAAATCATCAAGAAAATTAAGCAACAAATGATGCAAAAACAAACACAATGTGAAGAACTAAAATTTTTGAAAATAATCACATCAAAATAGTATAATAAAATCTAATAAATTAATAAGGTGAGCTATGTCCCCAACGACGATGCCATTTGATTAACCACATTTTCACCGCGTTAATAGTCATGTATTATCATAGTACATGTGGTGAAAATGATCAAGAAAAACCATATATTTAAATATATGGAGAATTTAACTTGGCAAGTATACCAAGGTCGAACACAGGGACACATGCTTCCTCATCCATCTATCAAAAATTATTGATTAAATCTAAGTGATTAAATTTAATTATTTTAGTCTTCATAATGCAGGGACAATGTATGCAACAAGATGAAAAAAATATACAATGCAAATGAGATGGCAAAGTGATGCATGCATTTTTTATTGGGTTTTATGCTATTAGAATGAGGTGCAATGCAATGATATTTAAGCAGATTAAAGATGCCTTAAAGTTATCATATAAATGAGACATAAAAGATAGGTTAATTTTAGGGGAAAATAATGCATTAAAATGAGCAAATGACATTACGAATGAAGGAGCAGATGACACAATATATTTAGAAGTTATCAATATATTACAAAGTGTCAAATCTGAAAATAAATGATGCCATTAGATAGAGAATAAAATAAGCAACAAAATGAAGCTGAAATCAACCAAATCGAAGTTCATATGCTCAAGTTATTAAATAAAGAGTGCAATGGTATAAATGCAAGAAAAATAAGCAAAATATGGAGATAAATATTACAAATAGGTCCTTCGTAGGGGCATGGATGTAATTTGTTAAATTCAGCGGAGTGTCTCTGTAAAATACCCAAGCATGCACGTAAGGCACACATGTCTGGACCTGAATGCAAATTGAAGAAAACTGAGGGCACATCTGCAAATTTCCCAGCCTGCATACGTACTACACGTGCACAGCTAGGTTCGACGGATGGCATATTCGGGAGGCCACACAGGTGAGCCTCAATGCTTCGGGAGGTGTCTTGGTCCACCTAGGCTGCAGGATCGGGAGTCTGCCTTGGAAATCATCTGGGCCACGATTCATCCTCCGCTGTCACCAGAGGGGCGAGGGAAGCTGGACCAATGCCCACGAATGGTGGATGAGATGCAATGGAGGTGGAGGAGGGTTTAAATAGGGGAGGATCTCTGGCATTATAGGTGACATGGGCCGAGATAGTAATGGTCGTCAAGAGGCCATAGGGTTTAGGTCGTGGTGATGAGGGTCACACGAAGAAGGGGAGCATTAGGGCTTTGAGGGAGATAGTTTGGCTAGTGGAGAGGTGTAGTGATGGTGGTTCTAAAATGGAAAGGGGGTGTGGGTTAGCATGATGAAACACCTAAGAGGGGGGGGGGGTTACTAGAGGTTGAAGATAGGGTCACCGCCGTCAGATCAAGCGATCCAACGACTAGAAAGCGAGCGCAAGTGGGCCGCTCAGATCAGATCAGACGATCTGATCTAAGGGCGAAGAGTGGAGCGGGGACACACGATTGAGATGAAACCTGGGGTCTCATCCAATGGTGGAAGAGAGTGAGGTGACGTTGAGAGCGATCATCCATTGGATGAGGGGACATCTGATGGATGAGGATCAAGCGGAGGTGGGCGATTCAGATTACATCAGGGAGAAGGATCTGGTGGTTGAGATAGAGGCGGAGGTGGACAACCAGGATGGAGGCGGGGGAGAGGGGATCCAATGGCCATGAAAGGGAGAGTGTGGTGCAAGCAGAAGGGGCCACGTGGGCAGCCCAGAGGGCGCCACGTGGCCCAGTAAATTTATTTAGAAAATGTAAAAATAATAGAAATTAAGAAAGAAATAGGAGGAGACCGAATTAATATAAAGTCAAAACATGAAAGTTGTAGATCTCTATGAGATCTACTAGTTTTATGTTGACCAAAAAGTCAACAGAGGTTATTTATATAAAGAAATATTTTTGGTAGCATTTTTAGTAGTAAAAACACAATATTTTCAAGATTTGCTATTTTTTTGTATTTTAATTTCTTTATGACACCAAACAAATATCTACAATATTTTATCTAACTTTTTAGGATTTTTAATAAAAGAGAAAATAAAGAAAATGTGTGCAATAATTAGGGATAGCAATTAAGGTTAATTATAGATGGAGGATTTATTGATAAAGATGCGGAATTAATGAAGATTTGTAGTGAAGTTCTTATGTTTCAAGGATAATAAGGGAGTATAGAAATGATAAATCAAATATTCATTAGTTACCACCATATTCTCGATTATCTCTCTCTATAGGATAATAATGGCAGGTGAACAACCGTAGACGACTGCCGCGAGGTTTTGTTTGGTGGCTTGGAGGTGAAGCGTGGTTAGCGGAGGTAGAGAGAACGAGGAGGAAGTGGTCAACAAGGAGATGGTCGCGGGGGAGAGAGAGATAGGAGGACATGGGCCTTGGTCCATCGAGAGGGGAATGCATAGGCTGATGGGTTTGGGTGGAAGAATCATGAGGCATTAAGAGGAAGGGGATGAAGTCCCCATCGTTGGATCTATTCTTGATCCAACAATTATGAAGAGGAAATGAGGCAAAGAGAATAATAATGGAAAAGAAAGTAGTAAAACAAAAAATATATAATTGAAATAAATGGGTCGTTGATGGAAGGTTACTTCATCCAACTATCCACAAAGGGAGCGGATGATAGGGGTTAAGTGGGAGACACGTGGTGTTTCTAGGAGCTGCCATATGTCTCTCCCACAAAAAATAGAAAATAAAATAAAATAAAAATAAAATAGCAAATGATGTCAGATCAAAAGTTTCCTTCATGAAAGTTGTTTGTCTCGATGAGATCTACAACTTTCGTGAAGGAATCAAAACAAAAAGAAGGCATTGTAGAAAGTGTATTTTTGGTGGTATTCTATGTACATGGAATACTGGATTTTTATAAATCACCATTTTTTGATTTTTAAATAAGATAAAATCCAAAATAAAATGATATAAATAGAATACAAATATTTACACATTAATCTAATTTTTGGCATTTTTAATAATTGGGAAAATAATGAAATAAAATGCAAGGTATACCTACCATAATACATACTTAAAATAATTCATTTTATTTGATTTTTAATTATTTTTTATTATTATTTTTATAAACATTAAAACACACATCAAAGAATATAAATGAAAAAGAAATAAATTAAAAAGTTTCAATTATGTACAAAAATAATGAGTTAAAATCAGTAAAAATATGCAATATAAATTGAGGACCTAAAACTCAAGTTTCATATACGAGCTCCAATTCTTTTGAATTTGATCTTGTTATGTAGATAATTGTGTATACATTAATTCAAAAGTAAATCGAGTTTCATAGAAAACTCTACGTGAGATATATTTCACTTTGTGACTTTTCATCTCAGAACTATGATTTGGTTGTATTTGACATATATATGAGTTAGTATTTTTCTGGTATTTTTTATTAATTTATATTAGTATTACACACAAAATTGAGTTAATTTTATTTTACTTTGAGTTAGTATAAAATAAACAAAAATATGGGAAGTGGATTAAAATACATGTGATTATTTACATATAATTTCTGGCTTCTTATCAATGCAATTATGAATGCTATATATTGATATTATTTACATATGCATGAATGATAATAACGTAATTCTAATGCCTAAATGTATTTAATTACTTAGGAACATAGCTCTATTTTCAGCTTTTAAAGTGATGAATCACATATTTATCAACCCCTAATACTTAAACCTTGCTCGTCCCCTAGAAACTAAAATGAATACACAAGTGAAATGAGATTGGGTTCCACACCAAGGTCATGAACAAAAGGTGAAATGGAGCTCGACTCGACCTTTAAATTAATTATGTGGCAAAACTCCTTATGAAAATTAGGGTTTAAAAAACAACAGTCTCTGAGTTGTACAAGTCATCATCCAGGTCCGACTCAAAAGTTATTTTAGATCAACCCCCTCCTAAAGAATCCCACATGAACATTGAATAATTGTCTCTCTTGTGTGAGGGTGTTAGCTCTTCCCATCCAAGATGTCGAACTACCATGCGATCTCCTTTTCCAGTAGCTCATCCTTAGGGAGTCAGGTGTTTCCTTCTAAGTTCAAGTACCTGCTACTTCACAACAAATACGGGGGAAGAAGTCTTGACGAAGAGGAAAAGAACTGGAGTGTGACCAATGTAGTCACATCTCTTGTTTGTCCAGTTTAGCCAAGTATCCACCACGATATGCAGGCTATTTGAAGCTTGGACCATTGTGGTCAATGATTTACTTTGGGAATGGGCTTCTTTTTGGTATGAATTTTAGGTGCTCTGCATTGATATGCCCCAACAGATATAGAATCTTTTTTCCTCCCTTGTTTTGGGGTCTTAGAAAAAATTATGCTAGCAATCCATTACTCATATGAAGATTTATTTGAACCCATTACTCCGTTCTTTAGATGTCCATGCTACCAAAGAAAAAACACAAAGTCTTCCAACACCTCGTCTGAGTTGAGCTAAGTGTGCGGTGTAGAGTACAGATTAGTTACCTATCCTAGGGTCTACTCAGAAGGAGGCAATCAGGTTAGACACTAAGAGTCAAGGTCTAATCATTGTCTTGTAAAACTTGGAGAATTAAATCCATAACATGAAGTTTCTAAAATCCTAATTCTCAAAAAAGTTACTTCGGAATTTAAGTGGATTAAGGTCGAATCCATTTCACGCTCGTCAGTTTTTACTCATGACATGGTTCATAACCCGATGACTTTGCACTTCTGCATACGCATGATATGCTAACAAAATGTGGGTGAATAAAGTGCAATTTTTTTATGAATGAAGGAACAAATGAGAAGCCATTTTTATTTGAATTTTTTATTATACACCCAATATTACAATAATTTACAACATAACTTTTATTTACAACAATTCTACAAAAAGGAATATTATTTACACAATTAATTCCTCCAATTAATTCTTTTTCATTTTATACTCTTTTATACATTTTCTTATTATCTCATTGGGCCACGTGGCACCATTTACTTCAACCACGTGGCACGATCCTTTTAGACTTCCTACCTAATTTTGGGCCATCAGACCTTGTTTATAAAATGGCCGTGCTTTAATCTTTAATGCCTTCACATCAACTATGTAATGCATTTGATCGGGTGCATCAGGACCTTAGGTTTGCGCCCAAAGTTAAGTCATTGGATCATTCGATCCAATAGTAGCCAAATCACCTGCAACCTCCAACCACTCTCTCTTCAACATGCGTGAGTGATGGCAACTTCCTGACTTTCTCTCATTTCTCCCTCCATCGTCATACCATCTCCCGACCAACTTCCACCGCCTTTCCTTTGCCTAACTTCCCTAAATCACGTCAGCCGTCTACATCCCCCTAACCTTAACCATCTGAGCAGTTGGCAGTGGTTGACACCACCGCCTGGGTTCGTCAACCACCCAACTCCCACCATCTCAAAACCCTCTCTCTGCCACTATCAACCTCCATCCTCCTTGTGTGAGAAACTTCAAGCAATTATTCCTCCTTAGTGATGGTTTAAGAGAGATAAATCAAGCGATAAACACGGATCTTCTCCTGCAAGATCTACGACATTTTTGCCTTGCTGCAGCCATCTCCAGCGTTGCTCGAGCTCGCTTCTCCAGCCGAGAAGTTTGAGCAACGACCAGAGTGATCAGTCCAATTAAGAAAAGCAGAGTGATCATGTGGTCCACATAAGGCAGGACCACAATCACTAAGGTGACCAACACGAAGCCTAATGAATCAAGTCAATAATCAACCCACATAAAGAGAATCAAGCAATGCAATATAGAGCAGGTCAAAATTTATTATAACCCAGATAGGAATGTGTATAGGGTACAAGTATTATGGGTGTCTAACCTCAGAGAATTATTAGGGATATGCAAATAATTATTGTAAATAAGAAGAAATAATAAGTATTTTTTTGTATATTTTTTTTGGTTTTTTTGAATTTTTGTGGGTTTTAATGATATTTAATTTTTTTATGGATTTTAATTTTATATTTTTAACTTTATAATTTTTTTCTTTTTGTAATTTTATAATTTTCTTTTTTCTTTTTAATATATAATATACGTGTATGTATATGTAATATCGAATAATATGTATAATATAAGATATATACAATACATAATAAATATATAAAAATAAAAAAAGTATAAATAAGAATAATATTTCTATTTTTAAAGGGTTTTTAAAATATATTTAAGTATTTATTGTAAGTAATAATATTATTAAATATATATGCTTATATATAGGTATATAATATAATGAGCAAAAGGAGTATGCTCCTTGAGTGTAGCTAACTTTTATACTCCCACCCCAATTCCCTATATTTCTTTTATTCTGAATGAATCCTATTAGAATTTAGATCACAATATGTCACTATGGTGTCATTAAAAAACCGACTTAATTCGAGACTTCAATCCCCTCCATCAAGACTATCAAATTTTAGCGGTTTCGGATTTGCTGAAATTGACCCCCTTCAGACGGAGGGCAAATGAGTCTCTGTTTCTGAAAAAAAATTGAAATGACATGTTAGGGGGATATAGTGATGAATATACACATTTTTATTTTCCAAAAAAAATAAAAAAACAAGAGGAAAATGGGGGGGGGGTGGGAGTAGCCAATTGGCTACTCCCATGGTGTAGCCTCATTTAACCCTAATATAATATAGGGTATTTTATTTATAAACATAGCTATATATAACCAAAAAATATAAAATAAAATAATTTTTATATTTTCTTCTATTTTCAGTAATTTTATGGGAATTTTTGCTAATTTTTATGGGGTTTTTAAAATTCAGAATACTCTAAATCAGGGAAATAATAAACATGCCAAATATTTTAAGGTTTTAGAAATAGACAAATAGTCCAAAATTCCTTAAAACTATTTTAATATATAGTAATAAACATATATAAAAATAGAAAATAGAAAAATATTTTTTAGTATTTTTGAAAATATTTTCTATTTTTAGGGTTAGAGAGGGTTTTCAATTTTTAGGGGTTTCTTTTGTTATTTTTTGTGGTTTTTGGTCTGTAGCTATATTATATAGTAATATGCTATATACACTTTTGTTTTGGAATTTTAAAGATATTATCCTAATTGTTTTGTATTTTATCTCTTAATAGGGAATAAATAGCACCAAAATGATTTATAATAAATCAAAAATGCGATGAAATGACAAATAAAAATTACAACATGAATAAGCATCATTCGAAGCACCTTCACTAATTTTTACATAAAAGGTAGATATTTTATCCACAATGAATAACATGAAATAAATTATACAAGCATGATAGGGGTATTTTTGCAATTTAAAATAATTTTAGAGGGCTAAAGCAAAATATACGAAGTTTTGAACTTATTATACAATTTTTAATACTAAGTCCTAAATATACAAAGTTAGAGGGGCCTAGATGCAATTTCCAACTCACATGGAGCACCACGTGATTCGACTTGGCACTAGACCTAGATGCAATGTACATGAACCTTGAGGTCCAATTGTAAATTTTACACAAATTAGGGCTCAATCATGTGAAAAGACAAGCCACACTGATTCCAACATTTGACTTCCGTGGGTAGAAAAGAAATATGAACTGGCGAAGGAAGATGTTAATGAAGCTGTGTCAGAATCAGGTTTGATAGATTATTATAGTGTTTCAGACAACAACTGTTGAGTTGAGAGTGAAGGAGTAGAGCGTCAGAAAGGTCTTTGACAAGAGTGATGTCGACGAGCTTTTTGATATATTCGAAGAAGGCTCAGGAAAGAATGTGGTAAAATATTTACAGGGCTAAATATTAAAGTTACAAATGGACATGGGTTACTAATAAATTTACCCTTGAAAAGGCATGAGGTTGGAGGGACGAGGTGCGACCACGTGGCTAGATTAGTGACGAACCGCAAAATCGGCCCTTTAGTAGAGTGTTTTTAGCACATGGAATCATCATCGTAGTCGGGCCGGTTTCGGTCGTCAAAACGATCACCTCATTTAGATATATGCCATAATGAATCGAAATGAGGTGATCGAAGATTAAATTTTACTTGGCAAGATACCAAGGTCGAACTCAGGGACACGAGCCTCTCTCGTATTAATCAGATTTAAGTGTATTTAATTAGGTGTTGAGTTAAAGGTCAAAACATGCAATTAAAATAAAACAAGACAATGCATTAAAATGAACATGCATTTTTTATCAAATTTTTTTATCATGCAAATAGATGCCATGCAAAGCGAATGATATGCCCAATATAAAAGTTACTTAAGCCATAAGAAAATCGTGAATCAAATCAAGTTGGAATAAAGAAGCCTCTACACATATGAAGCAAGTAGGCATGATAAAATAAAAAAAATCAAGACACTTAAATAATAAAATAATACATCACAGTTCATAGTGTCAAATTTAAAATTTAAGCATGCCATAATGAAGAGGACGAGAAGAGCTTCTAAACAAAACTGAAATCAACTCGATTGGACAAACGTAGCTCAAGATATTCAACAAAGAAAGCAAGGGCATAAATGAAAGAAAACATAAAAAGATAACTACAAAAAGGTCCCTGGAAAGGACTAAAATGCAAAAGAAATAAATTTGAGGCCTTCCCTGTAAATGAACCCCACGCGCAGGGGTATATTTGCAATTATATAAACCCGTAAGGGTATAAGTGCAAATAACCCCTGATGCACGTGGCTCGCATGTGAGAACGGGACCTTTCTGCAAATCTGGAGAAGTCTGTGGGCTCCTCCGCAATTTGCCCAGAAGGTACGCGCCATGCACGCGCCTTCCAGGCTCGGACGTTGGCTCGGGATCAGCGGAGGTTCGGCGTCGCTTCGGCGTAGGCTCGGAGTAGGCTCGGAGAGGCCGAAGCTCCTGCAGGCTCGGAACAGGCTCGGCGGATCCAAGCCTCTGGCTAGGACACTAAGGCTCGGATGAGGCCCGGTTTTGACACGTGGCTGACTGGGCACCATTGGATCACAAGGATCCAACGGCATCTGGAGGTAGCGATCTGGGCGACGTGGCTGTATCCAAGTCGTCAGATGATGAACATCCGACGGCAGCTGCTCCTCCGTCTTCATCGTTGGCTGGCGGCGGGAATCGAGCTCCGGCGAGGAACCCCCGACTCCGCCTCTCTCTCTCTGCCACGGTAGACCTCCCCCGAGCCCAAGTAATGGTCCTCGATGAAGCGGGGAACTCGGGGAAGGTCCTTGGGCTGCCAGCGTCGACCATCGGAGCTCGGAGTGTGCAGGCGGAGGTGACGAAGTACGCCCAGGCGAAGCTCCGGCCATTGATCAGATTGACGACCTGCAGCGTTAGTAAAGCGTAGCCGAAGCATAGTAGAAGACGGCCGTGCGTGTGTGAAGTGAGATGGAAGCTCATCGGGGCGGAGAAGATGGAGAGCTCGAAGCTCCTCCGCCGCGAGGGCGGAGGAGATGGGTCGGAGGTGCGATGGGGTCTGGAAGAAGAAGGAAGTGAGCGGAGGGCTTCGCGTGAACGGGGGATGTGGTGTGGAGCTTTTAAGGGGGTTAAGGGAAGGTGACAGTGGCCGGAGATGCTTAATTAAAACAGAGAAAACATAAGAAAAAGTCAAAGGAGAAAGAGGAGGTTTACCTGGAGATTGGCGGAGCGGGGCCTGTGCTTGAGCTCCTGGAAGGAGCTCCGGTCATCGCTGGACTCCCCCGGCTACGGGGAGCAGCTTGGCGGAGGCGGAGCTCCGCAGGCCTGGCCTACCATGGCCAGGGGTCGTCACCGGGGCGGACCTTCGTCTTCGCGCTCCTCACCGCCCCCTCGCTGTCACCGGGGGGCGGGGCTCGCTGGGAGGTTTCCCACATAAAGGCGGACGGGGTGTATCGGTGAAGGCGGTGGCGTATTTGAAGGTTGGACTTGGCGAGGCCATGGTGGAAACGTGGGTTTTGAGGGAGAAATGGGGCGAGATGGAGAGGTGTGCGTGGGTCTTGGAGGAGTGCGCGGGGAAGAGGGAAGAGTGGGGAAGACTGTGGGACGGTTGGCGAAGGAAGATGGTGGCTGAAGTGGCGAGGAAAATAGGAAGGGCGAGTGGTCGTCGAGCGCTGGATCGTGGGAAAGAGGGAGTGGGCTGGAGGTTGACGACGGTCTGTTGGCCGTCGGATCTTGAGATCCAACGGCTGACAATTAGGCGCGAAGTGACGGGCCAGATTAGATCTGAGGCACATGATCGGAGGGCCGATGGAGCAGCCACGTGGCGTGTCGAGGGCGAGGCGCTAAGGGATGGCTCAGATGGAATCAAGGGCCTGATCGATCGGCTAAGGAGATAGGCAGAAGCTGCGGTTGAGATGGAAAGTCCAGGGCACGATCGAAGGGCGCATAGCGCGCCACGTGTCGTCATGTGGTCGCGGCGCTAACAGAGGGTGATGATGAGGAGTGGGAGATGATCAGACGGTCGCGGCCAAGGGGCGTACGTGGAGAGCTTGTGACCGTTGGATCTCAGGAGAAGATCCAAAGGCCCAGATCGCGGGCGGATAAGACAAGAGAGGCCGGGCCACGTGGCACCCTCAGAATGGGCCACGTGGCCCATCAGATTATTGTAGAAGTATTTTGGATTTTTGGAGGCCAAAATGGCCGAATTTGAGAAAACTCAAAACATGAAAGTTGTAGATCTTGACGAGATCTACAAGTTTCATGTTGACCAAAACTGGAAACGAGAACAAACAAGGACCCGAAATATTTTTGAGGGTATTTTTAAGTCTAAAAATACCACGAATTTTTGTTTTGTCATTTTTTTGTGGTTTTTAATTTATTTAGGACTCTGTTAATTATTAGACATTAACAGGGAATTATTGACAAACTTTTAAGCAAGGGGGTTAATTATGGAAAATAAAGATGATGAAACTGAGGTTCACCATTTGACGAACCGCAAAATCGGCCCTTTAGTAGAGTGTTTTTAGCACATGGAATCATCATCGTAGTCGGGCCGGTTTCGGTCGTCAAAACGATCACCTCATTTAGATATATGCCATAATGAATCGAAATGAGGTGATCGAAGATTAAATTTTACTTGGCAAGATACCAAGGTCGAACTCAGGGACACGAGCCTCTCTCGTATTAATCAGATTTAAGTGTATTTAATTAGGTGTTGAGTTAAAGGTCAAAACATGCAATTAAAATAA
The DNA here is from genome assembly GCA_037367405.1 of Ottelia alismoides. Taxonomy (NCBI): domain Eukaryota; kingdom Viridiplantae; phylum Streptophyta; class Magnoliopsida; order Alismatales; family Hydrocharitaceae; genus Ottelia; species Ottelia alismoides. The sequence goes on from JAZKJV010006661.1 coordinate 507,746, forward strand.
AACAAGACAATGCATTAAAATGAACATGCATTTTTTATCAAATTTTTTTATCATGCAAATAGATGCCATGCAAAGCGAATGATATGCCCAATATAAAAGTTACTTGAGCCATAAGAAAATCGTGAATCAAATCAAGTTGGAATAAAGAAGCCTCTACACATATGAAGCAAGTAGGCATGATAAAATAAAAAAATCAAGACACTTAAATAATAAAATAATACATCACAGTTCATAGTGTCAAATTTAAAATTTAAGCATGCCATAATGAAGAGGACGAGAAGAGCTTCTAAACGAAACTGAAATCAACTCGATTGGACAAACGTAGCTCAAGATATTCAACAAAGAAAGCAAGGGCATAAATGAAAGAAAACATAAAAAGATAACTACAAAAAGGTCCCTGGAAAGGACTAAAATGCAAAAGAAATAAATTTGAGGCCTTCCCTGTAAATGAACCCCACGCGCAGGGGTATATTTGCAATTATATAAACCCGCAAGGGTATAAGTGCAAATAACCCCTGATGCACGTGGCTCGCATGTGAGAACGGGACCTTTCTGCAAATCTGGAGAAGTCTGTGGGCTCCTCCGCAATTTTCCCAGAAGGCACGCACCATGCACGCGCCTTCCAGGCTCGGACGTTGGCTCGGGATCAGCGGAGGTTCGGCGTCGCTTCGGCGTAGGCTCGGAGTAGGCCGAAGCTCCTGCAGGCTCGGAACAGGCTCGGCGGATCCAAGCCTCTGGCTAGGACACTAAGGCTCGGATGAGGCCCGGTTTTGACACGTGGCTGACTGGGCACCATTGGATCACAAGGATCCAACGGCATCTGGAGGTAGCGATCTGGGCGACGTGGCTGTATCCAAGTCGTCAGATGATGAACATCCGACGGCAGCTGCTCCTCCGTCTTCATCGTTGGCTGGCGGCGGGAATCGAGCTCCGGCGAGGAACTCCCGACTCCGCCTCTCTCTCTCTGCCACGGTAGACCTCCCCCGAGCCCAAGTAATGGTCCTCGATGAAGCGGGGAACTCGGGGAAGGTCCTTGGGCTGCCAGCGTCGACCATCGGAGCTCGGAGTGTGCAGGCGGAGGTGACGAAGTATGCCCAGGCGAAGCTCCGGCCATTGATCAGATTGACGACCTGCAGCGTTAGTAAAGCGTAGCCGAAGCATAGTAGAAGACGGCCGTGCGTGTGTGAAGTGAGATGGAAGCTCATCGGGGCGGAGAAGATGGAGAGCTCGAAGCTCCTCCGCCGCGAGGGCGGAGGAGATGGGTCGGAGGTGCGATGGGGTCTGGAAGAAGAAGGAAGTGAGCGGAGGGCTTCGCGTGAACGGGGGATGTGGTGTGGAGCTTTTAAGGGGGTTAAGGGAAGGTGACAGTGGCCGGAGATGCTTAATTAAAACAGAGAAAACATAAGAAAAAGTCAAAGGAGAAAGAGGAGGTTTACCTGGAGATTGGCGGAGCGGGGCCTGTGCTTGAGCTCCTGGAAGGAGCTCCGGTCATCGCTGGACTCCCCCGGCTACGGGGAGTAGCTTGGCGGAGGCGGAGCTCCGCAGGCCTGGCCTACCATGGCCAGGGGTCGTCACCGGGGCGGACCTTCGTCTTCGCGCTCCTCACCGCCCCCTCGCTGTCACCGGGGGGCGGGGCTCGCTGGGAGGTTTCCCACATAAAGGCGGACGGGGTGTATCGGTGAAGGCGGTGGCGTATTTGAAGGTTGGACTTGGCGAGGCCATGGTGGAAACGTGGGTTTTGAGGGAGAAATGGGGCGAGATGGAGAGGTGTGCGTGGGTCTTGGAGGAGTGCGCGGGGAAGAGGGAAGAGTGGGGAAGACTGTGGGACGGTTGGCGAAGGAAGATGGTGGCTGAAGTGGCGAGGAAAATAGGAAGGGCGAGTGGTCGTCGAGCGCTGGATCGTGGGAAAGAGGGAGTGGGCTGGAGGTTGACGACGGTCTGTTGGCCGTCGGATCTTGAGATCCAACGGCTGACAATTAGGCGCGAAGTGACGGGCCAGATTAGATCTGAGGCACATGATCGGAGGGCCGATGGAGCAGCCACGTGGCGTGTTGAGGGCGAGGCGCTAAGGGATGGCTCATATGGAATCAAGGGCCTGATCGATCGGCTAAGGAGATAGGCAGAAGCTGCGGTTGAGATGGAAAGTCCAGGGCGCGATCGAAGGGCGCATAGCGCGCCACGTGTCGTCATGTGGTCGCGGCGCTAACGGAGGGTGATGATGAGGAGTGGGAGATGATCAGACGGTCGCGGCCAAGGGGCGTACGTGGAGAGCTTGTGACCGTTGGATCTCAGGAGAAGATCCAAAGGCCCAGATCGCGGGCGGATAAGACAAGAGAGGCCGGGCCACGTGGCGCCCTCAGAATGGGCCACGTGGCCCAATCAGATTATTGTAGAAGTATTTTGGATTTTTGGAGGCCAAAATGGCCGAATTTGAGAAAACTCAAAACATGAAAGTTGTAGATCTTGACGAGATCTACAAGTTTCATGTTGACCAAAACTGGAAACGAGAACAAACAAGGACCCGAAATATTTTTGAGGGTATTTTTAAGTCTAAAAATACCACGAATTTTTGTTTTGTCATTTTTTTGTGGTTTTTAATTTATTTAGGACTCTGTTAATTATTAGACATTAACAGGGAATTATTGACAAACTTTTAAGCAAGGGGGTTAATTATGGAAAATAAAGATGATGAAACTGAGGTTCACCATTTGACGAACCGCAAAATCGGCCCTTTAGTAGAGTGTTTTTAGCACATGGAATCATCATCGTAGTCGGGCCGGTTTCGGTCGTCAAAACGATCACCTCATTTAGATATATGCCATAATGAATCGAAATGAGGTGATCGAAGATTAAATTTTACTTGGCAAGATACCAAGGTCGAACTTAGGGACACGAGCCTCTCTCGTATTAATCAGATTTAAGTGTATTTAATTAAGTGTTGAGTTAAAGGTCAAAACATGCAATTAAAATAAAACAAGACAATGCATTAAAATGAACATGCATTTTTTATCAAATTTTTTTATCATGCAAATAGATGCCATGCAAAGCGAATGATATGCCCAATATAAAAGTTACTTGAGCCATAAGAAAATCGTGAATCAAATCAAGTTGGAATAAAGAAGCCTCTACACATATGAAGCAAGTAGGCATGATAAAATAAAAAAAATCAAGACACTTAAATAATAAAATAATACATCAAAGTTCATAGTGTCAAATTTAAAATTTAAGCATGCCATAATGAAGAGGACGAGAAGAGCTTCTAAACGAAACTGAAATCAACTCGATTGGACAGACGTAGCTCAAGATATTCAACAAAGAAAGCAAGGGCATAAATGAAAGAAAACATAAAAAGATAACTACAAAAAGGTCCCTGGAAAGGACTAAAATGCAAAAGAAATAAATTTGAGGCCTTCCCTGTAAATGAACCCCACGCGCAGGGGTATATTTGCAATTATATAAACCCGCAAGGGTATAAGTGCAAATAACCCCTGATGCACGTGGCTCGCATGTGAGAACGGGACCTTTCTGCAAATCTGGAGGTCTGTGGGCTCCTCCGCAATTTGCCCAGAAGGCACGCGCCATGCAAGCGCCTTCCAGGCTCGGACGTTGGCTCGGGATCAGCGGAGGTTCGGCGTCGCTTCGGCGTAGGCTCGGAGTAGGCTCGGAGTAGGCCGAAGCTCCTGCAGGCTCGGAACAGGCTCGGCGGATCCAAGCCTCTGGCTAGGACACTAAGGCTCGGATGAGGCCCGGTTTTGACACGTGGCTGACTGGGCACCATTGGATCACAAGGATCCAACGGCATATGGAGGTAGCGATCTGGGCGACGTGGCTGTATCCAAGTCGTCAGATGATGAACATCCGACGACAGCTGCTCCTCCGTCTTCATCGTTGGCTGGCGGCGGGAATCGAGCTCCGGCGAGGAACCCTCGACTCCGCCTCTCTCTCTCTGCCACGGTAGACCTCCCCCGAGCCCAAGTAATGGTCCTTGATGAAGCGGGGAACTCGGGGAAGGTCCTTGGGCTGCTAGCGTCGACCATCGGAGCTCGGAGTGTGCAGGCGGAGGTGACGAAGTATGCCCAGGCGAAGCTCCGGCCATTGATCAAATTGACGACCTGCAGCGTTAGTAAAGCGTAGCCGAAGCATAGTAGAAGACGGCCGTGCGTGTGTGAAGTGAGATGGAAGCTCATCGGGGCGGAGAAGATGGAGAGCTCGAAGCTCCTCCGCCGCGAGGGCGGAGGAGATGGGTCGGAGGTGCGATGGGGTCTGGAAGAAGAAGGAAGTGAGCGGAGGGCTTCGCGTGAACGGGGGATGTGGTGTGGAGCTTTTAAGGGGGTTAAGGGAAGGTGACAGTGGCCGGAGATGCTTAATTAAAACAGAGAAAACATAAGAAAAAGTCAAAGGAGAAAGAGGAGGTTTACCTGGAGATTGGCGGAGCGGGGCCTGTGCTTGAGCTCCTGGAAGGAGCTCCGGTCATCGCTGGACTCCCCCGGCTACGGGGAGCAGCTTGGCGGAGGCGGAGCTCCGCAGGCCTGGCCTACCATGGCCAGGGGTCGTCACCGGGGCGGACGTTCGTCTTCGCTCTCCTCACCGCCCCCTCGCTGTCACCGGGGGGCGGGGCTCGCTGGGAGGTTTCCCACATAAAGGCGGACGGGGTGTATCGGTGAAGGCGGTGGCGTATTTGAAGGTTGGACTTGGCGAGGCCATGGTGGAAACGTGGGTTTTGAGGGAGAAATGGGGCGAGATGGAGAGGTGTGCGTGGGTCTTGGAGGAGTGCGCGGGGAAGAGGGAAGAGTGGGGAAGACTGTGGGACGGTTGGCGAAGGAAGATGGTGGCTGAAGTGGCGAGGAAAATAGGAAGGGCGAGTGGTCGTCGAGCGCTGGATCGTGGGAAAAGAGGGAGTGGGCTGGAGGTTGACGATGGTCTGTTGGCCGTCGGATCTTGAGATCCAACGGCTGACAATTAGGCGCGAAGTGACGGGCCAGATTAGATCTGAGGCACATGATCGGAGGGCCGATGGAGCAGCCACGTGGCGTGTCGAGGGCGAGGCGCTAAGGGATGGCTCAGATGGAATCAAGGGCCTGATCGATCGGCTAAGGAGATAGGCAGAAGCTGCGGTTGAGATGGAAAGTCCAGGGCGCGATCGAAGGGCGCATAGCGCGCCACGTGTCGTCATGTGGTCGCGGCGCTAACGGAGGGTGATGATGAGGAGTGGGAGATGATCAGACGGTCGCGGCCAAGGGGCGTACGCGGAGAGATTGTGACCGTTGGATCTCAGGAGAAGATCCAAAGGCCCAGATCGCGGGCGGATAAGACAAGAGAGGCCGGGCCACGTGGCGCCCTCAGAATGGGCCACGTGGCCCAATCAGATTATTGTAGAAGTATTTTGGATTTTTGGAGGCCAAAATGGCCGAATTTGAGAAAACTCAAAACATGAAAGTTGTAGATCTTGACGAGATCTACAAGTTTCATGTTGACCAAAACTGGAAACGAGAACAAACAAGGACCCGAAATATTTTTGAGGGTATTTTTAAGTCTAAAAATACCATGAATTTTTGTTTTGTCATTTTTTTGTGGTTTTTAATTTATTTAGGACTCTGTTAATTATTAGACATTAACAGGGAATTATTGACAAACTTTTAAGCAAGGGGGTTAATTATGGAAAATAAAGATGATGAAACTGAGGTTCATCAATTAGCAGTCTCGATTGCACACCGCTTCATTTGAATCAAGGGCCCGGATTAGATCTGGGCCCTGAGCTTGATCCAACAATCGGGAGGACGACTGGAAGAACACTGAAGAACTCATTGCCAACAAGCATGAATCGATGGTCCTGGTCTCCTCTGGCCTCCTCCTTCATCTCTAAAGATCTCTCCTCCTTCCCGAAATCCTTGTGCATCTGGGAGACACCTTTAGAGTGTCAGGGGATCATCGAAGGAGCCCTAGAGATCAAGCAGCTAAAGCCTCTATTCTGGCATTAGCTGGGCTCTCCAGATGCTCTAAGTGATCGTAGACTTGCATCAAAAGGTTAAGGGCGTTAAGGTCTATCTCCTCAACCCTCTACTGTGGTTACAGAAGAATGGGGTGAATGAAGCAAAGAGACTCCAGTGAGGGCATTAGAGGTGGAGTCCGATCACTCGATTCCTTACAGGAATCGAGGGGGAAACATAGGGCTCTTGCGAAGAAGGCAATAGGTAAGGAAATATCAATGAAAGGGATTTAGAACAAGGTTGAGATATGACTGATTTGGTGCCGGAGCTGAAGCTCTGACAATTTTGATTTTTTAAAATTAATCTATGTGCGTGATTAATAGACAAAATTAAGATTTAATCTATGCTAAGATAACTAAAAGTAAGAGCTAGGTCCTATGGTATTTCATTTCTTTTCCTTTTCTTTTCTTTATTCTTTTGTTTTGGCTGTAAATGCGGTATTTTATGCAATATTTTTAGTATAAATAATGAGTGTTATTTTGTGCAAAATAATTCTATATTCAAGCATTTAACTGGGGTAAAGGCCAAAATGAAAAAATAAATGTGATGAAATAAAGATTCATCACCCCCTATACTTGCCATTGTTACTCCCTAGCAAACACTTATGCCTATAAATGAAAAAAATAAAATAAAGAAAAGAAAAAGAAATAAACTGGATTGATTTTAACTGTCAAACTTGTCTTCATAAAATCAAACTTTGTAGCTCAGTCGAACCTTTAGAAAACTATGTTTGATCAGAACCTTATTGGGAAGCAGACTTGAAACACCACACCCTCTAGAATCACAGAACTCTGCCCAAGTCTCCTCAAAATCCAATTCAGAACAAGTCGATGCATATGGGTCCCTTATGACTATGAATCCATCTTGTACAATGTCAGTGATAGATAACTCCTCTAGGCTGAAGCAATAAGAGTCAACCTTCTCCAACATGGCGACCCTAATTCCCAAATCTAGCAACTGTTTCCTCGAGAAATGTGGTATTCCCTTCTAAGTTCAAGTACAACCGGCTCAAGAAGAGGAGGTGGAGAAGAGAATAGATGGTAGCCAATGTAGCTACCAATCCTAAGATGCTAGACTGGTGTAGGCAAGTCATCTAGTTAAATGCTCACATGGATACTTTGACTTTGAAGTCCAATCTAGCGTATTGACTATATGTACATACATATTTTGATGGGAATTGATTTTCCTTGATTTTTCCCATCTATTTTTTTGAATACTATATACAATAACATTTACATAAGGACGTTTTCTTCTTGAGCCAGTAGACTATCCATCTTTTGAAGCATTATCGCAACCCACAACATTCTCTCCTCAGACCTCGTCGCTACTGGATTGGGTTGGGGTACAATGGTCACATATTGTCACTTCCGATGTTTCCATTAGCTTGTGTCTCATGCCGACAAATCCATCCCTCTACCACTTCAGCTAAGTTGAACAAAGTGTAATGTGCATGTGTGCAAATTAGGCCACTGTCGATAAGAGTCATGCACGTGCTCCGAAATATTCCACTTAGGCAATCAAAGATGACACTGAACTTAGTATTGTGGTCTCAAAGAATTAATTCTAGTAGACATGAAGCACCTCAATTCTAGTTCATATAAGGTTCTTGTGACTAAGTAGATTAAGGTCAACCAAACTCCAATCTTCAGATTTTATTTAGACTAGTTTAATGTAAACATCAATCCAAAAAATGCAAATGCTATGCATAGTGCAAGGAAATATTTTGTGAAGCAGATTTTCTGGTTTTGAACTTTGTATGGATTTTTGAAAAGATTTTGAAAATTTTTATGGGTTTTTGAAAAATACAAAGAGTTAGTAAAGACTTATGTTCATATATTTACACAGGAGTGCCTCTTATTATTTACACAAATTGGTTTTAAGAATTTACGAGTTGAATGTTAGTTGTTTTTATAGGTTGGTGTATACAATGGTTGGAAAGATTTTTATTTTATATGATTATATAAAAAGTTCCCAAAATAATTTGAAAACAATTTACAATATTTTGAAAACTTGCTTTCGTAAATAGTTTTTACAAAGTATTTTTTTACAATCATTTATGAAATTTTGAAAATCTTTTTGCAAAGATTTTTCAAATAGTATATATAGATATTTCAATATATTTTTGCAATCATTTTCCAAATCATTTGCAAATTCATTTTCAAAAGTTTTATTTAAACAAAATAAAAGCAATTTTTACAAACAAAAATTTCTCGCAAAAGTTTAAAAGATTGTAAAAAAAGTTTTCCAAATGAGTTTCAAAAGATTTTTCAAATATTTTTCCAAGCATTTTTCAAATAATTTTGCAAATCATTTTTGATATGATTTATTATTCAATATATACAAGGAATTTAGAGAATTTTTATGCATATTTATACTCTTTTATTTCTAAATAATTAATTGAATTTTAGCCATATTATTCAAAAATATGAAAGTACGAGTTATAACTAAATTTTATACAACATCTATATGACCCCCCATACGTAGCTTGAGCCATGTCCTCATAGATCAGAGTGAAAAAGGAAGACATAACTCGTACTGAATATATAAATGTCTATGATAAAATGACTAAAGAATCAACGAATAAGAAGCTGATCGTCCCCTTATACTTTGGATGAAATAATCTTAAGTATAACAGACTGTACACAAGGCTTGGAGGGTCAAGGGTGGGAATAAATATATCAATAACTCGAGATGTATCCCGCTATACATAGGGTAAAATTTCCCTAAGTATAGACATGAATATCAACAAGAGAGAGGAGACAAGTGGGAGGATCAAGAAACTGAAAAAAATATGTTAGGGGGGAAGGTTCACATCATAGGGTAAAAGATCCCTAAGTATATGAAACAACAAGAGTGACGAGACATAATAAAGCAAGAACAACTCGGTCTAACCACCCCCCCAGGACAAGGTTATTGACACATATATCTAATAATAGATCTAGGGTGTAGGACATACAGAAGAAAGAATGAGTGGAAGACGAAACACATATATAAAAAAGGTGTAATTTATTGAAGTGCATCTCAATGAGCGCTTGGTTTTACGCCCCTAGCTGGCCATAAAAGTTTGGATAACATTGTTTAGGGCAACATCTACAGACGAATCCTGTGCTCTTGCCATCGTCCCAAAGTGAGACCGATGATGAAATAAAAAATACCACTCGTGTATGCAATCAGGTGGGTGTATAAATTGGGAGAAGAGAATCGAAAACTAAACCATGGTCTAATTGTTCGGAAGAAATCATCGTCTTGTAGGAATGAAGTGAGTGATCAAAGCCAATGAAATCGAATGTGGAGAAGGATGGATTAGTGATAGAATCCTCCACATCAATCATAGTCTCATAAAAATGTGCAAATAAAGATCAAGAAACTCTCTAGGCATCTGAGCATCCGATGGACATAATGTCAAAAGATCAGGGGAATCATCAAATGCCTCAAAACATGGCTCAACCTCACAAGGGTCGTCGAGGAGAGTAGACTCAATGGAGTCTCAGAAATCAGACGACTCGATCTCTACAGTCGACATACCGACTGCACAATCAGTGGGTGAGACTGAGTAACTAGAAAATGTTGCATCCACATGTAGAATACCCTCAACCGTAATGCAAGTTAATCAATGGAAAGCGAGGTCATACTGGCATCATCAAGCTCATCCTCAAAAAAATGTTCACACTCATCGATCGGGAGGATGTAAGGTTGCTGGTAGGGGTCAACAAGATGTGGCATATCATAATGTAGGTCCTCACCACACAAACATCCATTGTAATGACCCATGATATATATCAAAATCTGCAATGTGCTCTATCGGGATTTGGACATCAGAGGAGGAAAACAGATCGTCTCATAGGCAAGTGATATAATGCGTATTCTGACTCCCGTCTCCTGAGGTACAGATAGAGATGGTACAACTTGCTCCTAAAACAAGATGCATAGAACTGACTCAATGGTCAGTATTGGGAAATGGAAGCACACAACATCTGTATCATCATCCTCATTCAATATTGTCTCAGAGATCAGATCCTCAACCTAGTCTATTAAATAAGAAATCTCAACAATATCATCACACAAATCGGATCCAACATCCACAAAAGGAAGCGCACTTACTCCAGCCTAAAATCTTCTTGATTCACTAATATCAACACTACCCTCAATGTGGGCCTCCTCACACTGCACAACGTGCCTAGAAATAGGAGAGGGTGACACTGGGGGAAATAAGGAGGATGGGAGAGGACATATGAGACAAGAGCCCGGATAAGACTCTAACTAACACAAGGGTTGAGGTCAAACCAGATGAGGTAAAATTGTGGCTCAAGAAGAGAGTCATCTTGAGTTGGACCAGGAATGCTGACCCTATGGTGATATGGGTGAAAATGAGCTGCAAGATGTGGCTTAGGAAGGTAAGGATGACCCATGATCATGATGTAGGTGATGGAAAATAAGAAAAAGGACCGAAGAAAAGGAAAAGAAGAAAAGGACTCAAAAATTGATAATTCATGATAAAGAGAAATGTATTTTGGATTCGCAGTCGGTAATCAAAATACAAAGCAAACTCCAACTCACTGATAACGCTCCCGCACCCTATGTTAATTCGGTCAAATTGATGTCCAAATTATTTGATGTGATTCGTTGCAGTCGGATACGAGGGGTTAATCAAAAACCACTTATCGATTAATGTGAAGTTAATTTTAAGCGGCAATTTTTTTTACTTTTTTTACTTGGTGGAGTCCAAGGTCGATCTCAGGGAGGCATCTGTCTCCTTAGGTGAATTTAAGCAAGGATCCAAGTGTTGATTTTCGAGGAGTAATTTTTTTTGGTCTTTTTAAATTTTTTATGCAGACTTATGTAAACAATGCAGGCCAATTTAATGTTCAATTTAATTATGGTATCAATGAAGTCCAAAAATTATGAAATTGGCCAGATGGTTTATTATGAAGAAAATGACCTACACTAATTTTTTTGGAATTTTTCGACACTAAATGAATTTACTATGAATTAAATGAACAGACAGAGTGATTTTCAGTATTTAATTTTTAATAAATATCAAACCACAAATTTTTCAAGAACTAAAATTATCCTAGGTGGCTCTAATGATAAGGGACCTAGGAAAATTAACAGAACTTAATTTCACTGTGAAATGAATTAATTAAAATTAATCTAAGAAAATCACTTAACAATTTATTTAGGCCTCGATATGCGTGCAAATGCTATGAAATTTTTATGGTATGTTAAAAATGATGTCCTTAAGCTACTGTGAATTTTTGATGAATTTTGGAAGCACAAAAGAATTAACTATTAAATCAAAAGGTGTCACTGGGCAAAATATGTCAATAATTCACCAATTAATTCATTAATAATTCAAATGAACTTACAAAAATATGACACGTGGACCAATAGACAGAGGACAAAATTCCAAACAAAATGCAATTTTTAAAATTTCAAAATGATGTAAAATGCAATCTAGGGATGCGTGCAAACACAGGGGTGTAAATGTAATACAGGAAATTAAAATTACAATAAATAAATATGCAGACAGGGACTAAAATGCAATTACCTATAATGCGGGGGACTCTTGTGCAAAATCTCCACAGGGCACGTGCTCCTCACGTGGGGTCTGCTTCACAGGGACCTCTTTGCAATTTTGGAAAGCTCCCAGGGGCCTCTGTGCAATTTAACCAGGCCGCACGTGCTCCTCACGTGGGCGGCCTAGGCTCGGAGGGCTGCGGCGGCTCGGAGCGAGGTTCGGGCGTTTTGGAGGTCTGGACTGAGGCTTGGAGTAGCCTCGGGTCGTCCGAGCCTAGGCTTGGGACGAGGCTCGGTCTTGCTCGGTCTTCGTCGGAACGTGGCGGCCTGCGGGCCTTTGGATCAAGATAGATCCAAAGGGTGGCGGTGAAGACGTGTGGCGGAATCAGAATCCGTCAGATCTGGAGAGATCTATCGGTGGTCGATCGGGGCTGAAGGTGTCGACGTGGCGTTCTCCTGATCGTGGGATCAAGGAAGATCCTACGGTCTTTGGCAGCTCCGGTAGCGGGTGACGCGGCTGATTGCGGGCCGTTCGATCAGATGATCGAGCGGCTCCTGGAGCTTCTTCCTCGACGGCCCTCCGCCTCCTACGGAGGAGAAGGCGGGACTCCGGCGTAGGGGCTGCTGCTCCGCCCTTCCTTCCCGTCGTCGGTGGAGGTCGATGGCGAGTCGGAGATGCTCCCAAAAGACGCGCAGATGGTCTACGAGGCCTCCGGTGCCCTCGGGAGTGAGCGAGGTGGTCTGGGGCACGGTGCCGGTGAAGCTCGAAGGAGCTCCGACGAGCTTCCGGCCAGTGAGATGGGTTGTACCTGCAGGGGGTTAGAGGAGATAGCCGAAGCGTGCGCGTGCTCGTGGATTCGTGCAAGGTGAAATGTGAGGCCTAAGGTGGAGTGAGATGGATCCGGTGATCGGGCTCCGCCCAGGTGGCGGAGTTGGCGTCGAGCAGAGGTGGGGTACGATGATGGACGAAGATAATGATAGCGCGAGGACCGGAGCTCCGTCGTGGAGCTCGGAGGGATGAAGGTGGAGCGAGAAAACAACGATGGAGGGTGAATTAAATCCAAGAAATCGAAGAAGAAAATAAGAAGACGATCAGAGGGAAGTGGAGAATCTACCTGGGGAATGGAGCTCAGGTTTGAGCTCCAGGTCGTCGCTCGAAGGTCGGTAGGTGGCCTGAGCTCACGCAGCTCGCGGATGGAGGCTGGCTGCACGGGCGGTGGCAGCCGTGGATCTCGCCGGAGATGAGTGGCGTATTTATAAGGTGAAGTTGGTGGCAGTGTTGGCGACGAGGCGAGTTTCGAGGGCGACGTGGAGCTTCTATGGTGGAGGTGGTGGAGCGTGAGGGAGCTGGAGAGGGAGAGGGATGAGTGGGGTTCATCGTGGGGTTGTCAGCGGTGGGAGAGGGTGGCTGACGTGCATTCGGAAATAGAAAGGGGCGCCCCTCCCGCAAGGCAAGGGACGTGGGAGAGAGGGGTGCCCGGAGGTAGGAGACGAGGTCTCCACCGTTGGATCTTGTGATCCAACGGTGGAGATCGAAGCATGGCGGGCGGGTTGGATGAGATCAGGGGCTCGGTGATGATGGGCTGTGGTGGCGCCACGTGGCGAGCTGCGGGCGAAGCACGAGCGGGCGGCCTGGATGAGGAGATGGAGCTGATCGAAGGGCCAAGACTCGCTGGAAGGGGAGACGGCTGAGATCAGAGGATCATGGATGCGATCCAGCGGTCTTTAAAGTGCCACGTGGCATGTTCTGTTGAGAGCGCGAACGTGCGGCGTGGATGAAGGCCGGAGATGATCTGATGGTCCAGGCTTTTGGCACGCGTGGGCAGCGCTGGGCCGTTGGATCTGGAAGAGGATCCAACGGTTGGAAGATGAGGCGGATGAGGCGAGGGGAAGCGAGGGCGCAACCAGAGGGTGCCACGTGGCCTGCTAGGAGTGGCTGGAGGAAAAGACGCGTGTAGAGAGAAGAGGGGGCCGAATTTTGAAAAAAACTCAAAACATGAAGTTGTAGATCTCGATGAGATCTACAAGTTTCATGTTGACCAAAGACGAGATGAGGTCAAATATGATATATAAATACAAGGATACATAGATATACATATATAGTATACAAAGTGGCCCAAAAACCCATCTTTCTCATACAAGCTCCAAATTCAATAAAATTAGTCTCATTTTAAAGGTCTTTTAATGTGTAGTATTCTAAGAGTAAGTAGACCTAATTCGGAGTTTGCATGAGGGCTTTATGTGCATTCTAGTGTACAGGGTTTCTCAGGCTTATTGGCTATTTTACAAAGGGGATTTTTGGCCTTTTCCTATATTATTAACTAAGGAGTACATATTATAGAGAAGAAGTTATTTTAGTAAATGGGTATTTTACAAGGGAGTTTTGGCTTCTTATTTAAATGCAAATGAGCTGATAAAATGTATGAGTTATGAATATATGCATGAATGCTATTTATGCAATATAGAGGGAAATATGCCTCTATTTTCTCGGGAACAAGGCTCTATTTTTGACTTTTGAAGTGATGAATCACAGATTCATCACTCACCAACTCAACATAATGAAGATCGTAAAAGATTTAGTCAATTATTTTTTTTAATTTTAGAGTTATGTGAATTTCAAATAGTTATACAAGCTCACATTTTAGTCTCCTAGAGGGCTGTATCTTAGTCGGCGGAGCACACCTACTATAGTACCGGAACCACTTCGTCTACGGGGAGAGGCAAGTATTTGCAGCAAGTAACATGGCCCAAGAGTACAACTTGTAGACAAGGAGGGAGTTGCCTCTTCCCAAAACAAGGAATCCAATTATGTTTGATTTTATGGTCAAATGAAATTAGCATTGTACAATGATATTTTTCATTGCTAATTTCATTGGATCCATTGCTAATTTCATTGGATCCATTGCTATGCAATGATATTTTTCATGCACTATGCATAAGGATGTTCCAATTCCTTTAGAATCCTAAGTGCTCAAAATCGGAGGGATAAAGTTGAAAAAGCGATGGAAGTGACAGTCGATGATGTATGCTTATAGATGGTGCTTACCTTGCTTCCAGCTCTCTACGTGTAGGATGCTAAATAGAAATTAAACCTACATTAAATGCAGATGCAAGCTGATGAAAGCATCCTAAAATAGAATTTGCTATTAAGCGTGAAGAACCAATTCTAATCACTCAGAGATAGAACCCAAAAGTCCTATCTTGGAGACTCTTCAGTGCCTGCCACAATGGGTCTTGCAAGTGCCATGTAGAGTCTCTTACGGTGCTCTGTTCCAAGTCTAAGTAAAAAGCAATTAAGTCCGTCTAAGTCCAAGCAAAGATCTATATGTACATGCACTAATTAGGGTTGTGAACTTAATCTAACGTACAAGCAATCCTAAAATAAGGCTCAATCACACAAAACAAAAAAATGCGGAAAAACTCAAAACACGAGAACCAAATAAAAAGAAAAAGTGGAAAAACCATGAAAAATCTGACGAGGCCCCCAGATGAACAAACACCCATGCAATGGACCTCGTGAGGTAGCCGACTAGACGTGTCCTAGAGAGTTCAAAATTATTACAAATAAATATCTCTCTCTCTCTCACTTCAGAATACAAATAAGAATAAAAATAAGCTACAAAGTGGCATTGTCTTCAAAATTCCCCAAGTATTCTTTTGTCGCTCTTTCCCGTCGGCTTGTGATGAAAAGCCAACTCCGCTTCTCGTAAATGCTTACGACTCCTAGGAGTTCCTCCCTCTATCCACAGTCCCTCGCAACAAGATCAAACAAGGAAGAGGGTTAGATAACTCAAAATAAATCAAATAAAAGTAAGAAAATAAATGAAAACTTGATAAGAGGAACACAAAATCAATCTATGCATTGTTGCTCCTCGACAAGGACACCATTTGTTGAAACATTTTTGGTGAGGGCCTAATGTTCCACACATGGCAGGAACAATGTCGTTGGAGTGGCCGCTCACTAAAGGTGTTCCGCATAACAATTAACCCGTAAAAGATGAAGCAATGAAAAATAAATGACGAGTTAAAATTTATTATAACTCTATGAAATGGGTGTATAGTGAAAATATGTAAAATGTTGAACTCAGGGAGCAAATAAGATAGATTAGGCTATTAAATTCAAAATTATCCTCTTAGTCTTTTTATAGTATTTTTATATGGATTTTTAATATATAAAATTTTTTATGGAATTTTCAATTTATATTTTTTGTTTTTATTTATAATGTTTATATTTTATATTTCATGATTTTTATTTTTCTTTTTTTAAATATATATAGTAGATATATATATATAACTATGTGTAGATAATATAATAGATTATATATATAATAAACATAAAATAAGGAAAAACACTAAGATATAGCCTTTTTTATTTTTAAAGGTTTTAAAATATATAATAGGTTTCTATGATATTATTATTATTATAAGTAAATGTAGCTATATATGTATAGCGTAGGGCTATTATATTTGTAGATATAGCTATCAATACTCAAAAATCTCAAAATAAAATGCTTTTATCTTTTTTATATTTTTATTTGCTTTTAGTATTTTCTTATAATTTTTGCTATTTTTTATGTATTTGCAAATGATTAAAAGTGTCAAATCGGTGACTTATATTAATATGCCAATTTGTTTTGGAATTTAAAAATAGATAGAAGTCCCTTTATATACTAGATATAATAGAAATAAATTGGAAACATGAACTAATATTTTTGGATTTTTATAGAATTTTTTATAGTTTTTATAAGGATTTTGGAGCTTTTTAATTTTTAGTGATTTTTTTGTTATTTTTAGGGATTTTTTGTTTGCAGTTGTAAAATATATTAATTAATAATAATATTTTTTTGGAATTTTTTGCTTTTATTTTTTGTATTTTTAATGTTAGATAGGAAATAAATGCTCTGTTTTTTTATTTTCATAAATAGGAAAATATAATAAAATGCCTAAATAAAAATATATGTGATACAACTCTTCTAAGGCATCTATATTATTTTTCCTAAGATTTTATAGCATTAAAAATATTTTTAACAAAATAGAAATGAACAGAATAAATAAATGCCTCGTTAGGACCTATTTGCAAATATCAAAATATATCTATTATGTCCAGAACACCCCCTAAAACTATAAGGGGCAAACACGTAAAATGCCTAAATAAATAATTCAATATACACTGACAAGGGTATAAATGCAAATAACAAAAATTTCCTGATCCCAGTTGTAATTAATCAACAAAATATTAAACTAATATTGCAAGTTTTAATACTAAAGCAAAATACCCTAACCTGAAGGGGTATGGGTGCAAAAAGAGACTAAGTTCTCAAGCGCACATGCACGTAGGTGACCTGGTAGAGGACCTAAATGCAAATATGGAAAGGTTGTGGTCCTCACTACAAAATTTTCAAAAGTAAATACACTACAGATGAATGTTTAAATATCTAACACTAAATACAAAAGGCATGAGGTATGAGTTGTGAAATTACCCCCATGCAATGCTGAGGGATGGTCGCGATCGATTCACTTATCCACGTGGCTGGCGCTCCTTGCGCTATATCCCTTCAGCGATCAAAGAATTGTATTAGGACTTGGGGATTCATCTGTCTGCTGAAGAGAGTCAGGATTGTACGACGAGGATCAGAACTGGGTCACCTTGTCTATCCAACTATGGCTACTTCGCACGAAGAACAGGGAAGAACCTCATCTCCCTTGGGCTTCAATCACTTGGTTCTCCCTCCTCCAAGCTCCTTTCTCGAATCTTCGGTGCTCTACACGCCACAACTACTGTCTCCCTCAGAAAGGTCCGTGCCCCATCGATGGGGGCCTGGAGCGTGCTGCTACCTAGAGCACTGTCTTGAGGTAAACACCCCTCAGGTGAGATCTTCAGGTCCTGCAAATGGGCATGAAGGCACGACGAGATGAAGGTGAAGGATCCTGGTTGTTATTTGGGGCCAATCAAAGTGGAATGGAGCGAGGGATACTCTCTAGTGATGGGAGGTGAAGGGAGAGCGAATATCTAGATCGAGAAGTGATCTTGGTTGCTGGTGGTGATTAGATGATGAATGGCAGAGCAAGGTAATGAGGTGGTCGGAGGTAGTCAGAACATGTGAGGCACAACGAACGATGGCCGGAGCACAAAACTCCGACGTACGAACTAATTGAAAGCTACACTACAGCAACAGTTTAAAACTTAAACTGATTGTAGAATTGAAATGCAGAAACTAAAATCTACCTAAAAAGGGAATAAAAAGGATCTCTGAAGCTCGTAGTAGAGGAAGGCCGATGGAGCTTGGATCGCCACTCCCATGATTACAGCACGGTGCAAACCGACCAAGGACACGCCAAGGATATTAGGGGTTCAACACAAAAAATGGGATCAAAATTTGAATAACTCCTATAAGGGGTTATATACATGCAGAGATTGGCTTGGAAATGGTGCTCATCTCAGTGATCCATCAATCGATGTATGGAGCTAGCGTGAAAAGTCAATGATCGAGGCAAAAGTCCGCAGAAGGAATCAATGCCAAATGGTGAAAGAATCTTGCGAAGGAAAATGGAGAAGTAAAGGGAGTATATATCTAACATAATAGGCATACGAGGGGCGGGGAGTTGACTGAGGTCAATTCAGATCCGCTCCTCATTGGTCCACGTCAACGAGGAAAAAGACAAAACAAGGATTTATTCCATTATCAAATCAAATTAAAATAAAAATGATTTATTAATTTTTGTTCAAAATATAAAAAATACTTATTATTTTTTTTGTTAGTTATGGTGATTTTTATTTATTTATCTACATATTTTATATATTTATAACTTATTTTAATACATATAAATATATTTTTATATATTTTTCTGAGGTGATTCATACACTTAAATAAATACATGTATTTATTATATAGGTATATGTATATATACATATATATTTCATTTATTTATTTTTTGTGTACTACTTTTTTAATTGTATTTTTAATGATTTTTGTCTTTAATCTAAGTGTGTATATGTATTACAAATAGTATTTACAAAATTATAAAAATATTAAATAGTAAAAAATATAAAGAGTAAATAAATTGATTATTTTATTCAAGTATAATGTACAATAGAGGTCTAAAACCTAACTTTTGCATATTAACTCCAAATTGAGTGAAGCCATATTCAATCAATAAGTAATAAAAAAGTTATATACAATTAAAGGTGGATTTTGTGAATTTTGAGTTCATATGGAGAGGATACATGCCTGTGCAATTTGGATTTTCGCTTTTTAATCTGAATGTGTGGGGTACATCGTGCAATATTTTTGCATAAAATAAAATTTGCATTTTCTATGTATTTTTATCTACAAATTTAATGTTCAAAGTTTATTGATTTGAGGTATAAATAATAAAGAATAAAATTGTCCCCCAAATGGACTTATTGATGAATTTACATATTATGTTTTATTGGTTATTAACCCTTATCTCCCCTTACAATATTCCTTGTCGACCCAGTCATCATGATGCCTAGGTCTTTAGGGTTTTGATCATTAAATACCTATGATATTTCATTTCATTTCCCTTCCTTTTATTTATTCTTTTATTTTGGCTTTAAATGCAGTATTTTATGCAATATTTTCTATATAAATAATGAGTGTTATTTTGTGCAAAATAATGATACATTCATGCACTTAACTAGGGTTTTAAGGCTAAAATGAAAGAATAAAGGTGATGAAATGGAGATTCATCAACGTGGTTCGGATACAATAAGACGATTAGATTTATATTTTGATTTAATCAAATATATTGAGAGGTCCCCGAGATCTAGATTTGAGATATGATCTCAATATCTAAGTCATTATACATGTAATGTACAATCGCCCTGTCCTTATCTCCAAGTATCCGCGGAGAAGGTAAATTGTTCTTGAAAGAATTCAAAAATAATTCTATTGTTGATAAAGTATTTGAGAACTATGAAATTGATGGTTAAATGTAATTTAATTATCGTGAATAATATGAATATGATTCATATTATTTGGAGACATGAGAATAGTTATCTAAGATAAAATATCATTTAATTATAAGAAATATGACTAATGTGGATATCACTATCCACAATAATCATGAATATTATAAATGTGATTTATAGTATGTTGGAGATATTTAATTATAAATAGGATTTATGAATTAAATGTTGATGTGAATTGGATTCACATTATACAATTAATTGTAAGTAGAATTTACATTTTATATTGGGCAGTTGAGTATGATTCATAATTGTCAATGGCATAAATTGAAATTATCACAAAATAATTTGGAATTATTTTGGTGAATAATTTTACAATAAAAGTTGTTGCACATGTGGAATATTTTGATGAGATACGAGATCTCATCATAAAAGGAATGAGAGAGTCTCCACATAATATTGGGGGTGGACGTTCACCATGAGTCCCTACTCCATGGTGGACGTCCTCCACATGTATGGAAAGAGGCTTGTCCTCTTTCCTATTTATTCCATGTTGATTGATTTAATTAAAATTTAATTATATTGAAGATTTTTTAATATGTTTAATTTATTTTAAATTAATCGATTGTGGTTGCATATTTATGCAACAAAATCATGACCATTGACTTGAATTAGGAGTGCATCTCTGATGGACCTGGAAAATCGCCCTATTTAAATAATGTGTGTCGAATTGTTGTAGTCGGGCAATCAAGATCAATAAAAAATTAACCACATGAATTGATGAATTATTGAATTAATTAATGTGTCGTTTGATGTTTTTTTAACCTGGGCAAGCCCCAATGTCGACTCAAGGAGGCAAAGGAACAACTTCAGATCAAGTTATATGAATTAGCTCATGGTTTTCCAAGCGGATTTTTTTTATTTTTTATGCAATAAAAATGCCAAATGCAAAATGTAGTTGAATTAAGTCAATATGAAAGAACACAACTTAGCCAAATTAATTTTAGTGTCAAATTAATCCAAATCAGCCAAGTTATGTTTTTTCTATAAACCTAATCTAATGATGAACACAAAATGTATTTTTTTTGGAATTTTTGTATTTAAGATGCACAAATGAAAAATACAAACTTTTTATGGTATTTTATGCAATTTTTCATGCAAACAAAACGCAAAAATTATGAAAATTTTATTAGAAGTGAAACATGATGAAATGACGTTACAGTATTTTTTTCTAGAATTTTCTCACAATTTATGATTTTTATGAATTTTTTAAGGAAAACAGAGTGACTAGTATTTTAATTTTAATAAATCCACAAAATCAAATTATACCAAGAGCAATTTATCTCAAATACATGTTTAAATGATCAATCCATGAGAGTTGAAATTTTGCATAAATAGTATTTGTGGATTTAATTAAAAATCAATTACAGAAATCACTCTATAATTTATTTTATGCACAAGACAACTTCAATTTTGATGAAATGACAGTAATTTAAGCGAACTAAGAAGCATCATCTACCTTTGTTTCAAAATTTTTGGAGCAATATTTAATTAAATATGTATTACAGACCACAAAATGAGTAAAATATTCAAATTTTCACCAAAATAATTTTAATTAATTACCAATGCTCACAAAATTCAAATAAAATAGTCGAATGATAGAGAATTAGTAACTCAACAAGATACTACTTTCCATCAAAATAAATAATGCAATATTAATGTCCAAATTCAAGCATAAACATAAGGGTGTACTTGCAAAAAAATAGAAAATGAATTAACTGAAAGTGTGCCTAAGGGCACTTTTGCAAATATCTAATTATGTAGGGAAAAGTTTGCAACATTCACAAATAAAATAAAATAAAAAAGTTGGATCTTTACAGACCGTGCTTTTCTTCTCAAGCAAGCTAGGTCTCGTGCGAGTTGTAGCATGACACAGGGCAATGATGGCTGCTCACATGGTGGAGGCGGGGACGGTACGTGGGCGGGCGGGCTGGAGCGGCCATCCACGGGCGGAGCGCTGACGTGTGGCTCTGAAGAGGCGACTGCGCGCATACAAGGGTGGGGCGATGGAGTGCAACTAAGAAGGCGAGGAGGGTTGGTGGGTGTGAGCTCGCTGGCAGAGCTGGAGAGGCAGTTGCACACGGCCGAGGAACGTGCAGTTGGAGGGAGGAGGAAGGTGACGTTTGGTGTTGCTGCTTCTCCCTGTTTTTTTCTTTTTTCTTTCTTATTTTTTTGATTTTTTGTAATAATTTTTTTAAATAGAAAAAAATAAAGAAATAAAATGAAAAAAAGTGGAGAATGAGATGGTGATGATGGTGTAATAATGGTTGTGAGGATTGATAGTGATGTGTAAAATAACAAACAAAAAAATTATTAGATGAAAACATGAGAAGAAGGAGATAGAGAAGTTACATGTGGTTCGCCGGATATTGGAGGAGGTGGACCTCAACTCCTGTCATCGCTTCAAGGAGATGGCAGGTACTCCGAAGCTCAATGAGCATTATGAAGCTCATGACGGTAGTGCATACCATCGGATCTCACCTTGAGGTTATCGTTGCTCAACTCGTCTCCTATAGCTGTCACCTGAATGTTAAAGGGGCTCGACCTCACTTCTCTCGAAACGACGGATGATGTGAATCAGGGAAGGAGGAGAGAATAAAAAGGAGGAGAGGGAGGTTAGTAAAGAAGTGGATAAAGTGGGAAAAATGGGGAGTTGGTGACTTGGAGTGGAGGACAAGTAAAGGGAGAAGAAGTAAAGGGGGGGAAATAAAATAAATAAAAAAATAAAATATGTAGGCTACTAAAAATAAATAAGAGAAAATAAATAAAAGGAAATAAATAAATAAATATAAATAAGTAATTAACTAAAATAATAATAATAAATAAAATAAAATACGAAATAAATAAATAAATAGGGTGACATGTGGCGACTCCAGGAGCTGCCACATGTCGCACCTAGAAAAATCAAAAATTGAATGTTAAGAAAATTAAAAAGAAACAAAAAAGGGTCAATCAAAAAGTGGTTAACATGAAAGTTTCTCATCTCGATGAGATCTACAACTTTTTTGAAGGACTAAAAATCAAAATAAGCCATATGTAGAAAGTGTATTTTTGGGTGGTATTTTATAGATATAAAATACTGGATTTTTATGTTTTGCCTTTTGTTTTCCATTTTGTAAATAAGAGAAAAACCAAAATAAAGTTAGAAAAATAAGAAAGAAATATTTAAAACTTAATCTATTTTTTGGATTTTTAATAATTAAGAAAATAAAAAGATAAAAGTGGAGGGTATTATGGTCAATATGTACAATATACAATAGGGGCTCAAAATCTAAGTTTCACATACGATATCCGATTTTTATGAAGTTGATCTTGTTCTGAATGACTTTGAATGTAAATTACTTTAAAAGTGAGTACACCTAAATCAAACATTGTATGAGAGAGATATGCACATTTTAAGGTTCATTGTTTCAAACTTGGATTTGGATTTTATTGGACAATTTTACAAGTTAGTATTTTTTGATATTTTTCCTTTATTAGTATTAGTAATATATATACTATAGAGTTGGTTTTTTTGGATTTGGAGTTAGTATAAAGTAGATACAAATTGGTGAATTTAGCTATATACTTGTGAATATGTACAAGTGATTTTTGGCTCCTTATGTAATGCAAATATGAGTGCTAAAATGCAAATATTATTTACACATGCATGAATGCTAATTATGAAATATAAGTGGATATATGCAGCTAATTAGATGGGAACAAAGCTCTATTTTCAACTTTTAGAGTGATGAATCACATATTCATCAACCCTCTATACTTAAACCTTGCTCGTCTCCGAGCAACTAAAATCAGAAGCAAAAGTGAAATAATTTAGGGTTCCATACCAAGGTCATGAAAAAAAGTTGAAAATGGAGCTTGACTCAACCTTTGGATTAATAATGTGACGGAACCTTATTGGGAATTGAATTTAAGACCTAACATCCTTTAAGTTCCACAAGTCTTCTATTCAAGTCCTCTCAATAGTCATGTCAGGATTGATCTTCATACATAAATTCTGATGATTATGAATCATACTTGTACTGTGTAAGTGAAGTATAGCTCTCCACATCAGAAATGGCAAAGAATCGACCTCCTCTACCAAGGAAACTCTAATTCTCCAGTCTAATAACTTGTTCCTCGAGGAGCGGGATATTCCCTTCTAAGTTCAAGTGCAACCGGCTCAAGAAAAGGAGGTGGAGAGAAGAATGGATGGTAGCCAGTGTAGCTACCTATCCTAGGATGCTTGAACAGTGTATCCAAGTCATCCAGCTGCAGGCTTCTATGGTATGAGGCTTTGAAACATATGCCTTGCAAATACACAGACTCCGGCATGAATTTTATTTTCAATCAGGTCTGTCTACTATTTTTGGAGTTCTCTTTTCCCCCTTTTTTTTCTTCTTTTTTTGAACTATATACAAGGTACAACATGTACATCAGGAGTTTTTCTTCTTGAGCCAGTAGACTATCCCTCTTTTGAAGCTTCATTGCAACCCATATTATCCCGTCATTAGACGTCAATGCCACTAGACTAAGTTGAGATGCACTATCCTCCCTAGAGGAGGACGGATGTTTCCACCCGTATGCTACTCTAAGCCAGAGGATTCTACCTCCTCATCACCTCATCAATGAAGAGCTATGTGAATGGTGCTTGTCCAAGTTAGGTCACTGTCTAAAAGAATCGTGCGCATGTACGAAATATTCTACTTAGACTAATCAAGAAGACATGTGAACATAGGCTTGCGAACTCAAAGAATTAAGTAACTCGACCTAAAAAATCTCAACTCCAATTCCTATAAGGTTCCTATGAAATTAGGTATATTAAGGTCAAATCAAATCCATCATCGACATCAATTCATAACTTGGTTCAGAACCCACTAACTTTTCACTTTGCATATGCTAGATATGTAGAGGAGATGCAGATGACATGCAATGAATGATGTTCAAGACACTTTTTTTAATGCAAGGATGATATGCAAGAGTAAATAAGAAGCCTTTATTTTTTGTTTTTATTTTGTTTTTTTGTTATACCTCCATTTTACAACAAATTTTACAAGAATTTTATAAGTATTATACAAATTATACAAATGTTATACAATATACATATTATACAGGTATGCATGCATTTTACAAAATTTTTATTTTGATTTTTTTTCAATTTTTACCCGCCCCGTAATTATTGCATAATATATACAAAAATACATGAAAGTACGAGCTATGGGTAAAGTATATATGTAATATATACACGTCCCCTATACTTAGCGTGTGCTATGTCCTTGGAGCATGAAAAGTGAGGAAATAGGCATAGCTCGTGCTAAGCATAGGAGAGCTAAAATAACAAAAAGCATAGAAGTCGATCTGCCCTCCTATACTTAGGCTTTGGCAGCCTAAGTGTATAAGAAGATAAAAAATGGGGCGGACGAGGTTAAGAGGGGAAATGGATGAATATTTATACATGATGGACATCGGTCCCACCTATACATAGGCTTTGGTCAACCTAAGTCTAGGATAGGAGTGAGTGTGAGAACCGATGAGATCTGAGAATGTACAAAGAATGATGAAGAGACTTGGGTCCCTCTCTCCCCTATACTTAGGATCTGTTCATCCTAAGTATAGCCATAAAATGAAACGATATGGAGCTGGGGCGAGTGATTCGAATCACTGGGTAGGGAGGGAGGGAAAGAAAATATATACAAGGAGGAGTGCGAATATACAAGGATTAAGAAGGTTTATGACGAACCTTCTTGCGAGAGCGAGGAGGCGGATAATATACATATGGGTCGCTGTCAGAATCGTCCTCGGATGATTAATAATGAGGTGTAGGGATTGTCCAACGAGGGTCGACACATGGCTGCTTGTTTAGATATGGCTTGAGAACAATCGGACTCAGCTCACTCATATAAATCACCTCATCCGTACCTGATGAGGATTCCTCAGAAAATTCCTTCTTCGGTATGTTGAGGGAAACTTTCTTAGTCAGTTTTCTAGAACCTGAATCATTGAGAGGGAGTGGAGAGCGACGTGCCTTGAAGGTTTCAGGGGAACTCCTTGAGGAATCATTTCTCGACTTTCTCTCACTAGATAACTGGCTAGAGGAGGTATCAACTGTGTCTTTGGATGGGGTCAATTTAGTCTTGATTGTCTCCTTCGAAGGTTCGATATGTGGTGCGGTGCTGACCATGGGTTCCTCATCAGACTTGTCACCCTATATATTATAATATTCCTGAAGGGTCAACATACGTTTCAAGAAGGAGCTAGCGATCTCAGTTGGCATGGCATTATTAGTCACGAATATCGGATCATCAAAATGGTTAATACAATCAATGAAAATCGTGTCCGACTCAATGACAACTTCGGGTTGTGAGTCTTTTATTGAAGCTGACATAGTGGTGGTGAAGTAAGCAGCGTGAGTCATGGATGTGTGGGGAGTCTCTAAACCAATGGTCGACTCGATAGTCGGTATCTCAAGTGTAGCAGAGAGGTGGGACTCATCTACCTCTTGATGGTCATGACTGTCAGCAGCTTTGTGGATCACCTTAGAGTAAAGTGTGTCAAAGAATGGGTGAGGTCAAAGTGCTCCCAATGTTGTAAAATCAATTTCTTGAGTCTCGCAATCTATGGTCGCCTTAGCCAAGGCTGAGAACGGCTTCCCGATAATAATGGGAGACTGAGTAAACTCTCCTCAGTGCTCAATGTCAATGACTGTGAAGTCTACCTGGAGTATAGCACCTTGGAAAGTAATGATGACTGAAATGGTTCCTCTCGAGCGTTTGATAGATCGATCAACCAACTGAACGATCTCTCTTGACTTTCTAATTGGCTTGAGTTTGAGCTTGTCAAACATAGAGGTTGGGAGGATATTTATCAGTGAGTCATCATCGATTCTAACATTGGTAAAGGTAGTTTCTTTGATTTCACATTCAACCCTAAGCAACTGGTTTACTCTGCGGCTCTTGGTCTTTCTCCCCATCACCAAGGAGGTGGCCATAGACACTATGTGTCTCTTAGTCCTTGTCCTCTTATTGCCCGACCTCTTGGGTATCAATTTACTCCTTACAAATCTCTTGAGGTCGGGGAAGTGATCTATGGCCTTTATTAAGGGAATATTAAAAATCAGTTCTTCATCAAATGCTTACCTTAGGGTAGGATCCAATTTTTTTAGGTCTTTTTCATTTCTATTTTTATGAGATTTTCTAGTTTTTTAATTTTTTTGGTCTTTTTGAGATTTCCATTTTTTTGATGTTTTTGATGTACGAATGGTCAGACTCTGGATTGGAGGGTAAGTGGTTAGTAGAAGAAGGAGGTAGAATAAACTCCAACCATACAGAGTCTGTGGGTTCCCTAATGTCCGATCAATTTTCAACATCAAATCTACTCATGGTGTTCCCCACTTTCATACCCAGGCTGGTAGAAATTGAGTGCAATATTTGAGTGACATCTCTCAACTCGTTACCAAATGATTCATTTTTCTCAATAAGTCTCGAAATGTCATCCTCCATAAAGTTCTCATGACAAATCAGGGGAGAAGTCTGTGTAGTTGGAGGATACTGCTGATAACTTGGGGCCTCATACTCAACATACCTAGACTCTGGCATGTAATTCTGAGTCGAGTATGGACCATCTGTGTGGCTGATATTAGTCTGAGCCACATATAATGGAGTCAATGAATAGGAGGCTAGTAAGTCTAGCTCTGAGTCCAATCCCGTGAATGTGTAGGCTCTCCGAATGTGTGATATGAAGGCTAGTTAATGTAGGCTTGATTACTAGGGTCAATCAAGTCAGGAGGATTGTAAGGTGCATGCCTCTCCATTCGTTATGTTCTATCGACCATGTTTTGCCCTAAGATCAAGTTGGGACGTGTATATGTAAATTGTTGTCTGGTCCCTACTTGAGGTGAGAATGAAGTGTGTGGGGGCATGATGAATACTCATTCATCACTCTTTATTCTTTTATTTTAGCTAAATTTCTTGGCAAAATACCATGCATATAGATATAAATACAATAAGTTACCAATAAGCATGATTTTGTAAATATCAATAAGTAGCATGTATTTGTGCAAAAATAAAATAATAAAGAATAAAGAAAAAGAAGGAAATATTTAGAATAAATATTGAGTGACCTAAACCTAAGAGAAGGCCCAATATGGGCCTGATCGCTGATGAATCTGTGATTTATCACTCTTAAAGTTGAAAATAGAGTCTTGTTTCCAAGTATTTAGCATCATATTTCCCTTTATCTTGCATAATTACCATTCATACATGCATGCATAATATCTGCATTTTAGCATCCATATTTGCATTAAATAAGAAAGCCTGACTCACTTGTAAAATATTCACCAATATTCACATAATTATCTGTACTTTATACCCCCTCCAAAGCCAATAAAACTAACCCTATAGTGTGTATATTACTAGTTAATAATACACGGAAGAGGGGCACAGTTTTTATCTTGTAAAAATACCCAATCCCAGACCCCATACCTTAGAATGTAAATATCTACCTCATACAACCTCCGATCTAGGTCTACTCACTTTCAGATTAATACACATTCAGAGACCTTCAAAATGAGACCAATTTCATTTAAATCGAAGCTCATATGCAAAACTTGGGTTTTTGGGCCCCTTTGTGTATTATATGTATGTATATTTTTACCCTTGTATTTTTGTATCATATTTGATCTCATCTCCGTTTTTGGTCAACATGAAACTTGTAGATCTCATCGAGATCTACAATTTTGTATTTTGAGTTTTTCCAAATTCGGCCTCCTTTTCTCTCTAATCACCATTCCCTTTCAGCCATTCAGAGCAGGCCACGTGGCGCCCTCTAATTGCGCCACGCGGCCTGCTCCATTGTGCGCCACGCACCCTCCATTACCCGCTGTCTGATCGTCTCCTCTCTCTCTTGATCTGGGCTATCCAAAGTCGCAACACATCTCGACCCTCTGATCAAAAAACCAGCTCCAATCTGGGCCGTTCGCCAGCGCCTCTCCCTCAGGCCGCCACGCGTCCCATATCCTCCACCGTCCGATGGCTGCCCTTCTCTCCTCATCGCCACCGTTCCTCTCGCTTTGGATCTCTACCGTTCGATCGAAGCCCAGCCATCATCACAGCCCTCTGTCTCCACCTAAATCCTAGCACGCCACATGGCATCTCATGGATCGCATGATCAGGTCCTCAAGACTTCATCCCGACCGCACGCTAGCGCCGCATCCTCCACCCTCCACGTGGTGCATCCTGTGCCCTTGATCACATCACCTAGATCTAATCCCTGCCCTCCTTCCGCACCCTTCTCCTGACTGTTGGATCACTCGATCCAATGGTCCAAACATCATCTTCTACCTCCCGCAGCTCCCGCACCCATGTCGCCTACCTTGCGTGCGAGCCGCCCCCTTTCTATTTTTGACACCACTCCGACCATCCCCTTCGCCCTCTACCACCTCCATTTTGTAGCCCACTCTACCCTCATCCTCATCGACCTCTTCACTCGCCATGAACTCCACCCACGTCGCCCCACGACCTCCACCAACCTCGTCTCCCATCACTTGTCACTGCCACCTTATCCCTATAAATATACCATCTCAGTCGACCGTCGACCCCATCCGCCACTACGGAGAGATTCCCCTAGCTCCTACCTTCCTCTTCGTGACAACAATTAGGAAAGAAGTCTAGCGACGACGTCTGTATCCCTCCAGCGAGATCTATGACCAACTCCGCCGTGCCGTAGCTCCTCCCGTGAGCTGCACGAGCTCAGGACACCTACCGACCTTTGAGCGACGACCATAGACTCTACCTCGAGCCTCCATTCCCAGGTAGCACCCTCCATCTCCCCTTCGATAATCTTCTTCTTTTTCTTCATTTTTCTTCTAATTTACTCGTCGCCCAACCATCCTCCGAGCTCTGCCATGGAGCTCTGATCTTCGTGCCATACTTCATTCGCTCAGATGACACATCACACTTCACTCCGACGAGAGCTCCGCCACCTTGGCGGAGCAGCACCACCGGACCACCTTCACCGCACTACAGGCCTCCCTCCGCACTACCATTCATCTCACGAACACTGTGCATGCTTCGGCTATCGAGCTCATCTGCAGGTACACTCTCCTTGATTGGCCGGATGCCTCGCCGGAGCCTCCTCGACATTCATCGCCTCCAGCTTACGGACCTCCTCAGACCCATCCAGACCCTCCGGCGGCTACCTGACGCCTCCATGATCCTTCCCAGTCGCTTAGGGGCCTCCAGCACCCTTCACCGATGATGGGAGGAGGAGGCGGAGCCAGGAGGGCTGCGCCGGAGCACAACCACCTCCGTCGCAGGAGGCGGCAGATCGTTTGAGCACGAAGCGCAGTAGCTGTCCGATCCCCTTGATCGGACGGTTTTGAGCGATCCATGTCGCCATCCACCCGCTTCCGTTGGATCAGGAGGATCCCACGTTCTGCATCATGCCACACCACCACTTCCCTCGAGCTCCAGATGCCATTGGATCGATCTTGATCTAACAGCCCTCGATCGTCCACGTCTTCATCTCCAGCGAGCTCCAGATGCCGTTGGATCCTTCTTGATCCAACGGGCCGCATCACGCCACGTACCAGCCATCAACAGCCATTTGATCTCCACCGGATCGAGCGACCTAGATTGAGCCACGTCACGTCCTCCGACCTCCTCCCTGACCATTAGGCTTGGAGCCCCCGAAGCTAGCCCGAGCCACGTCCGAGCCTGCAACGCCCTCGAGCCTCCATCCGAGCCTCCGACATCTCCCGAGCCTGGGACCTTACGTGTGGTCTGGGCATTTTGCACTGAGGCCCTTAGAAGTTTTACAAATTGCATATCAGTCCCTGCTAGGAGCACCACGTGAGGCGCACGTATTCAATGGGCTTTTTGCATACATGTCCCTAGCATTATAGGTAATTGCATATGAGTCCCTGTCAGCATGTTTAAATTTTAGCAATTTTATTTTCTGTATTTGCAATTTAGTCCCTGTCTTTGCACACATATTTAGGTACTTATTTGGCATCATTTTTCAGTTCTAAAAATTGCATTGTGTAGCTTAACTTGTCCTCTTTCGTATGTGACACTTGTCTCATTTTTAAGACATCACTGGATTTTATTATTACTAAATTGGCGAGATTGTCCATATTTTGCCCAATTGATGCCTTTTAATTCATATTAAATTCTCTGTTGTTCCAAAACTCATCAAAAATTCACATTAGACTTAAGATAATTTAATTTACATTGTGCCCAAAAATCTTTGCATTTGCACACATCTCGAGGCCTGAATAAATTAAATTATGATTTCCTTAATTGATTTTTCATAGGCCCAGTTCACTTAGAATTTTAGGTTTATCAATTTTCCTGGATTCTTCATACTTAGATCTATCTAGGATAATTTTTATATTTGGAAATATTTTGATTAAAATTAATTTGGTAAAAATCACCTTGCATTCATTTTTAATTCACAGTAAATTCAAATAGTGTCAGAAAAATCCAAAAACATTAGTATAGCTTTATTTCATTGCATTACACATCCTCGCCAAGTTTCATAATTTTTGGACTTATTTGAGTACTTTTCTGAATTGACTTGTAAATTGGCCTGATTTTGCATTGTCTTTCTTTAATTGCATAAAAGTTGTTGAAAAATACCAAAAATATCTTCTGAAAATCCAACCTCTGAAATTCGCTTAAAATCTACCTAAGGAGACAGCTGCCTCCCTGAGTTCGACCTTGGGCTTGCCCAAGTAAAATAAATTTGCCGCTCGTAATTAACTCGATAGTAATTAAAAGTAGTTTTTGATTAGTCCGTATTACCTAACTACAATGAGCGACATGACATTAATTCTAATCATTAATTTGACGGAATTAACAAGGGTAGTACGCGACCCTTCGATAGCCAGATAAAATAATTAGAGAGAGATAGGGCCACTCCACCTTATGTATAATCCTTCTTATATGTACATATTTTATTTTCACAAAAATAAAAATAAAAATGTGTTTTTTACCTTGTATATATTTCCAAAAATTAAAAAAAAATTAGAAAAATAAATTAAAAAAACAAAATAATTTCTCTCTCACCCTTGTACATAATACATGTATATATGAATAATATATCTAGTTATTGTACACTTGTAAATAGCCAATAAAAATAAAATAAAAATTATTTTATACTCTAAATTTTATATTCTAAATAAATAAAATATAAAATTAGAGTATTTGTACAAAAATAAGAAAGTAAAATAAGTATATAAAATATATAGGTATTTTATACCTCTATATAATATAATATATTGTATATACCATAATTTATTTTTCAAAAAAATAAATAAAAATCATTAAAAAATAGTTTGAAAAATAATAAACATTTTTCATGTTTAACATATTTTTAAATAAAATCGTTTTCTATTTTTAAATTATTTTATAAATGTTTTTGACCATGGAATTTTCTGATTGGTACAGGAGGATTGTTGACCCCGGTCAACAACCCCTCCCGGACACCCTCTTCACGGATCTGTTCCACGCACCCGATTTCTCCATATTTTTCGGAACGAATCTGATTCGCTCATGCCCCGATTCCACCGCCCGCTTCTTCCTGTGGATCTGTGACCCTCGCAGATCCCTAGGCAGTAGCGAATCGCCCTCAGTTTGCGTGCCCTCGCCCGATCTTCTTCGCCACCTGTGAATGAGTATAAATCCTTCATTCCATTTCCCATCTCCGCAGCTCGTGCCGCACACCTTCCTTCTGCCCTAGTTTCCTTCCCCTTAGTGACAACATTCGACCGAAACCTTTGGTGGTCGGAGCAGGTTGCTGTAGTCGATGCTCGAAGCACGTGGCCGGACCTCCGCCGCGTTTGAGCCTGCCTGCCTTCCGCAGGGTGGTCGAGGCGACGACCAAGTCACACTTCACCTCCTGGAGCTAAGGATCACTCTAGGACCGTCAGGTAATCTTCATTTCCTCCCTAGTTCTAGTTATCTCAAATCTTTCATCTGCCCTCTGCCGGCTCCGACCCAACGGTCGGAGCTCCATCAACCACCCTTAGCTGCTTAGATCGATTCCTCTATTCACCGTCATCCTTCCCCTGCGTCCTGATTATCCAAATCTTGGCTATCCGAGACAAGATTAGGCTTAGGTTCCATCCTTCGCATCACCGGAACCTCCTTCCGCCCACCACCGTTGCTTCTCTTTAGCTTTACTCAAATAACCTTGGCCGGAGCCAGCCTCCGAGCAGGAACTTTACCCCGCAGGTCGAGTCACGCGTGGAGATACCCCAGAGCACCTCAGCCTAGCCTTGTCGGAGCCATCCCAGGTCGCAGCCACCTTCCCGGAGATCTGACCGGTGGATACTCCATCCGACCCCCTCACCCGACGCGGAGGAGCCATACGATCTTGTTGACGCCATCTGATCGTCCATCAGAGCCACCGATCTTCCTCGGCGCTCTAGTGAACTTCGCCCAGGAGAGTTCTTCCAGCATCCTCCGTAGCCGTCGGATCTTCCCTCTCTACCAGTTCACATAAGGGCCGTCCATCGCCTGTGACTGTCAGGCTGTTAGATCCAACATCTAACGGCCTCTGTACGCCCACGTTCATGCCTTCTGGACAGCCGTTGGATCCGCTAGGTGTCAGCGCTAGGACCGCACGTTACCATCCATTCAGAGAGAGCCATCTGT
This sequence comes from Ottelia alismoides, assembly GCA_037367405.1. NCBI lineage: Eukaryota > Viridiplantae > Streptophyta > Magnoliopsida > Alismatales > Hydrocharitaceae > Ottelia > Ottelia alismoides. The sequence continues at coordinate 540,874 of JAZKJV010006661.1, forward strand.
CGCCCCACGTGACCCACATGCCCCACCTGAGTAATTTGCTCCTATGCCCTTGTCTTTTGTTTTATTTGTCGTTTAGTCTGTAAAATAAAAGTAGCATAGTGGACCATTTTGCATATGTGACCCTGCAGTTTTTGATATTACAGTTTAGTCCTTCTTATATGGTTGCACGTGCATCATCACGTGTCTTTCTAGGATATTTGCATATGTAGTCCTGGGTTTAGCGGATGTTACGCTTTGATATTTTAGTTTCCATATTTGCACTTATACCCCTGTACGTGCTGTTATTTTACATGTGCTGAATATTGTGTGCAGTTAGCCCCCTAGGGCTCTTGACGTGTGTTCTTATTTAGCCCCAGAAACTTATTTTCTTTGCATCTAGGTCCCTATGTGCTGTGTGTTTTTGATTAGCTTGAATAAATAGAAAATTTCGTCCAAACTTCATGAAATTTGGAAACATGGCTCCTGCCATAGTGTAAAAATTTCTATGAATTTTTAGGCTCTTTTTATTTTCATTTGATATTTTTAATAATTCAAAAACCATAAAATTTGCTTCTGTCTAGTTTTGAAAACCAACTAGAAAAACCCTCTAAAAATCTAAAAAATTTATTGTTTGCTTGTTTGTTGTGTTTTTCATTCAACCCAATTTTTATTGCATTTGGATTTATAAAACCCTAAAAAGTAAAAAAACACTAAAAAACTTAGAAAAATAATAAAAAATTCTTAAAAATTCAAACAAATGCAATTTCAATTTCTTTATTTAGATTTTTATTTTTAGTTTCTTATAAAATTGTTGTTGGAATTTTATAGGCTATTTAAATATTTTAAATAGCCTTTAGATTCTAGATGCACATTGGTTTGCATTTTTAGCCTTGTTTCATTTTTAGAAATTAACTAAAAATCAGAAAAATCCAAGAAAAAACAAAAATACTTGAATATTATAAAAACCAAAAATATTTTTATTTTAATTTTCTGGTCTGTTTTGGTGTGTTAAATAATTGCTTGATTGTGCTTTTTCGATTCCTTTTACTCATTTTTCTTTATTTAAAAATTACAAAAAATTGAAAAAATATAAAAATCCACCAAAAATAGTTTATTTATTTTTATTTTTGGATTCCGACTACTTCGTAGGTTTACCATACCGTGCTCCTTATGTTCGATCCTAGTAGCTATACCAGGTAAAATAAAATAGCGAGACCGCTATTTGACCTGATTTGTTGATTTTTGTACTTGGTGGTCTTCTATTTTCTTGATTGAGCCCGATCCGAGAGGTTGAGGTTGCAATGACCATTGATACCTTCTTACCTTAGTCGCTCGGGTCGCCTCATCAGGGCATATAATTATGCAAATCACCTGTCTCAGCAGTGGCTCGCTCTTCATTTGGTTCATTGATTCTAACAAACTCTCAAGAATAAGGACAATCAACCCAAGATGGAAGTGGATCTGGAGTGTTAGAATATGGAGTAGGTGAGAAATGCGAAGAAGTGGAGAAGTCAATCGAAGTTATGACTTCATAATCGGGGTGAGATGGATGGAAGAAGGGTAGCTGTGGAGAAACCGTCTCGAAGAGAGGGTGCATGGAGGAGAAAGATGATGAAGATTGTCGGTGTGGAAATTGATGAGCCAACATCTTCGAAAAAGAAATGAGAGAGGATTGATGTGAAAACGTGTAAAAACACATGGCGAGAACACACACAAACAGACACCAAGACAAACACAAGAGCAAACCCTGAGTTCACACTCAACAAGGTGAAGGACCCAAAGTCGGGTCCGATTAATTTGGTTGATTTTAAGTGTGATTTTCAAGCAAAGTAGTAAAGATTACGTGATGGACTATAGGAAAGTCCGCTCAATGCTGGATGCGTCTCCCCTGTTTAACGTGTCGCCTAAGATACCAACGCCCTTTCTCTCTTAGATCCTATCACTGTCTTACTTGGTTAATACCAATAAAGTTCAGGGACCTGCCCCTATCTACCTAACGAAGTAGGCGGAGGCTAACAAGGCTTATAACTTCACCCTAGAGGGTTACTAGCAACTTGTTGCGGTGCACCGCTGCTTCACCCCTATCTACTTGCCGAAGCAAGCGGAGGCTACTTGGTACTGGTCAGTTGAACTTCAAATACTTCAACATGTGATATTTACTAAGAGCAGGGTACGTTGATATGGAAGGTAGGGATTTGGGCTCTATCTTAGTGTGCACACACACACTCTCTGTACCCTCACTCAGCCTGAAACCAAGGTCAGGGTTGCTCTCTTGTAAACAAGGGTTAGTTTTAGTCAATTCTTTCGGTCTAATTCAACCAGCACTCTCAATTTTAGAGATTAGTTGTCACTTGAGTTGATCCACACAAGCAATCATGTCTACCATCCAGTCCCAATTCCTTTATCCTAAGTTAAAAAAACCGAGAGAGGGAATCAGAAAAAGCCAATGCGATCGAGAAAACGATGATGAATGCTTGAGTAAGAAGACTAATAGTGCCTCCATCTCTCTACAATGCAGGATGCAAATCTGAATTGAAATTTTACATAAATGAATGCAAGTAATGAAAAGCCGCTCCTAGACAAGCAGTTCTATTAGCGAGTGAAGAATGAATTTAAATTTGACTAAAGCGTTGCAGTCTAAGTACATCTTTTAATGGTGAAGTGTGGTCCTAGAAATTACGAGCACAAATAGTCCTAGGAAGGTCTAAGAGCCGCTTGTGCAGGTTCTATTCTACGTCAAGCAGCCACACAACACAGAGAGTCGTTTTTATTCAGTTACACACGCGAGAACCCAAACGGGAACTACTTTAAATGCAATTATTACAAATTAACGAAAATGAAATTCTTTTTGGCATCTCAACAGGTGACTTGATCCATGAATCGTCGGCCTCCAATGGACTTCGAGACGCGTCGACTTTAATAAATCCACTCCAAATCCACCGGGCCCTTGCACAAAAAGATGGTTTTTTATGTTAGAGAGAGATAGAAAGAGAAAAAAATAAGTAGATAAATAATTGGAAAATGGAGTAATTACAAATGGGATCATGGGTTAGATTACCCGAATGAATGGAAAACAAAAACCTAATTTTATAAAATGATCCTAAGCTGTTTGCCTCCTCATCAACGACACCATTTGATTGATTGCTGAAATGCCCTTTTTAATTTAAATGTGTGTCATTTTTGTTGTAGTCGGGCAATCAGGATCTATAAAAAATTAACCACACGAATCGATGAATTAATAAATTAATTAATGTGTGGTTTGATGTTTTTTAACCCGGACAAGCCCCAGGGTCGACTCAAGGAGGCAAAGGAACAACTTCAGATCAAGTTATATGAATTAGCTCTTGGTTTTCCAAGCAGTTTTTCTATTTTTTTATGCAATAAAAATGCCAAATGCAAAATTTAATTGAATTAAGTCAATATGAAAACACACAACTTAGCCAAATTAATTTTAATGTCAAATTAATCCAAATCAGCCAAGTTATATTTTTTTTCTAGAAACCTAATCCAATAATGAATGCAAAATGTATTTTTTTTGGAATTTTTAGATTTAAGATGCAGAAATGAAAAATACAAACTTTTTATGGGTTTTTATGTAAGTTTTCATGAAAACAGAATGCAAAAATTATGAAAATTTTATTGGAAGTGAAACATGATGAAATGAAGCTATAGTATTTTTTGGAATTTTCTGACAATTTATGATTTTTATGAATTTTTAAGGAAAATAGAGTGACTGCAAGTATTTTATTTTTAATAAATCCACAAAATCAAATTATTCAAAGAGCAATTTATCTCAAATAGATATTTAAATGATCAATCCAGGAGAGTTGAAATTTCGCAAATGTAACATTTATGGATTTAATTAAAAATCAATTACAAAGATAACTCTATAATTTCTTTTACGCACAATCCAACTCCAATTTAGATGAAATTTGGGTAGTAATTTAAGCGAACTAGGAAGCACCATCTACGATTTTTTCAAAATTTTTGGAGCAATATTTAATTATATATGAATTACAGACCACGAAATGGGTAAAATATTCAAATTTTCACCAACATAATTTTAATTAATTACCAATGTTCACAAAATTCTAATTAAATGGTCAAATGATATATAATTAGTAACTCAACAAGATGCTACTTTCCATCAAAATAAATGATGTAATATTAATCTCCAAATTCAAGCATAAACATAAGGTTGTACTTGCAATACAGAAACAGAAATGAATGAACTAAAAGTATGCCCAAGGGCACTTTTGCAAAAATCTAATTATACAGGGATAAGTTTGCAATATTCACAAATAAATTAAAATAAAAAAGTTGGACCTTCACAGATCGTGCTTTTCTTCTCATGCAAGCTAGGCTCGCGGGCTGTAGCGTGGCGTGAAGGATATGGTTAGATCCTCAAGCGCATCACGGAAGCGTGAACGTCGCATCGAATACGACGTGGAGCGACTAGTCGCACTAGTTGCTCGATGCAGCGGAATTTAAAAAATTTTATACGACGAAACCACATGATCCAAGAACACTTCTCGGATCGTTTCGTTTAAACCACAAACAAGTAATAGGATTACCTCTTGAAGCGTGGTTGCGATCGAGTCTCTAAACGAAGAGACCTCCTGTCTCAAGTCCGATCCGACGGAGGAGACGCTTGCGAGCGCGGGGATGAACCGCGTGCTTCTCGCAATCCATGTTGATGATCCAAGCGGCGGATCTCCTGATCTCGACACACGAGATCCGACGTCTTCTTCACGAGCGAGGCGCACCGAAGGAGATGGAGATCCACGAGCAGAAGAACGGGCAGCATAACGACGACGCCGCGGCGATGGAGATCCTCTCCATGGCATCCATGGTGGACGGCCATGAGAGGGAGAGAGAGGGCTGACCTCTAGAGAGAAAGAGAGAGAGAGAGAGATGCTTCTCAAGCATTATGTGTAAAGAGAGAGCATGGGTATGCCTCTCTATTTATAGGGTTTTGGGATCCATGGATCTCAATCCATGTGTCTCATAAAATCAATGGTTGAGATTGATTTATGATAATCCAATGGTCAAGATTGTTGTTGGTAAAAGCCAACAACTTGTGATTTAATTTTGATTAAATATATTTGATAAATCAAATATATATTAATACCAAATTAAACCAATCAAATAAGGAGTGAGAAATCAATTGGGAGCCTCCTTCCCCATTAGGAGAGGTGGACGGCCACCAACTCCTAATTGGAATTGGTGCCGCCCCCCCTCTTCCATATGGGGAGGGCAATCCCATGGATTACATGGGATTGCATATCTCCTAATATTTCTCTCTACTTATTTTCCCAACAATTTTCACCAAAAATAATTCTCAATTAATTTTGGGAATATTGCAATCTTGACATTGGAATATTGTGAATCACATTCACAACCCAAAACAACATATAATTTACATTGTCAATTAATTACACAATGTGTATCTAATACACATAATAATTAATCAACACATATAAATTATAATTAGCTCTCTCTAATACATTATAAATCACATTTATAATATATTATGAATAATTGGATATTACTATCCACATTATTCTTATCCATAATAATTAAATCATATTTAATTATATTGGATAACTTATTCTCATGTTCTCAAATAATATGAATCACATTCACATTATTTACATCTTTTGATAATTAAATCACATTTAATTATCCAAGATAATTCTCCTTATAATATGAATCAAATTCATATTACTCATGATAATTAAATCACATTTAATTATCCATTTTCTCAATGCTCGGATACATATATCAACAATAGAATTATCCATGAACTCTTTCATAGATAATGCGCTTTCTCCGCGAATACTTGGAGATAAGGACAGGGCGATTGTATTGTTCCACGTATAGTGACATGGATAATGAGATCACATCTCAAATCCAGATCTCGGGCCTCCCATAGATGCTTGATTAAATCAAGACCGCAAATCTAATCTTCTCATTGAATCTGAATTACATTCAGATCAATGTCCAACATTTGGACTAAGATCAGATTACTTCTCTACTGAGAGGAGTCACTAAAATCCAGACCCGTTTCATCACTCCCTAGGAATGGAAGCGTCATGGTTATACAATCGTTTATGATCACATCACCCTCAGGTATTCCCAACACCTGTACATCCTGCATACTGGAAGACTCAGATTAAACCCGAAGTATTAGATCAACTTTACACTGCCTACTTCAGGGTTTTATCAGTAAGTTTCTCATTCGATCATTGGAAGTCGGTATTGATCATATACTTTCCAAAAGCATATATCATACCTAGGTCTTGATCATATACTTTCTAAAAGTATATATCAAACCTACAAATTCAGTCAAGCTTCTAAAGCGAGACGACCATGCGCATGGAATTTGATTCTTCCAAATATCTCATGAGTGAGCTCATGTCTTCCGGTTCAGTAACTGAACCTGTATGATCCCTTTGAGAGATCGTATTACTCATATGCCCTTATATGCACACCAGCGCGCCGGTGTATAGACCTTGATTAGGTCATCAACCTATTGGTCTGCCAAATGTACATACTCAAACATATAGTAACACATCTGTCTCCGGTCAGAGGATGTGTGCCTGTATCGTGACAGCATACGATATAGGACTTTGGTTATCTCGATCTCGTTAAGTCAACTCTTTGACCTAACTAATCTGACACCTCCGAATCTCTATTCCTATGCAGAGGACCTGCATCAAGAGGTCGGTCAGATATCAACCTAACTGAGATAGGATTGCCATCTCCTACTCAGGCTGGAGATCATCTCTTAATAATCATTTGACGGTGCTTGACGAGTCCTCAATCTAACTCATTAGATATTCATCTAGGCACCAGCCTCTATGATTCAATAATTGAATCAACAGCTGTATGATCATTAAGATGGCCATGGTACATAACCCTAATTGTACTAAGGGACCTATTATGCAAATTCTATACTCTTTATTTCAGATCAAGGAGTGAATTGCAATAACATTTATTGCATAATGGCTCGCCGTGGGCTCGCATGTCCAACAATCTCCCACTAGCCCAAAGAGCCATTAATGGGATAATCATTTAAACTCACACTCATGTGACAATCATAGGCTATTTAGTAAATAGCTAGGTAAGCTGATCAGTCACTCTGTTTCCAAGAGACTACACCAAGTCCTTTTACGGCACTTGCATATCTCCTAGTAACAGTGCTCGCATCCAATGCGAATGTTCCATCTCATGCAACCGATACTCAATTTTGTTGGTTATAGTGTCCTTGACACTATATCTTAAGAATTGTTATAACCAGTATTTCCATAATCCTTATCAGAATACCTTTATCCCTGGAGATCACTATCTCCAAAGGTATCCAAAGTTAAGACCTTTTAGATCACTATCTATAAAGTCTTAAGTATTTGAAGATAAGACTTTGAGATCACTATCTCTAAGTTTCATCATCTTTAAAGATATTGATATTACTGCAATCAAGTGTTTTATCTCCACAGTAGAATTAGTAACAGTTTACTACTCCCACTGCACGGCAGACATCTGGCCCTTGTACACATTTAGCATACACTTAGCTTCTCATAACTGATGCACAAGTGCAAGCAGTTCTAGCATTCACTTCCTCAACTCTTTGAGGTGCTATCCCTTTAGACAGGTCACTACCACATCTTAAGGGAAGGAAGCCTTTCTTGGAATTTTTCCAGAAAATGGAATAAGTCCAAGGTGTACTACTAATGTGACGGTTCCAATACCCTCTTTTCCTTGATTCTGAACAACTTCAGAATTAAGATCTAAGAGGTATCCTTTGAGATCGTATCTCTAGATATGGAACAACCAAATTTTAAAACACTTATTATTATCCTTATATCATTCCAAATGATTAGAATAATATCTACACTTAGCACGATGAACACAATGGCACTCCCACTAAGCTTCACATGGTTCATCAAGATTTTATCTGAAATCATAACATTTATAATTTCATCAAATCTTATGTTCCAACTACAAGAAGCTTATTTTGAGTCCAAAGATGGAGTTCTTTAGCTTGCACACCTTGCTTTCCTCAACCACAAAGCCTTGGGGCCAGTTCATATGAATATCCTCAAAGAGGTATTCATAGAGGAATGCAATCTTGACTCACATCATGAAGATGTCATAGTCAAGTTGTGTAGCTATAGTTAGCAATATTCTGATGGGTTAAAGCAAGGTCACTGGAGAGCAAGTCTCATCGCAAGCGATGTCTTCTCTTCGGTGTGTAGCTCATGGCTACAAACCGTGCTTTCAAGGTCTCTACCTTCTCATCAGGTTCCCTCTTTCTATTGAAGATCCATTTAGACCTTAATGGGTCTTACCCATATAGGTGGATCCTCGAGGGTCCATATACAACACTTGTATATGAAGTCTACATTAGACTTTTATTGCTAACATCCATCTATCCATGTCATGATCCTTAGGAGCTTCATCACATGAAGTCCAATCATTTTCACATGGAATACATCCTCAAACTTATTTGAAGAAGTATTAGTGTTTCATCTTCAATTATTCTTTTGTTTCCGATTTCAGGAGCCTCATTATCTTTTCAAGATTAAATGAGTTCCTTTACTTCATTTTCATCTTGATTCTCAAGAGAGTCATCCTATAAGAATCATATTCTCAAAGATTAGATCTTTTAAGAATCTCAAGGTCATAAAGTAGGTATCCAATACCATCCTTTATTTTCCTAATGAAGTAGCACTCTCTAGAGCTAGATTCCAACTTAATCACATGGAACCTTATTAAGTATATAATGCAGTCTCTACTACATATATATCTTGGAAACTTAAGAGATAATTATGCTAGGATTAATCATTGATTAAATCATGTCACACATGAGCAATTGTATCTCCCTACAACTCCTTTGAGTTAAGGTTCATTAGGAGGATTGAGATAGGAATGATATTCATATCTCCATAAGGTATTTCTTGAATTCATCTAATAGGTACAAGCTACCTTGGTTAGATCAATTTCATCTTCCTTCAAACTTTGGTTCTAAACCGAAATTGCGAAATCTTTGAACATTTCAAAGGTTTCTTAGGTGAAGAGAAGAAATCTCATATCATACATAATCATTAACAGATATCACATATCCATAATGTTTACTATGATATAGATGATCTGTATACATCAACATGTATGAGATCCTTAATACCTAGGCATCTTACACCTTTCCCAAGGAAGGATGTATTAGACATTTTACTTTGAATACAATATTCACAAGTATGTGAGATTTGAATCTTTAGACAATCTAAAGTTTCAAGTCTTACCAGTCCATTGATTTCATCAACAGACATATGTCCAAAATTTGATGCCAGATCATTGTCAAATGATCTTTATCCTCCTATTGATCTTTTAAAGGTTTAATTTTCAGTATTAGAAATCTTAATGAACCATTCAATAATTTTCTAATTTAATAGAGTCCACTAGATTTTAGATTACTATCTGAAATATCTCCATCATAACTCTTTATGATAGATTTATCACAGAATTCATGTTTATATCCAACTATTAGAAATAAACAATGAGTGTATTCTAATATCTAGGTCATAGAGACATTCTCTAAGACTAAGGGCTCCCACTGAAAATATGAAGTCTATTGATCTCATGGAAATTGTTGCAACACTTGCATCACTTTCAACATGGATGACCAATAAACCTTAAGATCAAATTTCTAATATTCTAATACATATGCAACCAATTGCAAGTGTCATCAGAAGATTGAGATACAATTATTAGACTTTATCTTATCAAATAAGTAAGTTAATATCAATGATTATATGTAGATTAATCTGATGTACTATCTGATTCCTTCTTTAAGGATTCTAGACAGATTTGATAGTCATACTATCAACACATCAACTTATTGCAATATTGGCATTCATTCAACTCTTTGAATGTCATATGGAAGTTACAGAAATACAGTCAACCTTTTGACTATATTTCTTACTTGGGTCCAACCCATGCTTCCACTGCGCTCCCTTTATCTATAAGCAACCATTGCTTAAGACTAAGGACTTCTTATGTTAAAATCAAAAATTTCAATATAAGAGTATTTCAACATTTATACAATATGAATATTATGAAGCTTCATGAATGACTAGAGTATAGACAGTAGAATGATGACACTCATCATCTACATCCATCTAAACTCTTAAAACATAGGTTCAGGTAGGTATTCAAACAATTTGAATACATCATCTCTTATAGAGCCACCATTCTGCATGATGCAGAGAACCATGTCATTCATGATTGAATGTTGAGAGCACATATGTATGCCAGAATATCTTTATTGTTTTTATAAGGATTAATTTGACAATTGCGATCTTCATCAACATGTCACTTCCAAAGTACATTTGATGATATCAAGATCATAGAAACATCCAAACCCTAGGTTTGAAGTCCTATTATCTATTTAATTGTCAATCCTCATTATTATGAGGAAACTTGCATATTGCAACCACATACATTATGTGTCCAACTGCAAGTACAATATCTGGATCAAGAGTCTATCCATGATATTTTACTGGTTATCATTGAGCATAGCATTGAGTGGGTTTAATGAAGGATTATCTGAAATAAGAAATTTGCATAAACTTATATAAATATATAATTTACTTTGATTTAGGAATTTTTATATCAAAGTTGTCTTGCCATGTCAACAATGAAAGCTCATTCCCTTAATTACTTTCAATGTAAGAGATATACTTACCATTATATCTCAAGCAAGATCTGGGATCTCCTTCCTTATCTTTGTTGCATCCCAATAATATGAGAACCTACAACTCAGATAAAAAGAAGCGGGAACACATTCCACCTTGCAAGTCCAACTTGCATCTCCCAATTCGGTCTTTAATACCCGGGCCCACCACCCCTAAGGTGATGTTGACCCGTCATTAATTGAACCAACCGTCAACAGGAATACAACTCGCTATGCACAATCCAATATCGCCCCAATAATATGAGGACCCGATATTGGGGTCACTACGCATACGTCCTTACTCTTTCGAGAAGCGACGAGCCCGATCCAAATGGATCATATGCAGGAGCTGTCACTTCGGACAGGCGTCTCCTACATATAATATCTGGCGACGAAACTCTTCGCCTTGACGGGAGACCATGGATGTCACTTATGTGATCCTCCATATCTTATTCAAATTAAATTAATTTCTATGAATCACATTCATATAATTAATTCTTCCAAGGGAATTATCAACTCTAATCATATTAGAGTATTCTTAATTGGATATAATTAACTTAATCATATTAAATTAATTATCAATCCAATTTAATCAATCAAACTTAATTTTATGCTTGAATATACACATATGATACTATTCTCAAAGTACGTATTAATTCGAATTTTAACAATTAGAAAAATACATCATAATCCCTCGGACATTATCCCGGCCCTACCCGCTGTCATGGCCAGTACCGACGGGAGTGGGGCGGACCACATACGTTGCAACCCGCTGACCAGCGATCCCCGACTAGACACCATATCCACCTCGGGAAAGGATAATGCCAAATTGATTATTTTGTACTTGAGATGATCATCGGTTCTTCAACCGAAATTATACCATATAGTAATCAAAACAATTTTGATTTTAAGGAAATTTGCTAGGCAAATTCCCAAGTCCTATTCAAGTAAGAAGTTTGATGATTGTAATTCCAATTAAGGTTTAGATCAAATCTAATCAACTAATTGGTTGGAGCCAAGTCAATTAGGCAAATAATCATGTTTCAATATTTCACAAATATTTTTCAAGATTATTTCACGAAATTAACAATTAATTTCACTAATTGACAATCACTTGGTTCTAGATTAGGAAAGCAATTTCAGCAGTGACCCCTACTTACTAAAATTGGCATATCTCAATCATATTAAATCCAAATTAAGCAAAGTCAATTTCTAAAGTTTGCTAATTTGATTTAGGACAGAACCTAAGTGATGTTTCACGCATTTCGAGGCAAGTCTAAACAGTAATTAACATTTTAATTACGTTCAGATTCACAGTTCCCGCAACAGTGCATACATGTTCATTAAAACTACCATATCTAGAGCATACGAAATCCGATTTACGCAAACTCAGATCCTATGGTTTCCTTATTTAATGGGGAACAAAATTCAAGTGTTATTTTCGTGTTTAAACAATTTAAACATGGCCGAAAAATTACACTAAACAGATCTGCGAAATCAAATGCGAAAAAAAACTTTCGCGACCTTAGCGAACCCAAGTCGTCCTTGGTTAACGAATCACTATTCGAAACCGTCGACCTAAGGCTCTGATACCACTTGAAGGATATGGTTAGATCCTCAAACGCATCACGGAAGCGTGAACGTCGCATCGAATACGACGTGGAGCGACTAGTCGCACTAGTTGCTCGATGCAGCGGAATTTAAAAAATTTTATACGACGAAACCACATGATCCAAGAACACTTCTCGGATCGTTTCGTTTAAACCACAAACAAGTAATAGGATTACCTCTTGAAGCGTGGTTGCGATCGAGTCTCTAAACGAAGAGACCTCCTGTCTCAAGTCCGATCCGACGGAGGAGACGCTTGCGAGCGCGGGGATGAACCGCGTGCTTCTCGCAATCCATGTTGATGATCCAAGCGGCGGATCTCCTGATCTCGACACACGAGATCCGACGTCTTCTTCACGAGCGAGGCGCACCGAAGGAGATGGAGATCCACGAGCAGAAGAACGGGCAGCATAACGACGACGCCGCGGCGATGGAGATCCTCTCCATGGCATCCATGGTGGACGGCCATGAGAGGGAGAGAGAGGGCTGACCTCTAGAGAGATAGAGAGAGAGAGAGATGCTTCTCAAGCATTATGTGTAAAGAGAGAGCATGGGTATGCCTCTCTATTTATAGGGTTTTGGGATCCATGGATCTCAATCCATGTGTCTCATAAAATCAATGGTTGAGATTGATTTATGATAATCCAATGGTCAAGATTGTTGTTGGTAAAAGCCAACAACTTGTGATTTAATTTTGATTAAATATATTTGATAAATCAAATATATATTAATACCAAATTAAACCAATCAAATAAGGAGTGAGAAATCAATTGGGAGCCTCCTTCCCCATTAGGAGAGGTGGACGGCCACCAACTCCTAATTGGAATTGGTGCCGCCCCCCCTCTTCCATATGGGGAGGGCAATCCCATGGATTACATGGGATTGCATATCTCCTAATATTTCTCTCTACTTATTTTCCCAACAATTTTCACCAAAAATAATTCTCAATTAATTTTGGGAATATTGCAATCTTGACATTGGAATATTGTGAATCACATTCACAACCCAAAACAACATATAATTTACATTGTCAATTAATTACACAATGTGTATCTAATACACATAATAATTAATCAACACATATAAATTATAATTAGCTCTCTCTAATACATTATAAATCACATTTATAATATATTATGAATAATTGGATATTACTATCCACATTATTCTTATCCATAATAATTAAATCATATTTAATTATATTGGATAACTTATTCTCATGTTCTCAAATAATATGAATCACATTCACATTATTTACATCTTTTGATAATTAAATCACATTTAATTATCCAAGATAATTCTCCTTATAATATGAATCAAATTCATATTACTCATGATAATTAAATCACATTTAATTATCCATTTTCTCAATGCTCGGATACATATATCAACAATAGAATTATCCATGAACTCTTTCATAGATAATGCGCTTTCTCCGCGAATACTTGGAGATAAGGACAGGGCGATTGTATTGTTCCACGTATAGTGACATGGATAATGAGATCACATCTCAAATCCAGATCTCGGGCCTCCCATAGATGCTTGATTAAATCAAGACCGCAAATCTAATCTTCTCATTGAATCTGAATTACATTCAGATCAATGTCCAACATTTGGACTAAGATCAGATTACTTCTCTACTGAGAGGAGTCACTAAAATCCAGACCCGTTTCATCACTCCCTAGGAATGGAAGCGTCATGGTTATACAATCGTTTATGATCACATCACCCTCAGGTATTCCCAACACCTGTACATCCTGCATACTGGAAGACTCAGATTAAACCCGAAGTATTAGATCAACTTTACACTGCCTACTTCAGGGTTTTATCAGTAAGTTTCTCATTCGATCATTGGAAGTCGGTATTGATCATATACTTTCCAAAAGCATATATCATACCTAGGTCTTGATCATATACTTTCTAAAAGTATATATCAAACCTACAAATTCAGTCAAGCTTCTAAAGCGAGACGACCATGCGCATGGAATTTGATTCTTCCAAATATCTCATGAGTGAGCTCATGTCTTCCGGTTCAGTAACTGAACCTGTATGATCCCTTTGAGAGATCGTATTACTCATATGCCCTTATATGCACACCAGCGCGCCGGTGTATAGACCTTGATTAGGTCATCAACCTATTGGTCTGCCAAATGTACATACTCAAACATATAGTAACACATCTGTCTCCGGTCAGAGGATGTGTGCCTGTATCGTGACAGCATACGATATAGGACTTTGGTTATCTCGATCTCGTTAAGTCAACTCTTTGACCTAACTAATCTGACACCTCCGAATCTCTATTCCTATGCAGAGGACCTGCATCAAGAGGTCGGTCAGATATCAACCTAACTGAGATAGGATTGCCATCTCCTACTCAGGCTGGAGATCATCTCTTAATAATCATTTGACGGTGCTTGACGAGTCCTCAATCTAACTCATTAGATATTCATCTAGGCACCAGCCTCTATGATTCAATAATTGAATCAACAGCTGTATGATCATTAAGATGGCCATGGTACATAACCCTAATTGTACTAAGGGACCTATTATGCAAATTCTATACTCTTTATTTCAGATCAAGGAGTGAATTGCAATAACATTTATTGCATAATGGCTCGCCGTGGGCTCGCATGTCCAACATGGCGTAGGGCCACGATGGCCGCTCGCGTGGTGGAGAAGGGGACGGTGCGTGCGGGCAGGTGATGAATCTACGTTTCATCATCTTTATTCTATCATTCGAGCCTTAAAAACCCTAGAAAATGCATGTAAATAGGCTTAATTTAGGCATTTTAGCATTCATGCATCATTGTGTAAATACTGTATAAAATGAGGTTTTTAAAGCTAAAATTATAGAATAAAGAAAAGAAAAGAAAAAGAATAAAATATTGTAAATATTTTATGACCTGAAACCCCGAGATCTAGGCATCTCGATGACTAGATCGACAAGGAATAAAGTAAGGGGAGAAAAGGGCCAAAATACAATACAAATTCCTTTTATTTTATTCATTCTTTATTCATTTTGGGACCTATTTTTGGTTTCACTTTTTATACCTCAAATAAAAAAACTTTGTACATGAAAGTTGTAAGTAATTTTATATAGAAAAATAAAAAATTTATTTCACTAAAAAATAATGTACAGATAAAAAGTTATGGTCTGAATAAAAACCCAGAATCCGAACTTCCCAGACCTATATCTCACAAATGAAAACTCCAAATGCAGCAAACTCACCTTTAATTGTATATAGTATAAAATAAGCTATTTAATGCGGTGGTTTCGCATTTGGCGGAGCTACGGGTTGAAAGTTGACTTTTGGACCCCTATTGTATACTTGTACAGATTAAAATATTGAATTTATTCTTTATTCAGTTTTTTGTATTTTTATATTTTTATAATTTTGTAAATATTACTTACAATATATTTTTACATTAAAATCAGAATAAAAACCTAAATAAAATACAAAATAAAAATACATACATAGGTATAATACTTATACTTATAGCTGTAGAAATTATACTTATATTTTATTAAATATACAAAACAATTTAGAAAAATAAAATAAAAATATAAACAAGTGTATAAAAGTATTTTATAAATTTATAAAATAATACACAAAAATAAATGAATTAAACTCACAAATAAAAATAAAAGAATAAAATATATAGGTAATAATCCTATAAGGGCTATAAAAGGTAACTTGTAAAAATATACCTCATAAAAATAAATAAAAATCACTATAAAATACTTCATAAAAAATTAAACATTTTTTATTTTATAATTAAAAATTAATAAAATCATTTGCTATTTTAAATTGATTTTACAAAGAGTTTTTCCAGGCTTTTTCCTGGTTGGTCCACGTGGACCAACCAGGTGGGTTGGAGAGTTGACCTCGGGTCAACTCTTTGACCCACTGCCTGTGGCTTGTCAGAGCGTATTTTTCCTTGGTTTGTCGATTTTTGGGAGGCACGTCTTGCATCATTTCATGATGCGTCCTCCACGACTTTTCTTCCTCTACAATCGATGATTCATGCCAGTAGGTTTTTTCGGGCATTGCATCGCTGTGGCGCCCGTTTCTTCCTCGTCTTTCATGCCCGTTCACCATTGTTCAAAAAACACTACCGTCACCTCCAGTCCTCTTTGAACCCTCTTTTGACCAAACCCTGCCTCTCCGACTTGTGCCCTGGACTGGTGAGCGTGACAGGCGAGCCTCGGGCCGAGTTGCACGGCGGTTGGCGAGGCCATGGAGTGGCTCCAACCCCATCTCCGGCGTATGCCGTGAGGTACCCATCTCGCCCCTTCTATGGGCTTGAGGTTTGTTATTTTATTCTGTTTTCTTGCATGTTTTTCTTCCCCATATCCGTAGCCTCCACTCCCCACTTCCGATTTCCCTTATCACCCAGTCATTCACCTACGCCACTATCTCGCCGGAGTTTACTCCGGTGAGCACCTGTCTCCGCCGTTCTGCACACCTTCCACCCGTTGGAGGGTCGCAGCAATTTGCCCACGACCCTCTTCACCATTTTTTTTGCAGGTACGACGATTTGAACGAGCGTAGGTTGGAGCTTTTGCGAGCGGCCGGAGGTTCCTGGGGCTCCCCTCGTCTTCGACGTCGCGGTGGTCCTACGACCCTCCTCTGCTCATTTTGGCTCCCTCCAACCGACTGAGCATCACCGCTGGACCTCAGGGGACCATCTCCGTTCTCCCCAGGTGGTCGGAATCGGCCAGGAGCACGGCTCGAAGCTCGTATTTCCCGAGTTCTTGGGTTGTTCTTCCTGACCAATTCCCGACCGTTCGATCATCAAGGTCCCCCAGAACTCGTAGCTGCCCTCGGATCAAGTCTCTCCTGGATCGTTGATCTCACTCTCATTGTCTAATCCAGGCCGTCTGTGGGGAAGCGATATCGTGGCGCCGTGATCTGACACGTGTCTAAGTGGGATAAATCCCACCGTTCATTCGCGCCAAGGTCTGGGAATTTTGCATACTCGATCCCAGCAATTTTTGTATTTTTAATTAGGCCAAAAACTTTCAATTGCCGTTTTATGTTTTTGTAATAATTGCTGACACGCCATCGAACTTTTTAGAATGGCCGAAAAGTCCTTCCCAGGTGCACTTGCTCACGCACGTGCCTCCTGGGAATTTTGCAGGATAACCCACGTGGTTTATTCTATTAATATTTAGTCCAGCAATTCTTTTATTCAGTTATAAGTTTGTGGAAACTTTGCACGCAGGCCCTCGCATTCTAGTATAATTACAAAAGTACCCCTGCAAACATGTATTTTCTTTTTGCTTCTTGTATTTTTTGCATGCATCTATAAAACCCTTAAAAATCCCCAAAAATCACATTAAGTTCCTGCTGCATTGTAGTATCTCGCCATAATTTTATTTTTTATAATTATTGCATTTTAATATTTATTAAAAATCAAAAAATCCATTTTCAGCATTATTTGCATTAGAAAATCCATAAAAAATATAAAAACACTTCAGAAAATTCCCAAAAAATAGATTTTGCCTATTTTGTGTGTTTAGCCTTCAGTTCAAAAATCATTAAAAATTACAAAAGAAAACTCAAAAAAATCACAAAACTCTACAAACCTTTATAAAAATATTTAAAATCCATAAAAAATCCCAAAAATACGAACTTTGTTTCTAAATTTTCTTTGTTTTATTATCTTTATTTGAAAATTATTTTGGGGAATTTTTGTTACTGTTTTCTATTTTATTTCTCCATTTTAGTTTCAGCCTTGTATTTTATTCACTATTTTTCAGTATTTTTAACTTTAAAAATACCAAAAAATAGGAAAATCTAGAAAAATCACAAAAACATTAGAAAATATAAAAAAGCCAAAAACATTTTTTCCAGATTTTTGAGCATTTTTACTTATTTTTATAAATACCTTATCCTTCTCTTTTCTTATTTTGTACTTATATTCTATAATTGAAAAAGAAAATATAAAAAAATATAAAATACAAAAAGAAAAATATAAAATCAGAAAATTAAAAATCAAAATACAATATTATAAAATTAAAAATTAAATAAAAAATATAAAATTAAAAACCCACAAAAAATAGCATAAATAGACAAATACTTCACATTCACACATTTTGAGCATCTTACCCCGATCTAACCTGTCTGCTCCCTGTGTTCGATCTAACCTGTGTTCGACCTCTACACATACTTGCACCTATACACATCTTTATTGTAGAGTTATAGTAAATTTTAACTCCGCTCATTCACTTTGATTTCCTTATTTGATTGTTGTGGGTTAATTGTTGTTTTAATCCGGATTTCGCGTGGTCGATTCAGCGACTGAGTTCCCGCCTTGTGTGGAACTCAAGATCACCGATTTCTGGGTTAATCAAATGGCGCCGTTGCCGGGGAGCAACAACGCTTAGTTCGGGTTTTTACTTGTGTTTGTGATTATTTGTCTGTTTTCGCCGCTTTTTGTGTTTATTTTATTTTTCTTATTTTTGATATATCTGTTGAGCTGTCTAACCCCCCTCTCTTGTTGACTTTGTGCGAAGAACCGCGGATCGAAGGAGGCGCTCCACCCTAGGCGCCTGTGCACCCACGTGAAGTCGGCTTTAGCCAACCTAGCACCAAGGAGACGAAGAGGAAATTTTGAAGACCGAGCTCTACTTTAGTTGTAACATTTATTTCCTTGCATTTATTTTTATAATTTGTAGTGAGAGAGACCCATTTATTGTAATAATACATGACTTGGACACTTCGGACACTCGGGCCTAATTTCCAAGTGTTTGTACACTTGGGGGCTCACCGCGGTTTTTGTCGGCTTTTCATCGCATTTTTTATTTTGTTTTCTCAGTTTTGATTTTATTTCCTTTGTGTGATTGAGCCCCTAGTTTTAGGATTGTTTGCGATAGATTAAGGCCAAACACCTAATATATTTGCATGCACCTATAGCCGTGTTTGGACTTAGTCAAACTATAAAACAGTCGACTCACCATCTTCGAGCCGTCGTGCCGTGAGCCCACCCTGCCAAGCGCTGCTCCTGAACTCGATTTGTCGAGAGGAGGAGGGGTGAGCCTAGAACGGACTCTTGGATTGAAGATTGGTGACCGACTTGTGGTTCTTCACGATAATAGCAATTTCTGAAACTTAGAGCGATTTCATCGACTTGCATTTGCATATAGATAGGTTTCAATTCTGCTGAGCATCCTTGCATGTAGAGTGCTGGAGGCAAGGTGAGCATTTATGCTTTAGCATTCATCATCGATTGCCGCTTGCATTGCTTTTCCGACTCTCCCTCTGATTTTGATCACCTAGGTGCTTAAAGAAATTGACTCCTCGATAGGATCGTGCATTTCTCACTAAAAAACAAAAAAGTGATAATCAATAAAATTGGGACTGCTAGTATTACTTGACCCTAAAATCAACCAAAAAAAAATCTTCTCTTGGGGCGAGTAATCCCCTCATTGTCTTCATTTTACATTGCTCGCACACACACTAAGGTTAGTGCCCAAATCCTATTTAGCCCCTAAGTGTGTGTGCAATCTTTGACTTCTCACTTAACTCTAAAACGGACAAGATAAAAAGACTGACTTTTCGGTCTCTACCGAGTTGAGTAGGTGAATTGAGGATTTGTCTTATTTTTATTTTTGTTTGTGATTGTTTTGTGCGCATTCTAGATCATCCCTGCACATTTGCGCCTTTTCTCCTCTTCTCTTGACTTGACCTTTGTGCTCTCCCGATCATTTTCCTTTTGTTCTCGAGATGGACCCCTGGAGAACTTTCTATCCGGACTTTGCGGACCCCTCGTTCGCTCCAGCCAGTCCACCTCACTTTTTCCAGGAGGACTTTGCTCCTGATTTTTGTACATATCCGACCAACCCATTATTTCAAGATTCAGACTTTGATCTTCACCAA
Source organism: Ottelia alismoides (assembly GCA_037367405.1). NCBI lineage: Eukaryota > Viridiplantae > Streptophyta > Magnoliopsida > Alismatales > Hydrocharitaceae > Ottelia > Ottelia alismoides. The sequence continues at coordinate 561,076 of JAZKJV010006661.1, forward strand.
TCATTTCCACCACCATCACCCTCACATTTCGACAACCCGCTCTTCCTTGAATATCCTGATCCGGAATGTGATTTTTGTCCACATCCACCTCCCACATTCGACACACCCGATCCTGAGATTTTGGAGTCACCTTTCATGATATCCACACTTGAGACCTTGAATCAAATGATGGAGCATATGAATTCGAGGATCATTGATCTTGCTAGTTTAAATAAGAACCAGAGTGTCTCTCCATTCCTTGAGGATTTGGAATCATATGAGGATTGCCATGAGAGCTTGCAATCGCCCAAAATACAAAAAAATGAGAAAAAATTAAAAATCCAAAAAGAGTTCGGGAGATCTTTGATCGAGTCAGACTGTGAGGAGAGTGTCCATCTGCCAGACTTTTTGACCACACATTCATTCACACCTGGTCCCACCTTTGACCCCGAGGATGCCGTTGTACAGACTGCTCTTGGCATGCCTCGTGTATATGCTGATTCCGACTTCCTCCCTTGTATGGAGGAGGTCCAAAAATAATTAAAATTGTTGACTGAACCCGAAGTGGTGGCCACCATTCATGAGATTATCCGTGCCCCACTTCAGCAGGCCATGACCGGTTTATCCGCTCCTCTTCCTAAGAAGAGAAAGCAGAGGAGCAGATCTGAGCGTCATATTCTGACCATGGCCACTGCCCACGCCATCACACATCGTCCCATCCCTCGGAAAAAGAACACTGCCACACCTTTCATATCTGCACCATCTCTGACTTCACATGTGGTCACACTCTCCTCGACGACGGTGCTTCGATTAGCATCATACCCTTCTCACTGGTACAGTCTCTTCACTTAGGGCCTCTCAAGAAAACCAGGATGATCGTACAGTTTGCTGATGGATCAATAAAGAGGCCGAAGGGTATCCTTGAAAATGTCGTCATTTTGATTCTGGGCATGAGCTATCACGTTGACTTTGTCGTATTGCCCATGGATACCTCCACTGGGGAGCACTCTCCAATCATCCTGGGACGACCATTCCTCGCCTCTACGAGGGTTGTTATTGATTACGGATCAGGAGAGATTCGCTCCCGTCCTGCTGACGAGAGCGAAGTGTTGATCATCGCACCCACAGTTGACCAGAGACCTGCACCTGATGTGCCTTCACCTATCTTGGCTGACCTCGAGGACCATGACCTTGACGAGACTATCAGAGAGTTTTGCTGCTTATTGGATTCCATTGAGACCCGAGAATTCCTCCCTGTTGAGGAAGACTTGGAAAGCATGAACATCAGAGCTCCTTCTTCTGGGACTTGGCGATGTGTTGATGACATCTGCGGGATTTACACGATTGATACCATTGAGCGAAGGGCAGATTTAGATACCAGACAGGACAGACATGACTTGACTACTTCCACTGATGAGTCCGTTCCTGTCCATGTAGATACTGATGAGACAAGGACCGAAGTTGATTTGATTGCTTTTATCCGGGAATTCGGTCCTTTTGACGAGAAAGATTATCCGATTGAGATTATAGAGGACGAACAGAGTTCGACTACTTCCACTGATGAGTTCATTCCTTTTGGTTTTGACCTGGATGAGACCTCGCAGGACGACTCCGATTACACTACTTCCGATGATGATGAGTTTGTCCCATCTCACTTCGATATCATCGAGACACCCAAGGCCAGACCTAGTCGTACTTCTTCCACTCACCAGTCTGTGCCTTCACACCCTAGGGCCCCTGAGGATCTTCACTCTGTCGAACCTGATCGGCTTCTGTCCACTGTGGATCCCGATGTCGACCTGCACCACACTAGATCTATTCCTCAGCGGTCCCACAAGAAGGTTCGCTTTATACCTTCTTGATCATGTGTACATTCATCTCTATTGTATATTCTCTTGTGTGTACCTTGGTTCTCTCTTCCGTATTGCTCGTCCACCCATTCTCGTGTTTTCCTTACTTAGGATGTACTTTGTCCTAATTATAGGGGGGTGGACGAGCCGAGTGTTCATTCATCATTCCGTTTCATTACTCCTGTTGTTGACTATACTTAGGGCTTCTTTTACCCTAAGTATAGGAGGAGTGATGCGTACATCCTTCTCTATCTTCTTCCATTTGTTGATATCTTTTCTTCTCTTCTTTTTTTCTTCTTTTCTTCTTTTCCTTTTCTATCTTCCTTATCTATCAAAAAGGTGCCGCCCTTGTAGACATTTTTCTATATTTAGGACGTACTTTGTCCTAAGTATAGGGGGGGTGTGCACCCCGAGTTTCTTCTATTCTTGATCCTCTCCATTGTCTCCTCTTCTTGTCTATACTTAGGGATATCTTACCCTAAGTATAGGGGGAGACAATCTGAGTACGATCTGTTCATTCCCACCCTTGACCCTCCCTGCTTTGTGTATAGTCTGCTATACTTAGGATTATTTTATCCTAAGTATAGGGGGGACGATCACCTTCTCATTGATTAATTCATTCCTTTGTTCGTTTATTCTTTAGATTTTCCTATACTCAGTACGAGTTATGTCTTCTCTTTTCTCTCTGATCTATGGGGACATAGCTTAAGCTAAGTATAGGGGGGTCGTATATACTACGTATATACTTTAGCCATAACTCGTACTTTCGTATTTTCCTAATAATATGGCTAATAATTCTTTCAAATTCATCAAAAATCATACTAAAAAGGTGTTTCATTCCTCAAATTCTTTTTGTATATACTGATTAATAAATCAGATGAAAATGTTTTTTGCAAAATGTTTGAAAAATAGTTTGAAAATATGTGTGAACATTTATTGAAAACTATTTTGAAAACGTTTTGTTTCATGTTTTCAACCTTTGTAAAAATGTATGGTTTGTAAATTTTATTTTCTTTGTGTGAAATAAAAAGTTTGAAAAATGATTTGCAAATGGTTTGAAAAATGGTTGCAAAAATATTTTGAAAAATCTATATATACTGTTTTGAAAACCATTGCAAAATGATTTTCAAATGTGTGTACATGATTGTCAAATGTTTGTAAAATTATTTTGGATTATAGTTTTCAAAATTGTTTGTAAAATGTCTTTCAATTAAGTTTATGGAATACATACATCTCACCAAAATCCACTATATGTATACATCTATAAAAATTGAGCACTTACCCTGTAAATTATTAAAATCCACTTCTTGTAAATATAAGAAGCACTCCCGTGTACATATTTTAACCAATCTTTTAGCCAAAACCTTTTTGTTTTGAAAAATCCCAAAAACATTTGCAAAATTAAAATCCAAAAACATTTGAAAAATCTTTTTGAAAAAGAAAAAAATACATCTGCATATGCATCATCATCATCTTTTAAAAAATCCATAAAAAGTTCAAAATCTTTGAAAATTGCATCACAAAAATATTTTCTGCATTGCATAGCATTAGCATTTTGCGGATTGAGTTTGATAGTTGAACGAGTCTAAGTAAAATCCGGATATTGGAGCTTGATTGGACCTTAAAATCTACCTAATAATAGGAACCTTATAGGAACTGGGATTGAGGTACTTCAGGTCTAGTTGACTTAATTCTTTGAGGATCACGAGACTTGGTTCACTGGATTCTTGACTGCCTAAGTAGAGTATTTTGAAGCACACGCACGACTCTTGTTGATAATGACCTAACTTGGACACCTGCACCTTTCACATGGCTCAACTTAGTTGGAATGGTGAGGGGATTGGATTTGCCGGTATGAGACGCACACAAGTGGAAACACTTGTCCTCCTCTAGGGAGGGAAGTGCACCCCAACCCGTTCAGTGATGAGGAATTCTAAAGACATGAGAGTGTGGGTTGCAATAAAGCTTCAAAAGAGGGATAGTCTACTGGCTCAAGGGGAAAAACTCCCTATGTAAATGCTGCTGTGAATAGTATTTCAAAAAAAAGAAGAAAAAAAGAAAAAAAAGAAGACAGGCTTGTACAAAAATAAAATGCCTGCAAAGTATGTACATATGTTGTAAAGTCAATAAGAAAGCTTGAGTTTCAAAGTCAAATATGTGAGCCTGCAGCTGGATGACTTGACTACACTGGTCTTGCATCCTAGGATAGGTAGCTACACTGGCTACCGTCCATTCTTCTCTTCACCTCCTCTTCTTGAGCTGGTTGCTACTTGAACTTAGAAGGGAATACCCCGCTCCTCGAGGATGGAGTTATTGGATTGGGGAATCATTGAGTTTTCGTACTGGAGAAGTCAGTCTCTTTGTCATTCTAGTTGGGGAGAGTCACCATCACTTACACTGTACGAGTCAGATTCATAGTCGTAAGGGTTTGCGTATGTATTGAGATATTTCTGACCTGGCTATTGAGGAGACTTGAGCAAAGTTTTGGGATTCTCAGGGATTGTTGGATTTCAATCTGGTTCTCATTAAGGTTCCGCCCGCACTAAAATTCCAAAGGTCCGACTTAAGATCCAAACTTTGATTTTGTGAAGACAAGTTTGATAATTAAACTAAATCCAACTTCTTCTTTTTCTTTTCTTTGTTTTTCTTTTCGGCACTTATTGCATAAGTGTTTGCTAGGGACTAGCAAAGGCAAGTATAGGGGGATGATGAATCTACGTTTCATCATCTTTATTCTATCATTTTGGCCTTAAAAACCATAGTAAATGCATGTAAATAGGCTTAATTTAGGCATTTTAGCATTCATGCATCATTGTGTAAATACTGTATAAAATGAGGTTTTTTAAAGCCAAAATTATAGAATTAAGAAAAGAAAAGAAAAAGAATAAAATATTGTAAATATTTTATGACCCGAAACCCCGAGACCTAGGCATCTCGATGACTAGGTTGACAAGGAATAAAGTAAGGGGAGATAAGGGCCAAAATACAATACAAATTCTTTTTATTTTATTCATTCTTTATTCATTTTGGGGCCTATTTTTGGTTTCACTTTTTATACCTCAAATAAAGAAACTTTGTACATGAAAGTTGTAAATAATTTTATATAGAAAAATATAAAATTTATTTCACTAAAAAAATGTACAGATAAAAAGTTATGGTCTGAATAAAAACCCAGAATCCCAACTTCCCAGACCCGTATCTCACAAATGAAAACTCCAAATGCAGCAAACTCACCTTTAATATTTAGTATAAAATAAGCTATTTAATGGCGGTGGTTTCGCATTTGACGGAGCTACGGGTTGAAAGTTGACTTTTGGACCCCTATTGTATACTTGTACATATTAAAATATTGAAATTATTCTTTATTCATTATTTTTGTATTTTTATATTAATATAATTTTGTAAATATTACTTATAATATATTTGTACATTAAAATCAGAATGAAAACCTAAATAAAATGCAAAATAAAAATATATACATAGGTATAATACTTATACTTATACCTGTAGAAATTATACTTATATTTTATTAAATATACAAAACAATTCAGAAAAATAAAATAAAAATATAAATAAGTGTATAAAAGTATTTTATAAATTTATAAAATAATACACAAAAATAAATGAATTAAACTCACAAAATAAAAATAAAAGAATTAAATATATAGGTAATATACTTATAAGGGCTATGAGAGGTAACTTGTAAAAATATACCTCATAAAAATAAATAAAAATCACTATAAAATACTTCATAAAAAAATTAAACATTTTTTATTTTATAATTAAAAATTAATAAAATCGTTTGCTATTTTAAATTGATTTTACAAAGAGTTTTTCCAGGCTTTTTCCTGGTTGGTCCACGTGGACCAACCAGGTGGGCTGGAGAGTTGACCTCAGGTCAACTCTCTGACCCACTGCCTGCGGCTTGTCAGAGCGTATTTTTCCTTGGTTTTGTCGATTTTTGGGAGGCACGTCTTGCATCATTTCATGATGCGTCCTCCACGACTTTTCTTCCTCTACAATCGATGATTCATGCCAGTAGGTTTTTTCGGGCATTGCATCGCTGTGGCGCCCGTTTCTTCCTCGTCTTTCACGCCCGTTCACCATTGTTCAAAAAACACCACCGTAACCTCCAGTCCTCTTTGAACCCTCTTTTGACCAAACCCTGCCTCTCCGACTTGTGCCCTGGAGCGGCGAGCGTGACAGGCGAGCCTCCGGCCGAGTTGCGCGGCGGTTGGCGAGGCCAAGGAGTGGCTCCAACCCCATCTCCGACGTATGCCGTGAGGTACCCATCTCGCCCCTTCTCTGGGCTTGAGGTTTGTTATTTTATTCTGTTTTCTTGGATGTTTTTCTTCCCCATATCTGTAGCCTCCACTCCCCACTTCCGATTTCGCTTATCACCCAGTCATTCACCTATGCCATTATCTCGCCAGAGTTTACTCCGGTGAGCACCTGTCTCCGCCGTTCTCCACACCTTCCACCCATTGGAGGGTCGCGGCAATTTGCCCGCGACCCTCTTCACCATTTTTTTTGCAGGTACGACGATTTGAACGAGCATGGGTTGGAGCTTTTGCGAGCGGCCGGAGGTTCCTGGGGCTCCCCTCATCTTCTACATCGCGGTGGTCCTACGGCCCTCCTCCGCTCATTTTAGCTCCCTCCAACCGACTGAGCATCACCGCCGGACCTCAGGGGACCCTCTCTGTGCTCCCCTGGTGGCCAGAATCGGTCAGGAGCACGGCTCGAAGCTCGGATTTCCCAGGTTCTTGGGCTGTTCTTCCTGACCAGTTCCCAACCGTTCGATCATCAAGGTCCCCCAGAACTCGCAGCTGCCCTCGGATCAAGTCTCTCCTAGACCATTGATCTCACTCTCATTGTCTAATCCGGGCCGTCTGTGGGGAAGCGGTATTGTGGCGCCGTGATCTGACACCTGTCTAAGTGGCATAAATCCCACCGTTCATTCGCGCCAAAGTCTGGGAATTTTGCATACTCGATCCCATCAATTTTTGTATTTTTAATTAGGCCAAAAACTTTCAATTGCCGTTGTATTTTTCTGTAATAATTGCTGACACGCCATCGAACTTTTTGGAATTGCTGAAAAGTCCTTCCCAGGCGCACGTGCTCACGCACGTGCCCCCTGGGAATTTTGCAGGATAACCCTCATGGTTTTTTCTATTAATATTTAGTCCAGCAATTCTTTTATTTAATTATAAGTTTGTGGAAATTTTGCACGCAGGCCCTCACATTCTAGTATAATTACAAAAGTACCCCTACAAACATGTATTTTCTTTTTGCTTCTTGTATTTTTTGTATGCATCTATAAAAACCCAAAAAATCCCCAAAAATCATATTAAGTTCCTGCTACATTGTAGTATCTCGCCATATTTTTATTTTTTATAATTATTGCATTTTAATATTTATTAAAAATAAAAAACATCCATTTTCAGCACTGTTTGCATTAGAAAATCCATAAAAAAATATAAAAACACTTCAGAAAATTCCCAAAAAAATAGATTTTTCCTATTTTTGTGTGTTTAAACTTCAATACAAAAATCATTAAAATTACAAAAGAAAACTCCAAAAAATCACAAAACTCCAAAAATCTTTATAAAAATATTAAAAATCCATAAAAAAATCCCAAAAATACAGACTTTGTTTCTAAATTTTCTTTATTTTATTATCTTTTTTTGAAAATTAATTTAGAGAATTTTTGTTACTGTTTTCTATTTTATTTCTCCATTTTAGTTCCGGCCTTGTATTTTATTCACTGTTTTTCAGTATTTTTGACTTTAAAAATACCAAAAAATAGGAAAAATCTAGAAAAATCATAAAAACATTAGAAAAATATAAAAAGCCAAAAACATTTTATTTCCTGTTTTTTTGAGCATTTTTACTTATTTTTATAAATACCTTATCCTTCTCTTTTCTTATTTTGTACATATATTCTATAATTGAAAAAGAAAATATAAAAAAATATAAAATACAAAAAGAAAATATAAAATCAGAAAATTAAAAATCAAAATACAAAATTATAAAATTAAAAATTAAATAAAAAATATAAAATTAAAAACCCACAAAAAATAGCATAAATAGACAAATACTTCACATTCACACATTTTGAGCATCTTGCCCCGATCTAACCTGTCTGCTCCCTGTGTTCGACCTCTACACATACTTGCACCTATATACATCTTTGTTGTAGAGTTATAATAAATTTTAACTCCGCACATTCACTTTGATTTCCTTATTTGATTGTTGTGGGTTAATTGTTGTTTTAATCCGGATTTCGCGTGGTCGATTCAGCGACTGAGTTCCCGCCTTGTGTGGAACTCAAGATCACCGATTTCTTGGTTAATCAGCAGGCATGCTAAAGAGGCTAGCCGCAGGTGGAGCGATGCCGCACGACGCTGAAGAGGCGGCTGCATGCGTATAGGCACGGGGTGGTGGCACACAGTTGCGAAGGTGAGGAGGGTCGGTGGGCGCGAGCTTGCTGGTGGAGCTGGAGAGGCGGCTGCACGCGGTTGGGGCACATGCAACTGGAGGGAGGGGGAGGTGACGGCTGGTGCCGTTGCTTCTCCCTATTTTTTTCTTTTTTTTCTTATTTTTTTGAAATTTTTTTGTAATATTTTTTAAATAGGAAAAAAATGGAGAAATGAAATGAAAAAAAGTGGAGAATGAGATGGTGATGATGGTGTAATAATGGTTGTGAGGATTGATAGTGATATGTAAAATAACAAAAAAAAGTTGCTAGATATAAAAAATGAGAAGAAGGAGATAGAGAAGTTACCTGTGGTTCGTCGGATATTGGAGGAGGTGGACCTCAACTCCTGTCGTCGCTTCAAGGAGATGGTGGGTGCTTCGAAGCTCAACGAGCATTGTGAAGCTCGTGATGGTAGTGCGTACCACCGGATCTCTCCTTGAGGTTGTCGTCGCTCAACTCGTCTCCTACAACTGTCACATGAAGGTTAAAGGGGCTCGACCTCACTTCTCTTGAAATGACGAATGATGTGAATCGAGGGAGGAGGAGAGAATAAAAAGGATGAGAGGGAGGTTACAAATGAAGTGGAGAAAGTGGGAAAAATGGGGAGTTGGTGACTTGGAGTGGAGGACACATTAAGGGAGAAGAATTAAAAGGGAGAAACAAAATAAATAAAAAAATAAAATAAGTAGGCTACTAAAAATAAAGAAGAGAAAATAAATAAAAGAAAATAAATAAAGATAAATAAATAATTAATTAAAATAAAAAATAGTAAATAACATAAAGTAAAATGAAATGAAATGAAATGAAATACTAAATAAACAAATAAATAAATAGGGTGAGATGTGGCGGCTCCAGGAGCTACCACTTGACATACCTAGAAAAATCAAAAATTAAATGTAAAGAAAATTAGAAAGAAATAACAAAAGGGGTCAAATCAAAAAGTGGTCAACATGAAAGTTGCTTGTCTCGACAAGATCTACAACTTTTTTGAAGGATCGAAAATCACAATAAGCCAATTGTAGAAAGTGTATTTTTGGGTGGTATTTTATAGGTATAAAATACTGTATTTTTATGTTTTGCATTTTTTTCATTTTTTAAGTAAGAGAAAAATCAAATAAAGTTAGATAAAATATGAAAGAAATATTTATAACTTAATCTATTTTTTTTGATTTTTAATAATTAAGAAAATAAAAAGATAAAAGTGGAGGGTATTATGGTCAATATGCACAATTTACAGTAGGGGCCCAAAATTCAAGTTTCACATACGATATCCGATTTTTATGAAATTTATCTTGTTTGAAGGTCTTTAAATGTCTATTACTTTAAAAGTGAGTAGACCTAAATCGGACATTGTATAAAAGAGATATGCACATTTTAAGGTTCATAGTCTCAAACTTGGATTTGGGTTTTATTGGACAATTTTACAAGTTAGTATTTTTTGATATTTTCTCTTTATTAGTATTAGTAATATATACACTATAGAGTTGATTTTATTGGATTTGGAGTTAGTATAAAATAGATATAAATAGGTGAATTTAGCTACACACATGTGAATATGTAAAAGTAATTTTTGACTTCTTATTTAATGCAAATATGAATGATAAAATGCAGATATTATTTACACATGCATGAATGCTAATTATGCAATAAGTGGAGATATGCAGCTAATTACTTGGGAACGAAGCTCTATTTTCAACTTTTAGATTGATGAATCACATATTCATCAATCTCCACCATCTAATTTGTTATAAAAGAAAGGCTAGACCTAACTCTTTCTTTTACAACAATAAGAAAGTAATAAATCACTCTCTCTATTTTCATACACACCCAAGGTCTCTTTCTCTCTCTCTTAGTATTGCAGTGGTCCACTTTATTGCTTGTGGGAGTCGTTGTTGTTGCATCACCGTTGTGCTGTAAATCAACTGCTCGTGGATCTCTGCTTTCTTCGGTGCTTCTTGCTTGTGAGGAAGGCTTCGCATTTCATGAGATGAAATCATGAGACTCCATGCTTGGATCATTAACTCAGGTGACAGGATCTAGACATCTCATCCACGTGCACGTAAGTGCGTCCTTTGCTGGATTGGACTTGAGACAAAAGATCTCTTCAATTAGAGACATGCGATCGCAAAAATGCTTCAAGTTGTATTCCTATTAAATGTTTGTGATCTTGATGAAACAATATAAGAATGGTTCTCATATCATGTGGTTTCATCTTTGATGAATTTTTAATTTCCGCTACTCCGAGCAACTAGTGTGACTTGTTTCTCTTGATCGCATGTTATGTGATCTTCACTCTTACGTTATGTGCTATGACCTAAACCCAACTCTTCACTTGTTTCCGTTACCTTTTTGGCTTTAACTTGGCTAGAAATCATTTTACTAGTCAAAGCAAGTTCTACCAGCTTTACAAACTTATAACAACTACCTTTTTCCGGTTGTACCCAAACCCATACTTAGTTCTACTTTGGTTGTTTCCTCCTAGCAATTTGTCTAAGTTTTCCTTTCCCTTAGTGAATTTTGTTAAATCATTAGAATGGTGCGTGTTTTGTCTTCATTCCCCTATATTTTTCTCTAGTTTATCCATGTTTGTTTTAAGAAAATTTATTTCAATTTTGCGTTGCTTTTCAGACAAAGACAATCTGGATGTGAGTTCTCTAATGCTATCTTTCAGAGAGATAATCTCTTTTGAATGATCTTGTACAGTGGTCTGTGCAGTTATTTTTAACAAATTATTTTCCTTTTTCAACTTAACCACTAGACCATGTAAATCAGAAAGAGCTTCTTGTAATTCATCAAATTTGAGAGTCATGAGTCCGAGCATGGTTTCTTCTTTGTTGAAATCATCTGGTTCACTTGCAGAAGATGTTGAAGTGTTGGAGTCAGAGTCAGAAGAACCCGAAGTTCCTTCAAAATCTTTCCTCTTTGGATACTTGTGATGATGTATGGGACCTTTTTCTCAACTCATCTTTGATGATCTGCTTCCTTTTGCTGGAATCATGACTTAAAGGTTCTTGAGAGTTACTTTTCTTGAGTAGAGGGCAACCCTTTTTGAAATGTCCTTTCTTCTTGTAGTTGAAGGATTCTCGATCACTTCCTTCTTTTACATCTTTCCTTTGAAGAATTTCTTGAACTTCATAGTGAACTTGGCTAGCTCATCATTTGAGCTTTCTTCAAAGGTTGATTCGATTTTTCTGATGTGCTATTCCTTTGTTCTTCTTGACTTATGCATCTACTTCCATTGTTTGAGTCTTTTCAACTTCGTAGGCTAGAAGTTCCCCTACTAACTCATCAACTGGGAGAGTGTTGACATTTAGGAAAGTCCTGGCAACATTGAAAGCTGCCATTATCTCAGACATTAAGGTATGTTGATACCAGAATTCAATACAAAATAAACATAACCAATTTCATTTATACTTATGCAGCATGTTTTGGTTGGGTGATGATCATGCAATCGAGAAGGGGATTTTACAACGTGCAGCTAAAATACATCAGGAGGTCTATACCAAGGGTCGCAAGGTAGGAATATTTACTTACATGGAAAGAATATTCTTACTTTCTTGCTATATATTGATTGGTTCTTCATATATATAGCATTATGATCGGTTGACAACATAGAGGAAGCGAGCACCAACCCACCTTCGGATAGACATCCCGTATAATGGAAGGCATCCATTACACCGTGGGGGAGTAAGGAGTTCCAGGTAAATGAAGTTTTTCAATAGTATTCTAAATACGTGATTCCAACTTATTCTAATATATGCTTTCATTATAGTATGTATTTGAGACGAACATGGCCAATCAAACTAAAGCTCATGGTCCTACCCACACACTGGGAAGAACAAGCTTTGATCAACTCAAACACAAAATTCTTATGTACATATACTAGTGGATTTTCATAGTGATTTCTTTAGGCTTAGTATAGGTCGTATCAGGGGATTTTCTTAATAGAGTGAGACTATTTGAGATTACTTATAAACCCAAAATTACCCCAATTAATTATGTCAAGTTGTTGTAATATTCGGGCACTTTGGATTAATCAAAATGATCACTATTTTAATTATTCAAGCGGTCAAATTAAAATTTTACTCGGGCAAACTCAAGGACAAACTCAGGGAGGCCACTGTCTCCTTAGGTCAATGAATAGTCGATCTAGAACCTAGGTTTTCAAAGAGGCATTTTTTGTAATTTTTATGAAAATAAAAATGTCAAGCAAATTGAGGAAAGTTTAGGGGACAAAAATGCTATTTTAGTCAAATGGAGCTCAAAATCTGAAACTTTGCCAGAATGTGAGATATGATGAAATGAACGCACAATTGTTTTTTTTAATTTTTGGATGCAAAATGAATTTATTACGAATTAATGATGCATGTAGGCTGAGTTTTTGCAAATTAATTTTAATAAATAGAAGATCGATTTATTTCTCAGAAATAAAATTATCCTAGATAAGTCTATATAAGTGGTATCCAGGAAAAATATTAAATCCTAAAATAATTGATCTACAGACTATTAAAAATTAATTACTAAAATCTCTATTTAATTTAGTGCGACCTTGATATACATGTAAATGCAATTTTCCACTTAAATTATTATATTAAGTCAATCATATTCCACAAAAATTCAATAAAAGATACACATGACAAATACTAACTTGTTCTATAATGAACTATTTTTGAAATGATAAAACTCAAATAGGGACACAAACGCAAGGTTCTAAATGCAATTACAGAAACTTGAAACAAAATAAAAAAATGCAAACATAATTACTAAAACCCTGGGGGGTATGCAATTTTTTCTTGAAGTCACGTGCTGCACACATGATCTCAAGCTGATAGGGCATGCATGTGCTTTGCTAAAATATGGAGGGCACGAGCGCAAAACTCCTATGAACCCAAGTGCCTTTTACGTGCATGGGGCTGGGGGGCCTTCTTGTGATTGCAGAGAACGAGGGGGTCATGCACAATTTAACTTGCATTCTCTGATGGGGTCGGTCTGCGAGGGTACGAGAGAGGGGCACTCGAGGCAGCGAAGGGCGACCGTCAGCGGAGCACACTGACAACCAGAGCTGGAGACCTCGACTGACACATGCTTGAGGAGGCAAAGGTGTTTGAAGTCGAGGCGGTACGTGTTGACTGAGGCAGAAGGCAGATCGGTTGAGCGACGGGGTGAGGTCTCCGCTTGAAGGGCGAAGCATGATAGAGTTGTGACGTGCCTTCGTCGAGGCATAAGGGGTGCTAAGGGGTGCGACATCGATGACTCCATAAGTCGAGGTAGACAATGCCCTACTGGGCGATTGATGATGGTGAAAGGCCATGTGTCCAAGATGCTGGGCTCCTCTGATCGTCGATGGTAATGATGCTCGAAGGTGGCTGTTGGAGTGTGCTGTGAAGGGTTGGAGGAGCACGAAATGTGCCCCGAGGTGGTGCAGTGGTTATTCCAATAGGGGGTGAAGGTGAATCGAGGAATATGGGGAAGAGGAAAAGAAAGAGTGGAGGAAGAAGCACATAGGAGGAGAAATAGGAAGGAAGAGAGGGAGAAAGAACAAGTTACCTGGAGATGGCTCTCACCAAGGGAATTGAGAAGCTCATCGGAGCTCTTAGATTGTCGTCGCCTCTAGAGGCCCGGCATTGTCCACGAAGCTCGAGCAGAAGATGAGTTCTACAGCACGAAGATGAAAGTCTTCGCGGATCTCACCTCATCGAAGTCCAGGCTCCTCATTGTTGTCTTGGAGTGGTGCTCTATCACCGGACCAAACCAAAAAGCTGGAGCTTCTCTCATGGGTGGCAGAGCAGATGGTGGCGATGGTTGATCTCTGATACAGTGGGCAGACTCATTGCGGAGGCTCGTCTGGGCTCCGAGGTGGTAGAGCAGACCGTGGAGCAGTTGATGGAGGCATGATGCGCGGTAGAATGCGAGGTGGCATGGTCAACTGACTGAAGGCCAGACGGCTACTCGGCCGAAGAAACGAAGAGCTCGGTGGAGGTGCGATGGACATGAAAGCGAAGGAGGGTGGAGTGGTGAAGGCGACTGATGATCGAGAAAGGTGGGTCGATGAGCGATTTCAGAAGGGGGATAGATTGAAATTGAAAGAGAAGAAGAAGAAGAAGAAATAGAAGAGGATAAAAGGAGGAGAGGAAAGAAGGAGAAGATATGTATACACGGGGGTTGTTTTCCTGGAGATGGCTGACCATGAGGGTAGGCGCGATACCTGATAGAGGTTGCGGGTCATCGGTGGAACGATGGTGCAATCACTGGTGGAAGAAGTGTTGGCGAAGATGTCAAATGGGGCAGGTGGTCGACAGTGAAGTCATAAGTTGTGGGGGTTAAGAAGGTAGGAAGTGGAAAATGAGAAGAGGAGAACCAAGGAAAAAGGAGGAAGATAGATAAGAAGAAGGAGAAATATGAGGGAAGGTTCGCCAGAAAGTGGTTGAGAGATGCTCGACCTGATTGGCATCACCTCAAGCACCTGGTGAAGGGTAAGAGGCTTAGCAACCTTCGATTGAAGATGCAATAGAGGATCAGAGAACTCCTCTGGATCTTGCTTAAAATTGGGATGTGGCCTCGAATCGCCTCGTCCGTGCTGTTACCAGGAACGAGACGAGGGATGTAGCTCCGTCCCTATATATTGGTGGATGAATGTTAATAATGCATAATAAATGGAGAAATGCAGCTAATTTTTATAGAAAGAAGCTCTATTTTCATCTTTTAGAGTGATGAATTACATATTCATAAACCCCATATGCTCAAACCTTGCCCATCCCCGAACAACAAAAATGCAATGCAAAAGTGAAATGATTTTGGATTCCAAATCAAGGCCATGAACACAAGGTGAAAATGGTGCTTAACTCGACCTTTGGATTAATAATGTGGTGGAACCTTATTGGGAATAGGATTTAAGACCTAACAACCTTTAAGTTCCACAAGTCTCTATTCATGCCACCTCAACAGTCAGGTCAGAACAAGTCGTCATATGCAAATTCTGTTGACTATGACTCTTACTTGCACTGTGTAAGTGAAATATAGTTATCCTCAACATAAGTGATAAAGAACAACCTGCTCTTAACAAGGTGACCCTGATTCCCCAGTCTAGCTACTCTTTCCTCGAGGAGAGGGGTATTTTCGTCTAAGTTCAGGTACATCCTGACTCCACAATCGAAGGGGGAGAAGATAGAATAATAAGAAGAGAATTGGAGTGTGACCAGTGTAGCCACATCTCCTTGTGAACTCGACCACTGTATCCGAGTCTCCACGAAGATCTGTCGTCTCTATGAAGCTGGACCAATGAGGTCAATATACATAACTTTATTTTTTTGAATACATCTGCTTCTATTTGGTGAAAAGTATTATTGCACTGCATTGATCTTATTGTGCCCTTTGGATATAGAATCTTTCTTTCTGCATATGTTTTGGGGTCTTAGAAAAAATTGTGCCAGCAGACCATCCCTCATCTGAAGCTTTATTTAAACCTACAACTCCCATCTTTAGACGTCCATACCACTAGACTAGGTTGGGACGCACTGGCCACTCGAAGTGACTGCGCAGGTTTCCATTTGTCTGCGTCTCTTGCTAGAGGATTCCACCCCTCTCCACCTCATCAATGAAGAGCTAAGTGCAAGGTGATTGTCCAAGTTAGGTCACTGTCTAAAAGAATCATGCATGTGCATGAAACATTCTACTTATACCAATCAAGATGACATGTGAACATAGTCTTATGGACTCTAAGAATTAAGTCGCTTGACCTGAAAAGTCTCAACTCAAATTCTTATAAGGTTAATCTGAAATTACTTAGAATAAGGTCAAATCAAGTTCAACCTCGATCTCTATTCATAACTCAGTTCAGAACCCACTAACTTTTCACTTTGCATATGCTAGATATGCAAATGAAATGCAGATGATATGAAATGCATATAAATGAAGTGCAAGATGATGATTTTTTATGCAAGGATGATAGGCAAGAGTAAATAAGAAGACCTTTTTACAAAGGTTTTTTTATACCTTTGATATACCTCCTATTTTACAGTAATTTTATAGAGGAGTATTATTTACAATAATTTTACAAGATTATACAAGATTTACATATTATACCGATTTTACAACTTGTATACAATATATATATATATTACACAATTATACATGTATTTTACATAGTTTACACATTTTTACCAATTTTACCCATCTTGTAATTATTGCATAATATATCAAAACGTGAAAGTATGGGTTATGGGTAAAGTATATATGTAATATATACACACCCCCTATACTTAGCGAGTGCTATATCCTCAGAGCACAAGAAGCGAGGAAAAGACATTGCTCGTGCTAAGCATAGGAGAGTGTAAAGAACAAAAGTATAGAAGTCGACCAGCCCCCCTATACTTAGGCTTTGGTCAGCCTAAGTGTAAAAGAAGAGCAAAAATGGGGCAGTCGAGGTCAAGAGGAGAAATGGATGAATATATACTAGTGGGCATCAGTCCCCCTTATACTTAGGCTAAGGTTAGCCTAAGTATAAGACAAGAGCAAGTATGGGAACCGATGGAGTTGGGGAATATACAGAGAGAATTGGTAGTGGGGAAAAAGATGCTTGGAGATGTTGGAAGTAGTGAGGATTCATGCATTACCTAAGAGTGAATCATGAGATTACGGGATACACATAAATGAGATCTCTTCAATACGGGCTAACTGCTCATCCGATCCTATAAAATACTTCAGCATTTGCCCATTTACAAGAAACAATAGTGCACCATTTGTAAGCTCTGAAATCCATACACCATTGTTCGTGTGCACTTATCTGACTATGAAGGGTCCCATCTACTTGACTTCAACTTGCCTTGGAAAATCTTCAACCTAGCATTTAATAACTATACCTTCTGCCCTGGGACAAAATTTTTGCATCTGATATGCTAATCGTGACAACGCTTGATTCTATCCTTATAGATCACACTGTTATCTTATGCATTGTTTCTGATTTCTAAAAACTCATTTAGGTCCATCTTCCTGCTCTTATATCCTTCATGAGTGTTCCAATTAACCTTCTTTAATGTCCATTCAGATTTGTGTATCATCTTAGTAGGCAGATGACACGACTTTCCATAAACCATTTCCAATGGGGAGGTTCCAAGTGGGGTCTTGTAAGCAGTTCGGTATGCCCACAGAACTTGGTCCAAGAGTTGGGACAGGTTCTTCCTGTTACGATGGACTAGCTTCTACAAAATAACCTCCACCTCCCTATTCGACACCTCAACCATGCCATTCGATTGTGGGTGGTATGGACTAGCGAAACAGTGCTCTTTGCCATAATCCTTTGTTAACTTTTTCATTTTCCTATTAATAAAGTAGCTACCTCCTCAAAGATGATGACTTTGGGGACGTCGAACTGTGCAATGATGCGATCTTTCACGAACTTGCAGACACTCTTGCTGTCTACGACTCGGGTAGGGATAACATCCACCAACCTAGAGAGATAATGAACCGCCAAGAGAATATGCTCATAGCCATGTCTATTAGGGAATGGACCCATGAAATCTACGCCTTGTGCATCAAAAACATCAACCATAATGACTGGTTGCATGATCATTTAATCTTTGGGACAAGTGAGCCCTCCCATTCTCTAACATACTGGACACGACCTAACAAATGCATATGCATCATGGAACATGGTCAGCCAGTACAAACAACACTGAAGCACTTTCTAGGTGGTCCTCTTCCTAGAGTGATGTCCTCCTACCTCCAAGGAATGGCAGCAGGTGAGGACACTCATGTATTTCTCATGAGGAATACACCTCTGCCAGATACAATCCAGACTTGAAAAAAAAGGAATGGATCCTCCCAATGGTATTTCCTAGATTATGACTTAAGTCGGTCAATACTGCTCTTGGGACAATCATGGGGAACTGTTATAGACACAAATAGATTCACCATGTTGGCATACCATGGAAGAGAGTCGACATGACAGATAAACTAGTTGGGGAAGGAGTCCTTAATAGGGTTAGTCTCAGATGAACTATGTGACTCTATGCAGGAGAGGTGATCAACCACCACATTCTTCACTCCTGTCTTATCCTTGATCTACAAATCGAACTCTTGGAGTAATAGAATCAACCTAAGAAGATGCTCCTTCGCATCCTTCTTTTCCATGAGGTATTTGACGTCTATGTGATATGTGAACACAGTAAACTTGGACCCTAAAAGACGTGACCTGAATTTGTCCTAGGCAAACACTACGACAAGCACTTCCTTCTCCGTTATGGTGTAATTCCCTTGGGCCTGATCGAGTACGTTGCTTGTGTAGTGGACAACATAAGAAATCCCTTCTGTCCTTTGTCCTAACACGACCCCAACTGCAAAGTCGGAAGTGCCTGTCATGATCTCAAAGGGAAGAGATTAATCTGGGGCATGTAGGATAGGAGCATCCATGATCTTCCTCTTTATGAGATGGAAGGTCTCAAGAAACTTGTGATCTACAATGAACTCTGTGTCCTTTCCTATAAGCTCCATAAGAGGTCGAGCAATCTTTGAAAAGTCCTTTATGAATCAACGATAAAAATTGACATGCCCGAGGAACAACCACACTTGCTTGGTGTTGGTTGGTGGTTGAAGTTTCTTGATGACATCCACCTTGGCAGAGTCAACCTCCATTCCCCTCTTGGAGATGACATACCCCAACACAACGCCCTCTTGAACCATACAATGGCTTTCTCCCAAGAGAGCACCGGATTCACCTCACTGCACTTCTTGTGGACTCGATCCAAATGATATAGATAAGTGTCAAATGAGTCATCATGGATTGAGAAGTCATCAACAAAGACCTACAAGAAATCGCCCACCATATCTGCAAATACTACAATCATGCACCACTGGAAAGTCCCCAGTGCATTGCATGAACCAAAGGTTTGTACCTGAATGCGTACGTACCAAATGGGCATGTAATCAGTCTTTTTCTGGTCCTCAGGAGTGATTGCCACTTGGTTGTAACCCGAGTACCCATCTTGAAAACAAAAGAGTTCTTTCCCTGCTAGTCTCTCCCGGATCTGGTCTATGAATGGTAAGGAGAAATGATCCTTTTTCGTCACAACATCAAGCATCTGTAATCCATACAGACATTCTAAGACTTGAAGTCTTGCCTTCATAGGGACTATATGAAGCGGTGCCACCCACTTAGCATCAGAGATGAGACATATAAACCCAGCTTCACGCCATTTTTCAATCTCCTTCTTGACCACATCTCATAAGTTTGGATTCAACCCGTGCTAGAACTCACGAGAGGGTCTAACACCTTCCTCAAAGTAAATTTGGTGTGAGCACCAAGTAGGGTTAATCCCACGAAGATCATACACGCTCCAGCCTATGGCCTTGCGATTCTATTCAAGAATATTTAACAAGTGAGATTCTTGTTCTCTGGTTAAACTAGCACTGATAATGACCGGGAACTTCTATGGCGGGCCTGTAAGGAAGGCATACTTCAAGGTGGGGGGTAGATTTTTGGGCTCAGAAATGGTATAATAATCAAGAAGATCTAGCTCAACTTCCTCTGAATCTAGCTCTGTGTTGGATTTGGCTGGATATGATATGATAGTAGCCACTAAATGATTCTGCTTAAGAGTTGGATCGTAAAAGGTATCCAAGAAATCGATAACAACCACGTCCGATTGGTCATCCTCATTATCTTATTGACCTGAAGGGAATTGGTATGACAAGCTTAAGTCAGCTTTCGAGTCATCGAGAACGTAGGGGGATGCATCAAAAAATTCTCCTATGGGTAAGGTCTGATTCTGTAGGATCTGTCGAACTGCCTCATCTACAATGTCCTCTCCTAGTGAGACGGACTCGTCAACCCACACTGATTGCTAATGCTAGTTATCAACTGTGTCAACTCTTTAGCACTCAACTTTCGATGAGAGATACTCTATACTGCTATTTAAATCAGGTCTCTTCCATTTTATTTGTTGCATCTCTAACTTTACACTTTCATCATTTGTATGAAAGCGTATCTTTCCTAGAGTATAATCAAATATGGCTCCGATCGTCCTAAAAAAAGAGAGGCCAATGATAATTTGGGAATATTGCCATCTTTGAGGACAATCCATATCTAGGACCATAAAGTCCACCTTGTACTACTTCCCCTCGATGTCAAGGATAACGTCCCTTAACATTCCCTTAGGCCTCTTAATAGATCAATATGCAAACTGTAGGAGTTCTCTCAATCTCCTCAGATGGCGTAGGCTTAGATAATTTAAGAGGAATATGTCAATAGATTGATTGAGGATTCGTTATCGAGTAGAGTACGAGCAAATGATACATTACGAATCTTACAGGTAGTGGCTATGGATAACACATGTTTCACTGTTCAAGTGTTCTTTCTCCTACTAGAACTAATAGGTGTACATCTCACCTTTAGGTACTTTTAAATGCAAGAACAATATCAACTAATTGGAGGAAAGGGATCGTAACTTTCACATTCTCATGGCACATCCTTTCCATCTCCAAAACATCAAGATCATTTTTTTAGAATTTTGTTCTTTCCTTTTAAAAATACCTGAGGGAAAGGTATTATTAGGGGTTATGATGTGAAATAAAAACATCATCATCAGAGTGCTTATTAGAATTAAAATTCAGTTGTACATGACTCTAACTCAGACTCGAACTATGTACTCGACTGACATGCAAGCATTGGAACTGAGACTGAAATTGAAGGGAAAACTACATGTGCTGCAACCAGGGTGGTCTTCTCATCTCCTGAAGACTCACTGCTCGCCATCATGCACGATGTCGCTTTATTCTTCTTTTTGGATTTTCTTGGTTTTTTATTTTTTTTGGATTTTTTAGGATTCAAATCCCCATGGTGGTCTTGAAGGTGGTGCTGCTGGTGATAGTCCTCCTTTGAGCTATCCATTGGGGCTGGATCATTGGTATCCGCTACTCCACTCTGCCGTGCCAGATTAGAGGTCTGTGCAGTCCCACCGCTCTTTAGAGTAAGATGGTGAACACCATGCGGTAGAATCTCATGAGTTGATTCAAAGGAATCAAAATAGTATACCGCATCCTTATGGCGACTCTGTCATTTGTTTAGGTTGTTGGGGTTAACCTTAACTTGTGTTGGGATGGATATCCTAGGGGCGGTAAACTCATCCTGCCAACGTGAGAGCTGATTGATATCAGCTCTCTGGCCCTACTGCTCATTGCGAAGGAGTCTGATCTCCTCTAAGACCCTATGAAGGTTAGATGGGCTATAGAATGATGTCTCATAATCTTACCTCTAAGGAGGCTGTTGATGCCCCTAATGAGATCGACTAGGTCTGTGATGGACCTACTGGAGGTACTGGATCTACTGAGGGGTATGTTGCTGGTACTTAAAGGGACCCTGATGGCCCGACTATTTCTGAGGGGGTAGGAGCTGGTGGTACCAGGTCTGAGGGGGGGGTACTGGCTCTACTGTGGGTACTGTGGGCATTGTTAGGGATGTCCCTAGGTGGTGTTGGGATCATTGGTATACCAAATCCCATTCACCTCCCATACCTGTGGAGGTTCCTCGGTCATTGTCTTGATGGTCAGCTCCATGAATTGTCTCTCATGGATCTCAGACTGACCCTGAGTCCACGTGTTGTGAGGCCCCTGCACGGGCTGCTCCTGAACATGGTGCACTCGGTAAATAGAAACATGGGGTGTAGATGGGGCAAACATCTTAATCTTAGATACACTATCAGTTAGCTCCACCATCTATCGCGGAAGCTTGGCGAGGTTCTCCCACTCGACGAGCTTGCGTATCTCGCTCATTTTCTCCTCGATCTGGTCGACCTTAGTTAATTTATCGCTGATAATCCCCAACAACGGCGCCATTCTGATGACCCTGAAAATCCCGAGCGACTAAGGGAAAAAAGTATCAATGGTCGTTGCAACCTCAACCACTCGGATCGTATTCAACAAGAAAAAGAGAAGACCACCAAAAAGAAAGATCAAACAATCAAGCACAAATAGTGGTCTCGCTATTGTATTTTACCTGGTATAGCTACCAGGGTTGAACTCAAGGAGCACAATATGCGTAAGCTACGAAGTAGTCAGGAATCCAAAAAATAAAAAGAAATAAAAGAATTAGGTGGATTTTATATTTTTCAAATTTTTTTGTAATTTTTAATATTAAGAAAAAGGCTAAAGGGATTCAAAAACTCACAAACAAATAATTATCTAAAGCATCAAAAATGCTCAGAAAATTCAAATAAAATTATTTTTGGGTTTTAAAATATTCAAATGTTTTTGTTAATTTTCTTGAATTTTTCTGATTTTAATGAATTTTCTAAAAATAAAATAAGTCTAAAAATGCTAAACAGTGTACAACCTGAATCTAAAGGCAATTTAAAATTGTTTAAAATGCCTTTAAAATTCAAGCGATAATTTTATGATAAACTATAAAAAAAGCTAACTACGAAAACTTAAAATGCATTTTTTTGAGTTTTTATGAATTTTTAATAATTTTTCTAAGGTTTTTAGTATTTTGGTTTTTTATGGTTTTTAAAATAAAATGCAACAAAAAGTGAACGAAATAAAAACAACTCAAACCAAGTAGTCAGGATTTTTTTAGATTTTTTTAAAGGTTTCTAATATTTTTAATTAATTTTCAAAAATAAATAGTAGTAATTTTTAAGGTTTTTGAATTTTTAAAAAATAATAAATGGAAATAAAATGCAACCAAAAACTCATAGAAATCCCAATACCATGGCAGTAGCCATGTGTCAAAATCTCGTGATGTTTGGATATAATTTGCTATTTATTAAAATAAAATTCAAGCACACAGCACATAAGGACTGATCTACAATAAAAACATGTCCTTGGACCAAACAATAACATGCATAAAAAAACACGAGGTCCCATCTGCAATTTTCACACGAATATCGGCACATGTCCAAATCAGTACGCACATGTGTATAAATGCAAATTTTGAAACTATAAATTCAATTCATAACATAGAATAAATCCAGGACAGTATATGCAATTAACCCAAATAACACGTGACGAAGCACGTGTGGCCACACAAGAAGGACTAAAATGTAAATATGAAAAACTATAGGGGCACATATGCAAATTACCCTATTGTGTACGTTTTATTTTACAGGCTAACTAATAAAAGAAAATAACTACAGGGGTAGCGGAGCAAATTACCCTTGAAGTGCGTGTGCTGTGCATGGGGGAACTGGTGGCGCGCTCTGAATGGATGAAGATGTGCGACTCTCGCGCGTGCAGCTGGCGGATCCAACGGCCCTCAGGAGGTGCGAACGTGGGCTGTACGGGGCAGTTAGATGTCAGATCTAACGGTTTGTTAGCTGTAGTGGATGGACGACTGTAATGGCGTTTGGCAGAGGGGCGTAATCCAACGGGGGAAAAGAGGATCTGGAAGAACTCTGCCTAGGCGAAGTTCACTAGAGCACCAGCGGTAATCCGACACTCCGATGAACGATCGGACGACGGCGAACGACTCGCGAGGCTCCTCTGTATCGATCGGATGGGCTCGCTACTGGTCGAATCTCCTGGATGGTGACTGGACTTGAGAGAGCTTCGACGAAATGGGGTGAAGGCGATCTGGGGGGATCCACGTGCGCAACGACCTGCAGAGTAAAGCTCTAACTCAGAGAAAAGCTCCGGTCAAGGTTATTTGACCTAAGACAAAGGGAAGCAGCGACGAATGGAATGGGGGTTCCGACGAAGCGGCAGGGGGGAACCTAAAGCCCAATCTTGGCTCGGATAGCCAAGGTTCGGATGATCAAGTTACATAAGAAGGGCGACGGTGAGAGGGTCTGTTGATCTAAACGAATGGAGGATGACGGCGAGGCTCCGACTGGTGGGTCGGAGCTGGCGGAGCGACGGAGGATGGCAAATGGAAGATTCAAAAGATAAGGGAGCTAGGAACGATGAAGTGGTTACCTGAGGGTCCTAATGTGATCCTGAGATCTAGGGGGTGCTATCGAAGGGGGTTGTCACCTCAACCTCGTTGCGGAAGGCAGGGGAGGCTCGCGCAGTGGTGCTCTGGCCACGAGTCTTGAGCGTCGGCTGCAACATTCTTCTCCAGTCACCAAGGGCCTCCTCCGATTGCTGTCACCAAGGGGAAGGGTTCTAGGGTAGCAGGGGAGTGTGCAGCGCGAGCTGCGGACCTGGGGAATCAAGTGAAGAATTTATAGGCCATCCCAGGTGGTTGGAGAGATCAGGCGAGAGCATGCAATCCCAGGATGATCTACGGCTCCCTAGGGATCGACGAGGATCACTGATCCACTGGAAAGATACGAGCATCGAAATCGAGGCAAGAGAGATCTGGATGCAGTCGAGGAAAATGGGAGAAAACTGGGTGCGAATCGGATCCATGCGCAAGAGGGTCCGAGAGGGGCAGTTGACCGGGGTCAACATCCCTCCTGGACCAATCAGAAAAAGGCAGGTCAAAAAGAATTGGAAAATAAATTAAAAATAGAAAATGATCTCAAATAAAAAAATGTTCAACATGAAAAATTCATATTATTTTTAAAACTATTTTTTGTTATTTTTTTTATTTTTATGAAAAATAATTTAATCTATATACAGTATATTATGTTATATATATGTATAATTTACCTATGTATTTTACACAATTATTTTTAGTTTCTTATTTTTGCATAAATACCCCAATTTTATATTTTATATATTTACAAAATATTATTTGGAGTATAAAATAAATTTTATTTTATTTTAAATTGTTATTTACAAAGTTGAAATAAATAAGTATATGATACATATATACATGTGTTATGTACAAGGTGAGAGAGAGAATTTTATTTTTATTTTATTCTATTTTTCTAATTTTTGTTTTGAGTTTAGAAATATATACGAGGGCATGCAAACACCTTTTTATTTTTATTTTTGTGAAAATAAAATATATACACATAGGAAGGAGTATGCACAAGGTAGAGTGGCCCTATCTCTCTCTACTTATTTTATTTGACGATCAGGCCCATACTGGACCCTCTCTTGGCTTCAGGTCACTCAATATTTATTCTAAATATCTCCTTCTTTTTCTTTTATTCTTTATTCTTTTATTTTTGCACAAATATATGCTAATTATTAAATATTAACAAATGCATGCTTATTGATAATTTATGGTTTTTACAACTATATACATGATGTTTGCTAAGATATTTAGCTAAAATAAAAGAATAAAGAGTGATGAATGAGGATTCATCACCCCCCATACTTTACTTTTGCTAGTCCCTTAGCAACCACTAATTTGAAAAAGAAGTGAAAAAGAGAAAGAAAAAGAAGAAGAAGGTGAATCAAGGTTGAATATTAAACTTATCTTTATTAAATTGAAGTATGAAGCTTAGTCAGACCTTTGCATTATTAGTTTGTCGGAACCTTATTTGGACTTAGGTTTAAAACTTAACAGCCTCTAAGTTCCACCAATCTATGGTCAAGACTCCTCAACAACAATCCAGATCAGAACAAGTCTACATACAAAAACTCTAATGACCATGAATCTTTTCTTGTACGGTGTAAGTGATATGTAGCTCCCCACCTCAGAAATGGCAAAGTGACAACCCCTCTCAACAAGGTAACTCTAATGCCCTAGTCTGGCAACTCTTTCCTCGAGGAGCGGGGTATTCCCTTCTAAGTTCAAGTTCAACCGGCTCATGAAGAGGAGGAAGAAGAGAATGGACCATGGCCAGTGTAGCCATGTATCCTAGGGAGCTCAACCAGTGTAGCTAAGTCTCCCTGCTGCGAGCTTCATGAGATGGGCATGGGTAACATAAGCTTTGCTTTATTTGACTATATACACTCCGGTGGGTATTTCATTTTCTATCAGACCCACCACTTTTTTTGGAGTTTTTCTTTTCTTTTTGCACACTTTTTTTTTGATGTGCATATGTACAACATATCTACATGGTGCAACATATATACATAAGGAGTTTTTCCTCTTGAGCCAATAGACTATCCCTCTTTTGAAGCATTATTGCAACCCACAACTCCTGTCTTTAGACCTCAATGCCACCAGACCAAGTTGAGACGCACTTCTTTCACTAAAAGAAGAGAGGTTCCACCTAGAAGTACTACCTTCATATGCTACCCCAAGCCAAAGAAGACTGCCTCCTCACCACCTCATCCGTAGAGAGCTAGGTGTAAAGTGCTGGTGCAAGTAAAGTCGTTGTCTGTGACAGTCATGTGTGTGTTGTTAAGTGCTCTACTTAGTCTCATCAAGATGACATATGATCATAGCTAGTGGAATCAAAGAATTAAGTCACCATGGACCTGAAAAGTCTCAACCCTAAGCCCTATAAGGTTCCTCTTAGAATTAGGTGGATTAAGATCTTAACCAAGCTCCATTTTTCAATTTAATTCCAGGATAGTTTAAATGTCAACTATGATTTAGAAGAACTGTACAAGTATATATACAAAAATGCTTTTGTGCAAGTTTTGAAAATATGCAAAATTTTTGAAAATGTTTGAATGAATGGATGCATGCACAGATGCAGAAGTTTTGCAAAATATTTACACACATTTTCAAAATGGTTTTTGCAACTTTTTATTTTTCAAACATTTTACAAAAATTTTGTACTATATACATAATTTTGATATCAAAATATTTACAAGCTCTTTACAAAAAATATTTTACAAACATTTGTACAAAACTAATTTTGTAAATAGCTATGTATGTGCAATAAAGAATTTATATACAGGAAAATTTTTTAATTTTTATGGGTTTTTAAGGATTTTAGCCATTTTATTTATTTACACACTCACGCAAAGTACGAGTTATGGCTAAAGTATATATGAAATATATACGACACCCCCTATACTTACCTTGAACGATGTCCTCAGAGTGAATCAAGAGCGATGAAGAAGACATAACTCGTGCTTAGTATAGGGAAGTGAAAAAGAAAACTACCCTACAACGACGAAAGGATGAATAGAATGGAAAAGAATCTCGGTGTTTCCCCTATACTTAGGATCAAGTAATCCTAAGTATAGCAGATTGTACACAAAGGGAAATCCGAGTAGGAGAATATACAGGGTCTACCTCCCCTAAACTTAGGGTAAAATATCCCTAAGTATAGGCAGAAAAACATAGGTAGAAAAGAATCAAAAGGAAATCAAAAGTCTCACACCCCCTATACTTAGGGTAAGGTACACCCTGAGTATAGCATAATCAAAGATGCAAATGATGTGTTGGATTAAAGAATGGCATTTTATAGACATTTGGATCTATACAAGGCGGAAGATAGTGATAACCAGGCGCGAGATGCAATAGATGTGAGTCAAAGACCACATCTCACGCAAAATGAATAGGGGCGACGTCAACGACCAGTGGCTCATGATCTAGATATGGTTTGAGCTGTTGCCCATTAACACGAAAGGTAGACTCAGATGACATCTCAGATATGTCAATGCTTCCATTGTCATGTACCTTTCGGACCAGGTATGGTCCATTCCACTTGCTCTGTAACTTCCTTGAAAATAATCTCAGCCTAGCATCAAACAACCATACTCTTTGTCCCTGCCTCAAACTGCTTGTGGCTGATATGAGAATCATGCCACTCCTTCACTCTCTCCTTGTACTTTATGCTACTCGAAAAGGCTGTATCTCTTAGCTCCTCCAGGGTTGCTAATTCTGCCCTCCTCTGGTCTCCTACACTCACTGGATCCAAAGTATGTCTGTGACAGCCCAAAGTGACTTATGTCTCAGCTCAACAGGTAAATGACAGGGCTTTCCATAAATGAGGCAAAAGGGAGATGTACCCAAAGGCGTCTTGAAGGACATCCGATATGCCCACAAGACCGAGTCCAAAAGCCGTGACCAATCTTTTCGGTCAGGGCGTACGACCTTCTGCAATATAGTCGATCTCCCTGTTCGACACTTCAACAAGACCATTGGTTTGAGGATGATATGGAGTGGCTACTCGATGGTCTATGCTGAACTCGCTAGCAAGGGCCTTTACCTTGTTCTTGACGAAATGAGACCCCCCATCAGATATCAACACTCTAGGCACCCCGAACCGTGAAATGATATTCTTCCTCAAAAACTGCATACAATCCTAGCATCTGCGGTTCGGGCGGGGATGGCCTCAACCCAATGACTCACATAATCAATGGCCAACAGAATGTACTCAAATCCTTGACTCTTAGGGAATGGACCCATGAAATCGATGCCCCATGCGTCAAAAACCTCACAGAAATGAATGGGATGTATTAGCATCATATCACGCTGTCCACAAGTGCCCGTCCTCTGATAGTCAGTACACCTCTTCACGAATTCACCAGAATCCTTGAAGAGGGTAGGCCACCATAGGCCGGATTGGAGTACTATCTGTGTCGTTATCCTCCCAGAGTGATGTCCTCTTGCCTCAAGCTTGCGGCAGTAGGTGAGGATGCTGTGGTGCTCCTCCTGAGGAATGCACCGACGCCAGACACTATCCCCTCCTTCATGGTAAAGGATGGGATCCTCCTAATGGTAGAACTTGGCCTTCGCAAGGAAGGTCTCAAGTCACTGCCTGGGCCAACCTTGTGGAACTTTCTTGGCAACAAGATAGTTCACAATATCGACATACCACAGGAGCGAGGCGATAGAAAGGATCGCCTTATCTAGGAAGGTCTCAAAGATAGGATCAATCTGCTCAGAATCCTCAAGATGCTCTAATCAGGAGAGATAATCCGCCACCACATTCTTGACTCCAAGTTTATCCTTAATCTCAATATCAAACTCCTGGAGTAGAAGGATCCATCTAGTGAATCTCTCTTTGGCATCCTTCTTTGCCATGAGGTACCTGATGGTGGTATGGTCTGTGAAGATAGTCACCTTAGATCCAATGATGCATGATCTGAACTTGTCTAGGGCAAAGACTACGACTAGCATCTCCTTCTCAGTGACAGTGTAGTTCCACTGGGCGGCATCCAATGTACGGCTAGCGTAGTGAATGGCAAATGGTACTCCATCCCTCCTCTGTCCCAGCACGACCCCTACAGCAAAATCGGAGGCATCCGTCATGATCTCGAATGGGAGAGATCAATCAGGCGGCTGGAGGACAGGAGCCTCGACAACTAGACTCTTGAGAGTCTCAAATGACACACGACACTTATCATCCATAATGAACTCGTGTCTTTGGTCAGTAGATCAGTCAACGGTCGGGCAATCCTGCTGAAATTATGAATGAAGCGTCGGTAGAAACCGACGTGCCCCAGAAAAGACAGTAACTGTCGTAAGTTGGACGGTGGACTAAGTTTCCTAATGATATACACCTTGGCCGGATCAACCTCTATGCCCTTGTTGGAGATGATATGACCAAGACCGTCCCTTGAGTCACCATGAAGTGACTCTTCTCCCAAGATAGCACAAGATGGACCTCGATGCATTGCTGAAAGATGCGGTCTAGGTAGTCAAGACAAGCATCAAACCCATCGCCATAGACCGAAAAGTCGTCCATGAAGATCTCAAGCACTCACCCACCATGTCCTAAAAGATGGACACCATACACCTTTGGAATGACACCGGGGCGTTACATAGACCAAAGGGCATCCGTCTGAAAGCATATGTCCCAAATGGACAGGTGAACGTGGTCTTGTCCTGCTCTTCGGGCGCAATGGCCACCTGATTGTATCCGAGGTACCCGTCAAGAAAGAGTAATGACTCTTCCCAGCTAGCCTCTCTATAATCTGATCAATAAAAGGAAGCGGAAATAATCCTTCTTGGTGGCCTGATTCAATCGTTTATAGTCCACACAAACCCTCCAAGAAGTGGGTACCCAGGTAGCGATATCCTCTCCAGACTCACTCACAACTGTAGTGATGCCCGTCTTCTTGGGCACCACATGTAATGGACTAACCCATTGGAATCGGAGATGGGGTAGATAAAATCGGCGCTCCACCATTTTGAGATTTCCTTCATGACAACCTCTCGAAGATTCCGATTCAGCCGCCGCTGGAACTCACGTGACGGCTTGGCGTCCTCTTGGAGATAGATATGGTGGGAGCACAAGACCAGACTTATCCTCTGGAGATTGGCTACGCTCCATCCTATCACCTTGCGGTTCTTTTCAAGAACCTCCATCAAATGAGATTCTTATTCTCCAGTCAAATCAGCTGAGATAATGACTGGGTGCATCTCATGCTCGCCCGCAAGGAACCTATACTTCAGCGACTACGATAAGGGTTCAGCTCTGGACAACTGGGTGCTGGCGGATCTAGCCTTTGAAAGGTCTGAGTGAATGCGACCAAATTTGCATGGGAGAACTCTCGCTGAACCTGAAAGTCTGGTGAAGACTGCTCTGCTGGTGTATCTCTACTCTGAATGGGATCAATCTCCACCCTAGTTGCTGGCTCTGTGGAAATCAGACATGGAATCATATCATCGAACTCTACCCAATCAATGTCTGACTCTGAGGGATCTGAATCTGAGTCAAAAGAAGAATCAACTACCTCGCTCTCCTGAACACGATCTGCTGCCAGAAGTGTGTCATGTACCAAGAATGTGCTCTCCAAGCTCTCCTCTACTGGAATCTGTGCATCAGCAGAATCTGAAGGTGAGAGGATGGCTCGTGAAATCGGGTCTGACCAAACTGCTTCATCATCTGTAATAACAAAATCACAATCCTGGTGGACGTCTTGCTCTGCCTCTGTCATCTGCTATGAATCGATGAGCGACTCTGAGCAAGCTGAATTTTGCGCTCTGGTCTCATCGATCATCTCTATTTGTATACTATCACCCTCGATGCGAAAGTACACCTTCCCGCTATCATGATCGGACACTGCCTTGGCTTTGTCCAAGAACAGACGTCCAAAAATGATGGGGATAACGGTCACAGACTCAGGGATCTCCATGTCCAACACAACGAAGTCCACTGGGAATTTTAGGCCCTGAATTATGACGACCACATCCTTCGGCAACCCCTTCGGCCTCTTAACAGATCGATCAGCAAACTAAAGGATCGTCCTGGTCTATCAAAGAGGGCCAAACTCGAATCGGTCAAGTAAGGCTACCAGAAGTAAGTTGATGGAAGAACCGCTGTCGAATAGAGTCTGATCGAACCTCTGTTCATGAATGTGACATCTAGCATAGGGAGCTCCTGCATCTGGCCTCTTGGCTGGCAGACGGTTCTGGATGGCGAAGTAGGTGGCACGAGTGAGCACATGGATCTCTGATTGGTGGTTCCTCCTCTTCCTCTGAATGGTAGTCCTCTCTCTAAGGTTCCTCTGGAAGAGGGGGATGTTCTCCAAGGCCTCCCATAGAGTCAGATGTATATGAAATCGGTCCATCATATGCTGACTGAACTCTAACTGCTGGGATTTTTTTGGATTTTCTTTTTTGGTCCC
This sequence comes from Ottelia alismoides, assembly GCA_037367405.1. NCBI lineage: Eukaryota > Viridiplantae > Streptophyta > Magnoliopsida > Alismatales > Hydrocharitaceae > Ottelia > Ottelia alismoides. Next base: position 592,687 of record JAZKJV010006661.1, read on the forward strand.
CTTAGACAAGCGGAGTGCCTGGGGAAAGGGGATGGCTGGCTCCTCCTCAGATGGAGGGCTAGGATCGTGTCCCTTCTGCTGTGGCAAAGTGGAATCCATACCAACATCTCCATGTATAATAGATGGACTCACAAATGAAGAACCCTTTCCTTTATTACCAGAATAGTCCTGAGATACATCAACAGAATGAAATGCAACATGAATAGAAATGGTGGCCTCAGTACCTCCCACAACATCTGGACTTGTGGTATCAGCACCGCACTCTGGCTCACTTCCTGTATCTGGTGAAGTGACGACCTCAATAACGTCAGCTGGATCAACGTCCTTGGTGGCGTCAACACCACCGTCATCATCATTATCACGAGAGGCATCAACACCGCTCTCCTCGTCGTCTGGCACTCCTGAGGCTGCATGTGGTCATCGCTCAGACGAGGCGCCGCCAGCTGGCATCCTACCGCTCCTAAGTGTAATAAAGTCAGCATCAAAAGTGTATGCAGTAATATCACCAAGTGAATCACTAGGAGTGGTAACCTCTGTAAACTCTACCTGCTTAGACTTCCTCTTAAGGTTGTTCGGGTTTGGCTCAATCTGGGCAGGTATGGCGACCTTTCCTTTCACGATCTCTCTCATCTCCTGTCGGAACTCGTCCATCTCCCGCCTGAAGGTAGCCTGCTGCTCAGAGATGAGGCAGGCTAGATCATATAAGGCTGGGTTCTCATAGGCGAGCCCATGAGAACTTGACGTGTGGCCTCTCTGAAAATGAGGCTGCTACTGATGATGAGAGGGATATTGTTGTTGAGAGTGATACTGCTGAGGCTGCTGCTGCTACCTCCACGACTGTCCCTGCTGATAGGGACGAGGACCTGGCTGCTGGTGGTGTGGCAGCAGATGTGGTTGTGGGAACCTGGGCTGCTGGTGCTGCTGGCCGTATTGGCCACCCTGAACTGGAAGATGCTGCTGGGAACTGGTACCTCCGGTCGACCAATGGAATCCGGGATGGTGTTGTCGGATCCCAATCTGAAGTCGGTCATACCAAATCCCGTTGACGTCCATCAATGGCTCCTGCTCGTAAGTGGGTGGGGGGAGAACTAGCAGGGGCTGGTCCAGCTGATACACCACCATGTGGCTGTCTTGAGATGGTGGTGGCTGGACATACTGCTGTTGCTGCTGCTGCTGGAATGGCTCCGCCTGAATGTGATGCTCTTGTCACTAGTGGGCATAGGGCTGGGTCGAGCTGCTGCTGTCAGTATCTGCATGTGACCTGATACAGGGCTGAGAAGCCGTTTGTGCCTCTTGGAGACACATGATCTGGGTCTTCAGGTCACTCAGCGTCTGTGCCATCTGGTCGATCTATGTCATGCCCTGGCACTGCTTCTTCTCTATCAACTCGATCCGGTCCAACTTCTCGCTGATAATCCCCATATCAACGACCGTCGACTATGCCTATGCTGCGGCTGCTGATGATGTAGATGAATCGGCATCGACCCGTGCTATCCTCTAAAAGGACACAACCTGTGGTGTGGGCTTCCCCTGCATGTACAATCGGGTCTGGGACATCATTGTGTAGTTCTCCGCCATCTCCTTGTAGATGGCCCAGAGCTAATCCTCATCCTTGGCAAAGTAGGAACCCCCACAGGATGCATTGACTAGCCCCTGCAACTTCAGTGTAAGCCTGTAGAAGAAACTCTGGACGAGATTGGGCTTGGATATATCATGATGGGGACACCAGTCTGTGAGCTCCCTGAATCGGTCCCATGCCTCGTGAAATTGCTCGTTGGGGAGCATGGAAAAGTTGCTGATCAAGGACCTGGTTCCATTTGTCCGGCCGAGTGGATAGTACTTGTTCAAGTACTCATTCTGAAGCTGTTCTCAAGAGGTGATGAATCTCCCTAGGTGCTTCAGCCAGTTGGCTGCTCTGTCTACGAGGGAGAATGGAAAAGCCATCATCTTGATGGTGTCCTCGTCTACGAGGTGATCGTGGACAATACTGCAGATCATCTCGAACTCCTGGAGATGGAGGTATGGCTCCTCTGTGGCGAGTCCGTATAAGTAGGGAAGAAGCTGAATGGTCTGAGGCGGGAACTTGAAATCTCCCGCAATGGCCGACAACTGGGTCCATCTATGGGTGAGAGTTGCACCAGGGTTGTGTAACTCCCTCATTGGTCATGCAGGTGCTGGCTGTGCTGGCTCCTCAGGCTCTCTACCGTCGGGAATATCTCCTCCTCCTCCTCCACCGGCTCTGCACTGCTCTCTATCGGCTCACATCTGCTCCATCTCTCGGTGCATATCCACCATGAAAGCCCCCTGATCCGTGATCTGATGCTGCATGGCACCCTGATCCAATACATATGTTTGGTTCCCGTTGGGTCCATCGGTGCGCTCCTTACTAATGACCATGGTCTCTACAAAGGCAAAAGACCCAAACTCAGGTACCGATAAATCTATTGGCTATTGCGGTCTTTGCCCAAGCACCTCAGGACTGGTAGAAGGGTCGTCGAGGGGGAACAAGGCAGAGTCAAACTCGAGTTCGGAGAGCGGGTGTCGGCTCTCGCGAACCAACCTAGATGAGTGGGCCGGAGTGCTCAAAAGCGGTGCAGCCAGAGGCTGCCTAAGGGACCTCCGACCCATCATCTTGATGTGGTGAGTCAAGTTGGATGAGATCTGAAAAAGCAAACAAGATCGGGCAAGCAAACCCCCAATTCATCTACACACTCAAAGCTAATGACCGTGAAGGTTCAGTCTTTTATCTTGTCGATTTTATTAGGTGATCAAGCAGTCTTTCAGAGCAATTAAGCAAGCTGTTGGGAATCTAACACTCCCAGGAGATTGTCCTGATCCAAGGTTAGATCTTTCCCAGCCAGTACAAATCACGGACCGTTTACCGGCTACCCGATCGACTCGCTCTGTTAAGGATATCGCAGCCTGCTTTACCGGAGACCAGAGTGATCCTCACTAGATAACGACTAACCTGAGACTAGTACTCTGAAGAAAGGTCGGATGTGACTCTAGCCTAGGGTGTGGGTCACTCTCTCGCTCATCCAAACCATACAAGGAGGGGATTACTCTCCCAAGACAAATTATCAGGTGAAGTGTCTTTTAGGTCAAGTATGCTTTATGATTTTTGTTTTTAAGTATTTTTCAAATCAAACAACACCTAATGAATTTTTTTGATTCTCTTGATTATTTTAAATCCAAAAATAGGGGGAGAATGTGAAAAGGCGATGCATGACTAAACACGATGATGCATGCAGAGTAAGAGATGCGTACCTGACTCCAGCTCTCTACATGCAGAGTGATCCACGCATAAATTAAAAGACAGAAATAAACCTATCTATATAATGCAAGAAGAAATCAGCCTTAGACAAATAATCTCCACTCGCGAAGAACTATAGCTAACGGGTCAACAAGAGGGGTCGGAGTCCGATCTCTGATGCCGATCGGTGTTCGCCACAAGGGATCCTGCCAGCGCTGTATACGGCCTCTAGCGGCACATGACCCCTCAGGTGATCGAGTTAACTTTTTATTACTGAGTTAATTAATAAGGTCTAATTAATCGATCTATAGGAACATGCAATTAACTAGGGTTGGGACTTAATAATTACGTCACAAGGCGAGCAAAAATCCTAAGTCTAAGGGCTAAAATCTTCGAGAATCAAAATAAAATAAAAATCGATTAAAAACCAAAACCGGCGAAAATCGCGGTGAGGTCCCCCGAGCACACCGGTGCTCGGCGAAACAGACCCCGAGATAACCACTAAGTCTGAGAGAGTCTGAGTGTCTGTCCTGTATTATTACAATAATAATACAGAAAATAAATCTAAACTAAAACTAAGCTAAAGCTACCCACACTCCTTCTCCGGTCCTCTTGTACTCTCCTGCAGCTCGATGTAGAAACGAGCCGCCTCCAAGTCACGTTGGTGCCTCGGCTCTCTGAAGATAGCCGCCCTCGCTCGTCGGGCCCTCACAAGAAAAGCAGAACAGAGATGTGTCAGTCCACAGTTATTATAAAAATATAAAAATGGAAAATAAAATAAAAGGAAAAATAAATGCAAAAATAAAAACAACTGAGAAGAAAAAAATAAAAACAAAAATAAAAGAAAACAAAAACAAAAATAAAAAGAAAACAAGTAAATGACAAATAAAGAAAAGAAAAATAAAGAAGAAAAAGAAAGTCGCAAAACGGAAAACTGACTACTAAGCCATGCTCCCCGGTAACGGCGCCATTCTAATGACCTCTAAAATCTCGAGCGACTAAGGGAAAAAGGTATCAATGGTCATTGCGACCTCAACCATTCGGATCGGATTCAACAAGAAAAAGAGAAGACCACCAAAAATAAAGATCAAACAATCAAGCACAAATAGCAGTCTCGCTATTTTATTTTAACCTGGTATAGCTACCAGGGTCGAACTCAAGGAGCACGATATGCGTAAGCTACGAAGTAGTCGGGAATCCAAAAAATAAAAAGAAATAAAAGAATTTGGTGGATTTTATATTTTTCAAATTTTTTGTAATTTTTAATATTAAGTAAAAGGCTAAAGGGATTCAAAAACTCACAAACAAATAGCTATTTAAAGCATCAAAAATACTCATAAAATTCAAATAAAAATATTTTTGGGTTTTTAAAATATTCAAATATTTTTGTTAATTTTCTTTTTTTTTATTTTTAATGAATTTTCAAAAAATGAAATAAGGCTAAAAATGTTAAATAGTGTACAACCTGAATCTAAAGGCAATTTAAAATTGTTCAAAATGCCTATAAAATTCAAGCGATAATTTTATGACAAACTATAAAATAAAAGCTAATAAAAAAATTAAAATGCATTTTTTGAGTTTTAATGAATTTTTAATATTTTTCTAAGGTTTCTAGTATTTTCGATTTTTATGGTTTTATAAATTAAAATGCAACAAAAAGTGAACTGAAATAAAAACAACTCAAACCAAGCAGTTAGGAATTTTTTTAGAATTTTTTAAAGGTTTTTAATTTTTTTAACTGATTTTCAAAAACAAACATTAGCAATTTTTAGGGTTTTTGAATTTTTAAAAATAATAAATGGAAATAAAATGCAACAAAAAATTCATAGAAATCCATACACCATGGCAGGAGCCATGTGTCGAAATCTAGTGATTTTTGGATAAAATTTGATATTTATTAAAATAAAAGTCAAGCACACAGCACACGTAGACTAATCTGCAATAAAAACATGTCCCTGGACCAAATAATAACGCACATAAAAAGCATAAGGTCCTATCTGCAATTTTCACACAAATATCAGCACATGTCCAAAACCAGTACGTATAGGGGTATAAATGAAAATACTAAAACTATAAATTCAATTCATAACATAGAATAAATCTAGGAAAGTACATGCAATTAATCCAAATAACATGTAACGAAGCACGTGTGGCCACACAAGAAGGACTGAAATGTAAATACAAGAAACTGCAGGGGACAGATGCAAATTACCCTACTATGTACTTTTTATTTTACAGACTAACTAATAAAAGAAAATAACTACAGGGGTAGCAGAGTAAATTACCCTTGCAGCGCATCCAACGGCCCTGAGGAGGTGCGTGCTCTGAATGGGCGAAGACGTGCGGCTCTGGCGTGTGCAACTGGCGGATCCAACGGCCCTGAGGAGGTGCGAACGTGGGTTGTACTGGGCCGTTAGATTCAGATCTAATGGTCTGACAGCTGTAGTGGATGGACGGCTGTGATGGCGTCTAGCAGAGGGGTGTAATCCAACGGCAAAAAAAGGATCTGGAAGAACTCCGCCTAGGCAAAGTTCACCAGAGCACCGGCAGTGATCCGGCACTCCGATGAACGATCGGACGACGGCGAACGACTCGCGAGGCTCCTTCGCGTCGGGTGCATCGATCGGATGGGCTCACTACTGGTCGGATCTCCTGAATGGTGGCTGGACCTAGGCAAGCTCTGACGAAACGGGGCGAAGGCGATCTGGGGCGTATCCACGCGCGCAACAACCTGCAGAGTAAAGCTCTAACTCGGAGCAATGCTCCGGTCAAGGTTATTTGACCTAAGACAAAGGGAAGCAGCGATGAATGGAATGGGGTTTCCGGCGAAGCGGCAGAGGGAACCTAAAGACCAATCTTGGCTCGGATAGCCAAGGTTCGGATGATCAGGTTGCATAAGAAGGGCGACGGTGAGCGGGTCTGTCGATCTGAACGGATGGAGGATGACGACAAGGCTCCGACTGGTGGGTCGGAGCTGGCGGAGCGGCGTAGGATAGCAAATGGAAGATTCTAAAGATATGGGAGCTAGGAACGATGAAGTGGTTACCTGAGGGTCCTAACATGATCCTGAGCTCCAGGGGGTGCTGTAAAAGGGGGTCGTCTCCTCAACCTCGGTGCGGAAGGTGGGGGAGGCTCGTCGCAGCGGTGCTCCGGCCACGAGTCTTGAGCGTCGGCTACAGCGGTCTTCTCCGGTCACCAAGGGCCTCCTCCAATTGCTGTAACTAAGGGGAAGGGTTCTAGGGTAGCAGAGGAATGTGCGGTGTGAGTTGAAGACCTGGGGAACCGAGTGAAGAATTTATAGGCCGTCCCATGTGACTGGAGCGATCGAGCGAGGGCACGCAATCCGAGGACGATCCACGGCTCCCTAGGGATCCGCGAGGATCACTGATCCATTGGGAAGATGCGGGTGTCGAAATCGGGGCAAGAGAGATCAGGATCTAATCGAGGAAAATGGGAGAAAACTGTATGCGAATCGAATCCATGCGCAATAGGATCCGGGAGGGGCAGTTAATCGGGGTCAACATCCCTCCTAGACCAATTAGGAAAAGGCAGGTCAAAAAGAATTGGAAAATAAATTAAAAATAGAAAATGATCTCAAATTAGAAAATGTTCAACATGAAAAATATTAATTATTTTTCAAACTATTTTTTTATGATTTTTTTATTTTTATGAAAAATAATTTAATCTATATACAATATATTATAGTATATACATGTATAATTTACCTATGTATTTTGTATAGTTATTTTTACTTTCTTATTTTTGTAGAAATACCCCAATTTTATATTTTATATATTTACAACATATTATTTAGAGTATAAAATAATTTTTATTTTATTGGTTATTTACAAGTGCGAAATAAATAGGTATATGATACATATATACATATGCTATGTACAAGGTGAGAGAGAGAGAGAGAATTTTATTTTTATTTTATTCTATTTTTCCAATTTTTGTTTTGATTTTAGAAATATATAGGAGGGAATGTAAACACCATTTATTTTTATTTTTGTGAAAATAAAATATATTCACATAGGAAGGAGTATGTACAAGGTAGAGTGGCCTTATCTCTCTCTACTTATTTTATTTGGCGATCAGGCCCATACTGGACCCTCTCTTGGCTTCAGGTCACTCAATATTTATTCTAAATATATCCTTCTGTTTTATTATTTATTCTTTTATTTTTGCACAAATACATGCTAATTATTAAATATTAACAAATGCATGCTTATTGATAATTTATGGTATTTACAACTATATACATGATGCTTTGCTAAGATATTTAGCTAAAATAAAAGAATAAAGAGTGATGAATGGGGATTTATCAGTAGGTCATTTTCCAGATCAGCAATAGCTGATTTCCCCACCTTGTGATGTACGCGAGAGGGAGGTGGCTTGTCATAAGTCTTACTAGAGGATCTGGTGCGGCTGGTCTCTGCATTTGCTCTAAGATCATCAAAATCGTGTCGGCTCCTTTGTTCAGATAACTACATCCATAGGCAACATTCAATAATCCTTGAACCTCATGAGTCAAACTGCTATACAAGTTATGGAACATGATAGGTCTAATCGTGACCTGAACACTTCTGAATCTGGTCCTTGAATCTCTCCCATGCCTCCTGTATGAAACTTGATATATGAGACCTCATCTGATTTGTTCTACTCTACGGGTAGAACTTCTTGAGGAATAGGTCCTTCAATGCAACCCATGTTGTGATTACCACCCCCAAGTTCTTTAGCCAATAGGCATATCTGTCTGTTACAACAGAGGGGAAGGCTTTAGATGTATCTAGTCCTGAGAACACCAAGTCATCCAAAATTATCACATACCATTTCAAACTCTTTCAGGAACATGTATGGTTTTCCTCTATGATATTGCCACAAATTTTTGGTAGAAGTGTTAAGAAGTGATGCTTTAATTCTCCAACATTAGATGGTACGACTGGCCTGAGCCAATTCTCATTTTGTGCGGCACATGAATTTTAGGCATCTCTCATAATGGATCCCCCTCATTCCTCAACTGACCAAGCTCCTATCTGAATATTTCATTTCTCTGCTCACCTTGTGCAAGTCTGACTAGGATATACTTCAGTGGGTCATTCTCTCCCTCATCAGGCATGTTGTTGTCTTGTTCTTCTTCACCTTCAAAATCAAAGGGATTTGAATTAATTTGTGTAGAAGAAGTTGATCTAGAAATACAAAGGTAAGGGTCTTCCTCTGTGTAAGATGGGAAGAGAGGAAAGGTCTGAGTTTGGCCTTCCTTTAAAAAAAAGTGACTTATTGACCTTGGCTTCCAGAAAAGGGTTATCTTGAAGCCAAGGGGGCCCAGGAATAGAGTCATCCTTAGCCCGTGACTCGTAAAGTCTGAGCAAAAATCACCCAAATTTGCCATTCTCTATGTCAATAGGTTCGATACAAGATCACGCTAACAAATAAGGGTGATAGAAAAGGCACTAAGAGCATAGTTTGAATGCACACCCCTAAATACAAACACAAAGCAAACCCCAAGTTCACCAACCCCACACGGTAAAGGTCGTGAAGGTTCGGTTGAATTCTCTTGTCAATTTTAGTTGGTGATAAAACAATCTTTTTATACAGGCACACAAGGTGAGTCACCTTACACCCAACGGTGCTCCTGTGTGCTCCCAATAAATGAGGTGATCTTACCAAGCTGTCGGGTTCAATATAACATCCCAAAGGAGATGCACATGCTTACACAACCAAAACGTAGTCTAAGGTCTAAGGCAAGCCCTTGCCACTCCTAAATCTGTGAGAATCGGAATGGAGACTTAGGGGGCAAGTCCAGGGATTTGGGCTCTAGCCTTAATAGCTCCATCCTTACCCACTCAATCTGGAGGTAAGTACCTACATACATGGACAAGGTTGCTCTCCCGAAAAAAATTCCAATTTTAGTTTATTTTTTTGTCAAAGTTGTATTAATAGTCTCGATTTTAAGTTTGATTTTCACTGAATTTAATCCACCACACAAGGCACGCCTAATGAATAGTCCTGATTTTCTTTAATCCTGAGTTGTAAAACCAAGGGGCAGGGAGTCTAGAAAAGCCAATGCAATGATAAATTAATGATGCATGCTTGCTTCAAAAGACTTACAGTGATCCCCACGCTCTACATGCGAGATGCGATGTAAAATTGAACATTTTATGCTATATGAAATGCATGCGATGAAACCGTACCTACTAGAAAGTTCTATTAGCGAGGAAGAGTTCATTTCAGTTTGACTAAGTAGAATGATCTAAAGTTTGTATTACTAAATGTGAATTTATATTCCTAAATTAAACGAGCACAAGCAATGGATATTAGACCTAAATAAATCTCAAAGATCCACGCATGCTTGTCTAACCTACGAGCCACTCAAGTCAAGACCAACCCTCACTGGAGATTGAAACAAGTCTCGACACAACACAAAAATAATGTCCAATGTCCAGTTACACATGCGAGATTCCAAACAGAATCCACTGGAAATATGTAGTTACATCATTACTACAAATTAATTACAAAAATAAAATAAATACAGAAAAAAATCATAGAATCTACGCTCTCTCATGACTTGACTCTATCTTAATTTTATGTGATCCTTTAGTCATCTAAATTCCAGGAAAACCGACCTCCAATGCTCCTGAGATGCTCGACCACCTAAGTAGCCCCTCCACCGCGTTGGGTCCCTTGTACAAAAATAAGATGTTGGTCAGATAGATACACAAAATAAATAAATAAATAAATAAATAAATAAATAAATAATATGGGAAAATAAACATAGTAGTAATTATAAGAAAACCCTGGGGTCAGACTACTCGGTGGTAAAAAACCTAAGAATTGAAATTTCTAAAAATCAACATAAACCGTACCTCCCTGGCAACATGGCCATTTGAGAAACCCAAAATTGCCCCAATTAATTATGCCAAGTTATTGTAGTATTCGAGCACTTAGGATTAATCAAATGACACTAAATTAATTATTCAATTAAAGCGAGCGGTCAAATTTATATTTTACTTGGGCAAGCCCAAAGTAGAACTCAGGGAGGCCACTATCTCTTTAGGTCAATGAATAGTCGTCTAGAACCTAGGTCTTCACAGAGATATTTTTTGTAATCTTTTATGCAAATAAAAATGTAATGCAAATTTAGGCAACTTTGGGGACTAAAATGCAAATTTCAGTCAAATAAAGTCCAAAAATCCTTACACTTGGCTACAATGTGAGATATGATGAAATGAATGCACTGTAATTTTTTGGAATTTTCAGATGAAAATGAATATATTATGAATTAATGATGCATGCAGGGTGATTTTTTGCAAATTAATTTTAATAAATAAAAGACCAATTTAATTATCAAAAATAAAATTATCCTCGATAAATCTATGTAAGGGTATCTAGGAAAAATATTAAATCCTAAAAAAATTGATCTAAAGACCATTAAAAATTAATTACTCTAATCACTATTTAATTTATTGCGGCCGTAACAAGCATGTAAATGCAATGAGTTTTGGGTACTGTGTAAAACAAACTAAAATATGCTTACTTTGAAGTTTTTGGTATTTTTTTGAGCAATAATCGATTGAATAACAATTTAATAACACACGTTAGAAAAAAATATGCAATTTTCCACTTAAACAATTATAATAAATCAATCATATTCCACAAAAATTCAATCAAACATCCACATCATAAAGAATAAGTTGTTATGCATTGCATTATTCTAAAATGATAAAATGGTGACAAAATGAGACTCAAATTGGGACACAAACACGAGGTTCTAAATGCAATTACAGAAACTTGAAACAAAAAAAAATACAAATGCAATTACCGAAACTCGGAGGAGGGGGTGTACACTTTTCCTTGAAGTCACATGCGACACACATGATATCTAGTTGGCGGGGAGCGTAGGTGCTTTTCTGAAATATGGAGGGCATGTGCACAAAAGTCCCATGACCCCATGTGCCTTGAACGTGCATGAGGTTGGGGGCCTTCTTGTGATTACGGAGAATGGAAGGGGATCAGTGTAATTTAATCTGCCCTCACATGCCATGCACGTAAGGTGGGGATGATGAAGTGACATGCAGCTCGAGGGGTCGGGTTGCGAGGGTTCGACAAGGGGCGCTCGAGGCAGTGGAGGGAGATCGTCGGTTGAGCACACTCGCATGTGGAGATGGAGACCTCGACTGATACATAGTCAAGGAGGTGGAGGTCATCGAAGTTGAGGCGGTGCAGGTTGACCGAGGAAGAAAGCAGACCGGTCGAGCGATTGGGCGAGGTCTCCTCTCAAAGTGCAAGGCACGTAAAAGTCGTGATGCACTGTCATCGAGGCAGAAGGGGTGTCCAGGGGTGCGGCATCGATGGCTGCGGAAGTCGAGACGGATAGTGCCCAGTCTGGAGATCAACAATGTTGGAGGGCGATGCGGTCAAGTTGCTTGGCTCCTCTTCCCATCTATGGCAATAATGCTTGAAGGCAGTTGTTGGAGTGCACTGCGAAGGGGCAGTGGAGCATGACATCGAAAAGAGGGATTTTCCTAGAGTCGTACAATCTCACAATGCGAGGCTCATTCGTTGAGTTGACTACCCAAGAAACTCCTTCCAATTCAATAATTAGCCCACAAATAAAGTATAGCAATGGAAATAAAAATTGTGTCGTTAGATTTTATTATAACTCACCAAATGTGTGTAGAGGTGTAAGTATGTGTAGAGTGTCGAACGCAGGGAGCAAACGTGATAGATCGTGTAAATGAATGCAAAATTTTGTTCCTCTTCTTTTCTATTTATTGTCTTTTTGGTGTGGGTTCTTAATTTTATTTTATAGATTTTAGTTTTTATACATTTTTATACATTTTTATTTTTTTAAATTTTAAATTTTATTTTATATTTTCTGATTTTTATTTTTTTTCCTTTTTGAATAACTAATATCAGAGTATATATAATTATATATACAATACCGAGTAATATACTTTTATATACAACCAAAAATAAATAAAAAATGCAAAATAAAATGTTTTTTGTATTTTATATAATTTTCTATTATTTTTATGATTTTTGGGGAATTTTATCTAATTTAAGTATTTTAAAGTAAAAACATCCCAAAATAGTGGTTAAATAAATAGGCCGAATTGTTTTGGAATTTAGAAATAGTAAATAAATCCAACAATTTCCCAAACTATTTTTCGTTAATAATATATAATAAAATGAAAATTCAGGGATGTAAATAAGTATTTTTGGATTTTTTATTTTTATTTTTTATAAAGAATTTTAGAGCTTTTAAATTTTTATATATTCCTTTTTCTAATTTTAGAGGTTTTTGGTCTGGAGTTGTAAAATTATAAGATGAACAAATACATTTTTTTGGATTTTTTCAGAATGGTTTTATATTTTTTGGTAATTTATAAGTCAAATAGTGGGCAAAAATGTGCTATTTTGATTTTTAATAAATAAAGAAACCTACTAAAATGCAAATATGAAAATATAACGTGAATGCAGATGCTAGCAGACATTTAATCCTATTTTTGCATTTTTTTACTAAACACATATGATATTTTTAATAAAAACATCAATAAAAAAACATTTACTAGAAAGGGCATAAATGCAATTAAAAATAACTAGCAGGGTTTACATGAAAAATATCCCAAAGTTATTGAACTACAGATGGAAGTTTGTAGACTAAAAAATACAACAAATTTCATGGTTGTCTACGCAAAATGCGCACCTCACGTGGGACGACACGTGAGGTGAGCTGGATAAGACCCAAGTACTGTATACAAAAAATAGTAGGGGTTGCTTGCAATTTCTCTAGAAAGTTTTAAACTAAAACTACAAATTACAGGACTAAATTTAAAAGACAAAAGGTGGGGGGTTACCGATTTACCCCTACCGTGCGTGGTTGGATGGTCAAGATTACTTCACTTATCCACGTGGCAAGACCGTAATAGTCGATACCGATTCACATCGCTATGTCTTGGATCAGATCACCGCACGGATCTGATGGTGGAGGAGTGGGCTAATATGACGGCTCTAATAAAACTAGTGCACGAGCGTGATTAGATGACGTTGAGATACCCTGCAAGAATTGGGTAGAACTTCTGCATGGAGCTGCTCTGATCGTGCCTATCTTCCACGTCCGACCTCCAAATCCACCATTGAAGTGCTCTGATCGATCCTGAAATTGAACCACAATGGATGGAGGCTTCAAATGTGTCTGGGCCCCATCGATGGAGGCCAAGAGCTTGATGAACCATGAGGTCTTTTCTTGTTGAAGATTCTCCTCGGATGGAGCCTACAAGACCGACAAAAGCATGCAAAGGCACGATGAAACATAGGCGGAGGTTCCTGGGCTTTTATTTGGTGGTTTCAGAGCAAGATGGAGCGGGGTGGATATTCTCAATTGAGAGGCAGCGGTGGAGAATTGAAGCTTCAATCTAGGGTGAATCAAAGGTGTCACAGAGGCTGGTGGTGCAGGAAGGCAGAGAAATGGAAGGGCACATGCTTTTGGAGAAGGTCTAAATATATTCTCACTAGAAGAATAGCGAAGACATAGGTTTCAATAAGGCGACCACTCACAAAAATCGAATTGGACAATACCCAACCCACAAATGAATATAGAAATGTAAAGCAAAAATGTCGAGTTAAAATTTATCATCACTCTACAAAATGTGTATAATGTGTAAGCATGTGTAGAGTATCGGACATAAGAAGCAAACAGTAGATTGGGCAATAGTGCACCAAATTTGTTTCTCTTCTTGTCTTTTTATTCTCTTTGTATGGATTTTTAATCTTGTATTTTTTAGGATTTTTGTTCTTATATTTTTTATGTTTTAAATTTTATAAATTTTATTTTATTTTTACATTTTCCAATTTTTAATTTCTTTTCTTTTAAATATACAATATATGAATATATAACTATAAATACAATATAGGATTTTATAACTATAAATACTACCAAAAGTAATAAAATTACAGAATTCCATATTTTTGGGGTTTTTACAATTTTTATTGTTTTGTGATTTGGGGAATTTTATGTAATTTTTATATTTTTTCAAGTAAAAAAATACCAAAACAGGAATTAAATAAATAGACTGAATTGATATGAAGATTAAAAACATCAAATAAAGTCCAAAAGTCTTCAAATTAATTTTAATATATAGATACAAAAATAAAGGAAATTTAGAAAAATAATAGTTATTTTTCGATTTTTCGGTGATTTTTCCTCTTTTCTACTAGATTTTGGAGCTTTTTCATTTTTATCTTAATCTTTTTCTATTTTTAAGAATTTTTGGTCTGGAGATATAAAATAGTAAAATACACAATATTTTTTGGAATTTTTCAAAATGTTTTTATATTTTTTGGCAATTTTTAATTCAAATAAGGACAAAAACATGCTCTTCTATTTTATAATAAATAGTTAAAATACTTAGAATGCAAAAATATAGCGTGAAAGTACATGCTAAGCAGGAATCTAACCCTATTTTTGCATAAATATTGGATCATGGATGCTATTTTTAGTAAATGAAGTACAAACACAAAAATACATGAACTGGTAGGGGTGTATTTGCAATTTAAAATAAAGTCAAGGCTCAATATGCAAAATATCCCAAAGTTCACAACTAATATTTACATTTTATTGACTAAACTGAATGCCCATCTCACGTAGGATGACACGTGAGTTGAGCTGGACTAGACCCATGTGCAAATCAATAAACATCAGGGGTCTCTATGCAATAATTACAATTTTATTTACACTACAAATTTTATTTGCGAGACTAATACAAAATAACCAAGAAATATGGGCGAGGATGTGTAATTTACCCTTAATAGCGTGTGGCTGAAAGATCGTGATCGTCTCACTTAAATGTGTGTCATCATTTGAAGGACCAATACCCCTTTGATGTTGACGTTCAAGATTTGATCATGTGCAAGGATCCTACAACTAGGGCTCTGAAGATCTAACATGTTTGCTGCAACCTAGAAGGGGACCTTGATCAGAAGCTGAAAGGGATTTTGGAAGAACGCATGAAGAATAGGTCTTTGGGCTACTTGTATCACTCATATCTCGCACCTCCAATCTCCTCCTTTGATGCTGCTTCGGGGAAAAGCTTGCTGGGGACGATCCACGACTCAGGGAGTTCTCAAAAAGGTCCACAGCTCAGTGTAGGAGCTCTTGCATGTGCGGGCGCCTAGAGGTCTTCTTGGAGCAGCTTTCAACCCTCAAATGGGCTCTGCGAGTCCTGCAAAAGCATGCACAAACACTGCAAAAAATCGGAGGTACTCAGCTTTTATTTAGATGGATTCGAGGTGAAATGGAAGATGGGTGGAGAGGTCCGACAAGCAACGGAGGTAGGACCTCGATCTCCAGATCGAGGGGTGATCTAGGTGGCTGGCGAGTGGAGGATGAGGAGAAATGGTTAGGGGAAGTAATGAGGTGGTAGTAGTGGTCGAAAATCGAGTAGAAAGGTGAATCACAGTGGTAAGAGCTCTAGAGCTCCGACGATGTCCAATCTCTAATTCCTAAGCTAAACAAGCAATCAAAGCATACAATAAAAGCATAAAATGAAACTTAACATCTAAATCTACTTAGGAATGTAAAATTGTGCAGCTCAAACCTGACCAGGAAGACAAGGAGCTAGACAGGCCAGAGCTTCGCTGTGGGCCACCTCTCCTCCTTCATGAGCCACTCCAAAGTTTCAGGGGCACACCATCTATCTCATAGTGACACTCTTGACTGAGAGTAGATGGTTTTAGGAATAAAAAAAGGACCAAATTGAGCAAGGAGGACATAGGCTTTATTTATGAACATGATGACGACCCTTATCGACTTTTGATTAGTGAATGATTAGGGCTATGTACAGAAGATCAAGGGAGCATGCAAGAATCAGGTATGATCGAGGATCGGAAGTGGTGAAGGAATCAGGGGCAAAGCAGCATTGAAGCGGCTGGGAAAAATCAAGGAAGTTGGGCCCCTTGAGGTTCTAACAAGCTGCAGAGAGGAGACAGGATAATTGACCGAGGTCAACAGTTCTCGCATCTTGATTGGTCCACATATGACGCTACATGACAAAGAGTGGTCTTTATTCAAAAATACATGAATTAAAAATAGTTAATGAATTTATTAAATTTTTGTTATAAAATAAAAATTGTTCATTATTTTATGTAGTATTTTAATACGATTTTTATTTATTTCTATGAGTTAATTTATTACAAGTTACTTTTTACAAGTGTATTTATAAGTATATTGACCTATGTTTTGTATATTTTATTTTTATTTTGTATTTTTGATTTTATTATTTTATTATAATATTTTTTATATTTACAACTTATTAAATATAAATAATTATATTTTTATTGTATATTTCTGATGTATTTGTATAATTAAATAAATAGAGGTATATATTATATAGGTATACGTATTGTATATTCATCTATGCATTTCTATAGAATATTTTATTTTTTTGTTTTTTATGGTTTTATTCTATTCTAAATATGTACATATACTATAAATAATAATTATAAAATTATAAAATAAAATTATAAAAGTAATAAAAAATAAAATGAATATTTTATTCAGGTATACTATACAATTGGGTTGCATCTTAACTCCAAATTAAATAACACCACCTTTATTAAATAGCTAATTAAAAGTTATATACAATTAAAGATGATTTTGATGCATTTTAAGTCTTTATTGAGGAGATACACATCTGGGAAGTTTGGGTTTTAGCTTCTTATTCTGGGTATAAAATGTACACTGTATATTATTTTATATGAAATCAATTTTGTACTTTTCTATACATTTTTATCTACAAATTTCATGAAAAAACTTCTTTTATTTAAGGTTTAAATAAAAAAGAATAAAATAGTTCCCAAAAATAATATATCGATGAATAAATAAGTGGGAATTTTATTGTATATTTGGCCCTTATCTCCCTCCACTTTATTCCTTGTCGAACAAATCAATTATTGACTTGCTTTGGGGGTCTAGGGTCATAGAATACCTTTGGCATTTTATTCCTTTTCTTTTCTTTATTCTGTAATTTTAGCATTAAAAATAGTACTTATATACAATAAATAGAATAAATAATGAATGTTAATTTGTACAAATTAATGCTATCTACGTGCATTTTTGTAGGCCAAAATGATAGAATAAAGGTGTTCCAGATTTGCATCATATAGTGTAATTTTTATAAATTCAGTCTTGCATCCACATAGAGAGTGCTGGGAATCATTGTAAGTATTCCAAATGACTGCATTCATCATAGTTTTCTGCTTGCATTCTGTTTTTAGCTTTCTCCCTCGGTTTTTGACAACTTTGGATTAAAGGAAAAAGGGATTGTACGTTTGGTGATTTATCGTGGTCACCTTAATTCAAGTGATAACCAGCATTAAATTTGGGATTGAATTGATGCATGTGGACACAAGTAATTTTAAATCAAATCAACCTTGTTTTACGAGCAGAAAAACCCTCATTTTATGCAGGTACTTAACCTAAGACTTGGTGGGTGAGGACATATCCCTAAGGTTAGATCCAAAAACCCTGGACGTCCACCCTAAGTTTCCAAGTCTGACTCTTATAGATTTTGGGAGATATAAGTGGTTGCCTCTGACCTTAGAAATACATTTTGGTTGTCTATGCCTATAAGTTCCTTTTGGGGTGTGATATTGAACCTTACAACCTAGGAAGATCACTCCGTGGATTGAGGGCTTATAGGACTTCAACTGGTTGTAGTAGGAGATTTCCTATGTGCCTGTACAAGATTATTTGAATCTTTAACTTAAAATCATCAAGATAAAAATAAGTCGAACTCTTACATCTTTTACCTATTGAGTTGGTGATCATATTCAAAGGGGTTTATTTATTCATCGCTTCCTATACTTGCCTTTGCTAGTTCCTAGCAAGCACTTATGCAATAAGTGCATAAAATAAAAATAAAGAAAAGAAAAAGAAAGAACTTGGATTGATTTTAACTTTCAAACTTATCTTCATATAATCGAAGTTTGGAGCTTTATGTCAGACCTTTGGATTTTAGATGTGGTCAGAACCTTATTGGAAAAAGTATTTTAAACACAACAACCTTCGAGAATCACAAGACTTTGCTCAAGTCTCCTCAATAGCCAGGTCAGAATAAGTAGACTCAAATAGAAACCCTTATGAATATGAATCTATCTTAGACAATGCGTGTGATATGTAGCTCTCCTTGGCTCAAGCGGCAAAAGTCAGTCTTCTCCAACATGGTGACTCTAATTCCCCAATCTAACAACTCTTTCCTTGAGAAGCGGGGTATTCCCTTCTAAGTTTAAGTATAACTAGCTTAAGAAGAGGAGGCAGAGAGAAGAATGGACGATAGCCAGTGTAGCTACCTATCCTAGGATGCTTGAACAGTATAGCCAAGTCATCTGGTTGTAGGATCACAAAAGTATGACTTTGAAGCTCAAGCTTGCTTATTGACTACCCATTTTTCTGGAGTTTTTTTTTGTTTTTTCCCTTTTTTTGAATACTACATACAAAAACAATTACATATAGACTTTTTCTCTTGAGCTAGTAAACTATCCCTCTTTTGAAGCTTTATTGCAACCCACAACTTCTGTCTTTAGACCTCGTCACCATTGGATAGGGTTGGGATACAATGGCCACAAAAGTGTGACTTTCGATGTTTCCATTGGCTTATGTCTCATGCCAGCAAATCTATCCCTCTACCACTTCAACTAAGGTGAGCAAAATGTAAGGTACAAGTGTACAAGCTAGGCCATTATCAATAAGAGTCGTGTGCGTGCTTCGAAATACTCTACTTAGGTAGTCAAGTCGACACTGAACCAAGTCTCGTGATCCCAAATTAAGTCAACTAGACCTGAAGTACCTCTATTCCAGTTTCAACAAAGTTCCTATGATTAAGTAGATTTAAGTTCCAATCAAGCTCCAATCTTCGGATTTTACTTAGACTTGTTCCATTATTAATCACAATCCAAAAAAATGCAAATGTTATGCACAATGCAGGAAATCTTTTTGTGATGCAATTTTCTAATTTTGAACTTTTTATGGATTTTTGAAAAGGTTTTGCAAATTTTTATGCAATTTTTGAAATGATTTTGCAAATGTTTTTGGGTTTTTTCGTTTTGAAAATTTTTAGGGATGTTTCAAAACAAAAGGTTTTAGCAAAGAAAAATAAATACATATATTTGAATGGGATGCAGCTTCATATTTATAAGAGTTGGATGGACGATTGACAGATTGATTGTTAGTAATTTTGTAGGTATGTATATAAAATTTGTAAAGCATTTTTTATTTGTTTGAATGATGTATATATTCCTCAATCTTATTTGAAATTATTTACAGATAATTTTTAAAACTATAGTTCAAAATAATTTTCAAAACATTTACAAACATTTGAAAACCATTTTGCAAAGGTTTCGCAAACAGTATATATAGATTGTTCACAATAATTTTGCAACCATTTTCCAAATCATTTGCAAATAGATTTTCAAAACCTTTTATTTCAAACAAAGAAACAAAAAAATTTACAAAACAAAGCAGTTTTACAAAGGTTGAAAACATTTCACAAATGAATTCCAAATGGGTCAAAACATTTTTCAAATCATTTTGCAAAACATTGTTAACCTGATTTATTAATAAATATATAGAAAGAAATTTTAAAGAAGTATATTCATCATTTTATTAATTTGTTAATGAGTTGTATATATAGTATTTTAGCCATATTATTCAAAAATATGAAAGTATACGTCCTCATAGATTGAAAGGAAAAAAAGAAGACATAACTCGTAATATGTAGAAAAGAGCCTATACTACAACAACTAAAGAATAATGAGTGAAAAAAGTGAGAGATCAAAGTCGATATCGTAAGACAAGGAGGAGGAAGGATCGGTATAGATTCCTCCATATCACTCATAGTCTCAGGAAGATATGAAAATTGAAGAGCATGAGACTCTATATAGCGTGATATCCAGTGGACATAAGGTCGAAAGATCAAGAAAACATAGAATATCACAAGACACAGCTCGCCCTTGCGAGGGTCATCAAGGTGAAAAGACTTAGATGGATCAGAGATCTCAAAAAAATCAAAAGGCTCGATCTCATGATCCACCAAATAGGATACACAACCAAAGATGAGATCGAGTATACAAATCAGAAAACTCTGATTCATGCTCCACTAGATCGGAGATACTAGCAGTGACACCAAGTGCACACAAAATGATGTATCCTCCCGTAAATAACCCTCTTAGACTCATGCATACTAAGTATTGAATAATCAGAACGTAACTCATCCTTGTGAGAGCCATCAAGGAGAGCAGACTCAAAGAAGTCAGATCCATCAGACAGATCAACAGAAGTGGTCTCGGTAGGCGATAGATCATCTAACCAACAGAAGAGACCGAAATACCTCGAAGATGTCACAATCTCCTATAGATAACCCTCAGAGATTACTGTGAACTTGGTGGGGAATAATTAGAAGAACGTGACTCATCCTTGCAAGGACCGTCAAGGAGAGAAGACTCAATGGAGTCCAGACAACTAAGATCTATCGTCTCGTGCTCTGACAGATCAGACACACAATCAGACAGTGAGACCGACAGCTCATATCAGATGTCTCAGTTTCGTCCTCCTCAATGATGGACACACAAACAATGAGTGAAACCGATCGTAAAGAAAATGTTACATTCCCCCACAGATAGTCCTCAGGGAGTAATGCAAACTAAGTCAATGAAAATCATGGTAATGATGTCATCAAATCTCAGGTCCTCGAAAATAATCAGTCAATCACCAGTAGGAGGGCATAAGGCTATAGGAGGAATAAGAGGTCATCGGGGTAATCGCAATGCAGTCCCTCAAATCATCCAAATTAGATGAGATGGATCAAGATATCAGATGGAGATTCTCTAAGTGCTAAATGGGGAAGGGGTGTCAGGGGATGGATGATGGATCAGTCAAGAAGATGAGTGCGATCAGGTGGGTTCCAAGGACCATCACTTAAAAGGACATAAAGAGATCGTACATCAAGCGTCTTAATCAAGATAGGTGGAATCGGCTAGAAGTCACATCATTAAATGATGGATCACATCCTCAATATGGTATGCAAGATCAAAAATATTCAATAAAGAATCACACCTGTAATTGTGCCAAAATCATAATCCTCAATAATATATATGTACATATCAAATTCAGTTCCAACAAAGATAGCACACCAATCTCAGCATCCTCAAATCTGCATGCCTTCCTCAAATAATTCTTGTAACCAAAACCTTGATGCGTGCCTCATCTAATAGCACAACATTCCCGTGCGAAAGAAGGGATGATACTGAAGTTACGAGGAGGGTGGACAAGATAAGAGAAACAAATATAAATTATGGTCCAAAAAGAGAGTCTTCTTGAACCAGACCAGAGATAGGGTGATATGGGTATGGAGACAGCCATAAAATTCGGCTACTAAAGTGAAGTTCAAAACTCAATATCATGACTTACTAAAGAAGATAATGACATAGGCAAAGAAAGGTACATGGACTCAATAAAAAGAAGAACTCAAAAACTCATGGATCTACAAACTCAAACAGTAATGGACCCAAAATCACAATCAATGTACAAGGCAACCTCCATGTTCACCTACTCAACATAGTGAAGACCGAAGATGGTGGTCATTTATCTTTTCCACTTTAGAGTTAGGTGAGCTTCAAAAATAATTGTACGAGCACATAGGTAGGACTGGGATTGGCGCACTAATCCTTAGTGTGTACGTGTCACATATAAAGTGCAGAATACAATGAGGGGGCTGCTCTCCCCAAGACAATGTATCCATTACGTTTATTTTAAAAATCAGGTATTGTTAGTAGTCCCAATTTTATTTTTGATTATCACTTTTTATTGATATTTTTTCAATGTCATCGCCTAACGAGTTTCGAATTCCATTAACATCATAGGTGATCAAAATCGGAGGGAGAAGGTCGGTAAAATCAATGCAAGTCGGGAATCAATGATGCATGCATAGTCACAAGACTTATAGTTCTTCCCAGCTCTCTCTATGTGGTATGCAAAACAGAAGTGAAAACTATGCTATATGGTATACAACCTGATGAAATTGCCCTAGGCGGAATATGCTATTATCATGAAGCACCAGATGCTAACTAGCAAGATATGAGATCTAGGGTCCGATCTCAGAAGCTCATCGGTGTTCACCACAATGGATCCTGCAAGCACTATTTAGAGCTTCTCTCGGTGCATGGTCTCAAGTCTAAATAGTCAACAAATAGATTTGACTAACATGAAAATATAATTATGGCTTTGAACCTTAATCTATCATCAAGCAAATCCTAAGCTAGGGCTCAATCACACATAACAAATGAATATAAAGTCGAAAAACAAAGAAAAAGAAAGCGATGAAAATTCGACAAAAACCGAAGAGGCCCCCAAATAAATAATCACTCGGGCAATGGACCTCATGAAGTAGCACTGTCCGAAAGAGTCCAAATTATTACAATAAATGTCCCTCTCTCTCACTTTTAATTACAAAATAAAATAAAATTATAAACAAATTAATAAAAATGCAAAGAGATTGTCTTCCAGAATTCCTCCAAGTTTTCATTTGGTGCTCTTTCCCGCCAGCTAAGTCAGAAAGCTGGCTCTACCTTGCTTGGGTGCACATGTATTCCTAAGAAGTCCTCCCTCGCATAGTTGTCTCTCAACAAAGTCAAATAAGGAAGAGCGTTAGACAATTTAAAAATAACGCCAAATAAAATGAAGCACAAATAAATGAAAATCTAGATAAGAGAGAAGAAACAAATAAAAAATACAATCTATGTGACATTGCTCCCCAATAACGACACCATTTATTGACACGTTTTTGGTGAGGGTCTAAAAATATCCTCACTAGAAGAATAGCGAAGACAAAGGTATCGCTGAAGAGACCGCTCATGAAAAGTGAATCAGACAACAATCAACCCACAAATGAATATAGTAATGTAAAGAAAAAAATGTGGAGTTAAAATTTATTATTACTCTACAAAATGTGTATAGTGTGTAAGCATGTATAGAGTATAGATCACATGAAGCAAACAGTAGATTGGGCAATAATGCACAAAATTTGTTTCTCCTATAGTCTTTTTATTCTCTTTTTGTATGGGTTTTAATTATGTATTTTTTGGATTTTTGTTTTTATATTTTTTTTTATGTTTTTAATTTTATAATTTTTATTTTCTTTATATATTTTCTTATTTTTAATTCCTTTTTCTTTTAAATATATAATATAGGAATATATATAACTATATACAATAGAATTATATAATTATAAATACTACTAAAAATAATAAAAAATATAGAATTCCATATTTTTAGGGTTTTCATAATTTTTACCTTTTTGTGATTTTGGAGAATTGTGGGTAATTGTTATATATTTTAAAGTAAAAAATCCCAAAAAAGGGATTAAATAAATAAGCTGAATTGATTTCGAGATTTAAAATATCAAATAAAGTCCAAAATTCTTTAAATCAATTTTAATATATAGATAATAATATAAAGAAACTTCAGAAACAAAATTAAATTTTTTGGGATTTTTTTTATAATTTTTCCTCTTTTTATACTTAGTTTGGAGCTTTTTAATTTTTTATCTTTATCTTTTCTATTTTTAGGTATTTTGATCTGAATATTCAAAATAGTAAAATACACAAAATATTTTTTTTTGTAATATTTCAAAATGTTTTTATATTTTTTTGGTAATTTTTAATTCAAACATAGACAAAAACGTGCACTTTTGATTTTTAGTAAATAGTTAAAATACCAAAATGTAAAAAAATATATGTGGAGTACATGCTAGCAAGAATCTAACCCTATTTTGGGATAATTTTTGGAGCACGGAAGATATTTTTAATAAATGAAATAGAAGCACAAAAAACATGAACTAGCAGGGGTACATTTGCTATTAAAAAATGAAGTTAGGGCTCAATATGAAAAATACCCAAAAGTTCTCAACTAATATTTACATTTTATTGACTAAACTGAAATATAAAAAGTCTGGACTGGACCCATATCCAATATCAATAAACATTAGGGGTCTCTATGCATATTTACAATTTTATTTACACTACAAAATTTATTTACAGAACTAATACAAAATAACCAAAAAATGTGGGAGAGAATGTGTAAGTTACCCCCAATAGTACGCATGTGCATGGTTGTGATTGTCTCAATAAAACACGTATCACCGTTTGAATGATCGATACCCCTTCGAATTTGATATCCAAGATTAGATCATGTGCAAGGATCCTACGGCTGGGGCTCTGAAGATTGGATGTGTCCTGTGCAATCTGGCAGGGGACCTTGAACGGATGGCTGAAAGGGCGCTTGGAAGAACACATGAAGAACATGGCTCTGGGCCACTTATATCACTCATATCTCGCA
The DNA here is from genome assembly GCA_037367405.1 of Ottelia alismoides. NCBI lineage: Eukaryota > Viridiplantae > Streptophyta > Magnoliopsida > Alismatales > Hydrocharitaceae > Ottelia > Ottelia alismoides. The sequence goes on from JAZKJV010006661.1 coordinate 617,331, forward strand.
CCTCCAATCTCTTCTTTTCCTACAGCGATGGGGAAAAGCTTGTTTGGGATGATCCATGGCTCAGGGAGTCCTAATAAAGGTCTAGAACTCATCAGAGGAGCTCTGGCATGTGTGGGCACCAAGAGGTCTTCTTGGAGCAGCTTTAGCCCTCAGATGGGCTCTGTGAGTCCTGCAAAAGCATGGACAAACACCACAAAAAAGGCGGAGGTACTCAGATTTTATTTGGATGTTTTCAAGGCAAAATGGCAGATGGATGGAGAGGTCCGGTGAGCGACGGAGGTAGGACCTTGATCTCCAGATCGAGGGGTGATATAGGTTGCCGGCGAGTGGAAGATGTGGAGAAATGTTAGGGGAAGTAATGAGGTGGTAGTGGTGGTCGGAAAAAGGGTAGAATGGTGAATTACAATGGCTGGAGCATTAGATCTCCGGTGAGATCTATTATCTAATTCCCAAGATAAACAACCAGCAAAGCATAAAATAAAAGCATAACATGAAACTTAACATCTAAATCTACCTAAAAATGTAAAATTGCACAACTCGAACCTGACCGAGAAGACAAGGCAGGATGAGCCAAAGCTCCGCTGTGGGTCACCTCTCCTCCTCCGTGAGCCACTCATGAGCCTTAGTGGTACACCATCTGTCATCTGGTGATACTCTTGACCGAGGGTGGAAGGTTTTAGGAATAAAAAAGGGACTAAATTGAGTGATGAGGATGAAGGCTTTATTTATGAACATGATGACACCCTTATTGACTTATGGTTAGTGATTGATTTGGGCTATGTACAGAAGGTCCATGGAGCAAGAGAGAATCAGAGATGATCGAGGATCAGAAGTTGTGAAGGGCTCGAGGGTGAAGCGGCATCGGAGCGGCTGGGAAAAATCAAGGAAGTTGGGACGCTTGAGGTTCTGACATGCTACAAAGAGGAGATAGGACAATTGACCGAGGTCAATAGTCCTAGCATCTTGATTGGTTCACATAGGATTCTACAAGACAAAAGAGCGGTCTTTATTCAAAAATAAATGAATTAAAAATAGTAAATGATTTTATTAATTTTTTGTTATAAAAAAATTGTCTATTGTTTTATGTAGGATTTTAATATGATTTTTATTTATTTTTATGAGTTAATTTACTAAAAGTTACTTTTTACAAGTATATTTATAAGTATATTGACATATGTTTTGTATATTTTGTTTTTATTTTGTATTTTTGATTTTATTATTTGATTTTCATATTTTATATATTTATAATATACATAAATATATTTTTAATTTTTCTGATGTATTTTGTACACTTAAATAAATAGAGGTATACATTATATAAGTATAAGTATTGTATATTCATTTATGTATTTAATAGACTATTTTATTTTTGTGTTTTCTTTATTGTTTTATTATATTATAAATATGTACATATACTATAAATAATATTTAAAAAATTTAAAAAATATAAAATTATAAAAAATAAAGAATAAAAAATGTATATTTTATTTATGTATAATATACAAATAGGGGTCCAAAACCTAACTTTTGCATCTTAACTCTTAATTAAATAATACAACTTTCATTAAATAACTAATTAAAAGTTATATACAATTAAAGGAGATTTTGATGCATTTTGAGTTTTTATTGAGGAGATATGAGGCTGGGAAGTTTAGATTTTGGCTTTTTATTCTGTGTAAAATGTACAACGTATATTATTTTTTAAATCAATTTTATATTTTTCTATACATTTTTATCTACAACTTTCATATAGAAAGTTTCTTTATTTGATGTTTAAATAAAAAAGATTAAAATAGATCCAAAAATTGATTTATTGATGAATAAATAAATGAGATTTTTATTGTATATTTAGCCCTTATCTCCCCTTCTTTATTCCTTGTCGATCAAAACAATTATTGACTTGCTCTCGGGGTTTAAGGTCATAAAATACCTTTGGTATTTTATTCTTTTTCTTTTTTTATTTATTGTACAATTTTTGCATTAAAAATAGTATTCTAAATATAATAAATAGAATAGATAATGAATGTTAATTTGTACAATTTTATGCTATTTACATACATTTAGCTAGGGTTTTTAAGGTCAAAATGATAGAATAAAGGTGATGAAATGGATATTCATCAGCAAGGTGGCGAGGTGGTTGGCGAGGTGGAACAAGGTTGGAAATGAGTTGAAACAATGGGAATGATGGTGGCTGAAGGTCGAGAGTCCAAGGAAGGCTAAATCCTAATATAGACTAAGACAGTAATCAAAACACGAAACTAAATGCATAAAACATAATCTAAGGGATAAATCTACCGAAACAGCTAGGAAAGATGACCTCAAATAGTAGGAAGCCATGAGATGAAGTACCTCACGATGAGGTTCGCCGAATATGGTGGAATCAACTTCCTACCATGCCTTTCTTTACTGCAAGCGGATGGAGAGAACTCATGTCACGAGCATCGATCCGGAGCATGAGAGGAGGAGGCAAAATGGGGGCAAAAAGGGATTCCCAAAAATTCAAGCAAGGAGGAGGCTTGGGATTTGTACAGGTGGTAAACGATGGGAAAGATCGAGCCAAAGCGCCTGATTCAATGACACAATCCTTGATGAGACGATGGTGCGTGAAATAGCAAGAATCAAGGACAAAAGTTGTATAAGAATCAATCTGAATAGATGAATGCATCAATCGAAGAAAAAGTGAGAAAATGGGTCAAAGCTCAGTTCTAACAGGTCTAGGACCTAGGGAGAAGAGTTGACCGGGGTCCACTCTTTACCCACTCTGGTTGGTCCACGTGGACCAACCAAAAAAAGGCTGAGATGAAATTATTCTAAAATCAATAATAAATAGTAAATTGATTAATTAATTTTAAGTTGTAAAATAAAAATATTTATTGTTTTCTTTATTATTTTAATATGATTTTTATTTAATTTTACAAGTTGTTTTATTACAAGTTACTTTTTAGGGTTTCATTTATAGGTATATTTTACCTTTGTTATGGATATTTTATTTTTATTTTGTATTTTATATTTTATTAATTTATATACATAATTTATATATTAATAACTTATATATATTGTATTTTTCTGATGTATTTTGTAGACTTAAATACTTATTATATAGGTATAAGTATTGTATATTCATCTATGTATTGTTGTATATTATTTTATTTTAGTATTTTCTTTAAAGTTTTATTTTACTCTAAATATGTACTTATACTATAAATAATATTTATAAAACTATAAAGTTCTAAAATTTTAAAAATTATAAAGAATAAATAAAATGAAATATTTATTTTGGTAATCTATACAATTGGGGTCCAAAACCTAACTTTCTCATCTTAACTCGAAATTAAATGAAACCACTTCATTAAATATCTTATTAAATGTTATATACAATTAAAGTGATTTTGTTACATTTTGAGTTAATATGGAGAAGATATGGGTCTGGGAAGTATGAGTTTTGGCTTTTTATTGTGAGTATAAAATGTATGTTATGTATTATTTTTGTGTGAAATCGATTTTATATTTTTCTATGTATTTTTGTCTACAACTTTCATGTACAAAGTTTCTTTATTTGAGGTATAAATAATAAAGAATAAAATGGGTCTCAAAAATGTAATATTGGAAGTTAAAAATTAGGGGGTTTTATTATATTTTTGTCCCTTATCTCCCCCTACTTTATTCCTTGTCGACCCAGTCATCAATATGCTTAGCTCTCAAGGTCTATGGTCATAAAATGCCTTTGCCATTTTATTTATTTTTCTTTTCTTCATTCTTTTATTTTAGATTTAAGCAATGTATTTTATACAAAATTTACATAATAAACAGTGAATGTTAATTTGTAAAAAATAATGATATTTACATGCATTTATCTAGGGTTTAAAGGCCAAAATGAAAGAATAAATTTAATGAAATGGAGATTTATTAACCCACTATACTTGCCTTTGCTAGTCCCTAGGAAACATTTATATAATAACTGGAGAAAATTAAAATTAAAGAAAAGAGAAAGAAAGAAATTGGATTGATTTTAATCTTCAAAGTTGTCTTCATAAAATTAAAGTTGGAGCTTAAGTCGGACCTTTGGATTTTAGGTGCTGTCGAAAATTATTGAGAAATGGATTTGAAACACAAAAGCCTTTGAGAATCACAAAACCTTGCTCAAGTCTCCTCAATAGTCAGATCATAATAAGTCAACTCATATGCAAACCCTTATGACTATGAATTTATCTTGGACAATGTGTGTGATATTTAGCTCTCCTTGGCTAAAGTAGTAAAGTCAATCTTGTCCAACATGGTGACCCTAATTCCCTAATCCAATAACTCTTTCCTCGAGAAGCGGGGTATTCCCTTCTAAGTTCAAGTGTAACCAGCTCAAGAAGAGGAGGTGGAGAGAAGAATGGACAGTAGCCTGCGTAGCTACCTATCCTAGGATGCTTGACCAGTGTAGCCAACTCATCCAGTTGCAGGCTCACATTTATATGACTTTAAAGATCAAGCTTGCTTATTTACTATACAAATATATACATACTCCGGTAGGAATTTTATTTTCAATATAGTATGTCTATATTTTAGAGATTTTTATTTTCCATTTTTTTGAATACTATATAAATAAGCTTTTACATATGGACTTTTTCCGCTTGAGACGGTAAACTATCCCTCTTTTGAAGCATTATTGCAACCCACCACTTCTATCTTTAGACATCATCGCTATTAGATTGGGTTGGGGTAAAATGGTGATAAATGTGTGACTTCCGATATTTCCATTGTGTAATTAATTGAAATGTAAATTATATTTTGTTTTGGGTTGTGAATGTGATTCATAAATTTCCAATGGCAAGATTGCAATATTCTCAAAATTAATTGTGAAATATTTTTGTAGAATAAATCACAACAAAAGTTGTTCGAAAATATGGGAGATTTTCATTGAGATATGCAATCTCGTGAGATTGCATGAGATTACCTCCACCATGTGGTCATGGTGGACGACCACCAATTGCCACAAGGAAATTGGTAGCAGTCCTACCCATTCCTTATGGGGAGCAATCTCCATACTAATCTCTCCATATTTGTATGATTTAATTTAGGATTGAATTGTATTTGATTTATCAAATATATTTGATCTAAATTAAATTATTAGTTGTTGGCTTTTACCAACAACAATCTTGACCATTAGATTAAACATAAATCAATCTCATCCATTGATTTTATGTATCCCATGGATTGTGATCCATGGATCCCAAAACCCTATAAATAGAGAGGCATACCATGCTCTCTAGGGTAATGCAATAGAGACACACATCTCTCTCTCTCTCTCCTTATTCCACACGTCAACCCTTTTCTCCCCTTCTCCATTGGTGGCCGTCCACCAAGCCCTAGAGGAGGAGCTTTGTCGTCGCTTCTACACTACACCGTCGCCTCGACGTTCTTCGGCTCTCCATCTTCTTTGGAATGCTACACTTACGAAGAAGGTGTTTGATCTCATACGACGATATCAGGAATTCACCGTGATTGGATCAACTTGTTGGATTGCGAGGATCACGCGACTCATCCCCGCGCTCGCAAGCGTCTTCTCCGATGATCGGACTTGAGACAGGAGGACTCTTTTCGTAGAGACTCGATCAACCATGCTACAAGAGGTATTCCTTCATACTTGATGTGGTTCTATATGAAACGATCCGAGAATGGTTCTTGGATCATGTGGTTTCATCGCATGGAATTTTTTTAAATTCCGCTGCATAGAACAACTAGTCCGACTAGTCATTCTTCGTCGTATTCGATACGACACTCACACTTCCATGATGCGCTTGAGGATTATTCCATATCCTTCAAGTGGTATCAGAGCCAGGTTGAAGGTTTTGGATACGATCCATAAACCTAGGATAACTTGGGTTCGTTAAGGTTGCGAAAGTATTTTGTCGCATTTCATTTTCGCACATCTGTTTAGTGAATAAATTAAGCCCTGTTTAAAATGTTTAAATACGAATTAATCACTTGTATTTTATTTCCATTAAATAAGGAAACCATAGGATCTGAGTTTACGTAATTTGGATTCCGTTTGCTTGAGATATTGTTGTTTTAATGAACATGTATTCACTGTTGCGGGAACTGCGAATCATAACATGATTAATGAGTTAATTACTATTTTGCTCCGCCTAGAAATGTGTGAAATATCACTTAGGTTCTCGCCTAAATCAAATTAGCAATCTTTGAAAATTGATTTTGTCTAATTTGGATTTAAATTGATTGAGATATGTTAATTTTAGTAAGCAGGGGTCACTGTTGAAATTACATTCCTAATGAAGAACCATGTGACTGTCAATTAGTAAAATTAATTATTAATTTCATGAAATATTTATGGAAAATATTTGAAAAATATTTAATGATTAGTACTTTCTTAATTGACTTGGCCTCAACCAATGAATTGATTAGATTTGATATAGATCATAATTGGAAACCCAATCAACAAACAACTTGCTTGAATAGGATTGGGAATTTGTCTAGCAAATTTCCTTATAATCAAAAAATGTTTTGATTATTACTATATGGTATAATTTCGGTTGAAGAACCGATGATCATCTCAAGTACACATTGATCTATTTGGCATTATCCTTTCCTGAGTTGGATATGGTGTCTAGTCGGGGAGCGTTGGGGTAGCTGGTCGCACCGGTTGCGGTCTATCCCGCTCCCATCAGTACTGGCCATGACAGCGGGTAGGGACTCGATAATGCCGGAGAAATAAAGGTGTATTTTTGTAATTATTAAAATTCGAATTAATATGTACTTTGAGATAATACCATATATATTCAAGTAAAACAATCAAGTTTGTGGATTGAATTGGATTGATAATTGATTTAATGAGATTAAGTTAATTATATCCAATTAAAAACAATCTATTATGAATAGACGTGTATTTCCCTTGGAAGAAGTAATTACATGAATATGATTCATAATAATTAATTAAAATTTGAATATGAAGTGGAGGATCACATAAGTGACATTCATGGTCTCCCGTCAAGGCGAAGGGTTCCGTCGCCAGATATTTTATGTAGGAGATGCATGTCCGAAGTGACAGCTCCTACATACGTGTTTAACCCAAAAATCGGTGATCTAAATATGTCTCGCACAAGGTGGAGACAAAGTCACTGTGGCAACCGCACGAATCCTGGATTAAAACAACAATTAACCCACAACAGAAATCAAGCAATGAAAAGTGGTACGGAGTTAAAATTTATTATAACTGTACAACAAAGATGTGTATAGGTGCAAGTATGTGTAGAGGTCGAACACAGGGAGCAGACAGGTAGAACGGGGCAAAAATGCACAAAATGTGTGTGTGTGATCAAGTGTCTATCTATGCTATTTTTTGTGGGTCTTTAATTCTATATTTTTTGTTTAATTTTTAATTTTATATTATTATATTTTTTTATTTAGATTTTTAATTTTCTGGTTTTATATTTTCTTTTTATATTTTATATTTTTTATATTCTTTTTTCTTTAAATAGAATATATACAAAGTAAGAAAAGTGAAAGATAAGGTATTTATAAAAATAGGTAAAAATAAGGAAAATTCAGAGTATAAAATGTTTTTGATCTTTTTATAATTTTCTAATGTTTTTATGATTTTTCTAGATTTTTATTAATTTTTTTGGTATTTTTAAAGTCAAAAATACTGAAAACAGGAAAGAAAATAAAAGTCTGAAACTAAAATTGAGAAATAGAATAGTAAATAGTAACAAAAATTCTCCAAATTAATTTTAAATTAAAGATAATGAAACAAAAAATTTAGAAAAAGAATTTTATTTTTAGGATTTTTTATGAATTTTTAATATTTTTATGAAGGTTTTTAGATTTTTTATATTTTTAGGAGTTTTCGTTTATATTTTTTATGATTTTTGGACTGGAGTTAAAAGACATTAAAATAGGCAAACTACATTTTTTGGGGAATTTTCGAAGGCATTTTTATAATTTTTATGGATTTTATAATGCAAACAATGTTGAAAATGTGTGTTTTTGAATTTTTATAAATATTAGAATGCAATAAAAATGCAAAATAAAAATATGACGTGATAATATGATGCAGCAGGAGCTTAACTCTATTTTTGGGGGATTTTTCGAATTTTGTAGACGCATGAAGTAAATAAAAGAAGCAACAAGAAAATGCATGCTGTAGGGGCAATTTTGTAAATACCAAAAAGTTGAAGGGGCTAAGTGCAATTTGTCTAGAAAATATATACTGCAATTAAAAGTTTTAGACTATAGGCTAATATGCAAAGTTCCTGGCGTTGTTTTGCAAAAAACTACCCACGCACATGCGATGCACGCGCCTGGGGTGGACTGAACTGCAATATTTCAAAACTTCAGGTTCGAAGCGTACGTGAGGTGGCTGAACGAGGTGGCTTCGCCTGGAGCTGTTCCCTGGGCTCGATGGGGCTCGATTGAGCCTCGTTGGGCTTGTTTCCTGCAGGGGTTAGAAGCGGAAAGCAAAGGCGAAGCACCCGGTAGTTTCAAATGCGTGAAAGGAGTGATGGTGCGTCGAGGCGAAGAAGCTCCGGCGAATGGTGGAGAGGAAGCTTTGAATCGCTCGATTCGTGAAAAATCGAGGTGAATGGACATGCGTGGGGTGAAGGACGGATTAAGGGGAAGAAGATGGAGGCGTGAACAGGGTGAATCGATGATCAAAGTAGCTGGAATAGGGTGGCGGATCGGAGCTCCGCCATATAGAAAATTTGGATTTCACGACTAAGGATCAAACTAAATCAAAAACTACTATTATCCTATCCTAACCCAAGATTACTCTACAAAACGAAACAAAAAGAAGGGGGAAGAATTCACCGTGACACCTGAAGCGAAATCTTCGAGCGGAGCTCCGGTGAGGGATGGATCACCGTCGATTCAACTCCAACCCACGCCAAATCGGGTGCGATCAAAGCCTGCCGTCACCAGGTATCAGATACACTCAAGATTGGGGCGTAAAATTAGAGGAAGAGGGATCAAAGGAGGGAGGAAGGTCAGAGGAAAATATTTAAAGGTTTGACCACCGAGTGGGGAGGTCCCAAAGATCGAGGAATATCTTGTGAATCGGTGACCCACACCCCTAGAAAACACTAGGGCGTGAATCATGGATAGTTGGGCCACAAAAGTCATGAAGAAAGAATCATGAAAGGAGGGAGGAGGTGTCCTAGAAAATCCGTCAAAATAGACAAAAACCATGTCTGACGTACTGGCAGAGGGCGGGTCAGACAGTTGACCTGTGGTCAACTGTCAGACTCACCTGGTTGGTCCACGTGGACCAACCAGGAAAACCTCTAAAAAAGATTTGAAAATTAATTTAAAAATAGTAAATATTTAATTAATTTTAGATTATAAATTAAAAAATGTTTATTATTTTATAAATTATTTTATGGTGATTTTTATTTATTTTTTTGAGGTCAAAAATAACAAATTACCTTTTTAGGCTTATATAGGTATATATATCCATTTATTTTAATGATTTATTTTTATTTTGTATGTTAATTTATTTATTTTTGTTTATTAATTTATAAATTTATAGAATATTTTTATATACTTAAATATATTTTTTTATTTTATTTTTCTGAAGTATTTCGTACACTTAAAAAAAGTATTAAATATATAGGTATGTGTACAGGTATTATACCTGTGTAAGTTATATACAAGTAGTTTTATTTTGTGTTTCCTTTGTGTTTTTATTTTGATTTTAATATACAGATATATTATAAATAATATTTACAAAATTATAAAAACATAAATTATAAAAAGAATGAATAAATAATAAAATGAATATTTTAATACGTACAAGTATACAATAGGGGTCCAAAACTCAACTTTCAAACCGTAGCTCCACCAAATATGAAACCACTGCCATTAAATAGCTTATTTTAAATTATATACAATTAATGGTTAGTTTGACACTTTCAAGTTTTTGTTTGGGAGATAATGGTCTGGGAAGTTGGGATTCTGGGATTTTATTCAGGTCATAACTTTTTATCTGTACATTATTTTTGAGTGAAATCAATTTTGTATTTTTCTTTATTTAATTATCTACAACTTTCATGTATAAAGTTTCTTTATTTGAGGTATAAAAAGTGGAACCAAAAATAGGTCCCAAAATGAATAAAGAATGAATAAAATAAAAGGAATTTTTATTGTATTTCGGCCCTTAACTCCCCCTACTTTATTCCTTGTCGACCTAGTCATCGAGATGCCTAGGTCTCGGGGTTGCGGGTCATAAAATATTTACAATATTTTATTCTTTTTCTTTTCTTTTCATCATTCTATAATTTTTGCATTAAAAACAGTATTTTATGCATAATTTGCACAGACATGCATGAATGCTAAAATGCTTGAATTAAGCCTATTTACACGCATTTACTAGGGTTTTTAAGGCCAAAATGATAGAATAAAGATGATGAAACGTAGATTCATCATCCCCCTATACTTTCCTTTGCTACTCCCTAGCAAACACTTATGCAATAAGTGCAGAAAAGAAAAACAAGGAAAAGAAAAAGAAGAAATGTGGATTTAGTTTAATTATCAAACCTGTCTTCACAAAATCAAAGTTTGGAGCTTAAGTCAGACCTTTGGAATTTTAGTGCGGGCGAAACCTTAACGAGAACCAGACTTGAAATCCAACAGTCCCTGAGAATCCCAAAACTCTGCCCAAGTCTCCTCAATAGCCAGGTCAGAAATATCTCAACTCATACGCAAACCCTTACGACTATGAATCTGACTCGTACAGTGTAAGTGATGGTGGCTCTCCCCAACTAGAATGACAAAGAGACTGACTTCTCCAGCATGACAACCCAATGATTCCCCAATCCAATGACTCCTTCCTCGAGGAGCGGGGTATTCCCTTCTAAGTTCAAGTGGCAACCAACTCAAGAGGAGGGGGTGAAGAGAAGAATGGACGGTAGCCAGTGTAGCTACCTATCCTAGGATGCAAGACCAGTGTTGTCAAGTCATCCAGCTGCAGGCTCACATATTTGACTTTGGAACTCGAGCTTGCTTATTGGCTTTACAACATACTTTTGCAGGCATTTTTTTATTTTTTTTGTACATGCCTGTCTCTTTTTTTTGAAATAATATATATAACAGCATTTACATAAGGAGTTTTTCCCCTTGAGCCAGTAGACTATCCCTCTTTTGAAGCTTTATCACAACCCACACTCTCCTATCTTTAGAATTCCTCATCACTGGACGGGTTGGGGTGCACTTCCCTCCCTAGAGGAGGACAAGTGTTTCCACTTGTGTGCATCTCATACCGGCAAATCCAATCCCCTCATCACCCCAACTGAGTTGAGCCATGTGAAAGGTGCATGTGTCCAAGTTAGGTCATTATCAACAAGAGTTGTGCGTGTGCTCCAAAATACTCTACTTAAGCAGTCAAGAATCCATTGAACCAAGTCCCGTGATCCTCAAAGAATTTATCCAACTAGACCTGAAATACCTCAATTCCAGCTCCTATAAGGATCCAGTTAATTAGGTAGATTTTAAGATCCAATCAAGCTCCAATCTCCGGATTTTACTTAGACTTGTTCAACCATCAAACTTAATCCGAAAAATGCTCATGCTATGCAAATGATATGCAAAATGCAGAAAATATTTTTGTGATGCAATTTTCAAGATTTTGAACTTTTTATGGATTTTTGAAAAGATGATGATGATGATGATGATGATGATGCATGTGCGTTTTTTTGTATTTTTCAAAAAGATTTTTCAAATGTTTTTTTATTTTAGTTTTGCAAATGTTTTTGGGATTTTTTAAAACAAAAAGATTTTGGATGAAAACTAGGGTAAAAGTATTTACACGGGAGAGCTTCTTATATATACAAGAAGTGGATTTTAAGAATTTAAAAGGTAAGTGGTCAATTTTATACATATATAAAGGATTTTGGTGTGATGTATGTATTCCTCAAACTTATTTGAAAATCATTTTTCAAACAATTTTTGAAAACTATAGTCCAAAATAATTTTTACAAATATTTTACAAACATGTACACATATTTGAAAATAGTTTTGTAGAGGTTTTTCAAACAGTATAGATAGATTTTTCAAAATATTTTTGCAACCATTTTTCAAACCATTTGCAAATTATTTTTCAAACATTTTATTTCACACAAAGAAAATAATTTTTTACAAACAACACATTTTTACAAAGGTTGAAAACATGTAACAAAACTTTTTCAAAATAGTTTTCAAAAGATTTTTCACAAAGATTTTCAAACTATTTTTCTAACATTTTGCAAAAAACATTTTCACCTAATTTATTAACCAGTAAGTACAAAAAGAATTTGAGGAATGATAACATCTTTTTATTACGGTTTTTAATGAGTTTTAAAGAATCATTAGCCATATTTATTAGGAAAATACAAAAGTACGAGTTATGGCTAAAGTATATACGTAGTGTATATGACCCCCCTATACTTAGCTTGAGCTATGTCCTCGTAGATCAGAGAGAAAATGAGAAGACATAACTCGTACTGAGTATAGAAAAGCCTAAAGAATAAGCGAATGAACAAATGAACAAAAGAATGAGAAGTTGACCATCCCTCCTATACTTAAGATCAAATAATCCTAAGTATAGCAGACTGTACACAAAGCAGGGAGGGTCAAGGGTGGGAATGAACAGATCGTACTCAGATTGTCTCCCCCTATACTTAGGGTAAGATATCCCTAAGTATAGACAAGAAGAGGAGACAATGGAGAGGATCGAAATGAATGGAAGAATTCGGGGTGCACACCCCCCTATACTTAGGACAAAGTACGTCCGAAGTATAGAAGACTATCTACAAGGGACGACATCTTGTGATATATACAGAAGATAGAAAAGGAAAAGAAGAAAAGAAGAAAAGATATGAAAAACTCGGGATGTGCATCCTCCCTACACTTAGGATGAAGTACATCCTAAGTGTAGTAGTGATGAAAGGGATGACATCATGTCGGTAGAATAAGATAAAAGAGACTGAAAAGAAGAAAAGTCATTCAAAAATGTTTTCCTCTGCTTGGCCTTCCTCTGCCTCTTCGGAGATATCCGGCTCATCCCTGTAGATTACTTGAATAGAGTCAACGACAGACATGAATGTATCATGTTCAAGGTTGGGCTTCAGAAGATGTCCATTGACTACAAATGGTTGTGCGTCAGTTGACAAATTGGATATCAATACACTTCCATTGTCATGCACCTGCCTAACAATAAACGGCCCGGTCCATTTGCTCTTCAATTTACCTGGAAAGACCTTTAATTTCGCATCAAACAACCACACCTTCTGACCTGGCTTGAAGGACAAGCGGCGGATATGCTTATCATGCCACATTTTGACTTTCTCCTTGTACTTCAGGCTGTTGTCATATGCATAATCTCTGAATTCCAATAATCTGTTCAGATCCGATTTTCTGTTCTTCCCTACTTGCTCGGAATCCAAATTACATGTGTTGATGGCCCATAAAGATTTGTGAATTAGTTCAACGGGCAGATAACTTGGCTTGCCATACAGAAGGTGGTAGGGAGACGTTCCTAAGGGTGACTTATACGCTGTTCTATAAGCCCAAAGAACAAAATCAAGCAGCTGAGACCAGTTCTTGCGATCGGACGCACAAGCTTCTATAGAATTGTCTTGATCTCCCTGCCTGAACATTCATCTAAGCCATTGGACTGTGGGTGGTAGGGAGAAGCAACATGATGTTCAATGCAGAATTCCTGGGTCAGCTTCTTCACCCATCTGTTTATGAAATGACTACCCCCATCTGATATGAGAATCTTGGGAATCCCAAACCGTGTTATAATGTGATCTCTCAAGAATCGACAGACAGTCCTACTATCGACGGTTCGGGCGGGAATAGCCTCCACCTAGCGACTTACATAGTCGACAGCAAGCAGAATATATTCATAGCCCTAGCTATTGTGAAATGGGCCCATAAAGTCGATGCCCCATGCGTCGAAGACGTCTGATATCTGAATGAATTTCAGAGGCACCGTGTCTCTCATTCCTATGGTTCCGCCCATTTTCTGACAGTCAGTGCAGCATTTGACATAGTCCTCTGCATCTTTGAATAATGAAGACCACCAGAGGCCACTTTGAAGAACCTTTGTTGTCGTTCGTATGCCTGAATGATGTCCTCCAGAATCTTGATCATGACATAAGGTGAGGACACTTGGGATTTCCTCATGAGGAATGCACCTTCTCCAGATACAATCTTCCCCCTCACGAAATAAATATGGATACTCCCACTGGTAAAAATGGATTTTAGACAAGAATCTGTCTATTTTCAACTTCGGCCAATCCTGTGGGATTCTCTTGGTCACCAGATAATTCACGATGTCTGCATACCAAGGAAGCGAGGTGACTGAAAGAATTGCCTTATCTAGAAAGGTCTCTGTGATTTGCTGCAGGTTCAGCTCATGAGATTCTGGCTCAGGAAGCCTTGATAGATGATCGGACACACATTCTTTACCCCAGGTTTATCTTTAATTTCCAAGTTAAATTCCTGGAGGAGAAGGATCCGCCGGATAAGACGGGGTTTGGCATCCTTCTTCTGTTGTAAGTATCGAATGGCCGAATGATCAGTGTAAACGATTACTTTGGATCCAAGGAAGTAGGATCTGAACTTTTCCATGGCAAAGACTACCGCTAGCAGCTCCTTTTCAGTGACAGTGTAGTTTCGCTGAGCTTCCTCGAGCGTTCGGCTAGCGTAGTGAATCGCGAATGGTACATTATCTTTCCTCTGTCCAAGTACAGTATCAATGGCATAATCTGACGCGTCGGTCATTATCTCGAAAGGTTGAGTCCAAATCGGTGGCTGCAAGACAGGGGCCTGTGTGATGAGTTCTTTCAGCTGATGAAAGACAAGGAGCACACGGTCATCCACAATGAATTCATTCTCCTTGCCGAGCATTTCAGTCAACGGTCTGGCCAGCTTGCTGAAATCTTTGATGAATCGTCGGTAAAAATTGATATGGCCTAAAAATGACCTGACTTGTTTGATTGTTGTAGGTGGCTCAAGTTTGGAAATTACCTCTACCTTGGCTGGGTCATCCTCCATGCCACGTTTAGAAACAATGTGATCCAACACAATTCCTTCGGTCACCATGAAGTTGCTCTTCTCCCATGAGAGCACAAGATTTACTTCGCAGCACCTCCGCAAAACTCGGTCTAAATAATCCAGACATTGATAGAATGAATCCCCGAAGACCGAAAAATCATCCATAAAGACCTCGAGAAAGTTGCCCACCATATCGGCAAAAACTGCAAGCATACACCTCTGAAATGTGGCTGGGGCATTGCAAAGCCCGAATGGCATCCGTCTGAAGGCATATGTACCAAAAGGACAGGTGAACGTGGTCTTCTCTTGATCTTTAGGAGTAATAGCAACTTGATTGTATCCAGAGTATCCATCCAAGAAGCAGAAGTATTCCTTCGCGGCCAGTCTCTCCAAGATCTGGTCGATGAAGGGTAAAGGGAAGTGGTCCTTCTTGATGGCGAGGTTAAGTCTTCTGTAGTCCACGCACACTCACAACAAAGTGGGTACTCTGGTTGCGATCTCCTCTCCTTTATCATTCTTCACAATGGTGATCCCTGATTTCTTTGGCACAACATGCAGAGGGCTCACCCATTTGCCGTCAGAGATGGGATAAATAAATCCCTCATCACACCATTTCTGGATTTCTTTCATAACAACCTCCCACAGGTTAGGATTTAATCTTCTTTGAAGTTCTCGAGAGGGCCTGCAATCTTCTTCCAGAAAAATGCGATGCGAGCATAGTGATGGATTGATCCCATGGAGATCCGAAGTTCGCCAGCCTATTGCCTTGCGGTTGCTTTAAAGAACCTCCATCAGACGAGATTCTTGGTCTTCGGTCAGGTGTGCATTGATAATGACCGGGTACATGTTTGGTTCTCCCGCAAGGAAGGCATATTTCATGTTGGAGGGCAAGGGTTTCAACTCTGGTGGGATCTGAGATGCTTCAGATGTGACCTCAGCTATTAATGTAGGTGGCGATTCTTTCATTTGTTCGGTGTCCACCATACCCGGTTCTACCTCTTCACTCAGATTTTGACAGAATGCTTCAATGATTTCCTCTTCATCAGAAGATTCTTCAACAGTTTGCTCTTGGTTTTGAAGGCACATATCCTCCATGGCAGTCTCATTCAGCACATCAGCGAGTTCCTCATCATGATCGATAAGGAGAAATTCGACTGTGGTCTCCACTCCCTCCTCGGGGTAGAGGAGTTCATGGATCTCATTGTCATCCAAGAACAAGTTGGTGTCTTGAATTTCTGCTAGAAAGTCGCAGTCGTCAGAATACTCAATCGCCCTTGCACATGATGCAGATGTTCGTTCAGCTGGTGCTCCCTCAGGCAGGGTCTCCACTCTTATTGTTTCGTTGCCAGCGCCAAAAGTTATTTCTCCAGTCCCATAATTCACTACTGCGTTCGACGTCCGCAAGAATGGTATTCCAAGTATCATTGGGGTAAGGAGTAATAGAGCGGGGACGTCCATATCTAGTACCACAAAATCGATTGGGAACTGCTTTCCCTGAACCGTAACTATCACGCCCTCCAACAGGCCCCTAGGTCGCTTGACTGATTTGTCTGCAAACTGCAGAATCATCTTTATAGGCTTGAGCGGTACTAGTCCGAATTCTGTAAGCAGAGAAGCTAGTATCAGGTTGACGGAAGACCCGCTGTCGAGAAGTGTTCGTTCAAATTCCTGGTTGAACATTTGACATCGCACAAGAGGTGCTCCCATATCCGGCATTTTATCCGGGAGGTTGCTGATTGCATTAACTGTGGCCATTATAAGGATATGCTTTTCGAGCTTACCACCTTTGCTCCTGGAGTTGTGAGGGTGAGGTCTGCGCTTGGTTGTACATGCATCTTTCAATCCTTTCTTTACAGCTGGCATGTACTCAAGAGCCTTCATCAATGGCATGTTCAACACTAAATTTTGGATGATTTCTATGATAGCAGGATCAGACAAAGCATTTTTCAAATGATCTTGTAGATGCACGGGAGGAGAGAGGGGAAGAACCCCCAGGAATTTCATTTTTTTGTGTTTTTTCATTGCTTATGGAAAAGGAATATTTACAAACTCTTCACCAATGTCATTCAAAATACTGTCCATATTGTTGTTTACAGGTAGATGGCAAAAAGGAATAGAATCATCTACAATATGTGGACCAAAAATGACAGGCTCGGCTTCAGGTGCTGGCGTTGGACTCGCTGCAGGTGCAAAATTCCTTCTGTCTGTGGCTGGCTCTGTAGCAGGTGCAGACGTCTCCAGTGCTGGCCTATCTTCACCGGGGTTGCTGCTATCTTTTTGTGTTTTGTTGTTTTCTTCATTTTTTTGTGATTTTCTGGTTGATGGTGCTGCTCCCAAAATGCTTTGTGGCCCTGGTGTTGGCTTGGCTGACGATTCCCCGTCAGATGCAAGATGCTTCCCCTTCGTAGTTGTTGATGGCCTGAGTGTCCTACCGCTCCTGAGAGTAACAACATTAGATTAAAAACAACTTAATTCACCTGATTTTGGTTGGACACTAATGAATACTCATTCATCACTCTTTATTCTTATATTTTAGCTACAAAAACCTTTGCAAATACATGTAGATATGTGTAAATATAAATAATTACCAAAAGCATGGATGGTGTAAAAAGTATTAATTAGCATGTTTTTGTGCAAAAATAAAAGAATAAAGATTAAAAAGAAAAAGAGGAAATATTTAGAATAAATATTGAGCAACCTAACCCAAGGGAGGGCTCATCATGGGCCTGACCGCATAAAAGCCAAAGTAGAGGGAGATAGAGGCTCATGTGTGTAAATATACCTGTCAATAAATAAATATATTTTCCTCTAGAAATAGAATAAAAGTGGTTTGTATAGATTGTATATATTTATAAATTAAAAATCATAAAAAAATAGAAAAATTAAAAAGAAGACAAAAACATCCAATTGTGCAAATTCATCAGGTATATAGTCCACTCATCCATATTTATTTAACCTTATAAATAAATAAAATTAATTTCCATAAAATTTGTAAATATTCTATCTTTTATCTTGTAAATAAATAAAATAAAAACAACAAAAACAAAAACAAAATAAAAAGAATAAAATTAAAACCTAAAAATCACATTGTAAATATACCATGGACATAGATGTATATATCTATTTATTTCACCTTTGTATATAAATAATAAAAATAAAATAAAAATACCTTTTTATTCCTAATTTTATTCTATAAATAAATAAAATATGAAATGGGAATAAAAATGTATAAAAATAACAAATTAAAAATCAAAAATAAAAATCCTATATTGTATATATACCTATATATAGCTCTATTATGTAAATACCCTATTTTTATTTTGAAATATTAATTAAAAATCACAAAAAATAGAAAAAATTAAAACAAATATTTTTCATGTTTTAAGTTTTTAATAATTCGGCCATTTGTTATTTTTAATTTAATTTTCAAATATTTTTGACGTGGCTGATTCTCATTGGTCCACAGGGATGTTGACCGCCCGGTCAACTCCCCCTGTGGACCACTTTCCACGGGTTTTAGACACCCGACCCGACTTCTCCATATTTTGGCGTCCAAACCCGACCACCTCGCACCTAAACCCAGGGTCCTAATTACACCCCAATCATCCGGGAATCTCGCTCGACATTGTGCCTAGGGATCCGTGCTCCATCGAGCCGGACCCGAGCCATTCTTCCCGGACCTTCCACCATATAAAGGCCGAGCTCCGCCACCCATTCCCTCATCTTTGGGTTCCTACCTTTCATTCCCATGACCTCCACTGCCTTCCCTGAGGTGACAGCTCACCGTTGGTGGTGTCGCAGAGAGGGTAGGGTGACCGGACCTCAGATCCGGCGAGCTAATGCCGTCGCGCTCCGCCTGAAGCAGGATCTCGAGCCTCGGGCCTCGACGTCCCGCGAGGCAACGACCCAGAGCAAGCCCAGCTCATCCACAGTTGATTTCTCCACCCATGTAGCCGTAATTTCCTTTCTCTTTTGTTAATTTTGCATTACGCCCAATTTTCGCCGTCGCCGTCCACCTCCGATTCTGGCCACATCCACCTTAGTCTCAATCATCGGACCGCACCATCACGTTCGCCTTCTTCCCGTGCACGTTCTCCGCCCATTCACTCAACCCAGCTCGCACAGGAGATAGGGTTTCGAGCTCCACCGTCTACACCTCGTCGGAGCTCGACCGCCCCGCCTCACCGATCACCGTCACCCCCTCTTACAGGGTCGAGGCACTTTGCCCTCGACCCGCGAGCATTCTGCTGTGCTTTGCAGGTCCAGTCGAGCCCATCTGAGGGCCCGACCATCTAGGTGCAGGTGTTTGACCTCCGCCGACCTCGGCTGAGCTCCCCAGAGCTCTGTCGAGTCATCGGAGGCCGCCATTCGACGCGGAAGGCCAGCAAGCATCTTCTCCGATCTTCAGTGGCCCGCGAGGAGGACGCTAGAGCACACACGGGCCCGGCGAAAGTCGCCGGCCTCTAGTTCGTCCACCATCTTCCAGAGCCGTCCGATAGACCCCGGGCTCCAGTTTAGATCCTGACCGTCCATCTGAGGAGCTTCCAGCACCGTCCGATCGTCGAGGTTTAGCCACAGAGCCTCGCGTCCATTCGATCCACCGCGTGGCGACGTCTCGGCCGTCGATCAGAGCTGAGGGAGCCTTGTGTTGGGCGCCACCAGTCCTCCACCGTCCGATTCACCACGTGGCGGCCATCCATCCCTCGCATTAATAAAGGGGTAATTTGCTCGTAGGCCCCCTTGTTTATTTTATTTCATGTTTAGTCCTGTAAATATAGTTGATAGTTGTTTTTATTATGGTACTTTTGCATAGAAGACCTCGTACTTAGTTTATTTTCATGTATTCCCTTGCCTGTAGTGTGTCACGTGCATCGACACGTGTGTCTCTGGGATATTTGCATGTTTAGACCTTTATTTCTAGGGTGTTACTGAATGAAGGAAAACTTTTCATTAATTGCATTTATACCCCTGTGCGTGTTGAATTTGTGCATGTGCGTTATATTTTTGGGTATTTTACGGTAAGGCACTCAGACTTTTGGTACCTGTTACCAATTAGTCTGAGAACTTTACTTTTATTGCAATTAGGTCCCTATGTGCCCCAAACACACGCCTCGTGCGTGACTTCTTGGGATTTTTGCACCGGACCCCCTGGAACCTTCATTAATTGCGTACAGGTCCCTATGCACTGTACCTAGGTTTTGATTTTTAATAAAATATCAAACTAACTCCAAATTCAATGAAAATTGGACACATGGCTCCTGCTATGTTGTAAAGTTTTCTAGAATTTTTGGGGACATTTTGGTTTTATTTGCTATTTTCAAAAATCAAAAACACTCTTTTTCTTTATTGTCTAACTTAAAAATAATAAAAAAATATTAAAATATCTCTAAAAATTACAAAAAAATTAGTCATTGTGTACTTTGTCTTGT
Organism: Ottelia alismoides; assembly: GCA_037367405.1. Classification (NCBI taxonomy): domain Eukaryota; kingdom Viridiplantae; phylum Streptophyta; class Magnoliopsida; order Alismatales; family Hydrocharitaceae; genus Ottelia; species Ottelia alismoides. Next base: position 637,799 of record JAZKJV010006661.1, read on the forward strand.
TTGATTTTCTAACCAATTTTAATCATTTTTCATTATATAAAACTCATAAAAATTGAAAAACACTAAACACCATAAAAATTCTAATAATTATTTTAAAAATCCAAAAATAATAATTCTAGTGCCTTAATTTTCCTTAGATTTTCTAGTTTATAGCAATGTTACCTTCAGTAGTTAATAAGGCCCTTTTGCATTTTAAATTGGCCCTTACTGGACAGTACCTTCATTTCCCTGCCTTGTTTATTTTTAGAAAATTAAATAAAAATCAGAAAAATACCAAAAATTACCCAAACACAGTAAAAATATAAAATACATAAAAACATTTTTATTGGAATTTTTGGTTGATTTTTGATGCATTAAATGATTGTTTGTATTGGCTTATTTCTTTGTTTTCTTTATTTCTTCATTAACTAAAAATCCAAAAAAAATTATAAAAATTAAAAATCCACCAAAAATAGTTTCTTTTTATTTTATTTCCTTTTTGAGACTACTTCGTAGGCTGCAAGATCATCACGTGTTCCCTGAGTCCGACCCTGATCGCTATACCAGGCTAATCTAATAGCCAGACCGCTATCGCATTTATTTGATTTTAATTTGATTTTGGTGGTCTGCTTTACATTTTCTTGATTGAGATGAGATTCTCATCGATCCGAGTCGCAACGACTTGAGTGACATTTTACCTGATCCGAATTAGTTGAATTTTGGCCCAATCAGAATGGCGCCGTTGCCTGGGGAGCACGGCTTAGTAGTTTTTATTTTTCATTTTCTTTTTCGCGGCTTTCCGCGTCTTTTTGGTTTTTCTTTTATTTTTGTTTTATTTTCTTTTCTTTTTGTTTTTGATTGATTTTATTTGTTTATTTCCTTAGTCATTTCTGCACATATACCCCTGTTTTATTTCTTGTTCATATTTGATTATTATTCTTGGTTTGACACTTGTCTTCTTTCTTGCGAGGGCCCGAGGACCGAGGCGGCAGCTTTCAAGAGGCCGGCATAACCACGAGACTCGGAAGCGGCTCCCTTCTGCACGGAGCTGCAGGAGAGCGTGAGAGAAAGGCTGAGTGGGCGAGGAGTAGATTAGTTTTTATTTCTGCCATTTGATTATTGTAATAATACAGGGACAGACTGTGGACTTGAACTCTTTAGCGGGTCTGTTTCGCCAGCACACCGGTGTGCTCGGGGGACCCTTAGGTCTTTCGCAATTTTTCTTCGCGGTTTTGTTTTTCTTCGCTGCCTTTTACGGTTTTACGCGGTTTTTCTCGAGCCCCTAGATTTAGGACTTTCTGTTTGACTGTGCCGTAATTAGTAGGATCCAAACACTTAATTATATGCCTGCACCTATAGTTCGTTAATTGGATCTACTAATAAATCATTAATAAAAATAACTGACTCACTCCCTTCGAGCCTACGTGCCGTAGCCTGCCCTGCCAAGCACTGCTCCTGAACCCGATGTGTCGGGAGGAGGAGGGGTAGACCGAGACCGGACCCTTTGGCTTGAAGGACCTGTGACCAGTTAGACGTTCTTCGAGTAGAAGTTGCCTGTTTAGGACTCAGGTTTTCACCGCTGCACCATATAGGTAGTTCTTTCTGTCTTTACATTTCTTCGCAGATCACTTTGCATGTAGAGTGCTGGAGACAGGTACGCATTTCTATCTTTGCATGCATCATTGATTTCATCGCGCATCGGCTTTTTCGTCTTCTCCCTCTGTTTTCGACTTAATAATCAAGAGAACCGAAAAATTCGTTAGGCCTTTTGTTTTTATTGAAAAATATTAAAAAGAAAAATAATAAAATTAGGACTGTTTAATCTATTGACCCTAAAAGACATCTGATCTAAAAATTTGTCTTGGGGAGAGCAACCCCCTCATTGTTTAGTTTGATTGTGCGAGAGAGTGACCCGTACACTAGGTAGAGCCCTCCGGTGCTATTCCCGACTGATTACCGACTCTTTCGTGCGGGCTAGTCGGTTGGGGTAGTATCGGGTATCCCAGCAGGTCACGTAATCGCTCTGATAGATTGATTGTTCACCAAAATAAAATTGACAAGATAATTTGATCGAGCCTTTACGGTCTTCAGCTCGCGTTGCGTTGGTGAACTGCGGGGTTTGTTTTCTGATCATAGTTTCTCCAGATCCCATCCGCCTTACTCGCTACATCACGATGATGGGTAGACGATCTCTTAGGCAGCCTCTAGCTGCACCGCTTTCGGGCACGTCTACCCGTTCATCTAGGTTGGCTCGTGAGAGTCAAGACCAGCTCTCCGAGCCTGAGTATGATTTCGCCCTGTTCCCCCTCGAACCCCTTTCTTTCGGTTCCGAGAGACCAGTGCCAGAGGAGAGATTAGCAGATTTATCAGCACCTGAGTTCGGATCATTTGATTTTGCAGACACCATGGCCGGAAGTTCCGACGATCGCAGTCGAGGTCCACAGCCTGAGCACTTTGTGTTGGACCAGGGTGCGATCAACTCCACCCTGATTGCCTCCCTCGAGACAGTTCAGCAGCAGTTGAGGGATCAGGGAGCGTTCATGCTAGATATGAGGAGAGAGATGGAGCAGATGAGAGCAGAGAGAGAGCAGCGGAGAGACGGGCCGAGGATCCCAGAGGATGCAGCCGCAGCGGCCGTCGTCGCAGCGGCAGCCGCCGCGGCAGGAGCAGGAGAGCCACCGAGACCGATGCGGGAGTTGCACAACCCTGGATCGACACTGATGCATCATTGGGTAGTGCTACCAGCCATCGTGGGGGACTTCAAGTTCCCCCCGAACACCTTGCAGCTTCTCCCCGTTTCCACGAGCTCGCCACCGAGGAGCCCCATCTCCACCTCCAGGAGTTCCTTATGATTTGCAGCATTGTCCACGACCGTCAGGTGGACCAGGACACCATCAGGATGATTGCCTTCCCCTTCTCTTTGGCAGATAGAGCAGCACCAATGCTGAAGCATCTGGGGAAGTTTGTTACACTTGGGAGCAGCTCCGCACCGAGTACTTACACAAGTATTATCCACTCGGGCGGACCAATGCGGCGAGAGCCCTTATCAGCAACTTCTCCATGCTCCCCAACGAGCAGTTCCATGAGGCATGGGAGAGGTTCAGAGAGCTGACTGATAGATGCCCGCACCACGACATTTCCAAGCCCAACCTCGTGCAAAGCTTTTTCAGCGGCTGACACCAGAGCTCCAGGGCTTGGTGAACGCTTCTTGTGGCGGGTCATACTTCGCCAAGGATCACGACCAGGTCTGGGCCATCTACGAGGAGATGGCCGAGAACTACATGGTGATGTCCCAGACCAGGTTGTATACTCAGGGCAGACCCCAGCAGCCAGACCCGTGCAGTACCAGAGGATAGCACGGGTCGACGCCGGTCCTTCCAGTTCGTCCGCAGTAGCAGCCAGCACAGGCAGAGTCATCAGCTGCGGACATGGGCATCATTAGCGAGAAGTTGGATCGGATGGAGCTGATTGAGAAGAAGCAGTGCCAGGGCATCACTCAGATGAGCAGATGGCACAGACTCTGAGCGACATGAAGACCCAGCTCATGTGTCTCCAGGAGGCACAGACGGCTTCCCAGCCCTGTATTCAGTCGCGAGGCGATCACAGCCACAGCAGCAGCTCGTCCCAGCGCTCCAGCTCACATCAGCAGCCTAGACAGGTTCACCTTGTACATGCGGAGCCGTACCAGCAGCCGCAGCCCACTTACCAGTCACCACCGTCTCCAGACTTGCAGATGGTGGTATACCAGCCTGATCAGCCTCTGGCAGTACTCCCGCCAGCCCAGTACGATGCAGAGCCGTTGATGGATGTCAACGGAATTGGTATGACCGCCCTCAGCCCGGTATCCGACGAGACCATCCCGGATTCTGGTGGGGGACCGAGAACCCAGCCCCAGCAGCAGCCGTCAGGACAGGGAGGCCAGTACGACCATCAGAGAGAGAACCAGCCGCAGCAGCAGCCCCCAGTGTACCCACCACAGCAGCAGCAGCAATCATCCCTATGGTCCTCGTCCCTATCAGCAGGGATAGTCTTGGAGGCGTGAGCAGCCTCATCAGCAGCAACATCCACCCACTTACCCCTTTCAGCAGCAGCAGCACCAGTTCCAGCAACCTCATTACCAGAGAGGCTACCCGTTGGGCTCTCATGGTCCACCATACGAGAGCCCGCCTTGGACGATATAGCCTGCCTCCTCACGGATCAGCAGGCTACCTTCAAACGGGAGATGGACGAGTTCTGCCAGGAGATGCGGGACATTGTGAGAGGGAAGGCTGCCATCCCTGCCCAGATCGAGCCGAACCCCAACAGCCTAAGCGGAAATCTGAGCAGGTAGCTTACACTAAGTATGCCACTCCTAGTAATCCATTTGATGATATGTCTGCAGACCTTTTTGATGATGATTTTGTCACACTTAGGAGCGGTAGGATGCCAGCACGGCGCCTCGTCTGAGCCACACCATGAGGATCTACCCAGAGTGCCAGACAAGGAGGAGGAGAGCGGTACTGAGGCCGCTAGAGATGATGACGGTGGTACTGATGCCAGCAAGGATGCTGACTCCACAGGCGATGCTGAGGCCGCCGTTTCACTAGTTCGAGGAGGTGGTACTGAGGCCACCCACTATGCCGAGCCAGAGCGCGGTACTGAGGCCGCGAGTCTTCCAGTTCCAGTTGATCCAGCCGATGGTGGTGCTGAGGCCACCCACACTTTTGTTGAGAGATCTGTTGTTTTTCCCACTTCTGATGTATCTCGGAACCATGTTGTGAATAAAGGAAAAGGTTTGGTTTTTTTCTGGTCCCACTGTGGTGCTTGATGTATGTGTGGATCCGGCCGTCGAGTCGTCTAGACCTTTTCCTAGTCCTTCATCTGAGAAGGACCCAGTGATCCCCTTCCCTAGAGCCCTTCAGATGGGGAAGGGGAAGAAAAAAGAAAATCCGAAAAAAGAAGCAGGAAGAGTTCAGCCAGCAGATGATAGATAGATTTTCACATACAGCTGACTCTTCAGGAGGCTTTGCAGCACATTCCCCTTCTTCAGCGTTCGTTGAGAGACAGGACCACAGTCAGGAGGAAGAGGAGGAACCACCATTCAGAGATCCATGTGCTGACAAAAGCCACGTGCTTCGCGATCCCAGAAACCATCTACCACGGCCAAGAGGCCAGATTCAGGAGCCCCATATTGTCAGATGTCACATTAGAGAGCAGAGGTTCGATCGGA